>CM076603.1:27500000-28125000 GCA_038502835.1 Octonoba sinensis
GATCACTATGCATGATAGCGGGGTTTTTAACGGGGGCCCCGTGAGAACGATTGCGAATATCGCGCTCGTAAAAGAATAATTGTCAGTTTCTTCGCTTGTATTATTTCCGCTCTTTGAAATGAATAATTGTAGATTTTTCATAAATTTAAATTTCTTTGAATTTGGGGACCCACAAAAATTTATCACGACCCCTTCAGAACCCCTCCAGAGGTCGCGACCCCCGCTTTGCGCACCGCTGCTCTAGTCATCGCGCCGGCGCTCATTTCAGAAACTAATTTCCCAACAGGTTTTACTTAAATATATACAAACCGAATAAAGAATAGATAGCCCTGTCGACGATATTTTGTTTATTGGTGACCTGCCCCCCCCCCCCCCAAGGAAAAAACTCTCCTCTTCTAGTGGTGCTCCCAATAGAAGATACCTGACCTTGAGTGGTTTATTTCTTCTTGAGAAGAACTCTTACATTGGTACATAGCCAATAGCAATTGTCATACTTTACTGAGAAGGCAAACCTGTTTTTCTCACCCCTATTTTAACAAATGAAATTGTTTAACCTCTTTGCCACACCGGACTTCTTGTCAGAGCTATGTACAGTGGAACCTCGCTATTCGTACACAATTCGTTCCAGAATGCAGTTCAACTGGCGATTTGTACAAATGGCGAATTATTTTTTTACATAAGATACAATGAATTGGATTAATCCGTTCCAGACCCAGAGCTGGTTTCTTATTTAGACCTATGAAAAGCAAATATACAGTACTGTCCTTGAAATTATAGATAAATAAAAATTTAACTGCACTTTGCTTGTACTGAGGTGAGCTGCTGGCAGAAGTGGAATGTTGAAAGGAGGAAGAGAAATGGTTGGAAGAGAAGTTCCCTTCATAAAAACATCAGGTAACATCCCTTCAAGTGTTTTCTCCCTTTCTGCTGTTCGTTCTTTTTTCTATCTTTTTGCACTAGAAGAATCGTGGGTTTCTTTCTCTAAAAACCTGTCCAATGTTGTCTGCCTTTGAGGATTGTTCAGAATTTTTCTAAAATGGTCAATAACAATATTGTTGAACAAGTTAATGCTGTTGACCACAGTAGTGTTGAGATACTATTTTCACACCACCCTCTGTGTTCTCTCGCAGGGGTAACACAGCTCCTTAATTTTTGAAAAGGAAATGCTTTCCTTACTGCTTTTCTCCTCTGAAGAAGAAAGTTCTTCAACCACTTCCTCTTGCTGTCCCCTTAGAAAGTTTAAATTTTCAGTAAAATCTCAAAAAGTATAATTAAAAGCTAATCCAAAACGCCAAGCAAATTACTTCCAGACAAATTCAAAATCAACATAATTTTTCGATTTTTTTTTCTTAAAAAAAAGTCAAACTGGCAACCCAGCTGGCCCCTGGCACCGTACGAATCGCGGCACAAGTACGAATGACGCGTTGACTTTTACTTGAACAAGTTGGACGAATAGCTAGTTGTACGAATAAGGAGGTGGACGAATGGCGGGGTTCCACTGTATTTCAAACAGGAATGAGTTCAATATGTGATTATTTCAAGGTCATACACGGCACGTTAAATTCGAACTACTGTTAATAGAAATGTTATGGTTCTGTTACTACCACCATCAACGGATCAGCGGAACTTTTTATTTTTTTGTAAGGCACATTATTTGCTTAACTTGCTTAACTCGGAATTAAATATTGTTATTGCTACAGAATAAGGTCCTGTTAGAATGACCAAAAGTCCATTTGATGAAAAATTCATAAATTATAGGGAATGTTCATAAATGATGTCGCGTGTCACGCTATGTTGCATAAGCATGATGTCACAGTTCTTGTTACTCCCTCCTTTCCCCTTGTCACAATTTCACGAACCCCCTTCCCCCTCGAAGCGTGACATCATTTATGAATCATCCCATAGATCCAAATCAATAAATGTGTCAACGGATTGAGAGAAAAAAAAAGATGCAAATAGTTATGAAATAAAGTTGTTGTCGTGTCCTCGCGCGTGGCGAGGAAGAATGTGTACGCTGCTCCTGAATTAAATTAAGTGAAATAAATACATGAATCAAACAAATATTTTAAGTCTTGAAAACTGTTTTATATTTTGGATATTAATTATGCTACTTGCATATTAATTTTTTCTAAAACTTGTAAAGCTAATCCTTCACTTTTCTCTTACGTCCACGTTTGGAATTTTTAAAACTATAAAAAAACTTACAAGTCGTTTTTTTACGCTTTTCCAGCCATAATTTAGATTTTTGTTTCTAATGATTAAAGTAAAGTCCACAAAGATGACGCATGATATATTCGGGTGAATTTAGTGCAGGTTCTTAAAAATTAACAGACGTTACATCGGAACTCATGTATAACGATATCGTTCTTAACGATACATCGGTTATAATGTTAATCAGCAGGTTACATTTGAAAATAACACTAATTCACCTCGATTTTAACGTCTTAGGGGTGATTCATAAATGCTGTCACACTTTTTTCAATATATTTGACCCCCTCCCCCTTTTTGTCACAAAAAGGCAAACTTCAACATATCCCCTGCCTCACTTTAACACGTCACGTTTTATTATGTAAGCATAAGTATTTGCAGTTCAGACACAAAGCCCTGCGTTATAGGTCTTATTTTCAATTTATTTTTGAACTTTTATTAACATTTGTGAACATAACAATGTTAATAATAATTATATGTGTAGGGACCATTCATAAATGATGTCACAATTTTTTTAATATATTTGATTCCCCTCCCCTTTCGTCACAAAATGTCACACTTCATCATACCCCTACCCCCCTCTGTCACATGTCACGCTATATTACAATATCATATGTACTTGCAGTTAAGAAACAAAACACTGCGTTATAGATCACGTTCCTAATTGTTACATGGTTTTATTTAACTTGACTTGTGGCGGAATTTTGTAAGGCGGTTTTCGACAACTATTACTGCATAAATTATCTTCAAATTTTGCCCACAAGCTTATCTTCGATGACAATACAATAATCCATCCATTTTATAATTTATTATAACGTTAATTAGGAAAAAAAAAAATTTTGTCTCTGAGGAAATTATCAGCATTATCATTTGTCGTTTGGCAACAATAGTTTTGTTTGGATAATGCAGCGATGTTTTGTTTGTTACATGGTTTTATTTAACTTGACTTGTCACGGAATTTTGTTAGGCGGTTTTAGACCACTTTTACTGATAAATTATCTTCAAACTTTGCACACAAGCTTATCTTCGATGACAATACAATAATCCATCCATTTTATAATTTATTATAACGTTAATTAGGAAAAAAATAATAATTTTGGCTCTGAGGAAATTATCAGAGTTATCATTTGTCGTTTGGCAACAATAGTTTTGTTTGGATAATGCCACGACGTTTTCAATTTAAATAAAACCATGCAACTTAAAACATTTTTGGTGATTTAATCTTATATTATTTTTTTTTTTTGAACTTTTAATGACAATGATTGGATATGTACTTAATTTGTGTAAAATGAGGTTAAGGTTTACAACACAAAATGTAATTATTATAGAACAGCAAAATATATTAGTTGTTCGAATTCTGAAAAAAGGACCCGCACAATTTTACCTTAAAAGTGTAAACACGTAAGGAAATTCCTTTTAAAATGTTAACAAGAAGTAAATTTAAGCCTTAATCAGCATCGGTGCTTACGATACAAAATGACCAATGAAACTTTAAAATCAAATTATGAAAATCAAAATACATTAAAAATAAATTTAATGTGCTACTTTTAAATCTTTTTTCAGAAACTGAAATGTATGATGTAACACTTTTTGTTACCCCCTCCCTCCCCTTGTCACAAACTGTCACAATTTCTCGAACTCCTCTTCCACTCGAAGTGTGACATCATTCATGAATGACCCCGTACTTAATTTGTACAAAAGGAAATTAAAGTTTGCAAGAATAAATATAATTATTGTATTGTAGTAAAACATATTAATTGTTCAAATTCAGTAAAAATGACCCACGAACGCTATTTTGTCTTAGAAATGTTAATGCCCAAAAATATTTCCATATAAATTTAAACTTTTAACTAGAAGTTAATTTAAACCTTAATCAAAACAATAATGTAACATTTTTAGTGGTATGCTAATTTAAACCTTAATCAAAACAATAATGTAACATTTTTAGTGGTATGCTAATTTAAACCTTAATCAAAACAATAATGTAACATTTTTAGTGGTATGCTAATTTAAACCTTAATCAAAACAATAATGTAACATTTTTAGTGGTATGCTAATTTAAACCTTAATCAAAACAATAATGTAACATTTTTAGTGGTATGCTAATTTAAACTAGCACAACACTAATTCTTTTACTGAATGTTTCCGACGTAACTTTTATTTGGCCTTTATTCATACTGCGATCAAATTTGGATCTTCACAGTTCACATTTATCGCTGGTGCGCTGAAGACAATCTTGAAATGCTTCACCTTTTACTAATGCATATTAAGTCAATTGTGTAGAGATTTGAAAACGTCTGCGTAAATGCAAGGCATAAATTCATTACTCAAAATTTAACTTTAGGATATGGTAAAATTAAACGTTGACTGTTGAGGTACTTAAGCTGATAAAAGACATTACGCAATTTAAAACTCAACAAATTTAATAAATAACAAAGACATAATTAAACAAAGTAAATCAAAACAAACTTTTAAACATGCGCCGCGGGCAACAACCCATGCGGGCACACGACTACTGCACAGCAAAAAGAAAGAGAGAGAGCGAGCGAAAAAACATTTCACTTGGCATTTATACTGTTCTTCTCGCCACAAGCACTGATGCCACAAAACTTTAAGAAGTTCGCTAACGATGCATAATAATGAGCAGGTTGAGCATTTTGCATAATAACGATGCATAACAGGTTGCCACACATTTTACAAAAATTTTTTTGCCTTTTGAGTATCATTAATTTCTATTTAATGGGGATAATTGTTTTTATTTCAAAAATTTTAAAGTTTTAACAAGAGCGGAAATCACAAAATAATAATGATAACGGTAGCAAAGTGCTTTCGGGATTTCTCCGAATTTATGTAGCTGTTTATAATGCAATTTTATTAGCTGATTCATAATTATTCATTCTTTTAATGTCAAAAAAATTTTTGTTACATTTTTTAATTGATAACTAATGCAAAAATGTCCCATTCACCCAAAAACAGTCGATGTTTTCGAAGCTAAATAAAATCAATGAGAGTACAAAACAAAACAACAACAACAAAAAAAAAGATGTAAAAATATTTAATCTTCTGGTTTTAAATGTTTTCAATTTTACCAAAATGTGTGATTTCACCTTTCTTACTACCGCTACCCTTGTCACGAACTCATTTTTTATTTTAATATGATTTTAAAACTTTTTCCGAAATGACTATTAAGGGAGGTTTCTAAGAGGAGTCTTTCGTTCACTCGTTCATGTATTTACTCACTCATTTACTTATTTTTTCATTCATTCGCTCATTTATTTTTTGTTATCATTTGTTCACTCATTTGTTCATTCATTCTTTCCCTTATTCACTTTATTCATTCATTCAAAAAAGTTTTTAAAAATCCCAGTCAAAAAATTTCGTCGTAAAATAAGCTCGTTCAGTTCTTGTTGAACTTCGTATCTGTACATGTTCTACGTCATAAAGAGCTTTCCGATAAAGTTTGTTCCAAGCAAATCGGTCCATTAGATCAGGATTTATATAGGATTGAAATTTCCCCGTAGGTGCCATGTCAACTTTTTTGAACTGTTCAAAAATGAACAAAAATTGTTCAAAAAAAATATTTCAGGCCGAGAGCTTCTTCTAATAAGCTTGCTTATAGGAACTTGGATCTTGTGCCCAGAGTTTACATAATTTACCCATAGACGATACTGTTAAGATTTTTTGAACCGTTCAAAATTGAACGAAAAACAAATCAAAAAGTTAATTATGGAAATGATATGTCCTCGCCGAGATCTTTCGAATCGGATAATTTCTTCAAAAGATATTAAGAGAGAACTGACAGACAGACCGACCGACACACATTTTCCCTATCTCAAAACACTATTTTCAAATTTTTTATTTTTCAATCTTTATTTAATTACTTAGCTTATTTGACTTTTCTTGATTTGTAACGATATTTTCGCGATACATTAAGCCTTCTTTTATGCTTTATTATTATTTTTTTACTTTTACGGGAAGGTTGAAAAGCGTGCCAAACCCTCTCTAGTTTCACTTACTGAACTTCTTAAAACAGTAAAAGAAGAAAACCGCTTCCCACTTATATCAGATAAAGCATGTTTCATTAAGTGTGTGCGAAACAGTTTGGTTCCATAAAAGTTCTTGTGCAATACAGTTAAGGTATCATTATTGTGTTTACAACATCACTTTTTTTTTTACGTAATAAATATCGGGGAACCTTCAATGGCTTTAGAACGAAGGTCCATCGTAATCTAATATTAAAAGTAGCCTCATGCATTATATTTATCAATTAGTTATATGAACATTTCATTTCTCAGACGTCTTTTGTTTTCCAGATGTCGTTGGATACTGTAAATATTTCCTCTGCACAGCTGGAGCTGGTAAGGAAAAAAAAGTGATATTTAAAATTTAAACGAAATAAATCACCTAAGAGTGCAAATATCTTTCTCTAAACAAGTAATGGTATTTTTTAAATTTCGTATTCATTATCTTTTTTTCCTTTCTAGCGAGACTTACCAGATTGCTGAAGTTCCATATTTTGTATAAATTTTCTGACTTAGCAGAGAGGTAAGCTTTTCTCATAAATTCTTTATTCAGTATTATCGATAAAATAACACAACTGGAAAATGTTATCCAAAACCTACACAATTATTTAAAGCTAGCATTAATTAAATTCAGATTTCTGATTTAGTCTGTTTTTTTTATAGGAGAAAAAAAAATAAAAACGAAGAACGTATTTTAAGATATATTTTTGTAACTGGAATGGGTTCCGCGAAGGGTTTCGCAATTCTAAGAATTCGGTGAGTCGTTAGAGTTTTTAAGACCACTTCAATAGAGCATCAAAATATATCACACGTTAAACTGCAATTCTTGGATCATGATCTTTTAAAACTTATATTTTATTATTGTTATTATTATTATTGCAAAGATAAGAAAATATTTTGCGAAAGTTTTCACAAACAAGGATTCAATTATATTTTTGCTTCGCTTATTTTATGCTTATGTATTAAACATAAAATTTTAATTCACGACAAAAAGATTGACCTTATAGTCAAATGCCTTAAAAATCTTACTTTAGAGAGCTTCTGTGTTACCTAATTTAAAAGTATGGTATAATAGGTATAAGGAATGACATTTCTCTAACCAAACTTTTAAAAAATAACAATCTTTTTTGTCCATCTGAAATTGCGGAAACATACTCAGCCGCAAATTTTCAATGTCTTCATCCCTAGTGGCCTAACGACTCCTCAGATATTAAAACCTTTCTTTCCAATTAAAGTGAATAGCGCCTTTTAAATTTCATTTTTGGCGATGCTTGTACCTTGTACTTTTGTAAAACCATTTAGAATTACTAAATAATTCGAGATTCATGTCGATAGAAGATATTTTACTTGATTGCTTATCTATGCTTGATCGCAATTCCTGTTAATGACTTGCTTAAAAGGCATATCTGTCAATAAAGGAGTCATTCATAAATGATGTCACACTTCGAGGGGTGAGGGGAGTTCGAGAAATTGTGACAGTTTGTGACGAGGGGCGAGGAGGGGTAACAAGAAGTGTGACATCGCACATTTTTGTTTCTATAAAAATATTTAAAATCAGCAAATTAAAGTTGTTTTTATTGATTTCCATAACTTGATTTTAAAATTCCATAGATCATTTTGTATCGTAAACACCGACGCTGATTAAGGTTTAAATTTACTTCTTGTTTCAAAATTTAAAATTAAATTTTCTTAGGCATTTGCATTTTTAAGATAAAATAGCGCGGGTCCTTTTTTTTTTTTTTCAGAATTCGAACAATCAATATATTTTACTGTTCTATACTCATTATCTTTTGTGTTGTAAGCTTAACCTCATTTTCTACAAATTACTTACATATGTAATCATTATTATGTAATCATTAAAGGGGAAGAAGGGGGTCAAAAAAAAGTGTGACATTATTTATGAACGGTACCAATGAATAATAATCACAATAGATTGAGTTCCTTCTCAGTCAAATCCATGGTAAGATTTCCCCATATCCTTCGGATTAGATAAGTAGAATTGTTAATAAAAACTGTACTGATTCTCAACTGAACGTTGATTTTCTTTTCCGCAGTTTTACAAGCAATCCTCATCTAATACGGGTTTTGCGACTCTTCTTGAACTTGGCGGTCGTTATACACTGGATAGCTTGTCTCTACTATCTGTTATCAGAAGTGAGTATTTTATTTATCGACTTTACACGAAAAATCTGTTGAAAAGCATTACAGGCGAAAGACATGCTAGTGTGTTCGTTTACCCGCCATCAATTGCACACTCATGTCATGTTCTGTTTTGTTAGCCAATGTTTTTTCTTTTTCTTTTCCGGAAACCGTCATCCATTCTTTCAGGTAGCACCACTATCGGTGAATGCTATTTCCACTTTGAGAGATTTGACGCACAGTTCCCCCTAGATGGCGGCACCTGTGCTCTAACTGATGCGAAACTGCACTGGGAATTTTAATTTCGCCGAGAGTATCCAAGACAAACAGATACTCAAGGGATCTTTAGCATGCTGCATAATCATATGACATGGGCCCTGACGATTTCCTGCATCTTGAAAATCGCCCGACTTGGGGCAGGTTTAATCCTGCGGACTTGGGCGTACGAGGACTGTGCCTTATCACAACGCCGTCCTGACGGCAAGCCAATGTTTTTATAACTTGTGATTTTTATGATCGAAAAATATGATCATTAGTTATTTATCCAACAATAATCTCTAAAGATTCCCCTCGACCACTAGTGTAAAAGTAAATAAATAAATGGCGTCTGTAGAAAATTCAAAAATAAAGTAAAATAAAATAAATAAATATTTCTAAAAAGAAAAATAAATAAAATTGGAATTGATTGAAAAAAATATTCAAATAAATTAAAAGACATTTATTTTGTAACCTTTCAACAAACAATTTAACATTTTTACTCATGAAAAAAAATATATTTCCCAACTCGGATGAATGGAAAATATTTGATTAATTTATCATATTCCAATTTTTGGCATAAAATTTTCAAAAAGATTCGAAAGCAAAGAATTACCCTGAGTCATCCAAAAGTAAGGATCAAATAGTTTTAAGTTAAGGGGGGAAATACGTGTAAAGGTTTCAAAAAAAAAAAAAACCTTCATAAATCGATTCTACAACTATTTAGTGATATACCCTAAAAATTTCAAAGCAAAATTCCTAGCCGTTTAAAGGATATAAGCATTTGAGCGAGCGCCCCTTTTGGAGCAGCTGAGCAGGTAGTCTCTCATGAATGATAGAGAAAGTTAACATATGTCTTTTTATTTCTTTTAACAACTGAGACCTCGGATAGAAATTTCATAAGTATTAGTATCTATAAATATAAAAAAATTGATTCATTTCAGCCTTAAATTTTACCTTCAATACCACTCTTTTTTTTTCCAAACGCGTTTTTCTCGAAACTACATTTTCGAATTTGTGTACATTCCGCAGAGTTTTTGATCAATCCTTATCAAATTTAGCACACATTTTCTTTATATATACACGCTTTAGTTGAACTAGAATAATAAACATATTTTTATTTTTACTTTTTTATTGTAAAAAAATAACAACCACAACAACCAAAAGGAAAAAAAAGGGTTAAAAGTCGTACTTAATTTTCCCATTGAAAAAAAAAATTCTATTTTTTTGTGACGATTTTAGTTAAACTAGAAGAAACACTTAAAAAAAAAGGAAAATTAAAAAAATTGATTTCAGATAAAAATTGTGACCTCCAGGATGTACGCAAACTGCCGACCCGGGTGGTGACTTACAGTGTGCAGCAGCCGGTATCTCCGGGATTTTTCAAGAAAAATGTTTGAAAATTTCAGTACATGTTCCTCAATATATTTATAAAACAACCTCAAAATCTCAATAAAATATATTATTCTTTATACGTTAAAAAAATTCATGAAAATTGCTCTTAATACGCCGTTTTACACGTATTTCCCCCCTTAAGAACGGATAATGTTAACACATATTTTTATAATAAAAACTTGAAATCATGAACATGTTTTTTATAAATTTTGTTGTGTTTAAAAATATATTTCTTTCATTTAAGTTCACTATTCTTTAGAAGATAATTCTTTAATGCTGCAACTAAAAATAATAGCTTATTTCCAAATCCATCTAATTAAAAGCACGTTGCATAAAATTGCCAACTCACGAAATTTTTATTTAAACCTGAATAAAATAGTATATTGTGCGAAAACACGTAACACGTGATCAAACGCCATTTCGCAATAAATGTATTTCATAATCAGACGCTTTTATTGTTTTCTCTTGAAACGGTGTTTGTTTCGGCATGTGATTCTGTTTCAAGTAAGTCCCTTCTTAATAATAAAACATGATTTCTTAATAATAAATGTATAAACAGGAGAGCTTTTAGCAACGAAGAAAAACCCAAAATCCTTATCGACAATCGCGTAATTGCTGAGGATTGGATTTTTTAAACTCTTACTATTTCCAACAAATAGAACAAAATATTCTAAATATGATGAACCCACGTAAAATGTGTGTGTGTAATTATAAGCTGGGGTTTAGTAGCCACCATTTTTTGG
The DNA here is from genome assembly GCA_038502835.1 of Octonoba sinensis. Taxonomy (NCBI): domain Eukaryota; kingdom Metazoa; phylum Arthropoda; class Arachnida; order Araneae; family Uloboridae; genus Octonoba; species Octonoba sinensis. Next base: position 27,510,763 of record CM076603.1, read on the forward strand.
TGTTCTTTTAGTGTTTAGTTGTTGCCAAAGTTGAAAATTAATCATTTTTGATGTATTTTAATTTTTTATGTGTCTGTCTAAAAAAAATATACACGGAATAATATTTTTTAGTACATGAAGTTCGTTACTCAGTTATGCATCAACGATTACTCATTTGTCCTACTTTCATAAAAATGAGCAATCGTAATGAAATTTTAATAGGTAACTGAGTTAACGCAACTTCATTTGCTAAAAAAAATTGCCATATTTTTTATACAGACTCATAAAAATGACCAATCGTAATAAAATTTTAATAGGTAACTGAGTTAACGCAACTTCATTTGCTAAAAAAATTTGCCATATTTTTTATACTGACTCATAAAAATGAGCGATCGTAATGAAATTTTAAGAGGTAACTGAGTTAACGCAACTTCATTTGCTAAAAAAATTTGCCATATTTTTTATACTGACTCATAAAAAGAATTAATCATACATAAAAAATATTACACTTAAATAAAGCTGCTTAAGTGTCTGTATGTCAACGATAGCTTATTGGTTGCTTGAGTAACTGTAATGCAGTTGCCATTGTTGTAATAATTAAAACATTTCTCTAGCAGTTTGAGTGAGGCATTGCTAGATTTTCAAATCTCCGTTAAAAATTAATATAAACGCGAAATTAATTTAATCCTTCTTTCTTTATTTTAATTCATTTATCGTCTGCGCTTTTTATATATATTAAAGTGGCAGCGCTCTTTTTATATTTTAACATAATCGTCGTCAAAACTATTGTTTTGACGATGATTATGTTGCATATAAATAAATATTTTTCACCAACAATTTGGTTATATAGTAAATAATATTTTTATTTAATAGATTAATATAACAGATGTATTATTTTCGGTAAGAATATTTTCCCCCGAAATTATTATATGTTTATTATTTATTCATTAAATTCTACTGTTCTACCTGATAAATATATCTTTGATTTGATGTGCATTTCCTGTTATTGGGAGAATTGTATATTTATAATATCTTGAACAGCGATCATTTCGTATGACCGTCGGGCTTACTAGTAATATATGAATGAATAGTTTTCAACTTTGGTGTTACTAAACACCAAAATAGCGCAGAAAATGGTGTAAAATTTGAAAAAATTCCATTGCCCAAATAACTAGAATTGAAAAACTGAAAGCAGTTAAAAGTCTTTATAAGGTTGTTTTAAGTAGACATTTATTTTATATAGCAAATGCATCTGAAACAAAAAATCGTATGAATTCATCTAAATTTGGTTTCCTTAAATATATGAAACAGACGCAAGAAAATTATATATACGACAATACTTATCTTTTTATACCTTTTGTCTCTCTATATACTTCTGCCATCTCTTTTTTTTTTTTTTTCTTGCTTGCTGTAAAAATTCTTTATGTTCCTTAACCTTTGTCTTTGACAAATCATGCGAGTTTGTCCCACCGCTTACAGACGGTTGCACAAAATTTATACCTTGGCAGTTATCCCACAGAAAATAAGCTGTATAAAATATTCCTCGTCAAAAAAGACAAATTTTTTTTCGTTACTTAATGAACAGTCGATAGTTGCTTGTTATTTTACAGTTGACGTGGTCTTTTTTGATCGTGATAAAATAGGATTTGCTCCCGAAAATATCGTAAAATATCAAAAAGAAAAAAAGAAACCCTTACAATTAGAGAACATATGCTCCTTCTAAAAGTATACACGAAATAGAAATGTCAAAATGTAAAACGTATTTTATATTGCGCTGCAGTTTTTGAAGACCATAATTGCAGTGAAAATTTTGTGAAAATAACTATATTTTAGTTAACTATCGATCATCTAAAAAAAAACAAAAAGAAAGGGAAAAACCCCTTACATTATAGCATAGGCTCCTTCTAAAAGTATACACGAAATAGAAATGTCAAAATATGAAATGTATTATATATTGTGTTGGAGTTTTTGAAGACCATAATTACAGTGAAAGTTTTGTGAAATACGAGTAACTATATTTTAGTTAACTATTGATCATCTAAAAAAAAAACAAAAAGAAAAGAAAAAACCCCCTACATTATAACATAAGCTCCTTCTAAAAGTATAAACGAAATAGAAATATCAAAATATGAAATGTATTATATATTGCTTAGCAGTTTTTGAAGACCATAATTACAGTGAAAGTTTTGTGAAAATACGAGTAACTATATTTCAGTTAACTATTGATCATCTAAAAAAAAATAAAAAGAAAAGAAAAAACCCCTTACATTATAACATAAGCTCCTTCTAAAAGTATATACGAAATAGAAATGTCAAAATATAAAATTTATTATATATTGCGTTGGAGTTTTTGAAGACCATAATTACAGTGAAAGTTTTGTGAAAATAACTATATTTTAGTTAACTATCGATCATCTAAAAAAACATTTACTTGCTTTTTATTACATGCTGCTTTATATAAAGGAAAAAAATCTCATTTTTGGTTTATGTAAAGGTAGCTATTATACCCTTAACGGTCGGGCAATTTTAAAGAAAACGGTCATAAAAGAGCCTATTTTTTTTATCCCTGAAAATTATATAAAAATATGTGTATGAACAATATATATATTCATTTTTAATTTTTGATTTGTTTTTATTTTGAAATTTTAACCACTCCAGCCCGTCATTTTCACGGGAGCGAGAGGGAAGGGGTTAATTGTAATCAAATGTAATCAAAACGAGTCATTTAGTACTTTTTAAGGCAAAACATTATATTATAGATAATTATAAATTTACTTTCAGTATGAAGGACTCGGAAGTAATGCTTGGGTTTATACGAATGCAGCAGACCAGCAAAGATTTTCTAGGTAAGAACTTTGCAACCTTAATTCTGCTTTCTGTGATCTCATCCGGTAAAAATAAAGAAACACATAGATAGGTAAAATTTTGAATCAAGAACTGAAAATTCTGTTAGCTATCGTTTCTATCTTTAGCTATCTTATCTAGGGAAAAAAGAATTTAATTTAAGAAATCTGTTTTTTTAAAAAACTTTTATGACAATATCGTTAACGAAGTCGTATTATTTTATTAACAATATGAGTTTTAAATTTTGCATTATAGTACACTAAAAAATTCTAATTCAACCTTTCGCCACAAAATGGTGAAATTTAACTGCAATTAACATTTTGTACTAAGTTGGCCAATTATAATGGGGTAGTTTCACCAGGAATGTAAAACTAGCAGCCATAATGGTTCAACTTTTGTACCAAATGTTATTTCCAGCTAAAAGTCACAATTTTTTTCTTTTTTTTCTTTTTTTTTGGTGAAAGGGTGAATTAGAATTTTTTAGTACAGTTAAACCCAAAAATAAATAAACAAATAAATAAAATTAAAGTTATATACACATATATATATACGTATGTATGTATTCAATAATCTTTTGCTTTTTTCAAATTAACATTCATTGATCGTATTTTATAGACAAAGTGTATTCTAAAATCCAACACGCGATGAATTTTAGAATACACTTTAATTTTTAACATTTTAATATCAGTTTCGATTAGAAAATGCAACTGAAGTTTTGAGGCAAATTCTCTGAGAAAAAAGTGCATCATCTTATAGTCCGTAAAATACTGCAGGAAGGCCCTAATTTACAGCTCGACCCACGAAATTTTGACACTTGGACGCTTCTGCGCATGGCAGAAAAGAACGAATCCAATCGCGTTTTAGGGAAGTTCGTTTATTTAGTACGCGAATCAGAATGTTTGTTTCTATGTTTGTTGAAAGCAACTACATTTATAAACTGGCACATAGCATCAGTTCGGAAGAAATCAAGTATGGGAAACGAGCTAGAATGAGAACAAAAACCTTATACCAGCAGTTCCTCCCTTGAGCGTGAATGGATTCTTCTTGGCACTTTTGAGAAAAAAAAGCTCCGAAAGTATTTTACTTTAAGGCTACAGTGGACACTAAGTTTTTTTTTTAATTCTTTATGTACAAACCTAAAATTTTGTCAGTTTGTACTTATGTTAGAAAAAATATCCCACAAAAAATTAAGCGTAAAAAATGGATAATTTTTTAAAAAATTTAAAAATAAAAAAAATTTTGAACTTTTTAAAAACGTTTCACGTGCTGCATATTTTTAAAAATTCAAATTTTCCCCTAATTTTAAATCTTTAGATATCATTGTATAAGTGAATGGATAACATAAAACATTTTATATGATAATTTACAAAATATAGGCAAAAATGTACTTTCATACGAAATTTTCTGAAAATTTAGTGATTTTTTCAATAAATAAGCCAGATATCTTCTTTCAAATAATTATTACTGCTACATTTCATTCTCTCATTCATTAAACTATAACTATGTAATATAAAAATACTTTTGGAAAGTTTCGTAGCTATAGCATAGAGATTGCTGCACGTTTTGAATTTCTGTTTTGAGGTAAACTTTTGAATTTGAGAAAAAAGGCTTCTTGGAAAAGGAAGGGTGTAACTATAAAAAAGTTTAGCATTATAAACATAAATTTGATATCTAATATTCATTAATGCAGTGTAGGCATACTTTATACAGCAATTCGATATTTTGGTCAATTTTCGACATTTTAAGTGTCTACTGCAGCTCTAAATCTGACAATATCTATATACCGTCGACGCTCGATATAACGACCATCTGCGTCCCACAAAAAAGGTCTTTATAACAAAAAGGTCTTTATAACGAGTGGTCGCTATAAGAGGTAGAATTTCCTTTGAAAAATGTACATGCATCCGTATTCAGTAGTTCCCTTAAAATTGTAATTTTAAGGGAACTTTTGGTAATTTTTAAGAAATTCCAACTAAATACTCACATTATTTTTTATCATTGGAAGTTAAAACAAATTCTCAGTGCAAAATATTATAACAAAATATTAAGCAGGCTTTAAAGTAGAAAATATAGGAGAAAAAATTACATTCGCATTTCTGAAAGCAAAACTTGGGCTGATACGACACCTGGTACGGTCGCTGTATTGGATCAGACGATTCAGAAAGGTCGCTATACCGAAAGCAATTAACATAGAGTTCATAGGGATAAAGTTGGGGCTTTTACCACTGGTCATTATAATGGAATGGTCTTTATAATGTGTGGTCGTTATAAAGAGCGTTGACTGTATATATTTCACTTAACGTGGACCAGTTACGATTAAATTTTCCGGTACGATACGATACTGACATCAAGCAACAAACAAACTAGGGTAAAAAGATGTTTAAAGATTTGCTTAATGATTAGCATAGAAGAGTAACATAATATTGGTATTTATTATCGTAACCTACAGAGACTTTAACATTTTTTTTTCTATTTCTTAAAAAGTATTTCCTTTCATAACTCAATTTAAAATTTCCGGTTCTTTGGAGTGACAACACCTTAGTTTGTTTATATCAAGTCTGAACTTGATTCAGTTAACTGTTATCGTAACGGTTACGATCAAGTTCAGCCTTGGTTTATATCGAGCAATCATTCCTCATCTTTATATCTACCGATCTTTTCTTAAGCCCTTCGAATTTCAAATTGTTTTTTACGATTCTAAAATGGATTACTTCCAATTCTTTAGAGTGGCAACATCTTAGTTTTTTTACAACAAGCGATCATTCTCATGTTTAGTTTGATTGTTGAACTTATAGCCCACAGATGTTCTGCGGGAGATCAGATAGTTTAAATTAGTTTTACAAAAGCTGAAGCTTGAAATTGTGAGAAGCCCAACAAGGCACAAATTCATATTGCTGTCGTTTCTCAAATGTATGGATTTAACGACTGAATTAGAGCACGGAACTTCTAATTTCGAGCCAAATGCATTATCGTTGTGACGCGAGTCGAGATTTAAATAGAGCAAAACGAATTCTTATTTAACTTTTGCAGCAATTTTTTTCTCTTGAAAAGTTTTAAAAGAAGCTCTTTGCTGGGAAAAACTACAAAATTGATAAGAAAGAAATAAGGAGAATAATATTTTTATATACACTAGTTCAGTGGTCGGCAACCTAAATTGACTGAAGATCTACTTTTCAAGTTTGACGAACACAAAGATCGACTCGGAGAACCAGGGGGGGGGGGGGCGGTCATACAAAATGAATGGGACATGTTCGGACAGCACCTGTCTTCAAATTGTAGGTTCATTCTTGTCCGAACAAGTTTTGATGATGCCTATAAAATACCTACCTTAAAATTTCTAAAATAATGTTACCTTCACACCATTAGCACGCATCAATACAATATTTCAAATTTTAATATATTACTTCTTTTCAGTTTGATAAAAAACTGTTAGTTTTTGTTTTCTTTTAAAAATAAAACACTTATGTGGAATGCCGTTACATACTTCAATTAACTCGCACCGAGAGCATAGTTAATGGGACGACTTACATTCCATATTATTGGCAAGTTTTTTTAGATCCCGCGAATGGTCTGGAAAATTAATAAACATTTTCTGAAAAAAAAAAAAAAAAAAAGAAAAAAAAATATGCTCCCCTTCTAATTCAAAAGTCATTTTTTCACCTCCAAAACTATATAAACTGTCCAAAAGGCTGTCGTGATCGACCGAAAATGGGCTCGCGATCGACGGGTTGCCGACCACTGCACTAATTGATCCTTCGCAGAACATATTCGGATCGGAAAGTAACCATTTTAAAATTGTAAAAAACGCTTTATTTTTCGAAAGGCTTCAGTAAAGATCGCTAGATATAAACAGGCGCGATATAAACAAATTAAGGTGTTGCCACTCCAAAGAATCAGAAATCAAAAATTTAGTTATGAATAGGAATACTTTTTAAGAAGTAGAAATAAATTTGTTACAGCCCCGTAGGTTAAAATAATAAATACACATATTAATTTATTTCTTTATGGTAATCATTAAACAATTTTTTAAATATCGTTATGTCATAGATTGGTTTTTGCATGATGTTGGTATCGTATCGTAACACAAAATTTAATCGTAACCGGTCCACGCTAAGTGAAATATATATATACATTTCAGAATAATATTTGCCGCTTAAAAAAAAAAACAAAGTTACGCTCAAAAATCACTGAACTTTATAAACATTTCCCTACGCAAAAATCCTTCACGTTTCCACTTGCTTCTCAAATTGAATGACATCAGTTTAGGTACACGCCATCTACGAAGTGTCTCCCTGCACGACAAAGATTTAAGCTTTATTTTTTTGTCATGTCACTTGTTAAAAGCGGTTCTTTCATTCCTTCGAAACGAATGACTTGTCACGACCCATGCGACACAACATTCAGCCATATTATGTCATTCCTTGAAACATCCTATCGTCTTTTATTTGTCTACACCACGTGATTTTTTTTTTTTTTTTTTTACAATGAGCATATCGATAATGAGGCATCCTTTCAATTGAAATACACGTGAATGTTGAATTCCATTTCCTGTGAGTACCTGTTTGTTTTCATGTCCTTTAAAGGAATTTCGTTCATAAAAGCGAAAACAAGTTAGAAATTTTAACGTAAGATTTGTAAGGCTTAAAATCTTTCTTTTCTTTTTTTTTTTTTTCAATAATAACCTCTTTCTCCACCATCTGCGGCTTAGCCCAGCGTTAGGTAGAAATTAAGTATAAAAATATAAAATTAATCACATATTCAGTAGCGTTACTACCGGGCGACGGAGTATTATGCTTTTGCGATGTAATCTAAAATGGATTAAAGTGTTTATGAAAAACTAGTAATCCCGGCGGTCATACGAAATGACCGCTGTACTAGATATTATAAATATACACTTCTTCCAGTAACCGGAAATGCACATCAAATCAAAGAGATATTTAGCAGGTAGAACAGTAAAGTTTAATGAATAAGCAATAAACATAAAATATTTTCTGAAAGAATATTCTTACCGAAAAAAAATTATCTAAGTTATAATAATCTGTAAAATAAAAATATTATATACTAGATAATCAAATTGTTTGTGAAAAATATTTATTTATATCCGACATTATCATCGTCAAAACAATAGTTTTAACGAAGCTGGAAAACAGAGGGCTGCCACTTTAATATATATAAAAAGCGCAGGCGATAAATAAATTAAAACAAAGAAAGAAGGGTTAAATTAAATTCGCGTTTACATTAATTTTTAACGGAGATTGCAAATCTAGCGATGCCTCACTCAAAATGCGAGAGAAATGTTTTGATTATTAGTATATTTGACAAGTGTTACAACAATGGCAACTGCATTACAGATACGCAAGCAACTAATAAGCTATCGGCGACAGACACTTAAGCCGCTTATTTATATATATATATATATATAAGATATATATGCTTCAGTTGGGCATTTCCCCCCCATTATATTTTGAATGCATTTAATCGTCATACGTATTCCCAAACATTACTGCCACCTTGTACATTTTTATCTATGTATTTATTTTTTGTGTCTAAATAGGTGTGTGTGTTTGTGTTATTTGTTCAGAATAAAACTTTTCCTTTTTTTTTGGGGGGGGGGGGGAGTAGCTGTGGTGTCCGGAAGACACCACAAATTACCGCACCGAGCGACACCCGTACTTGGAATGCCACTGCATATATTTTATTTCGATTAATTTTACGATTAGAATGTGCAGTTTTTAATGTCATTTTCAAAAAAAAACTATGCATGCAAATGTTTGAATAAAAATATCGAAATAAAACTCTAGTTTGAGGACTTGAGTTAAAGTTCATTGAGTCATTGAGTTTTAAGTTCATTAGACGTAAAAAAATACCGCCTTATTTAACATATAATAAAACATAAAAAAAAAAGTTGGCTAGTTTTTTTCTTCTATATATTTTATAATTGCAAAAATTTAAAAATTACACTAAAAATATGGCTAAATGAATATCAGTTCGACAATGAACGTGAAGTAAAAATCTAAATGTGATTAGTTCTGCGCAAAGTTTGTGTGGATTTTATTATATAAAGGGAAAAGTTGTTTTTCCAGTATTTATGAATCGCTATATGATAACAATAAATAAATAAAATAAAATAACTATTTGTAAAAAACAAAGTTCTAGCTCATAATTACTCATTTAAAAACGCATTTTCCGGTATCGAAAATGAAATTCCTAAATTTCTGCAATAAGTGCAATTCATCACAATTTTTATGAATATGTTACAACATTTTAGATTTCCAGAAAAGAGCTTTTGCTTCACTCCATTGTACGGCCCTCATTAGTAACCTTGGGCTTATTAAACAATAAATGCATGCACATGCTCACAAAAGTATGAGTTGGAAAAAAATTCATTCCATTTTTATCTCTTGAAATATATCTATTCATTGCGTGAAGGAAAAAAAAAACCCAGTGCGAATCTAGGAGTTCGCGGGGAAGGGGGGGGGGGGGAGAATCATTCGTGACCCCCTTGGCATGACCAAAAATGCGCTTTTTATATTTCCTTTTCGGAAAATTTCAGGGAGACAGCGGGACTCTCAGCCTTGCGCGTACATATTACACCTGCATATGTGCGTGTAGGGGAGAGCGGGGCCGTGCACATAAGGGAGATTCGTCGATACATAGCAAATTACAAAGTAAAGGTTATATGAACAAAAGCAATATATAGTTTGATTATTTGGCTACTGATCATACATAAACATTTGGGAAGTATTCCACTTTTTACATATAAAAATTGGTGATTAAAAAAAAGTTACCTTGTACGAAATAGCCCCGGGGGTCGGGGCTATACCGTACAGTTTAAAAATCATCTGTTTAGCTAAGTAATGATTGTAATGCAATAGATTACTGTACAAAAGCTTTTTATTACTTATAGAGGTCGTAACTAAGAAACTGTGTATTACAATTGTAAAATCATCTGTTTAGCTAAGTAATGATTGTAATGCAATAGATTACTGTACAAAAGCTTTTTATTACTTATAAAGGTCGTAACTAAGAAACTGTGTATTACAATTGTAAAATCATCTGTTTAGCTAAGTAATGATTGTAATGCAATAGATTACTGTACAAAAGCTTTTTATTACTTATAAAGGTCGTAACTAAGAAACTGTGTATTACAATTGTAAAATCATCTGTTTAGCTAAGTAATGATTGTAATGCAATAGATTACTGTACAAAAGCTTTTTATTACTTATAGAGGTCGTAACTAAGAAACTGTGTATTACAATTGTAAAATCATCTGTTTAGCTAAGTAATGATTGTAATGCAATAGATTACTGTACAAAAGCTTTTTATTACTTATAGAGGTCGTAACTAAGAAACTGTGTATTACAATTGTAAAATCATCTGTTTAGCTAAGTAATGATTGTAATGCAATAGATTACTGTACAAAAGCTTTTTATTACTTATAAAGGTCGTAACTAAGAAACTGTGTATTACAATTGTAAAATCATCTGTTTAGCTAAGTAATGATTGTAATGCAATAGATTACTGTACAAAAGCTTTTTATTACTTATAAAGGTCGTAACTAAGAAACTGTGTATTACAATTGTAAAATCATCTGTTTAGCTAAGTAATGATTGTAATGCAATAGATTACTGTACAAAAGCTTTTTATTACTTATAGAGGTCGTAACTAAGAAACTGTGTATTACAATTGTAAAATCATCTGTTTAGCTAAGTAATGATTGTAATGCAATAGATTACTGTACAAAAGCTTTTTATTACTTATAAAAGTCGTAACTAAGAAACTGTGTATTACAATTGTAAAATTTTAGAACAAATTACAATCCGAAAAAAATCAGGTTAACTTTAATAAAATGTTCTAAGCTTTCATTGCAAACCTAAAAGAGAGCAGAAAAAAGGTCACACGTTAAGCGTTGTACATAAATCACAAATGTAGTTGTCTGCAGACTCCGCAGCACTGCAAGCTGAATGGATCCACCCTGAACATGAGCAGCCCCTGTACCACAGCTCTTTGTCCTTGCCGAAATCACCGCACAAAATGCAAACATCCTTGGAGCCTGAAGCTTCTCTTGTGAACCCTTTATCAAGAAATGACTTCATTGGGTCCACATCATCTAAATAATCGTCTTCGACAATGTCTTTCATATCAAGAAAGTTAAGTCTTCTGATGATGAATCATCAAATTTGATGTTTCTCCTGCTTTTACATTTTGCTGATACTGTTGTTTTAGAAATTGTTTTCTTGCGTTTAGGATTCGCTTTGGTTTTACTTTTGAGTCCCATGTTAGTCTGTTTTGAATTTTTCTGCCCTACCTTTTCAGCTTTTATCTTTCCCTGCAGTTGTTGAATTTTTTTCTTCAGCTCTTTCACTTTAGCTGACTCAGTTGTGCTTTATTTGGGGACTTTGTAAAAATTACTGAATGTTGTTGTCTAGAAGTTACTCTCTTAATTTTGGACTTGTTAGGAAGAAATATATAACTTTAACATTTTTGGTAGGCCTACTTTCCTTGTAAGTTACAATCGATGTAGGTATGTTGCCATAGCAAACCATTTGCGGCTATGTCGTACAGTTAGGGGCTAAACCGTACACTTCTGTACGATCTGTACCTCGTGGCGATATATTAAAATAACTTTAAATTCTATCACTTAACCAATTATCGTTAACAACCAAAAGAGAGCTTAAGAGAAGTAGTTCATTATGATCTTACAGTTACTAGCATACAAGAAAAGATTCTTCACTTACCTTTTATTTAGTACTGGACGAAAATTAGAAGAAAAAGAGTAAAAACAGGTTTTTTTTTACTGAGACACTGATACACATACGCATAGCGAAACGATATCTATACTTTTCTCCACCAGACCCCTACCTGTTAGCCGAGGCCTTAGGATTGCTTACGCACGGGGAGAGGTAGTGGGGTCTACGGATTTTACATGCACATATCCCCAAGTATACATGGTGGTCTTCAGTGGGTATCGAACGCGCGACCTTCCAGGTGGAAGTCCGACGTGCTAACCACTAGGCTACCACGGCCCACGATATCTATACTGTAAACTTGCGCGATCTGCCTCTAGACTGCAGCACTTGACGGGATCGTCTAGCTTGAAATCTAGGCCAAAAAAAAAAAAAATGGGTGTACGGTTTAGCCCCACTCTCCCCTATATTACCACAGTTTTAGTGCTAATTTAGAGAGAGGGATTTCTTTTTGGAAAAACTTTTTTTATTTAAAAAACCAGCAAACATACATTCCAGTTTGTGTGTTTATTTTTAATTTAATGACCCCCTCCAAAACTGAAAGATAGATTCGATTTTAGAAACGGTGCTAATTTCTTTAGAAATAATTTATTTTCAAATTAATTCTCTGATCCCCATGAAACTGATTCGACGTTCCCCAAAATTTATATGCATATATTATACGCATACATAACCTCAGTCTTTTGAATGAATCCGTGAAAAATATGACGCTGCAAACGGAATAAAATCATTACATTCTAAGACCCTTCGTAGCAATTCTTGAAGTATGACTGTTCACATTCACATTACAGTTAGAAAAAATGCCACACACACATGGGGGCACTTAGTTATATTGTTTTAATGAAATTCCCCACCAGATGGAGCCCACAAAATCCGGTCTTTGGCAGAGATAAAAAGAAAACGCTTAAAATTTTCACAGCCTTTTCCACTTATGTTTTTGAAATATTTTCATGAAAATCAAAACGAAATAGAAAAAATAACGGATGTACTAAGTATTGTACGCGCAAAAAATTTCCCACCCAAATTTCCATTTTTATCTTTTATAAATCAATTTCTTATTTTCCTCTGTACTTACGGGCCACCAAAATAATTAATTTCAACCACCCTGGAATGCGTTTTGAGGAATTTTGTCGTGACGTCTAAACGTACATACGGATTACTCAAAATTGGCTAGTTGTATCAAAAGGGTCTTAACTTCTTTTTTTTTTGTGACAAATCAATGTTTATTTCAAGACGTTTTTAGCACCAAGGTATTTTCTCGAAGGAGTCACTCAATCCAATTCAATATTAAAATTCGCAACCGTTTGGCAACATTTGCCGGTATCTCGTCAAATTCGGCGCCAAAGATGTGATGCCGAATCTAATGTCAGTTTATGATATTGGCAGTATTTGGCAGTACTATGTTTTTAAAGCATTGGAGAGAGTACAAAGAGTCATAGTGGACATAAGTTTTTGTTTTTATGACTGCTTTCTATTTTTCTTCCATTTATTAACGCGAAATATTTGTCTTCAATTTTCTTTTTCTGTTTTCATTTTCTCTTTACCTTGCGTTCTAATGTTTGTTTAGTTATTTTACTGCATTTTTATCTTCTTCATGTGCTCAAAGCTTATATTCTTGTGTTTTATAGAGCACCAGATTTTTCTTTGATTGTTGTTAAAAAGTTAAGAGAATATCAGTAAAATATGGTTCTTGGCAATAATTTTATGCAATAGGCCAGAGAAGAAAAATAGAAACGCAGAGACGTTAAAATTGTAATAATAGTATCATAGATGTGGACTATCATTCTTTAGTAAACAATTTAGATTTCTGGAAGATTATGTATTTAACTAGTAAGCCCGGCGGTCATACGAAATGATCTATGTTCTAGATGTTATAAATATACAATTATCCCAGTAACCGGAAATGCACATCAAATCAAAGAGATATTTATCACGTAGAACAGTCAAGTTTAATGAATAAATAATAAACATATAATAGTTTCGGAAAAAAATATTCTTACCGAAAAAAAAACATCTAAGTTATAATAATCTATAAAATAAAAATATTATTTACTATATAATCAAACTGTTTGTGAAAAATCTTTATTTATATCCGACATAATCATCGTCAAAACAATAGTTTTAACGAAACTGGAAAAAAGAGAGGTGCCACTTTAATATATATAAAAAGCGCAGACGATAAATAAATTCAAAGAAAGAAGAATTAAATTAAATTCACGTTTACATTCCTTTTTTAATGGAGATAGCAAATCTAGCGATGTCTCACTCAAAATGCTGGAGAAATGTTTTTATTATTAGTCGGTTTCATTAGATACAATTGTGTAGATGGCAGCACGATGGAGTTTTCTCTTAGTAAGAAATTCGGAATAAGCTATCGGAAACAAACTCGCACTTAAGCGGCTTATATATAAGGTAAGCATGAAAATGTTGGCTGTTAAATTGGCATGTAAAAGCGTAATAATTTGCGATACCATTTTCCCATAAACGTGTGTACAAAAACACAAATAGATAATAATATATGTACATGATATTGGTCCAGAATTCTTGAACAATATTTATTTTCATATAATTCTTTTAATAATTATTTAGGAAGTACATTGTTTGCCTGTATTGGTCTGCCATGACACTGACAACAATTGGGAATACTAATTCTCCAGAAACCGACATGGTACGTATATTTATACTTTAACTTCATTAAATGTTTGGTCCTTCGCCGAATTCGTGAGACATATGCGGCAAAAATAACGAAAATCCTGACTAATATAAAAATCAAATTTATTTACACAGCGCTTACGTTACAAGGCTATTAACACTGAAAAACACTGCGCAACAATGAAATTTTATCTGATTGAGCTGACAGTTCGAGACATTGACATACTCCATTGACGTGTGAATTTGACGTGCTAAACACGAATATGCCATTTAAACAAGAAGTTCCGTCTAGAACTATACGAGCCTACTTTCCCGTATACACGAACTTCAAATTTATATTTTAGATATCTCTCTCTCTCTTTTTCTAGTTTAGCTTTATTTCTTAATTGCTTCAAATATAGCTTTTTCAACGGTTAATACATATTCATTCACTAATTCATTCATTCATTCATTAATTAATGGATTTATTCATCCACTCACTCATGTATTCATTCTCTCATTTACTTATTTTTCCATTTATTCGCTCATTTATTCACTCATTTATTTTGTTTATCATTTATTCACTCATTTATTTTTTTTATCATTTATTCACTCATTTGTTCATTCATTCTTTCACTTATTCATTGAATTATTTATTCATTCAAAAATGATCTTGAAAATCCCGATCAAAACATTTCATAGGAAAATAGGTTCGTTAATTCTGGATGAACTTTTTATCTGTACATGTTTTACGTTATAAGAGCTTTCCGATAAAGTTTGTTCCAAGAAAATCGGTCTGTCAGATTAGGATGTATATAGGATTGAAATTTCACCGTATTCGCTATGTTACTTTTTTTTAACTGCTCAAAAATGAACAAAAATTAAATTTTTAGAAAAAAAATAGAACCGACTTCAAATTATGAATTGCGCAAAAAAGTGAAAAATAAATTAATTGTTTAAGCAACATCGATGTGACTTTTAAACATAGTTTTAGAAGTTGGTGCAAAATTATGAGTCTAATTATAGCGATTGCTGCTTAATATAGAAACTCGCTAATTCTGGGCCATTTATATTTGTAATTGATTCTTGATTACAAATCTATTCTAATTTTACACCGACTTCTAAAACTATGTTTAAAAGTCACATCGACGTTGTTTAAAGAATTAATTTATTTTTCACTTTTTAGCGCTATTCATAATTTGAAGTCGGTTCTATTTTTTTCTAAAAATTATTTTATCTTATTCTTTTTAGTGTAAATATATTTTTTAATTTTTTATATAAATACTCTATTTTTTAAAATATGTCAAAGAGAAAACCTTCTTTGAATGTGTGGCACTGAAAACTAATTATTGGTATGGTAAATTCTGTTTTGAAGTCCATTTTAGCAAACAAACTGATTGGATTTAATGTTTGCCTTCAGTCAAACTCTTGCAATAATTGCTTCTAATGTTACACCTTAATGGCCACAAAAGATTCTCTAACAATGACTTTTATATTCATTAATAGTTTTCCCAGCAAAGAAAAATCAAGCCAAACCTTTCCAATTAAAATAAAAAATACTTATTTTTTTTCCGTAATGTTTTTTCCAAAACACAAATGTAGTCAAATTGATGTGCGATATTTGAGCTAGCCGACCCTCAATCCATTAAAGAAAAAATCATCAAAATCGATTCATTTAGTCAAAAATTATGGGCAAGAAAACAAAGAAACGGCTATCTTGCTGCCCATAACTATTTTTCTAATTATCGAACAGGGTCAAACGAAGATACGAGACCTATGGGAAACCACCCCCGATCGATTAAAAAAAAATCATGAAAATCGGTTCATCCGGTGAGAAGCTCTGAGTGGACAAGAAAAAAAAAAAAAAAAAAAAAACGACATACATACAGTACGAATGTATAACCTCCTTCCTTTGTGAAGTCGGTTAAAAATAGTTCGAATCAAAAAATTATTCACGCCGAGAGCTTCTTTCAATAAGCTTGTTCATAAGAACTCGACTTTTATGCCCAGAGTTTACATAGTTTGCTTCATTTTTGCCCATAGGCGCTAATGTTAAATTTTTTTGAACTGTTCAAAATTAAACAAAAAAATGTTCAAATCAAAAAGTAAAATATGTAAATGAGATGTTCCTGCCGAGATCTTTCGAATGCAAAAATGATTTTTCGAATTGGACAATTTGTTCAAAAGTTATTAGGGAGGGGGACACACTTCGCCCCCATCTCAAAACCCAACTTTTAAATTTTTTATTTTTCAATCTTTATTTAATTACTTCACTTATTTTCGATTTTCCTTGATTTCTAACGATAATCTCACTATACATTAAGCCTTCTTTCATGCTTTATTATTATTTTTTTAAACTTTTACGGGAAAGTGGGCTAAAAGAGGAAATTGGCTCTAGTTTTCTTTGTTAGGGATAGGTATTAGGTTACATTGCAGGGGTAAACGAACACATTAATGAAGGTATTGTATGTAAATTGGCATGTCACTCAGAAATAAGAGCTAAGCCAGCTTTCTCGGGCTGATATTCGTGTTTATTACATCGATTTCATTACCAATTAGTTACTCTTACCTCACACACATTAAAATTTGTCGCCCAGTGAAATTGATGAAACTATTTATAAACCCATAACACATACTAAGATAGTGACTGATTCGGAGAACATACTTAATTCTGCCTTTTATTTCTATCTTAATAAATTATACTAGTCTTCCCGTGGGAAATTCCGGACTAATTTGGGAGAAAGGATATTATGTAGAATAGAAAAAAGCAAAAGGGTGTTGGTACAAAAGAAGACATTCCATTGAACACATCAGTACAAATAGCTGTTACAGTTTTTTTCCCCACTATTATTTAGATATTCAAAATAATAAAATAATCACAACAATAATGATACTTATTTTCGTTAGTAGTATTCACTGCATTAAAATACACTAACGAAACAGTTCCATTACTTAAAATATAGTCACTGTTGGTTGGTTAAACTCTACACATTCATAATATAAATGAATGTGTAGAGCCTAACGACTGCATAAGTTTAATACACAGACGCGGCTAAAACTCTCCAATTTGCTACCCAATACAAGCAGAAGAGTTTCTTGTTTGTTTACTTGATACCAGAGAGTGCCAACATACACAGCAACACATCCATGAAAGAACGTCTTTCGTAGATGATTTTAAACATCAAATTTCAGAGAAGCGATGCATTTTCAGACTGTGTGTCTATTTTTCATCATTAGCCGGCACGATAAGCTTTAAAATGAGGGGTAAATCGTAGAGTTTGATAAAGGAATAAGGAAGATCTCGCGGAGCGACAAAAAACAGGCTGGAGAAGTAATATAAATAGATTAGTTAAAAATAATAATTAAATTTAAAAAAATCTATTTAAATCTGTCTTTTTTTTTTTCTGGGTCAAGGAAACAGGTGCCAAATGCCGCCCTTCAATTGCAAATATAAATAATAAATAAATTTTGAAAGCTTAAAAGTTGGTAAGACAATAAGCTAATATGAGGGTATATATATATATATATCCAGGAGTGCACTGCTGGGGCATTAATTAATGCTGGCCAGGTACGGGTATTCAGAAAGAATATCTTATTTTCACATTAAATGTTTTAAATTTAGCAGCTAATAAATTAATAATAATAGAGTATGTTCGAGGAATTCATTCCAAAAAGTTATTTTATGCAATGAATATTTAATTTAATAAATAATTTTAATAGTATATTTTCTACTTTTTTATTTACTGCATAGAAACAAAAATACCAAATAAAATATAAAAGAGTCCTTTTTATATTTAGTTGATCAAAAACCAACGGTCCAGCAAAACAATTAATTAGAGAAAACGTAAACGAAACGCGGTACGCGAACCACGGGTATTGGGTATACCAGGAATGTGCTCTAACCACTCGGTCACTCGACCTCTAACCAGCATACATAACACCAGTTTGGCATCCATTAAAGGACGTCTTCGTAGATGATATTAAGTGTCAAATTTAAGAGAAGCGGTACCTTTTTAAGCTGTGGGTCTATTTTTCGTCATTAGGCAGCACGATAAGCTTTAAAATGAGGGGTAAGTCATGGATTATGATAAAGGAATAAGGAAGATATTGCCTAGCGACAAAAAACAGGCTAGAAAAATAATATACAAAGACTGAAATAAAGTAATAGAGAAAATGCCCTTAAAAATAATCTGAAGGGTCTCTGCAACCAATTTTTTTCTTTTGCAAAATAAAGTAAAAGAGCAAATGCCCTTAAGGGGAGACAGCGCCCAAAAATGTCAAAAAACCGAATTTTTTTTTTTTTTATTGGCTTAAGTGGTAAAATAAATCTTTAAAAATGTTCCCTGAAAGTTTCAGAAAAATTGAAGCAATACTTATTGATTTATTATTGATTTTATCAAGGTGTGATTTGCCACCTTTTCATTCTGAAACCAAAACTGTGCGGAATATAAGCCACACATTTATTTTTTAAAATAAAATAAGCGAGAAGAAGCACTTTCATCGTGACTGTAAGTGAAAAAAAAAAAAGTTTCTTACTTGAGATTTTGATAAAGAAAGCATTTAAGTTTTGCAAGCCGAAAATTTGAAATGCTGTTTTCTCTCGCTTTGTTTTTTGCGCATTTCATCTCAATTAAATTGCAAAGGCTTTTTTAAATTTGTATCTATAATGTGGATTTTTTTCCGCATGTTCCTGAAACTATACATAACAAATTCATGCTTTACTTTTATGATATCTTAAGCACTTTTATTTTTTAAAATAATTTCGTACGTTTTTTGAATTTTTCGTTGCTTTTTCTGCGCTACTTCAGTTTTTATCTTTTTGCTCAAAAATTATTTCACTAATAAAAAAATTCAAATCATAAAAGTTTTGTTTTATGAGTAAAGAATCAATAAAAAAAAATTGTGACAACGCCGAGTTTTGGAAAAGAAGATGCATTTTTAAAAATTGCTAAATTTCGTTTTAAAAATTAAAAATTTTCAAATTTTTTTAAGAAATCCTGTTTTTTTAATATTAAATTTCTTATGAAGTGATATAATATGGCAGGCGACAAAAATTGTAAATAAAAACACCATAAAGAAAAAAATGGTCTCATGGTGCCGACTCCCCTTAACCCTCGGATGACCATGTGGAAATTTGAAACATGAAAGGCAATGAGGGGTCATTCAATGACCCCATCGTTAAAAAACACCAAATTTTTCTTTTGAAAGCATTTAATAATATTTTTTAGAGTTACAGTCATAGAAAAAATTAAAAATGCAGTATAGATGCAACAAAACACTTCAAAAATAAAATGATTAATTCACATCAGAATTAGGAATTGGAATACAAAATAATCAATTTAATTTAAAATAATGTGGAAGTGAATCTGAAAGCACGCTGAGAGATGAAAATCAGTAAAGTTTCCTGCCTCCGCCAGGATGCGCTGGAAATCCCACGCTATTTAACGGATTGTAACGGAAGAAAGTTTTTCGTGGTCATCGTTCGGTCGTTTTTTCGGAGGATAGCAGAGTGAAGCGAAGCAGTGTCGACCATCTGAGTTTATGCCATTTTAATGTTAACTTTATTTTTACCCTGTATATAGCTTTTATTCTTTTAGTAAATGTTCTTAATTCATTCAGCAAGTATCCGTTTAAGTCCTTCAAACCCTTTACCCCGGTTCACAATAATTAATTTTGATTACTGCACTCATGACATGTTGTTGTTATGATATTGACGTGTTTTTTGCAAACAAATCGATTGCACTTACCACATTTCTTCGCGGTTTTATGACGACCTTACCACGACTAGGTGGGGGTCACTTAGTGACCCAAAATCGAAATGTAATTTTTTATGTATTTATTTTTTTCATGATAACTTCAAAATTCGTAATAAAATAGTACAAAACTCAACAATAAAAATACTGAAAGTGTTACAATTTTTTTTAATTAGATAATCGACCAAAACTGACATTGGGGTCATTTTATGACCGCACTTGGTCATCCGGAGATTAAACAACTAGTTAGCAATTTGGCTTTAACCTCTCCAGACCCCAGAACTAGGCACAAGCAATTTTGACGCAATTTTTTGGTTCTCCGATTTAAAAAATGATTACAAAACAAAATAACTACATTTTTTTAAAAATTTTAATTAATAATTAGTTTAAATAATAATTAATGCCCAATTTCCATGTTTAAAACGAAGTAAACTATCTGTTGATTAATTTGAAAATCGATTGGGTGTTTTAGCTTTCAAATTGCACAAACAGTAGTTAATAAACAGCATTTTAAAATGTACCCAATTGGGTACACTTGGAAAGAGGAGGTTAAGCTTCCGCATGAAAATGGAAAAGCATTATTTTGATGCAGTTCTCATTCTTTTCTCTTGTAGGAGTACATATTCACTGGCTTGACGTTCATGACAGGGGTGTTCGTGTTTGCTACCGTTATGGGAAACGTGGGGGACGTTATTTCCAGCATGAACGCTAATAGACAAGAGTTTCAAGCTCGGTGAGTAGAAAAATTTTGCAAAATCCGGAAATGCTGCATTTAATTAATGGAATGTTAAGAAATAAATGGGGAAACCAGCGCAATGTGTCTGAAAGTGAAACTGCTGTGGAAATGTTTCTTAAATTAAAGTTGTAGTATTTAACGCAGTAAAGGTGTCGCTGAAGCAGAGGAAGAAAATATGTTTCCTACTTGGATTAATATCAACATGAAACATTCATTATACCGCTGGTTCAAAATTAAAATGACACTTCTTCAAAAATTGATTTTTTTTACGATTTAATATTACGAAGTAGATTCATAGTAAAAATTATAAAAAACTATTTAACGCAAACAAAAACTAAATGGTCTTTGATTCCGCTGAGCTAACTTTTTTTTTGGCTAAAAAAAAACTTTAAAAATACGCTCTCCTGAAAAGTAGTGTGATTTTCAGAAGTGTCGTTTTCATTTTGAACCAGCGATATATTTTATCTCTTTGCAGAGAAAACCTTTATTAAATAAACCTCAATAAAAATCAATTTTTTAGCACTCCTCAAATATGAAACTTGAAAAACGTTTGGCAAAACAACAAACGTCTTTATAAAGATTATGCAAAAATA
Source organism: Octonoba sinensis (assembly GCA_038502835.1). NCBI lineage: Eukaryota > Metazoa > Arthropoda > Arachnida > Araneae > Uloboridae > Octonoba > Octonoba sinensis. Next base: position 27,532,046 of record CM076603.1, read on the forward strand.
AAATGTAGCACAGGTTCTTGTGTTCAGCAGTCTAAGTAACCACATGCTGTACATGATATTATCAAAATTAAAAAAAAAGAAATTAATATAAGATTTACTTAACCATTGCTTTCAAGACCAAAGCACGGCAGGTTGAACGCAAAAAGTGGGCAAGAAATATTCTTCCGCGCCCCTCAAAAGAAAAACCAGACAAACATTTCTTAGAAAACAAAACAGATTTTTATGTGCAAAAGAAAGCTATTAAACTAAATTCAGTGTCGCTACAGCTCATTGAGCTTCCCCCCCCCCCCCCAAAGGGCCATCCCAGCTATCGAGACCGAGATCCTTGGGGTGCAGAAGTAGATGTTCCGGTCAAGTGGTCGGCTTGACAAAGCTATTACTTAGTGTAAATACGGTATTAAACTCATATTCCTGACTTGCTTGTCTCTTATAAAGATGAAACGATGACCTTCCTTACCAAAGCTCTAAGCATTTAAATTCTTAAAAGACAGTATTGCTACAGCTTTAAACTTTCTGAAATAAGATAATCTAGGACCATGTTACAGAAGTACAGTGCAGTCCTAATATAAACATTTTCATGAATAAATGCGCATTCACACAATAATTATGCAATTTTTAATTTATGTTTTTCCTTTGTCTAGTATGGACCATATCCAAATGTATTTGACGCACAAGAAAGTTCCAGCATCCCTCCAATTGAAAATCAAGAAGTGGGCTGAATACACTTGGTCTAGGTACATTCTTGGTTCAGATATTATTTTTTATCTTATTTAGGACGGGAACAATATTTACAATAGTGTGTATAACATGGGTAAAATCCTAGGAGAGTTCACACCCTCGGCGACAAACCGAAAAAAAGCGCCAAGCCATACTTCCAACCCGTTATTCAAGCCATACTTCCATTTGTATCAAAGTAGGATTACCAAGATGGCACAATTATCGCCAAGAGTGTGGGCTTTGCTAGGATCCAGCAATAACATGTTTAGAAATCGTCATAGAGACTTGAATCATACAAAACCTTTAATTGTTTAGGTTTCTAATTAGACTTCGAGAGGAAATCACTCAATTTGCAGTAATAGGATAAAGTGAACTGGTATTATACACAACGTATAGAATATACATAAATTCATTGAAGAATTTATGAAACTATTTCAATATTCTTCTAAATGATTAAGCGATGTTCATGAAGACTGCAGAAATGTTTGAACAATCTGAGGGAATTCAAACCTATTTCTTTTACAGTAAACACCTAACAAATAGGTATCACTCGGTGATCTCTAATCAGATGTCTTTAACAAGTCGACCCTCAAATAACAACCCTAATTAAGCATTTCAAGTTAGTTACCATGAACTGCCACAGATAAATCAAAACATATGCGAGCTGGTGCACCGTTTCTGTTGTTGCCACGCTGGTATGGTGGGGTAACATACAGTCAAATTGCTAGAAGCGACCATGTTAGTATCATAAGAAACTAACCTACAAGTAGTTTTTGTTGACTCTACATCGGTGGGACATGCGAGTGTAGAGTCGATTGCCAGTAATACCACTCAAGTTCTGCAAGTGAATTGCAGCACTCACATGAGTGGAGATTGTTAGCAAGGAAATTGTTGACAATCACCACGTCAGTGTCTTTGTCAAGTTGATTTTCAATCCTGGTTGACTTCATATAGATGAGGTTAAAGAACCTGACTGCCATTTGCTGGTCTAGTGTTTAGCTCTTAACTACCATTTCCAAAGCCACAGACCGTTAAGATATAAGCGAAGCGACCACGATTCTCTCTCTTGCTGATAGTGATCCAGAAATTGTAGATCAAGTGATAATTACCTTTCAGCTTCGACCAATTGACTACGGAAAAGGAGCTACCGGAGCACTTGCCGTTCTCTCTGGTAGCTCTTAGTGCTGTTTAGTAGAGATTAGTTCTTGCTTGTAACTTATTGAAATAGAGAATAGTCCAAAAATGTATACACTAGTTGACAGTGAATAGCTTTTAAAAATAATTTAACTTTGTGCAAGTAAACAATAATAATAAAATTACACGTTAATTTAAAGCACAAATGAGAAATAAAATGCAGACATATGTTTCGGGATTGCTTGGAATCCCTTTTTCAATGCGACAGGGAGCTTCTAGATGCAAAACATCGCATCTAGAAGCTCCCTGTCGCATTGAAAAAGGGATTCCAAGCAATCCCGAAACATATGTCTGCATTTTATTGCTCATTTGTGCTTTAAATTAACGTGTAATTTTATTATTAGTGAATAGCTTTATTTTAAACATAATTTTTAAATTTCAATGTTCTCTATCAACATTTTTAATTGATATTGTAAAATGTACTTACAATTACATGTGTTCCCCCAAAGTGACCCCAATTAGCAGCTAAATATCGTCGAGATCTCTTCCTGTGCACATCTTTAGTTCCATCGTTGCTGCGAAGATGAGCGATTGTTAGCCGTGTAGGGCGATTAGTCGTACACATTACGCCACTGCCTTTGCACTTCTGCCATGTTCTCGTATTTCCAGTAAGACTTCAATACCGCCTTGCGTTGCTCGAACGACAATCTCACTTCCGCCATGATTAATAACAAACAGGCATCTGGTAATGCTTGAATGCAGGCCACGCTATCTGTTAACTAACCATTGAACTACAATACCAAGCAAGATTCATAGTTGCATGCCATTTTGTTCCGAGTAGGTTCACTGTCAATAAATGTATACATTTTTTTGGACCTCGTAAATATTCAACTTAAAGTGAAAAGGCTATTTTTAAAGCTTACATTATTTTAAATTTAGAATTACCTAAAGTAATTACAGCATTTATGTTTGCTGATATAATGTTTTTCAGAACAAAAGCTACTGATGAATCTCGCCTCCTGAATATGCTCCCAGAAAGACTCAGAGCGGAAGTAGCTGTTCACGTTCATTTAGATAGCCTCAAAAAGGTAAAAAAAATGGGCTACTATCATTGACTAAGATATATTTGTTTATTCTGCAAGACATACGAAGAATACGAAGAATAAGAAAGAATATTAAGCATTATTCGCTAGATAGAGAATTTTAAAATAGTGTTTTGGGGCCTCAGTGGCTGAGCGGTCTAATCGACTAGTTCCGGTGCCTGCCTGTGCGCAGTGAAGAAGCGTGGGTTCAATTCCTACTTTACCCTAGGTGTATTTCTTTCCTTGTATATTAAAATCTGTTGTGCTGTCTTGTTCTATCTGTCATAGTAGACGAGAGTTTGAGGCATATTCTTGAGAATAGCAAATAAAGTCGAATATTTATGTGACCTGAAATGGTCGTAAACAAACAAACAAAATAGTATTTTGAAAGGAGTCACGTAATTCATCGAACAGAACACTGTTAATGGAAAAACCTTGTCATATGTCTATGCTGTAAGCTTCGGGCTTGATTCCATTCGTATTTGGGAATTAAATACGAGATTACCGTTGGTTTTACGGTGATGTGTGATCGTTGTGAGACTATTTGCGTGCCTGAAAATGTGTACATACTGTAAATAAATTGCTCTGTATGTTTAAGGAGTTAGTCATTTTATTATTATGTCATGTTTATTTGCATTTGCATGTTATCTGGGTATATAGTACTTTACCAAATGTAAAGTGCCCGTAAAATTCGTCTCTTGATTCAAATCGAATAAGTTGAGAACAAGAGAGAATCAGAAGAGTTATTTTGTTAGGGAAAGAACTAAGAATTTTTTTTATTCTATGCTTGTGTTTTACAAATACGGGGAATAAAGAAATATTATACAATTAAACGTATATTTTGTTTTAATCGTAAATTGTCTATCAGAAAATATTTTTATTTATTTATAATTATACTATCATTAATTAATTCATTCATTATTATTATTATTTTAAAAGGTGAAAATTTTTGAACAATGCGAAACGGGATTTCTGTGTGAGTTGGTGCTCAAACTCCGGTCACAAGTTTTTTCCCCGGGGGATTACGTTTGCAGAGCTGGAGAAACTGGTCAGTTTCAGCTTTTTCTCTCACATATTTTATGCTTCAACTCAGATTATTTTTTTTCAACATTTGGTATAATATCTCCTTTTTCTTTACTTTTTAAAAATAAATGTTCTGAAAACGCAAGAATAACGGAACAGATGAAGTGTCATTTTATCTATCTTCGGCGTTCTGGTAAGACTCACTACAGACGGAAGTCCACAAAAAATTATGGGAGACATATACACAACTGCATCTCTACAACTGTATATATATATGCACAGTGTGTCAAAGAATTTCTAAGACTGCGGCTAGAACTGAGCTTACAGTGGCGCTATTTGTGTTATCGAGCATTCGCGCAGTTCCTTAACTATCAGCTGATCTACTTCCGAAATCTCAGTTCATTTGTTTACAATTTTTAGCCTACTTTCCCGTAAAAATAAAAAAAAATAATAATAAAGCATGAAAGAAGGCTTAATGTATCGTGAAAATATCGTTAGAAATCAAGAAAAGTCAAAAATAAGTTAAGTAATTAAATAAAGATTGAAAAATAAAAAAATTGAAGGTAGGGTTTTGAGATGGGTAAAAAGTTTGTCGGTCGGTCTGTCGTTCTGTCCCCCCCCCCCCCTAATAACTTTTGAACGAATTGTCCGATTGGAAAAATTCTTTTTGCATTCGAAAGATCTCGGCGAGGACATTTCATTTCCATATTTTACTTTTTGATTTGAACAAATTTTTCTTTTCAATTTTGAACAGTTCAAAAAATTTTAACATTAGCGCCTATGGGTGAATATAAAGCAAATTATGTAAACTCTGGGTATAACATCCAAGTTCCCATGAACAAGCTCACTGGAATAAGTTCTTTTAAGTTCTACTTTTCCATTATCCCGGCTCAGGCGATAAAGTCGCCAATAATGATTCAACCAACGCCAAACAGAATATCGCCGCTTTTAACCTTTTGCGAGAGAATATAAATCATGATCCAAATAATAATTATTAGTGAAACAAACAATTAAGCAAATGTTTTTAAAAATCGTCGTAGTTGAGAGGAGCTTAGAATAAAACTTCTGACCCCACCCCCCTAGAGAACTAACTACTTTATGCTTTCAAAGTTCGTCATTGCAAATATTCATTTTACATGTTAATTAATCATTTCATAAATGGTCTTCGTGAATGCAGCATTGATTAGTTGCTGCAACACCGTCATAACTTCCTTAATTTTGATTTTTGAGTTAGCAATACGGTATAATTTCAGTCATTATGTTTATTCAAAAATCATAATGATTCGAGTTATGACTACGTTCCATTGCAAAATGTACTGAAATAACCTTTATTTCAATGTCTGATGAATTTTTAATAGGTTAGTGTTTTTACTTCTGTTCATTATTTGTTTAATTGTTTTTTATTTATTTATTTTTGTATCTTTATTTATGTATTTTTTTCACCTGGTGTTTGTAAATTCTTATAGTTTTTTTTTTTTTTTTGGAATTGACTCCATTTAATTTTGTGCGGAGTATATCTCCACTCCAGCGAATGATTTATTTGATGATGTGCTATTGCTAGAAAAAAAAAAGATTTTAATAGCGATTTTAAAAAAACTCCATTCCAAATACTGATCAGACAAATTTATTTTTAATTATCTTTAGTAGATCTACTTTTAAATATAGTGAACTGCTATGTACGCTGAAACTCCAAAAAGTCGCTTTGTACTTTGCAGTATTTTCAGGAAGTTGTTAAAATGTTGCAATTCACATAAAAAAATACCCGTGATTTGTCTGCCATTTAAAATAAGGATAAATATTAAAAACATTTAAACCAATTATAAATTCCGCTTTGAAACTTGTTAGGATTATTTTTAAACCACCAATTGCTAAGTCGAGCACCATCTAATTCCTATACTTGTATGATGCGTTTCTCAAAATTTTAATTAAAATATTTGTAGAATACAAATAAAAAGTAAGTGTATATATATTATTACATATTTTTATTTCGTTAATGACTCTTTATTTCATTGTTTCAAACGATTGGAAATGTTCTTTCTTTCCTGTCTTGCGTTTTGTTTAACGTATTATCTAAAATTATGCATATATTTCTGAATTTCCAGGTCGAGAAATGTTCATCATTAACCATGGGAAAGTGGAGGTAATAATCCTTTCTTTTAATAGTTTGGAAATAATATTTATTAATTTTTTATTTTATTGTTAGATTTTTCGAGGTGCAATCATCAAAACTGCAATGTGCTAAAAAGGTAATTCCAAATAACCTGGTTCAAGATAGTCAAAATGAAAAGAACAAAAACTTCAAAAGCAGAGAGAAAGAAAAATCTATGTATAGCAATAATATACACGCACGTTCACACGTTTGAACTAACGTTTGAGAATAATTTTACTAGGCCTTTAGCCGGAAATAACATTAAACTGAAGTATTATCCTAAAAAAGTCCAAAATTATATAGCCAGTAATTGAATAAGAATTTTTTTTTTACTCATTCTGATTTTATGAACTAAACTTAAAGTTTAATCTTTTTTTAATACTTTCTTCATAAAAAAATTAGAAAAAAGATGGAATTGGAAAAAAGTTTAGCACAGTGGGCTGTGATTTCATACAAAGAAAAAAACCCCGTCTGAATCTTCTATTGTGACTTTTTATGATGCCGTAAATACTCGAATGAATACAAAAATGTATAGTAAATATATTTTGAAATTTTACTTATAACTAAAAACTAAAGTCGTAATCAATTTGCACTAAAACACTTTAGTTCAACCTTTCACCAAAAAAAAAAAAAAACGTGAAATTTAGCTGCAACCAACACTTGAACTAAGTATAATAGTGCAATTTTACCTAGCTTATCTATGAATGAGAAACTAGGAACCATTATAATGGTTCAACTTAGTACAAATGTACTACCAAACAATATGTACATACCAAACAAACATAATATTTCCCGGGCTTATAGGCCGTGGTGGTCCAACCAAAATGTTTCTGGCTGACATGTTTTAGGCTTCTTCATAGTGAAAATGAAGTCAAGGCAGAGTCTGGTCCTTATATATGTAGCAACGCATGCGTCTAAACCTCATTGGATAAGCCACCAATCTCAGGCTTTCTGGGAATGATTCTGATTTGTTCCTTATAGACCTCTGCCTTGACTTCATTTTCACTCTGAAGAAGCCTGAAACGTTCTCAGATGTCAGCCATTACTGAGTATACTATTGCTACGTGACACCAGCCCCTGTTTGAAGAAACTAACGTGCTCTCTACTAATATTCATTATTTTTCTCGCCTTCATAGAGAAGCTATTGAAATACATAAACATCCTCACAACATAAATAGAAAAGAAGAAATTTTGAAAGTGAACAAGTTATCGGTTACACTGATTCAAAAAGCACCAAGCAATGCCAAGAACAAAGGTGAGGAACCAATCAGCAAGCCTGAGATTGGTGGCTTATCCAATGAGGTTTAAGCGCATGTGATGCTTGATTTAAGGACTCATTTAAGGACGAGACTTCTGCCTTGACTTCCTTTTTGCTCTGAAGAAGCCTGAAACATGTCAGGCGAAACGTCATCCAGAAACATCCTGGTTGAACCACGGCCTATAAGGCCGGAAAATATTATGTTTGGTATGGAAATGCATGTATACACAATTACTCTCATGGAATCTCTGACACGCGTTTCTTCTCAGATGAAGTAAAGAAAACTGTTTGTGACACGTTAAAACAACCTTAGTTCTTAGAAGTTTAATGATTAGTAGGGTGGGAGGGCATGTGAAATTGGAATGTTACACCTTATTTCCAACAGATATCTCATAAATTTTCTCTCGCGTAGGTCTTAGTTCCAAGTCCAGCAACGAACAAGGACATGGTAGTGGCTGTTCTAAGTGAGGGGAATTACTTCGGAGAGATCAGTCTACTCAGGCTTGATGGAGTCCAGAATAGGTAATTTTGAAACTTTTGTCTATTTTTAGCCCATTTTCCCGTATAAGTGACCAAAAAAAAAGTATGAATGAAGGCCAAATTAATGTATTGTAAAAATATCGTTAAAAATAAGTGAAGTAATTAAATAAAGAATGAAGAAGAAAAGACTTAAAAGTAGGGTTTTGAAATGGGGAAAATGTGTGTCTGTCCGTAAACCCCCCCCCCATAACTTATGACAGTGGCGTACATAGACAGGTGCGCCCCCCTGCAAGATTTATAAGTGCGCCCTATCTTTGACATACCACAAAAAATAAAAACACCACTGACTTCATCCAACGATACTCCAGGATTTTGAAGTGTTTTTGAAGTTAAACTAATATTTTCTAGTATTTTGCTTTGAAATACTTGCATCAAAATGAATTTGAAGGGAGACATTTGTTTTTGCAAGGCAGTTGCTTTTGCTATTTCCATACCTTTAGTTGATGTTATAATGATACACGAAAAGCATTTTAATCAAGCTGAGCAAGTTAACTTTCATTGCTATTAAGCAGTCATATCTAGAAGACCATCTAGTAAAGAGCTCTTCAGTGTTTTTGTTACCATACATTCCGTAGAACATTCTTTCAACAAGACCCATCTGGGTAAACTTTTACTAAAATAGATGTTCAAATTGTAAAGCACAATTATAACAGTTATATTCACTTCTGAATCATTTATAACTAAGTTCAGATTATGTGATGCACAATGCACAAAATCTTCAGTACCACTTTCTTTTCTTTAATTCGTGCTCACCAACCATTATAAGAACCTTTCATAACAGAAGCTCCATCTTACAGTTCAAAAAAATAAGCAAATGTACAGTACTTACGTAACTTGCATTATACAGGGTGACGCAAAAGTAATGACCCGGTTTTGAACGGTCATAAATAAAAACTAACGCAATTTGAGACTTAAAAGTTTTTATATTTTGATCTGCATATAATCCCATTTTTTTACATTAAGTTTTGAATACCACCTTAGCAAGATGACGGCCTTCAGCACCAATACACTGATGCAGTCCATGTCTGAAGTTTTGCGGAACTTTTTTGCACATTTCAAGGGGCGTATGGCGGATATTTCTTAGATAACTCGGTCCTTCAGCGCTACTAACTATGGGGGACTTTTTCTTTCAAATAACCCCAAAAAAAAAAAAAAAAAAGCTAAGGGACCGTAACATTACACGGGACATTGAAATGAACACAAAAATGTAGTCTATTCTCTCTTCGTGGAAAAATGGACTGCATCAGTTTATTGCTGGAATAAGGTCGCCATCTTGCTGAAGTGGTATTCAAAACTTAGTGTAAAAAATGGGATTATATACAGATCAAAATAAAAAAAGTTTTAAGTCTCAAACTGTTTTGGTTTTTTTAATAACCCTTCAAAACCGGGTCATTACTTTTGCCCCACCTTGTACGTACTTTCATTTTGACGCTATGTAATCTTTTTTCTATTTTTCAGTATGCCTGTATGCAGAGTAATATTTATTAGCAGTTTCCGTGTACACAGTGGCGTAGCTAGAGAGGGGCAAGGAGGGACAGCTGTCCCCGGGGGCAGCGTCAAGGGGCGCCAAATTAATGCAAATTTATTCTATTTTTAAATGCGAAAAGAAAATTATTTGATTTGAAGAGGTGTGAATATGTTCGACGAAAAAAGTGGGATCACCATATCATATCGGGAATGATCAATGTAGCACAGGAGTACGTGGGAAATCAAACAAATAATTTTGCAAAGCCAAAGTGTCCCATTTTTCCCTTAAAAGTGAATGGTCGCTAATAAAAATGGAAGTTAAAAAGGCTGCTTTTTAGAGCTATTTATCATTTAGGAAGAATAAATATTTTTTAATTTCCTTTAGGGGCGCCTCTAAGGCCGCCTCTAGGCCGCCAGTGGCACGAGGGGGGGGGGGGGGGTGAAAAATCTTCAGTTGTCCCCGCGCGCTGAAAACCCTAGCTATGCCTCTGCGTGTACATTGAGCTGATGTTTTATTTTAGCCTCCCTTTTGGGATTTTTCCCTTCTGCGCGCTTTTCATTTATGCGCATAAGTGAGAGATCATTGTACTATAATATGCTGGTAAACAGGAGAGAGGAAGTGAGAGGGTGGGGTGGGAATTGATTATGCATTATGTGACATATTAATGAAGAATTTCATTCAGAAAGCGCAGTAGTGACATTGGATTAGAAAATAACTGTTAAAAAAGTTTTATAAAAATATTAATGTTTATATATAGTAATGAGGGGGTTTTATTTCCTGGAGCGTACGCCCTAAAACTTCGTGTGCCCCCCCCCCCGCGCCGCGGGGGTTGCGGGGGTGTTATTTACGCCACTGACTTTTGAGGTAATTGTCCGAATCGAAAGATTATTTTGACATTTGAAAGATCTCGGCGAGGACTCATTTCCTTATTTTATTTTTTGTTTTAAGCAATTTTTTGTTAAACTTTGAACAGTTCCAAAAGGTCTTAACATTATGCCAAGGGAAAATATGAAGCAAAGTACATAAACACTGGACTTAAGATCCAGGTTCCTTCCGACAGGATCATTGAAAAGAGCTCTCGGCATGAAACAATTTTCAATTTGAACAATTTTGAGCAATTAAAAAAAATTTAACATTACCGCCTACTGCGAAATTACAATCCTATATGAATCCTGATCTAAGAGACGGATTTGCTCGGAACAAACTTTATCAGGAAGATATTACCTCGTAGAATATGTACAGATATAGAGTTCATCCAGAACTAAACGAGCCTACTTTTCCCATGAAATTTTTTATCCGGTTTTTTTAAGCATATTTCTGAGTAAAATGAATGAGTGATTGAATGAATGAAAAAATAAATTTATGAATGATGGAATTAAAAAATTAGTAATTGAATATGTATTAACCGTTGGAAAAGGTATATTTAAACACAGCCCCTTATACTAAAGGCCCTTCTATAGCGCCTCAAATCCATATACGTTATAGCCGCAGTTTTTGTTCTGTGTCTTGAGCGCAGCCAATAGATGGCGCTCGTGACTTGCTCATAATACTGCTTTTATAAGTAGATTCATATGGCAAAGATTACTGAACTGAATGATTAAATTACATAAACTATTTAACTTTAAACTGATTTGCAAACAAAATCTTCCAGAAAGCACATTTTGACTTGTCATTTAATGAATTTATTGAAGACAGAACAATACCTTATTCTTAAGTTCTCATATAAAATATTTTTCTAGTAATTCAAATTATAAAAAATTGGAGTCCTTGTTTTATCACTTTGCAGGTTATTATGTACCGAAATAACTAACCTGTCTCTTGGAATTAGTTCTTTAATTCGCACTATGTAATCTTGTGCTTTGTTTATACATACAAAAAATAGAATTTGGAGTTGTTATTATTTATTTCGTATTTACACACAGGCTAAAGAGTACATTTAAAACCCTTTTCAAAATAAAAATTTACTTAGCAGCTTTTGCATTTTTCATGTGTGTAATAAATATTTATTTGAAGATAAATAATTATTTCTTCGTACACATGTAATACGGTCGCCCTGTAATTATTTTGTTTATTTTGTAGGAAATAGAAAGAATAGTTACAAAATCGTGCAAATAGTTACAAAATAACGTTAAAAAATGATTTAAGAGAATGTAAGAAACTACTGCAATCACTTAAGTTATTCATAAAATATTTGAATCGTCCGTGACAATAGCTTATTTTGGTTTTCTACTGCCACCGGAGTTTCCGTGACATTACATAGCCTTTACATTGTGTTTGATTTCGATTGTTCGAAAAAAAGAAATCAACTGCGAAACAGTTTTTTTTTTTCTTTTTCAACATTTCCTTTCCTCTTAGTATTTTTTTTTTTTTTTTTTTGGTTCATTGTTGGTATCAAATATTATTACACATTTGAGAATGCTTTTGAAACATCATCATACATTATTTAAATTAAATTAAACTAATTACTAAAAATTGAAGTTCCAAACGTATTTTCATTCTTGAATAAAAGCATTTATAATAATTCAACTCTAAAATAATAGCGCTGATTCAATAAGATCATAAGATAATAAGGGGCCGTTCATAAATGATGTCGCGCTTTTTTAATATATATTTGACCCCCCTGCCCCCTTTGTCAAACTTCAGCGTACACCTCTCCCCCCACCTTTGTCACATGTCACGCTATGTTGCATAATACACGATGTCACACATCTTGTTACCCCTCCCCTCCCCTTGTCACACTTTGTCACAACTTCACGAACCCCCTCCCCCCTCGAAGCGTGACATCATTTATGAATGATCCCTAAAGTTAAAAAAAGGTATTAACTTAATTTTTTTTGTATTTACAAACATCAGATTTTTGAATTTTGGCTAAAATATTTAAGAAATATGAACGTTTCTGATGTACGAAAACGATACAGGATCTGTGACATCGAAAATAAAGCATGTTAAAAGAACAAAACGGCAACGCTTCGAAAACAATAAACAATTAAAGTTTCATACAACACATTGGAGTTCTTCGTCAGAAGGGAATTGATGAAAACTGATTTTTTTGACTTATTGAATCTAAAGTGCGGTACGGCACAATGCAATGCACCATAATTTTGTTTAAAATCAAATTTAGTTCTTAAAAGGACTTTAGAGTTGTTGGAGTAAGCAACTAAATAAACAGGAATTACAAACACCATTAAGAATTGAATGTTATGAGCAAGTCACTTGCGCTACCTAGCGGAGAAATTTGATGAATCAATCCCCTACCGTTTTTAGCCTACTTTCCCTTAAAAGTAAAAAATAATCATCGTAATAAAGCATGAAAGAAGGCTTAATGTATCATAAAAATATCGTTAAAAATAAAGGAAAGTCAAAAGTAAGGGAAGTAATTAAATAAAGATTGAAAAATAAAAAAATTGAAAATAGGGTTTTGAGCTGTGGAAAATGTGTGTCTATCGGTCTGTCTGCCTACCTACCCTAATAACTTTTGAAGGAATCGTCTGATTCGAAATATTTGCATTCGAAAGATCTCGGCGAGGACACTTCAATTCCATATTTTACTTTTTGATTTGAACAATTTTTCGTTCAATTTTAAACAGTTCAAAAAATCTTAACATTAGCACCTACGGGGAAATATCAATCCTATCTAAATCCTGGTCTAAAAAGGGATTTGTTTGGAATAAACTTTATCGGGAAAATGTTATGAGGTGGAACATGTGCAGATACGAAGTTCAACAAATACTGAACGATCCTATTTTCCCGTAAAATTGTTTGATCAGGATTTGTAAGGATATTTTTGAATGAATGAAGGATTAAGTAAATGAGTGAATTAAAGAAAAAATAAATAATTGAATGAATAAGTACATGAAGGAGTAAGTAAGTGAATCAATACATGAGTGAGTGAATAAATACATGAAGGAGTAAGTAAATGAATGAATACATGAGTGAGTGAATAAATACATGAAGGAGTAAGTAAATGAATGAATACATGAATGAGTAAATGAATGAATGAATGAATTAATGTGAAAGTGAAGGAATATATATTAACCGTTGAAAAGGTACATTTGAAGTAATTAAGAACTAAAGCTAAATGAGAAATAACTAGATTGTAAATTTGAAGTTGGTGTATACGGAAAGTAGGCTCGTATAGTTCTAGACGGAACTTCTCGTTTTTCCTTATATCAGACGACATTTAGTACAGTGTGCTCTAATTTGAAGTAACTGTACACTAAAATGAGAAGGAGCGAAAGTTGACTAGAAAGGCTTGACGTTGGTGCATACGGGAAAACAGGCTCGTATAGTTCCAGACGAAACTTCTTGTTTTCTCTGCAACTTTTTTCTTAGTGCTTTGCGTTACCTACATGTTGCTCGAAGTGTCATCGACATTTTATCGAGTATTCTGTGAAGGAAAAAAAACGCGAAATTTATCTTTAAATTAATCAGAGTTATTGTGTCATTAAGGGGTCAAGTAATTTTAATTTATCTTAGTAAAGGGTATCCGCATTGATTCAAAGAGAGTAGAAGCATTGAAATTCTTTGAAATAAATTGGAACTCCTCCATTATTTCTTTTATCTGAAGTTCTGCATCCTATTTTGTGATTTTCTGTATCTGGTTTTTAAAATTTTTTTTAATAATACTTATCAGTCATTTCTATATGTGTTTCGCTCAAGTTTATAGAGTATTTTTTTCCATACTATAAATGTAAATCTTTTGGATCTCTTTCTTCAACCGACAGCACCGACAGTAGTGCTACTTGGAAGAATAGATGCCAATTTTCGGGGAATGCACTAGATTTGCAAAGGTTAGTGACCATAGGCAGCCCCATTAGAAAGAACAAACATATATATATATATATATATTATGGCCTTGTTGTTTCTGTATATGTCGTGTAATCCATTTTCAGAGGAAACATACCGCTTTTTCGGTTAATATGAGTTTCAGATAGTACGACGCATTTTTACCTGCATTTCGAAATCATTTTAACGAGGTTAGACTGCTGTTGAAGATGTTCGCATTTTCTTTACAGGCGAACAGCTGACGTCAGATCCATTGGCTATTCTGAGCTTCTCTGTCTTTCTAGACGAGATCTAATGACGGTAAGTTTTTGTAAATTCTTTACTTAGAATTTTATGGGTCATAACTGAAATTAAAATCACATCTTACGCTGAAAATGAAATTTTATGATCTTACTGAGTATTTCTTGTAGTCTTTGTGTACGAAGAAATGTATGTGTTACTATAGTAATGCCGCCTTTGTTTTCATCAAACGGAAGAACCGGCGTGATTTTCATGCTTTTAAAAAGTTAATCATCGGATAAGTACTCATTTATAGCTTTAGAAGTGCTAAAAAAAGGCTAGTTTTTTGCACCAGCAAGGACAACATAATATTATTTTTTTTTTTTCTGCATAAACTTAAAAACATTTTAGCTTAGGTAATTTTCAGGAAAATGTCACAATGTAGATAATAAACTTTTAGTTCAATATTTATCATTTATGTAACAGCTCTTACATTCCAGAAAACGTTACTAAAATGGGATTACGCATAAATGATGTCCCGCTTCGAGGGGGAAGGGGGGGTTGAGAATTTGTGACGGTTTGTGACGAGGGGAGGGGTAACATCATACTTATTCAACATAGCGTGACATGTGTAACAAAGGGGGTAGGGGGTCCGTTGAGGTGTGACATTTTGTGAGAAAGGGGGGGGGGGTATATGGGGAAAAAGCTTGAAATCATTTATGAACGGTCACTATGCGCTGAAAAAGACACCAAGACGTTTTCTATGGCTCATTGACAGCGATCGGCGTTTGGTCCCATGGACAACATATGGTGCCTTTAGACCAAAAGCAACAGCGATGGGCAATAGCAACGAAAACCTCAAAGCGCGTCATTAGTTCTACATTATTTAAAAACCACGCCCTAGTGTTTTATTTATTGACGTTTTTTATTAAGTCATTAAATGTGACGTTCACCTAGACTACCGTTGATTGCGCAATGGAACCTCGATATTAGTTCGAGCAGGATAGCAGCGTTTATTACGACATAAACAAAATGTCTCAGCCGAACTTGGTGGTAATGCACATAGTTCTATTGCCCGAAACTGTTTTTAGTGGCCTCAAACCGGTGGACCACTAATGATTTTGAAAGCTACTCTTACTTACAATTTAGGCGGGAATTATTAAAAATTTTAAGTTTGCGTGTTAAAACATCATTTTCCCATTTTTTTCAAGTCTTAACCACTGGTTTCTAAGCGACTTTTTATTTATCAAAATACCCGAAAATAGTTTGACATTTAAGGTATTTTTGATTGTTAAGCTTTCACGCATTACAATGCGCAGGGAATTTAAATTCGATACATTTTATCTTTTAGGCACTAGTTGAATACCCAGAAGCAAAATCAATTTTAGAAATACAAGCTAAGAAAAGGTGAGTCGTTTTTATTACTAAAATAACATACATTAAAACACGCGCCACAGTGCAGTACATAACCCTCAAAGATTGCTGTTTGAAAATATTAACCATAAAACTCCACCCAACACCATAAGTGCTGCCATTTTTCAGATTGTAGTTTTAGGTTTTTAAAAAAAACATTTTAAACTTTCAAAAGACAGAAAAAAATCCCCTCTCCGTACAAAATATATTGTTCTTATACTGCTTAAGTGATAAAGAGTTAATAAACAATTGATGTTTCTATGGGTTTAGTTGATTGGAACAATGTGTATGTATACATTTATATTTATCGTGAAAGGCATTTATAGAAATCTATGTGCAAAAAAAAAATGCTGTTAAATACTATTGAGTTTATTCCCGTGTAAATTAAATGTCTACCTTGGTGCCAAATTTGAAATTTCTAAGTCGCTTTTAAGTGTGTTAGGTTTTTGATGCGTGCGTCAGTCAGTGACATTTTCATATAATAACTTCGAACATAATGTAATTTTTTGAAGTTTCGGATTTCTCCTTTATATATGCCTTGTCCATCTTGCTACCAAGTTTCTAAATCAAAGAAGTTGGTTAGGTTTTTGATGAGTGAGTGAGTCTGTCAGTCAGTGATGAATAAAAATGATACTTTTCAGACCTTAATAATTCCATAACTATGAAAAGTATATCAATGAAATTTGATATTCTAAGGGTTCAAGGAATCCCCATTAGACATACAAATTTTCAAGTATAGGTCTAATAGTTTTTGAGTAATGATGGGGTAGAAAGTATCTTAGATTAATTTAAATTAGAGTAATTAACCGACTTCACAAAGGCAGGAGGTTATACATTCATATTGTATGTATGTCGTTTTTTTTTTTTTTTTCTTGTTTGTTTGTCCACTCATAACTTCTCACCGGATGAACCGATTTTCATGATTCTTTTTTTAATTGATCGAGGGTAGTTTCTCATAGGTCCCGTACTTTCGTTTGACCATATTCGATAATTAGAAAAAAAGTTATGGGCAGAAATAGGGTCATTTTTATGGTTTTTCATTCATAACTTTTGATTAAATGAACCGATTTTGATGACTTTTTCTTTAATAGATTGAGGGGCCGTTTAACTCAAATATCGCGCATCAATTTGACTGCGTTTGTTTTTTAGAAAAAACGTTATGGGTGAAAAATAAGTATTTTTTCTTTTAATGGGAAAGGCTTGGCTTGATTTTTTTGTTGGGAAAAGTATTAATAAATGTAAAAGTCATTGTTTGAAAAGTGTTTGTTGCCATTGTGCTGCAATATTAAAAGCAATTACAGCAAGAGTTCGACTGAAGGCTTCGCTGAGGCCAAAATTAAATCCAATCAGTTTGTTTGCTAAAATCGACTTCAAAACGGAATTTTTCATACAAATGATTAGTTTTCAGTGACATTTATTCAAAGAAGTTTGCCCTTTGATATGTATTTTTATAAAAAATAGAGTATTTATATAGGAAATGTATTTGCACTAAAAAGAATAAAATAAAATAATTTTTATAAAAAAATAGAACCGACTTCAAATTATAAATTGCGCTAAAAAGTGAAAAATAAATTAATTTTTTAAACAACATCGATGTGACTTTTAAACATAGTTTTAGAAGTCGGTGCGAAATTATGAGTCTAATTACCATTACACCATTTGCTACTTCATATTGGAACTGTTGCTAATTCTGGGAAAAAATATATATATGTAATTGATTCATGATTAAAAAAGATTTCATCTATCCTAATTTTGCACCGACTTCTAAAACTATGTTTAAAAGTCACATCGATGTTGTTTAAAAAATTAATTTATTTTTCACTTTTTAGCGCAATTTATAATTTGAAGTCGGTTCTATTTTTTTATAAAAATTATTTTATTTATATTAAGCTTTTAGTGTTAGTATTTATCCATTTATTTATTTTTAACGGGGAAAGTAGACTGAAAAAGTTTAAAAAGTTTAAAATTGCAAAGAATTGAATTTATATTTAAACAACGTATAACATGTGTACTTCTAAAAGGAGCGATTATCTAGACCAGGGGTCTCCAAACTACGGCCCGCGGGCCACATCTGGCCCGCGGACAGATTTTGTCCGGCCCGCGGAGAGCTAGCTAATGGCATCTGGCAAAAAAGTAATCATATTTTACACCACTAGTGGACTGATTCAACTTTTTACCACCGGCAACAATTAATGATAATATGGTTTTGGCCCTTGGAATTTACTGGAGTAATCAATATGGCCCTAAGGCTGGAAAGTTTGGAGACCCCTGATCTAGACACACGCAGTGTGTCAGCCAAGCTTAGAAACGGCGACACTGGCCTATGAGATGAGGACATGTGTGTCAATAGTCTCGAAGTACCGAAAAAAAATTCAAGTCTCGTATTGTATAAAGTAATAGCATGACGTCACAATAATGACGTCACACACTTTTTATTCAGATTTGATTGTCGCTTAGCATTACCAGAAAATCTGTAAATAAGCTTTTAAAAAAACTAAATGAGTTGATTTAAAATTTTTCCTTCGGCTTAAAATATTTTAGCACTATATTTACCAGTCCGTTTTCAACCATTTCTAAAATTTCATATTACACCAAGTTACTACTAATTATAATAAAACTTTCAGTCACATTAATTTGTACTACTTAACGAATATTAGGAAAAGCCAATGCCATTGAAAGTTGCACTATAATTAGTAACAAATTATGCAAACTGGAAGCTTCGAAACAGTCAAAATGACTGGGCTAGTTAATCTAGCGTTAAAGATGACTAGTTTATTTTTATTATTATGTTAAATCATAAACATTGATGGGGAAAAATTCATTGAAAACGTCTTTATCCTTTTTAATCCAAAAGGGCAACTAAATAACACTTTCATTCTTATTCGTGATATTGTATTCTGTGTAGGATGAAAACAAATCTTCAAGCGCAGAGAGCTTTCAGCGTGGATACGTTGCTCCGTAATTCTCAAGATTCTTCGGTGGATAGTGGAATACACGCCAGAGATGAGCTTAGAGGTGACTGAGTTTTAGTACTCTTAAATATCACAAGCGTGTTAGTGAACTTAAATAAGCTTAGAGGTGATTTAATTTCAGTACTCTTAAATATCACAAGAGTATAAGTGAACTCAATTAAGCTTAGAGGAGACGGAATTCCAGTACTCTTAAATATCACAAAGAGTATTAGTGACCTCAATTAAGCTTAGAGGTGACTGAAGTTTAGAATTTTTAAATAACACAAGCGTATTAGTGCACTCAAATAATTCTACATGCAACCGAAAATTGTTCTGAATATTATTTATTTATTTTTTAACATTTAGAATTTGGAAGACCTCATTAAACAGCAAGAAGGAATAATTTTTGTATTGAAGATTACTTAATTATACATCCACTTTACGGACTACATCTGTTAATGAAAAATAACCAAAAATTTCGATACTCCAAGTCGGAGTTCCCACTCGACTGTCAAAACAAAAATTTAGAACTTTGTGAGGGCTTTTGAGGACCAATTTTAAAGTAATTAAGGACCTGAAAAATACAGTAGATCTTAACGCGCATTTAAGGTCAGATTCCTAATCAAATGCAGCACGTGTAAAGTAAATACGATCACACGCCAAAAAAGTTGAATCATCGTGAAGCGTGGGTACAAGATCGGAAGAATCGAAAATTGATGTAGTTGTGGCGCTAAGAAACTGACATTTTTGGCTTAATATGATGCTGGAAATGCATTTGAGCAAAAACTAGAGAGTAGCAGTTGCGCTCCTGAGACTTCTAATAAAACCGACAGCAAGATACAGTTGTTAGAATAGGTTGATGACTGGAAATTAAGGAGTTTGAACTAAAATTAAGTACTTTTAAAGGTCCTTAATTTTTAAAATGAAAATTATGGAATTTTTAAGGATTGCGAAGAACTCTGGATGTACTCTAGCAAATAAGAGATCATCATCGACTAGAAAAGTAAAAATATCTAGCTCTAAATTATTTTAATGTTAACGGGTTTTCCCTCCTAACGTATTTGAAATAATTTTTAGGGTATAGTCATACTATCAAGAATATTCCAACATTTGTAATTAAAAATTTGCTTAGCTTTTAGGTAGAGCTCAACGAGGTTAGAACAAACCAGAATAATCTCGGATTTTATATCAAAAAATATTGTTCTCGTTAGTTTTCTAGTGGCCACAAATGGCACCATGGCTGAGCAGCTGAACTGTTATGTGAGTAAAACGTCAAATGCATCTAGCTGGATGCAAGCCAAAGAGGAAAATATTAAAAAAGTCCCAGTTTCCCCAATTTTCTCATCAATTGCCAAACACTCTCTAAATTGGTTTAATGTAATTTTGAGAATTCGCTGGTGCGAATGGAACCTATTACCAGCTTAAAAACAATATAAAAAGTGTGTATTTGGCACGTCTTTTTCAGAAGGAAATCGGTGTTATGGTTATTCTAAGAACTAACTGCAAGTCAAAATTTGTAGCGTTCCACTAAAAAAAGTTTAAATTCAGGATGTATCATATGTGTGTGTGAAGAAATTGCATGTTGCCTTTCTACATCAAAATCATAAATCAAAATTGCAGTTTATGTTGAACATACTTCTAGTTTTCTCTCAAATAAATTAAATATTTTTTCAATCTAAAACATTTTTTTAAAAATATTTTCAGGGCATGATGTTTCTGAAATTAAGGCAATGATTGAAGAATTGAAAAATGCAAATAAGGTAAACATTAAATTAAGATTTTGTACTTTACTTCTAAAAACTATTGCCACCAGATATTTAAACGGACACAATGGGGGCCAGCCGTCCCAATTCTGATGCCATCATTGGCCAAGCTGCCTCGGGCACAGGAATTAGAGAAGCGCGGACTCTTTTGAACTCACCTTCGACTTTATGTACCAGAAATAGAAATTCAGCGTACTCAGAGATGGCGCCACTACAGCGGCACCTTATGGGTTACAATCAATTTACAGAATGTTCTCTGTATTTTATTATCTGTAATTTCCTTTTTTGAATTCTCGGTTGTTTCTTGTTTCTAAGCCTCTTTAATTTTACGTCAGCCTCCGGACAAATGATTTCCAGAAGATTGTTATTTATTTTCGGGCTAAAAGTTTTAAGTGTACAACTGCCATTGTTTCTGTTTAATTGTAATCCTGGGGTATAGATTTTGAGAGGTTACTGCTCTGGAGCGCAGTTTTTTAAATTACCTTTGTGTATGAATTCCACATGTATTCACTCTTTTTAATCACTATTAAGAGGTTGTATGTGAGAAATTTTTTTATCAGTATTTTTATATAAAACAATATTATAAGCTCACACGAAGAATATCAAAAAAATCATATCATTTGTCTGGATGGATGAAACATTATTAAAGTTTGTCTAAACCTGTTTTGTAAGTTCTACATATGGGAAAACTACTATGAGCACAATTTGTATGGATCCAAAAATTTTGCCTTTTAAACTTATCTTTACTAATATTATAAAGCTGTAGAGTTTGTTTGCTTGAACGCGCTAATCTCAGGAACTACTGATCCGATTTGAAAAATTCTTTCAGTGTTAGATAGCCCATTGATTGCGGAAGGTTATAGGCTATATATCATCACTCTAAGACCAATTGGAGCGAAGTTCCGAAAATTGCATAAAATAGTCCTTTTCTATCGGAAGAAATTTTCACATCCTATCGAGCTTGATACCACTGAAAAGCGCGTAAAAAACTACTTTGAGGAAGAGTTTCAAGTTGAGGAAGAGTTTTTGCTACGTGCTAAAATTGGAAGCCTCTAAATTAACTAGAAAAGAAGTTATAAGCATTTTTCTCTGTAGTTTGAAATTATTTTTTCACAGTAATTAACTTTAATTTTATTTGACCCAGATGATGGCCGTTTTATTTTATTTGCATTGTCGCATCGTTTCAATAATTGTTACAGTTGCCGTGTGAACAAACAAATCAATGCAGTTGCCATTGTTAAACAAATAAAAAAAATAATAATCAACGTTTCTAGCATTTTGATGAGGCATCGCTGTATTCGCAAAATCTAATTTAAGATAGACCGTGCAACGCCGGGCGTCGCAGCTAGTTTAATAGATAAAACCGAAATTTAGCTTATGCAGTGAAACCTGTGTAAGTTGACCACTTGGGGTGCAGCAGTTTAGTGGTCAACTGAGACAGGTGTTCAACTTATGGAGGGTGGAGGTTTTTTATTTATTTTTTGTCATTTCTCACACTATGCATTCATTTAAGGAATGAAATAGTGCTCATAGTAGTTTTCCCATATGTATAACTTACAAGAGAGGTTTAGACAAACTTCAATAATGTTTCATCCATCCAGACAAATACTAGTCTAACATTATAGCATAAAAAATACCCTCGAGAAGTTATTTGAGTTTGTTTTATCTTTTCAAAACTAGATAAGCAAATAAATATAGTAATAACTTGGTGGTCAACTTGTTCTTGTTGTTGTTGTTGTTGTAGTCGTGTCCTCGCGCGTGGCGAGGAAGAATCGGTACTCTTCTCCAGAGTCTAACGGGGCCCTTATAGGCAGGAGTCCGATTTCCACCCTTTTGAAAAGTCTCTAATTTTTTGAACCAGCTCCAGATGAGAGACTGTCATCTGGGATTGGCTCCCTCAGAGGTATCGTTTCACTTGGAAGACAGTGGAGGCACGACTTATTTAACGTGCACGGTCCTACAGGATCCAGCCGCGAGAGGTTGTCACCCTCCCAAACACTGGCCTAAGTCAATGTTGCTTCACTTTCGGTGTTGTGCGGGAACCGAGCTTCTACCGACTGGTCCACTGAGGGATAAGTGGTCAACTTACCAAAGGGTTTTTTATAATTCTCCCACCCAAATTTGGCGTACATTCTATAAGTGGTCAGTATAGACAGGTGGTCAAATTAGGTAGTCAACTCTCACTGAGATTTCAGTGCATTATATAATATAGGACCAATTCCGTTTCGGACAAAAGTGGTCAATTTAGACAGGTGGTCAACTTCACAGGTTTTACTGTACAATATTTTTTAAACTGTTATTGCTGAAACAAAATGTGGAATATATATTAATGTCATTGGTTTCATAATGATATTTATGTATTTAATAGGTGCCAGGCCGAACGGTATGGCAACTCATTGCCAGGGTAAGTTTTTTTTTTTTTATACTCTAAGTATTTTATATTACATTCGTTTCCTGGGAATGATGAAACTTAACTAACTTTGTTGCACGTCATTTAGACGAAATTACATTAGTTTTTTTCTTCTCTCAATAAATTGTAAATTATTAAAATACTAACGAGCTAAAAATATATATAAATGATTAAATATAACATAGATCGTTGCAATATGGGCAATTTTCAGCACACAATAAGAAATTAGCTGTAATTCAATAGAGCGCCGATTATCCGAACTCCAATTAACCGAACTTCCAATTATCCGAACACCTTATTTCTCTATTTATTTTTCCATAGTCGAACTTACAATTATCCCGTACAGCCTATTTCTCCCCACCTAAGGAAAAAAAAAATTCCTAACCGAACTTCCAATTATCCGAACACCTTATTTCTCTATTTATTTTTCCATATCCGAACTTCCAATTATCCGAACAGCCTATTTCTCCCCCACCTAAGAAAAAAAAAAAAAATTCCTAACCGAACTTCCAATTATCCGAACACCTTATTTCTCTATTTATTTTTCCATATCCGAACTTCCAATTATCCCGTACAGCCTATTTCTCCCCCACCTAAGGAAAAAAAAAAATTCCTAACCGAACTTCCAATTATCCGAACACCTTATTTCTCTATTTATTTTTCCATATCCGAACTTCCAATTATCCGAACAGCCTATTTCTCCCCCACCTAAGGAAAAAAAAAAAAATTCCTAACCGAACTTCCAATTATCCGAACACCCTATTTTTTTCAATACCCCTTCCCCCTCTTCAAATTTATTTTGTGAAATCGAATCCCAGATAAGTGTTTCGTTGGGAGCAGTAACAAGAGAATAAAAGGCTTGGTGAAAGGGAGTATAATCAAAATCAAAGCACAAAATTCCTGTTCATATCACCTCCCATTCGCAGTGACCATTTCATTGTAGTTCTTTCTACACCGTAATATCCCTGTATAGCCGTATGCCTTGAAGTGTGAAGGTTTTTCTATTGTCACAATATCCATTGTCTGTTCCATTATCCGAACTTTTGCTTATCCGAACTAGGGCCTGTCGCGACGTGTTCGGATAAGCGGCGCTCTACTGTTGTTGGTATTAAGCGGAGTCGCGTTTTAAATGACCACAAGAAGATTGTTGCCAACGGGGAGTAAGAAATAAAGGATGTTTTTGCACGTCATGTTAGGGAGATATTATACAGACACAGTTGTATTTATACTTGATAATTACACCGTACTGAACATTCTAAAAAATTAATGAAGAAGCAATGGAAGGGTACCCCTACCCATACCCAGGTCGGGTTTATAACCGGGAAAAATCTTCATTTTTTGTTATAATTTGCATTCTTAGAGGAGAGATCATTAGCACTCGTGCAATGCATTTTGAAAAGTATTGATTATTTCGAAATACTATGTTGGAATCGGGAATAGAGAATTCATTGCAAAAAACCTTTTGCTTTGATATTGAAAATATAGTATTTCGATAGTTGTTATTTCCAATTTACTACAATGAAATGATATGTAAATGTTAAATTATTGACACTTCTTCGTATTGAACTCTTTATCCTTGAATACATCAGTGCGGTCATAATAAAAACACTTTTTCAAAAAGTGTGTACAGTTCTTAAAACATGTAAATGTAGGAGATCGAAAACTAAAAAATGAGTAGCGGCAATTACTGCAGGTTAGTGTAAAATGCGCCATAAGGGTAGCGTCGTGGAAAGGAGCATTCCTCGTACTCCCAAGCTCGTGGATTAAAACCTGGCCATATCGGTGGATTTCAAGATGCGAAAAATCGACTGCGTCAGTGTTGTATTATTATGCATAATGTTAAAGATCTCTAGAGTATCTATTTGGCATGGATATTCTTAGCCGGGGCATTATTTACGATTAGGCCCGTGAGGCCCGGGCCTAGGACCCCTAATTTAGGTTATTGTTTTTTTTTTTTTTTGTAATTTAAAATGTTTTAGAAAAATATTTAAAAATAGCATTTTTCAAAAAGAAACTGTTAGTGTTCTGTTGCTTCACAGAAAATTTGTATTATTAATTTATTTTGAAACCACAAGGAATTTTCACTTTGGGGGCCCCTAAATTTTGGTCTGACAGTTTTAAATTTGAAAAAAAAAATCGATTTTGCACTTTGGGGGCCCCCAGATTTTATTCAAACATTTTGTAATTTAAAAACAAAATCATTTTGCACGTTGGGGGCTACCAAATGTTAGTCTGACTCTTTGACATTTGAAAAACAAATTAGTTTTTGCGCTTTGGGGACCCCAAGTTTTACAAATACATACTGAATGTTTTGTTTAAAAAATGTTTGTTTGCGTGAGGGGCCCCCAAACATGAGTTGTGCCAAAAGTGATTCAAAATACAAATCGGGCCCTGCTCTTAGCTAAAGTAAATTCCTTGTGCAATTTCGCATCAACAGAGCCCAGGTGCTTCACGTTCAGGTGAAGAAACTGGGCGTCAAAATTTTCATGTAGCAATGGTACCATACCCATTGTGGTGCGTTGAAAGGGATGGTACCTTCCTCTGGGGAACGCATTAGGTCTGCAATGTCGGTAAGCGAAATGCAGCCCATTAGAAAGAAAAAAAAGTTAATCATTTTGCAATCACTTAAGTTGGAATAATCAATACATCCCTGTAAAAAATAAATGATAATTTATAATAATAACAGTAAAATAAAAATAATTTATTCAGCCTTGATAGAATGTATTCTAGTCTAAGTAATTTTATCGTTATTTTTCAGTGCGAAGTGTTGCAAGCAAAGTTATGTGATAAAGAAAGAGAAGTAGAAGATTCCAAAAGCCGAATACGAGAATTGGAGCAACTTTTGGGGACGTGTCACTTGGCAAAACATGATAAAGAACAAAGGTCTGTATTAGTAAAAAATGCTATTTGAAAATACTATTTTATTTATGAGTCAAAATTAGATAAAAAAGTGTTTTTGGCAAAAATTAAAAGCTCACAAAATCGGTTGCTATAAATTTTACATGTATTCTTCGCGTAACCTCATAACCTTGGAAGGTTATCCTATAACCCCGAAATCCTACCAGGCGGTTGCGCCTCTGTTTTATGTCTTAATAGATAAAAATATAATTATTTTGAAAATAATTTTCCCGCCGTTTTTGAATGAATAATTATTAAGTCAAATTTTTCTCTTCCGACGATATTGCCCACTGTTGAAAAAGGTAAAATTAAAATACCATCAAAATATCTTTCTATTTTTTTCACCCCCAGTTGTCTAATAATTTTACTATAATATATTTTGTTTATTTTTTCCTTTAGCGATATTTTGTTACAATTTTATATTTGATCAGTTTTTTTATGTTAAATCGCGTACAAAATCTTTTGATGCTTAATTTATATTCATGCTCAAAAATGAGATTCGAATTTTATGAGTTAGCTTATTTGCTGTACAAAGTAAGATCGACAATATTAGCTCCATACGAAGTACGGTAAAAGTTTAACCCTTTGATTTTTTTTTCGACGCCAAAATAGGCGCCAAGATTTGATTAGCAAGATGTCCGCTGCCGCTACACAAAACCTAGAAATAAAATTTTATCGCCAAAATATATCGCACAATTTTTTGCCAAACCATGGGCAACGATCTTCTACTCGAAAAGATTGGACACTCTGGTAGAAACGTATGTTAAATGCTTCGGAGCAGAGGGGTCTGAGAAGTATAAGTAAAAAGCAACATTTAGGATGAGATTGGCGAGAGAATCTTGGCGAAAATCATACTGAGGATGTCATTGCGGCAGTAAGTCGCCAAAGTGGATGAACTGATCCTTTGAGGCACGCACAGCGAGATCGTCCGAAACCCCGGGGGTCGGATCGTGTATCAGAGAGGTAACAAAACGAAAGGAGCCAGAAAGCGCTGAAATAGCCTGAGGTACGTTGTTCATGGTCGACCCTTCTGCTATTATTAGGCGAGTGTCAATCACTTCTTAACGAGCTTCACATAGTTAAAATATATAAGGGAAAATAAAAGCAAACGCGAAGTGTTCCCAACTGTCAGGATGAAACCTATTTGCTCCTGTTAAGGAAGATTCGATAAGTTGCTTTCCTTTTTGGAAAAAATTCAATTACAGAAGAAATTTTGTTGCTGCTGCATGTAAATTATAGTACAAAGCGCTGCCGTTAGAAAGTCACGAAACAGGGAGGGTAATTTTATCGGATTAAAAAAATTGAAAATACTTTAGATGACGGCAGTCGATTAGCGAAAGGAGTGGGGGATCTTCAGCTTCCTTCAAAATCGGAAGTTTAGACAAACTTTTTTTCTTCAAAAAGTACTTTTAGTTTACATCGGGGGTGGGGCCACAATTTGTTTTAAAAACCAACAATTTGTTTTAAAAAATATATGCAATCGAGAAAATTTTTCGTAAATAGGTCCGAAATTTTGTTTGTCTTTGACGAAATTTGTATTTTAGCCTTCGTAATATGCGTGAGAAATTTAGTGTAAATAAATAGTAAACCAAACTTAATGAACAAAATTTTCGTATTAAGGGTTTTTTCTTCAAAACAATGAAATAATTACTAAATGCATATTTTTTTAAGTTAAAAAGTAATTAAAATTAAGAAAGCAAACAAAATAATAGCTATATTTTTATAAAATTTTGAAAAATTGGGAAATTTTAGCAAAAAATAGGCGAATTTTACAGTTTACGCCAAACACTCTATACTCACTTTAACTCGATACATTTTAAAATCCTTAATAATATATGTTTCTATATTACTTAACTGTGTTCTGAACTAAAAGTTTTATAATAGGTCCAAAATTGAGAAAAATATAGCAGTTTTGTTGAAATTCATACGTTTTTCACCGAAAAAACACAATATTTCACAAATAAATGCCTGTAATTTTTTTAAATACTGACATAGAGCTTAGCTTTTAGTTCAAAACACAGATAGCAATGTGTGAAACAATACTTTAAAAAATCACAGTAATGGGTATAAAACTTTTCGAGTTATGAGATCTGCCGTGAACAAAGATATCGAAAAAAGTAGTTCTTCAGAAAACGCATTTTAAATTCCACTTTTATGTGCTCGCGATGCGACTTCTGGATAACTTAATTGCGTGTAACTTCGTTTCTATGTATCGTAGAAAGAAGAACCAAACATTTTTGAAATCTTAAACACATATTCTTTTTAAATATAAAATTTAAAAAAAATATCGATTTTTTTCGCAAAACTCGTCTTTTTGGTGCAGGCAGACCCCTTAAGAAAGTTAACTGTACTTAAAATATACTTTCTCTTTCTTTTAGTGCTTTATCTGAATCATCTACTGAACCATCAGTTCAAAATGCTCAAACACACAAACATTTAAGACCAAGTAACAAAGTGACCAAGCAATATTCCCAAGACGAAGGCCGTGCAGGAATACTGAATGTGGGAAGAGTGATTCCTGATGTAAAAATCACGAAGCCATCTGCAGAGACCCTCCCATCAACTGATGATCACGTGTATGCAGACAGAAATAGTCTCTTCAGAGATGATAACTTCATCAAGACATCGAAGATTACTAATGTTACCTTTGATAAGGGTGTCAACTTTCGGCATCAGACAACCAACAATTCTTTCGATTCAGAAGAGGATAAGCACTTTGAAGAATCTTCGTCCATGCCTGATCGATACCGTTTTACTGACCTTGACCCTGAACGGAGTCCAAAAGCATTGACGAAAGCAAAGTCGAGCAAGGAAAATGGGTTCAGGGTTTTTTCCCAAAATGTGCTGAACATGCCAGCCGATCTGGATGGCTATTTCTCGAATGCTGTAAGCGTTGACCAAGAAATATACTTGGGTGGTTCAGATGGAATATCCTTCACCAGTCACTTCAAGGATCATGTTTACTTTACGGATGCTTTGGATTTAAACGTCGAAACTATTCCGGAGGAAAACGAAGAAGATGACCAAGACATGTCTGACATTAATTCCAGCATGGAATTTTCGAAAAGTACAGATAGTGGAGAGAATAATCTAGTTAAAAGTAAAGACGAAAGTGCCGAGATAAACAGTCCGCAAAGTACTGAAACGCCGTTGTGTGAGCTACAGAAATCTGATGCCACAGATGGAAGTTTGAGAAAACGATATTCCATTCCCGACACTGAACTTCGGAATATTTCAAGGAACAGTCAAGGTGAAATACGCAAACCTGTTGCACAATGTAGGAATCAGAGACTTGATGATTTCACTTTAGATTCATTAGAATCGGATAGTGGGATTAAATTTTTGCGCCTCAATTCTCTTGCCAGTTGCTTCTCGGACGATTCGAATTCCAGGCGAAATAGTTGGAACTGGGATTCTGAATATGACAGTGAAGAAGATGAAGCTTCGAGCTGAAAGTTTTTTTTAATTGTATTTTCAAAATATAAGTACTTTTTAAATTTGATTACGGAGCAATGAATACGCACCACTGCAACTCTGATTTAAATGAACTTTTGTATTAATTTTTTTTATAAACTGTGTACATAAAGTATAGTTTGGGAATGTGAGTATATAGCATGGAATATCTTTCTTTCAAAAAAAAAAAAGGATAAAAATGTACTGCGTGATTTCTAGAAAGTGAGTTTGATTTGTTTATGTGTTCGAGAATTTCCATTAAATTACTAATTGAAAAAATATATGTCATCATATAGGCTGTGAAAAATTGGGTTAAACAGGTTGTGCAAACAACGATGATGTTTAAAAATGTATTGCTGTATTCAGCAAATTATTTCATGTACATTTTGGCGTTATTTGTATTTTCTCTGCTATTTAAGTCGTTGAGTTTTATCACTAATAAAATTATGATGCATTGGAAATGGATTTTTATTATATGTGTGCTTTCATACAACGTGATTATTTTTTTTGAATATAAAATGTTACGACAGAGCTTCATAGTTGTCTGTACTACTTGAATCAATTCCTTATTACTCAGGGATAATGTTTGTAAAATTTACTTTTATGTGTGTTTTTTTTTTTTGTGTGCATGCTTATCTTATATATTTAAACGAGTAATTCTTGTAGGTATGTATGTATATATATATATATATATATATATATAATTAGAAGTTAATAAAGTGAATCTAACTGTGAAAAGGCGCACGAGGCAGCACACTTAAACAGTTGCTAAATATATTTATGAAATAGAGAATATATGTAAAATTAGTGGGTATGTGAAACTACTGAACTCTAGAACTATATATATATAGTTCTAGAAAACGGCTCTAACGTTTTGGATCACATTCTGTATTTAAGTTCTGTTTTGTTGTTTAAGTTTACCTATACAGGGGTCTTTTCTGAAAAAACGCGATTTTACACAAAATTTTTTTTAAATTTCTAATGCCCGTCTGAGATCCGTTTGCACTTTGTTTGTATAATGATTTTTTTTATATAACTTTTTCCACACACCCCACTCTCTACTCCCCTACAACTGAAATTGCCAAAAACAATTTGTACTATACCTATATATTCATTTTCTGTCGAAAAAACTCGTGCTTCAAGGGGTTAACTAAAAATTGTGCTTCTGAGAAATGTGAAAACTTTCTTACTTTCTGTCACATAAGGCCGCACACACTCACCCCCCTCCCCCCTACATTCAATAGGGTGCACTTTTCCTTTCTATCTCCAGTCTCTTCAGTGCTTGCAGTCTATCGTTCACCATGAGTTCGCAAAGTACAAAATCTTTGTCGTTGATGGAAAAAATGCACATGAAACCAAGTGGATGACCAGGGCCTTATTTACCAATAGGCCCGTGAGGCGCGGGCTTAGGGCCCCCACTTTGAGGGGGCTCCCTAATTTTGGTTATTATTTTTTTTTTTTTTTTTTTTTTAATTTAAAATTTTTAGAAAAATATTTAAAAATAGCATTTTTCAAAAGCAAACTGTTAGTGTTCTGTTGCTTCACAGAAAATTTGTATTATTAAATTATTTTAAAACCACAAGGAATTTTCACTTTGGGGGCCCCCAAATCTTGGTCTGACAATTTGAAATTTTAAAAAACAAAATCGATTTTGCACTTTGGGGGGCCCCCATATTTTATTCAAACATTTTGTAATTTTAAAACAAAATCATTTTGCACATTGGGGGATCCCAAATGTTAGTCTGAGTCTTTGACATTTGAAAAACAAATTAGTTTTTGCGCTTTGGGGGCCCCCAAATTTTGGTGTGACTGGCAAGTTATACAAACACATACTGAATGTTATGTTTAAAATTTTTTGTTGCGTGAGGGGCCCCCAAACATGAGTTGTGCCTATAGTGATTCAAAATGTAAATCGGGCCCTGTGGATGACAACTAACATTTAAAACGAGTGAATCTTGACAGACTTACATACAGATCGACAGGCACACATTTACTCCATCTAAAACCCCTACTTTCCAATTTCTTATTTTTATAATATTTATTTTATTGCTTAAGTTATTTTTGACTTTTTCTTATTTTTAACATATTTTTACGATACCATTAAGCCTTCTTTCATTCTTTTTTTTAATAACTTTGACGGTAAAGCAGGTAGGCTAAGAAAGAAAGTCAGGAACAGGATGAGATGTACTTGCTTACTTTGCGCGTACTTTTGCTGTGAATTTCGTTCACACATTTTTTTCATTTATACGTTCGTTTCTCTCGGTCTCTTGAAAACCATATAAACGGTGGTTAATTTATTACTGTATACTCGACTCCCCAGATCCCAGCAAACGACCATCTTAATGTTTATACATATCTATACATTTATAAGTGTATCTATATAAATATCTATCAGCAAAAATACAATGCCGTAGCCAGAAATTTTTTTTTTTTTGGGGGGGGTGGGGGTGGAGAGGCCCTGACTTTGAAACACTTATGTTGATGAAAGTTTCAGGGAGGAATATGTGCTACATTGCAAAAATTTCGGGATTTCTGGGGTTTGCGGGGGTGGGCCCCCGCTTTGGATACGGCCTTGGCATAATAGTTGCGAAATTCGACAATTCTCTACTAATGTTTGAAAACATTTAAAAATTTACAAATAAAAATATTTTTTACAAATCATTACGTTTTGGTGGCGCCATCTATTAATCAGAAACATGCGAAATATTTTTTCCTCCAGCACCTCAACATTATATCTGACGTATCTGAAAAAAAGAAAAGAAAAGAAAGAAAGAAAATAAAAATATGATCATACTATATAAGTAGAGTTTCGTGTTATCCCCTTCATCTGACCCCGCATGTGATTCCCACCCCAATTATGAGGAAGTACAATTTTGGAGGAAAAAAGGTAGCTTTTTTAAAAATTAATTTATACTTGGTTTATGCGGGCGTGATACAAAACTTTTGCACCATGCTCCCCGTCCTGTCCAAGATAAGAAAAAAGTACTGAATATCAAGTAAATATAGCATGAAAGAACAATAAAGTAACCCAACATTAAAATGCTCGTTTAAAATCCACACACCAATTCACGAACCCATTTATTTTTTTGAAATGAATAAAATTAAAAATACAGTTGTATCTGGAATTATATGGTTTGTATTGCTTAAAAAAAAAGAAGAAGAAGAAGTAAAACAATATTTTAGGTGGGTAATATTCGGTTTCTTTTGGTGCTTCCGTTGTAAAAGAAATTTGCTATTATCAGTCGATGTAAACGATAAATTCTTCATGATATCTTTTATTGTGAAAATAAAAGCATTTTAGTTATCATAATACTTTTTTTGTATTTTTGGCAGAAAATTCGTTTCAGAGAGAAGGATTTTGAAAAATAATTTTCGGGGGAAAAGTTCAGCTAAACAGACTCAAATAAAGAATTTGCTGATACATCTGAGTTCTTTCATCACAAGGTAGTGAACCGTAAATAGACACTGTAAATTACAACTCAATTATGCAATACTACCTGAAGATTACTTTAACTACACACTATACGACAGGTACGTACAATTGAAATAACTATTGTGTTTCAATTTCCAAGCCATTTTCTATACTTTAAGAACATAGATGGCGCCACCAAAATGGAAATTATCTTTAGCCGTGGTTTTTTATACGTGCAGTGGAGAAGGGGAGAGACAGGTGGGAACGAAGTATTCCTAACTACTTAGGGATCAATCATAAATGATGTCACACTTCGAGGGGGAGGGGGGTTTGTGAAATTGTGACAAAGTGTGACAAGGGAAGGGGGTAACAAGAAGTGTGACATCAGTCTTATACAACATAGCGTGACATGTGACAAAGGGGGGAGGGGGGGTCCGTTGAAGTGTGACATTTTGTGACAAAGGGGGGAGGGGGTCAAAGATATTGACATGTTAGAAAAAGTTCAACGCAGGGCTACAAAAATAATGAAAGGAACCTCAGGTATGGCTTATGAAAACAGATTAAAGAAATTTAACATGTATACGCTACAAGAACGAAGGAAACTGGGAAATTTGATTCAGCTGTTCAAATTTATAAAGTTAAATGAAACAGAAGGTTTACAATTTTCTAATAGTAATAGGACTCGGGGAAATGGATTGAAATTATTCAAATCACAATTTAAAAGGGAGTGTAGGAAATATTGTTTTTTCAGTAGAGTTGTCGACGATTGGAACACTTTGCCATCGTACATTGTTAATTCCAAGGATGTTAAATCATTTAAGGAAGGTTTGGATCGTCACTGGGGGATTGCGAAGAGAGCAGCCAGTTGAAATCTGATAATGTTTCTCTCTTAGCGTTTGTTCAAATAGTTTTATATGTAAATTGATACTGCTTTTACTTTTTCTTTCATGCAAATGGGCGTTCAAGATAAGGGACAAGAAGAAGAGGAACAGGAGCATGGAAGAAGTCAAGCAGGAATTGCTCATTTATTCACCAACCTTGTTGGGCCTAGCGCCTGTTGTTGGTGTACTTTTTGTATTTGTATTTGTATTAAATATATCGAGAAAAAGCGTGACATTATTTATGAACGGTCCCTTACAGTCATTAGGGTATCATATGTTCTAGGCCAGGAATGGCGAACCTTTTAAGGCGGGGGTCAAATTTTGCTCATCTTTTTTCAGTACTTCCTCGTGGGTCACTAATGCCAAAACCAAATTAAATTACCTAATAACCAAAGTTAAGTTTAAAAATTTTTTTTAACTAAATACAATAAAACCTGTAAAGTTGACCGTCTTTGTAAGTTGGCCACCTGTCTAAGTTGACCACATTTGCAGTAACAGAATTAGCCCTATATAATATAATGCAGGAAGACCTTTGTAACTTGACCACCTAAGTTGACCACCTGTCTATGACCACTTATGTACGCCAAATTTGGGTGGGAGTATTGCCAAACACCCTTTGTCAGTTGACCGCCCAATTATTACTGCATGTATTTGTTCATCTGGTTTTGCAAACGTAAAAAAACTTTGATAACTTCTCCGGGATATTTTTTATGCTATAATGTTAGACCAGTGTTTCTCTGGGTGGATGAAACATCAATGTAAAGTTTGCCTAAATTTCGTTGTAAGTTAACCATATGGGAAAACTACTAAAAGCATTCTTTTATACTTCAAATAAGTTTCTTCTTTTTATAGACCTAGCCATTTTGACAAATTATGTATTTTTAAGAAATCTTTACCATCAAATAAGTAACTTACATAATAAATAAGATATTTATCTTAATTATAAAGAAGTCGTTCAATTTTAAAGTTCTATCGGATACATCACTGGCGTAGATAAGGGGGGTGTTTTGGGGATAACCCCCCCCCCCTGAAATGGTGAAGATTGCCTAGAATTTAACCAATTTTTCTTGTAAAGCAACGAAATTAGCTCACTTCTCCCGAAGAAATCCCCTCCCTGAAATCTGGGTCTAGCTACGCCACTGCGATACATTATAAGTTATTCAGGTTAAATTTATCAAATGATATTTTAGGTAATTGTGAAAAAAATAGCTAATTACTAATTTCAAAGTAACATTAATACATTAAATTATATTTTGATTAGTTACAAATGAATAAATGCATAGGTGAAAAAAATGGCAAAAAAAAGAAAAAAAGTTCCACCCTCTATAAGTTAAGCACTGAAGTGCTGCACCGGAAGTGGTCAACCTGCACAGGTTTCACTGTATCTTTAAAATTCAATTGACTAACTGCTAAAAATGGGAGTGGTTTGACGATTTCATAATTTTTAGTGTGGTTAAAAATTCTTAAGTGTTTGGTGCAAATGGCAAAAAGTGTTTGAATGAACAAGGAGTTACGAAAATGACATACATTTTATTTGAAGAAAGTGCTTTAAATATGGTTATTTGTAGTGTTCACATTTTTTTCGAAAAAGCGCAGGGTGTTATTCTTAAAAAGGGCACCTTCTTTGGGAAAAAGGGGCACTTTTTGCTATGTGAAAAGGCGCTTTCCTAATCGCCTCACGAAGTTACATGTCAAGTATAAAACATGTTAAGACCTATCACTTGCACTGCGTACCGGAATGCATTATATATATTTTGAACCACTAATACTTATGTCATTTGCTTTGATTAGTCGATTTTTTTTTCAACAAACAAAATGTGAGTAAACTTACGGATTATTTGATACTTTGTAAACACTTTCGCTTTATTTCAAATACTACAAACGCATTTGTCGTCATTTGTACTAATTTTACAATTCATAAAAAAATATTAAATTAATATCTTCAGTACACAAACATCTTTTTATTGTTGGTTTGTTCATATATTCGGGTAAGGAAACAAACGGTGCCATAACCAAATATATTTTTGTTTTATGAATTATATTTATCGCTTTTTGCGCGAGAAATGCTTTGTACACTCAAGTATACATAATTAAAGCAATGGTCGGCATTCAACTGTCATGCCAAGGGGAATGCAAAGTTATGTCATGTGACAATGCAGAAAGTACTAGGTTTTGAGCAGCTTTTCTCGTGGTTTTTAAAGGATTATTTTGTCCGCTGTTTTAATTCGCTAATTTCTTGTTACTTTATTTCAAGCACTTTATTATAGTTTACTTGTTTACTGTAGAAAAAAATACCTCATCAAAAGCCAAGTTGCTTTTCTAAGTTGAAATAAATACTATTCGAAAATTTTTGTTAGTTAATTTTTAGCCCACTTTTATTTATTGTTCAAATTAAATAAGCGAAATAAACAATAAATTATGAAAACAGAAAAAGAAAGCTTAATATTTTGTAAACATTACTGCTACAAGGAAATACAAGAGCTATTCTATTATTCTACGAAAAACAAAGCGAAAATTTAAGTTCCCAAACCAAATAGCTATTTTCATTAAAGCATAATAATTAAAAATAGGTAATGGACATTTTTTTAAATTTCGAAATTAAACGTACATCGGTAAGTCCGTAAATAAAGGGGGGGATGCAATTTCTTTTTTATTACCTATTTTTAGTTATTATTTTCCACGAAATGTAGCTGTAGCGTGTAAGACATAAAATGTGTTTTCTGTGAAATATATTTGTAGAATATGCCTTTAATTCATTCATTTAAAGACGTATTTATGAAAAATAAGTAATTGTGAGCAAATATACTATTTTGAAAATCCAAGGGACATTCTAATAAGCGTTAAATGATTTGACGCAAGGATTTTCTTCACCTGTCAACACCTTTCTGATTTGGAACATCCGATTGGAAGGACGTTTTTTCATTGATTTTTCAGTTCCCACGGGATGACCCGGACAGTGACGGTGTGTGAACTAATGCGGACAATGCCTCACTCGTCAAACTTGCTTCCTGTTGACCGGCAATGCGACGACAACTGAAGACACTTCGCACTTACCACGCATGTCAAAAGTCTGACTGACAGGTCGGGGCAATAGCGAACGTTCCGTCGTAACAATGTTGCCCACTAACATTGTGCTCGTTTCTGTGCTGTTTTGAAATCGTCGATATCCGATAGCACAAGCATAGCTTGTGAGCATTCTACTATAGGATTTCATCAGGTCATGCATTTGATGATTGTCAAATGGACTGTGCTGTATGGGGCAGGATTTAGTGCTACTAGGGCAGTGATGGCTAACCTATGACCCGTTGGTCAGACACTGACCCACGCAAGATTTTTAACTGACCCAGGATTGCTAGGCAACCATTTGTTTGCTTACGCGAGTACATTTAGATTTTATAATTTGTGTGAATAATTTATATTCTATTTGTATTTTTTCAAGCACTGCTTTGACACGAAAGCAATTTAAATGCTGACTGTAACTTTCAGTTTGATCATAGTACTTCTGAAGTGACACAAATGGCGACAACTGCGGTTGTAGTATTTGAAATAAAGCAAAAGTGTTTACAAAACATCAAACTAAGTTTACAATTTTACTCACATTTTGTTTTTGAAAAAAAAAAAAAAAATCAACAAACCAAAGCAAATAACCATTTTTAAAGCGCTCTCTCCAAATAAAATGTATGTAACTTTCGTTACGCCTTGTCCATTTAAAGACTTATTGCCATTTGCACCAAATATTTGAAAATTTTTAACCCCACTAAAAGTTTTTAAATCGTCAAATCACTCCCATTTTTACTAGTTAAGCCAATTGAATTTTAAAGATATTTAGTTTTAGAAACACTCATTTAAAAAATTTTAAGCTTAACTTTGGTGCATTTCACATTAGTGAACCACGAGCTAGTACTAAAAAAAATCTGATTTTTTTTACCCCCGTCTCAAAAAGGTTCGCCATCCCTGTACTAGGGAGCCCGCCCCCTGCTTGTGATTACTCTCCAACCCCTGGAACTGTAAAAGCAGTTAAATTCAGATCGCTTCGCGACCCAAACTCGTTGCGCTCGCTCACTAGATAAAACTACATTCTTGTCGAAAGGAAATATTATTTTATAGGAGTGTTAATTGAACAATAGCTCGTCATGAGTACCTACGACGCATGGATACCTAGCCCAACATATAAATAGTTACTCCTACCCTCAATTGAAAAGTTAAAAAAAGTTTTCCTATTTATCGATAAAAATATGCGATTGTAGTCACA
Source organism: Octonoba sinensis (assembly GCA_038502835.1). Taxonomy (NCBI): domain Eukaryota; kingdom Metazoa; phylum Arthropoda; class Arachnida; order Araneae; family Uloboridae; genus Octonoba; species Octonoba sinensis. Next base: position 27,569,854 of record CM076603.1, read on the forward strand.
AAAATTAGTTAATATGCCTTGCTAGAACAAAAATACGAAGTTAACAAGAAAACTTGCGCGTTCAAACTTAAAGAAATGTAATATTTCCCTTCGCGAAAAGAAAAGTTTAAAATAAGAATGTGAAAAACACATAAAAAATTGCCAAGAGCCTCAGTTATTGAAATATAGATATTTAACTTCAAAAGTAATTTAAACAAAGCACAAAAAAAAAAACATAACAAATGTGTTGCCACTCAAGATAACTGCAAAATTAATTTTAAACGAAGCAGACAGAAGAAAAGCCTAACTAAGGTGTTGCCAAATCTTATATCTAAATTAGGGATGATTTTGGGCTAGTCGAAATTAATATAAGAAATACTGTGCATTGTTAGACCTGAAACTTTACGCCCTACTTCTCTTCGGAACTTCTTAAATAATTTGTTACTATGTTTGGAAAATATTTCATTTTTATGAGATGTATGGCAATCAATATTATTTAATCATAATAAAGTGGTATCACTTTATGAAATATAAACCTGCTGATACTTTGTTTTAAGAACAGTGAAAAAGTGTAAAAAGTAAAATTTTTGCCTCAAACGCAATTGCCTACTTTGACTTTTTCGAATTTTGGCCTTGGCAAGTTTATTATCATATTCATTTAAAATACTCCAGTGAAACACAGCGATCATAGAAGAAATTATTGCAGAAAATCACAATCAATTATTTATTTCATTTTTATTACCTTCTTTCAGTCGAAGTTTTTAATTTGGCTTTGAGTTTTGCCTTAAGGTTTTGGAGGTTGCTGTATTTATTCGTTGTTAGTTGCAATCATTTAAAAAAAAATTCCCATTTTTAACTGGCTTCCAAAAGGAGAATGATTATCAATTCATTCCATATGTATGTGTGTGCGTGTGTTTTTTTTTTTTTTTTTTCTTGTCTGTCGATAAATTCTCACTGGAGGAACCAATCTTGATTATTCCTTTTTTTGATCAATCAAGTTATTAGCGTAAATTTAGTTATTTTTTTGTTTTATCATCCATAACTTTTGACAATGTGAACCGATTTTAATGATTTTTTTAAAAAATCGATAGAGGGTCGTCTAACTTAAATATCGTACATCGCTTTGACTACAATTGGTCTCTAGAAAGAACGTTATGGGAGAAATATAAACATTTTTCTTTTAATGGCTTTGCTTAATATTTCTTTGTTCAGAAACTTATTAATAAATATAACATTCAGTGTTAAAAGGAATTTTTTGCCATTAAGTTGGAATATTAAAAGTAATTACAATAAGAGTCCGAGTGAAGGCTTCTCTGAAACGAAATCTAAATTCTTTCTGTCTGATTTAAGACTGAAGTCTGATCTGGGCTTTAAAAAAGAACTTCAAAACGGAATTTATCATATAAGTGGTTCTTCTTCAGTGAAAGTCACTTAAAGTGGGTGTGCCATTTTGGTACTTTTTTCAAACCGAAAATTCATATGAAAAATATTTTTGTTCTAAAAAGGATAAAATAAAATAATTTGGGGGGGGGGGGGGGGGGGGGGAATTTAACCAACTTCAAATTAAAAATTGCGCTAAAAAGTAAAAAATGAAATTCATTTTTTAAACAACATTAATACGACTTTAAAGCATTATTTTTGAAGTCGGTGCAAAAGTAGGGGAGATAAAAACATTTGTAATCATGAATCAATTACAAATATAAATGGAGCGGAGTTTGCAATAGTTGCAATATAAAGTAACACATAGCGTAACGGTAATTAGACTGTCATAATTTTGCCCAGATTTTGAAAAATTATGCTTAAAGTCGTATGGATGTTGTTTAAAAACGAATTTATTTTGTATTTTTTAACGCAGTTTTTAATTTGAAATCGGGTTTATTTTATTGTTTCCAAAAATTTTATATAATTTCCAAAGGAAGCTAAATTGATTACTTTGTGATTAAAATCAAAATTGAGGCTGAAATTTGAGTGGGAAATTTTTCGCAATTGTAATACTTGCACAAGGAATTAACAATAATATGCATACTTTTTTAAAAATGCAATCTGTATAAACATAATTTTCTGCTGGATTTCTTATGGCCTTCTTTCCCGTAAAAGTAAAAAATAAATAAATAAAATAAAGTATGAAATAAGACTTAATGTATCGTAAAAATATCGCTAAAAATAACGAAACGTCAAAAATAAGTAAATTAATTAAATATAGATTAAAAAAAAAAAAAGTTGAAAGTAGGGTTTTGAGATGGGGAAATTGTGTTTTTTTTTTTGGGGGGGGGGGGGTCTGTACCCCTCTCCCCCGATAATTTTTGACGGAATAGCTCGAACCGAAAGTGTTTTTTTTTTTTTTTTTTTTTGCGTTCGAAAGATTTTGATAAGGGCATCTTATTTCCATACTTTACCATACTTTATTTTTTTATTTCAAAACGATTTACCGTTCAATTTTAAACAATTAAAAAAAAACCTTAACATCAGACGGTATTGGGAATACACGAAACAAATTTTATAAACGCTGAAAATAAATTTAAAAAAAATAACGTTAGCTCCTTCGGGGAAATTTCAATCCTACATAAATCCTGATCTTACTGACGGATTTGCTCGAAACAAACTTTGTCGGAAGGACCTTATAGCGTAGAACATATACAGAAACGAAGTTCAACAGCAACTAAACGAGCCTATTTTCCTATGAAATATTTCATCTGGATTTACAAGGATATTTCTGATTGAATGAATGAGTGGAAGAACAAATGAATAAGTATATGAATGAGTCAATGAACGAATGAATAAATGAAAGAATGAATAAATGAATGACTAAATCAAAGAATGAATAAATGACGGAATGAATAAATGAATGAATGAGTGAGTGATTGAATATGAACTAACCGTTGAAAAAGATATATTTGAAGTAGTAATAAGAACTAAAGCTAAATGAGAAAGAGAGATATAATAATAATAATAAAATTACACGTTAATTTAAAGCACAAATGTGCAATAAAATTGCTCATTTGTGCTTTAAATTGACGTGTAATTTTATTATTATTATTGTTTACTTGCACAAAGTTAAATTATTTTTAAAGAGAGAAATAGTTAGAATATAAATTTGAAGTTGGGTGTATACGCGAAAGTAGGCTCGTACAGCTCTAGACGGAACTTCTTGCTTTTTAATTTTACAAAAATTTTGATTCATCAATTTATTTGCGTTTTTTTGGGTAACAATCGCTCCTCTCCGTCCCTCCGTAAAATCTGTGCTTGCCATGTCCTTTGAAGCCCAAATTTCAACTCTTGTCTCGTTTCATTCTCTACAACGCTATCGCAGACCTGTGCGCTCCAACGAACTGCTGACGATTTGCGTCACACTCTTCGTTGCACTATTGTCGTTCAAATAGATAAGGGTTTAAACTTTTTCTGTGGTTTTTGTTGGCTCCCTCAAAGAAGTTTTGTTGATAACAGAAATGACTGATGAAATTCAAGAAAAATACCACCCAGCTATGTTTATGTTTGAACAGTTTTGTAATACATTCACAGGGTTCACACTGGGGAAAAATGCAAGGTGGGATTTCCCACCTAGACCAAAATTTTAAGTGGGATTTTTAAAATTTAAGTGGGAACTTTTCTTTTTGTTTTTGTCTTTAAAAATATTACTAAATTGTCCGATCATGATCCAATACAAACTATGTAATAAAAGATGATTATCTAAGCTATGCTCAGCAAAGAAAGAATAAACATCAACAAGATTCACACAAAACGGATCCTTCACAAAATTCGCAATCGCAAAAATTTGTGCTTTATCAAAAGTTAAGCATGAAAAAGACCCTCTGGTGTTTTGGTTATTTAACCAAAAGTTGTTGTGTGATTTTTACAAAAAAATCCTAAAAATTAGCTTAATATTTCCTCTATTTTTTCTGATCATATGTCATTTTATCTATTGATGTTTTTCGATGAAAACAGTATATTTTAGAAACCAGCATTCTCTTGTAACTTAGTGACTAAGGAAGATTCCCTTTTCCACTCCGTTTTTTGATTTTGTCCTCTGTGAATAGAATGAATGAAGACAAGTCTGCATTCAGAAAGGGCTTAAATTGTTCAATAATCTCAAAGAATGAAGAATTTGTCAATCTTTCCCCCATGTTATTATGTATGATAAATAGGGTTTCTAGATTCTTCTTTTCATTAATGAGGATAAGATGGCAGTTTAAAACTAATATACTTCATTTAGTTTGTTTTGAATTGTCAGTTTAGAATAGCAGTTTTGTTTGAACGAGTGTCCGCTAGTTGCGGGAGCAGCGCGCAAACGAACTTTTTTTGAGTGGGATTTCAAAAAATACTGTGTGAATCGCGTGATCGCGGGGCCTAGCGCGAACCCTGCATTCATCACTTTAATGTAGGAATAAAATACTTTTTTTTTTTGACAAAATCAACTGCTATGGAAAATTAATTAGGCATATCATTATATACAGTAAAACCTGTAGAGTTGACCACTTTTGGTAGGAACGGAATTAGCCCTTCACCCTCTACCTCACCCTCTGTAAGTTGACCACCTGTCTAAGTTGACCGCTAAAGTGCTGCACCGCAAGTGGTCAACTTACACAGGTTTAACTGTATATATATACATATACTGTCTGTCCCGCTTAAAGGAATACCGTTGGTTCCAGCATATTTTATTCGATTAAGCGGGGTATTCGTTTAGGCGGGGAAATTTTCTTCACCTTACAGAATTGAAAATATTGCCTCGAAACATAATAATAGATCAGTATATCTAATTGAAAGAAGTTATTAGTGTTTAAAAGTTCTTTTAAATAAAGTAAATAAGAACAAAATAGTTAAATAATTAAATACATTATTATATATTTTTAAGTACAAATTAAAATGACGAAAAGTAATGAGTTGCTGAAAGATCAACTTGAAAATTCAAATATTTTTCTTATTTACTTATTTATTTTTGAAATTTAATCAAGTTTTTATCAAAAATATTTCAAATGCAGACCAGTATTATTGGATTATGCGGGGAAAATATTCGTTTAAACGGGGATCTTTAACATTGCGTCTATGGGGAAATATTCGGTTCCGAAAGGTTTTATTCTTATAAGAGGAATATTCCTTTATCCGTTACCCGATTAAGCGGGGCTGACAGTATATATGAATATATATACACATATATATACATACATATATGTATATATATATAGAGAGAGAGAGAGATTGTGTGTGGTGCAGGGTAGACCGGGGCCCGCTTTCTTCAATGATTTTTAAAAAAATAGAATTAAGTATATAGGGAAAAAAATGAGAACACTATCAACGTACTGTAAAAAAGAAGTTTTGATGGCAAAATTTGAAACTATTGAGCGCAACTATTTACTAAGAAAAGATCGACCCCTACGCTTTCTTCAATTGCTAGGTATGTTTGCCACTTACTTGATGTTCTGATATTGTAGACGCTGTACGAAACTTTATCGAACCTTGATTTTTATTTCCTACAAAAGAAAACACAAGCTCGCTTTAAAAAAATATGTTTTGTACTGCAATCCTTATTGAAATCATTTATTAAATAATATAAAACTACAACATTATGTGAATGAAAGTACTAAAAACACAGAGAGTCCCTTAAAAGGGGTGAATTTTGTAAAGTTCAATTAGTTTTAAAATTGCCTCCTTCGTCCAATAATGGTTTTCGGTTTCCATGATGTCGTACAAGTTCGATTGCAATCAACACAGCTCGACAGTTTTGTCGAATGTGAGCCAGTGGCGCAGTTTAAAGCGCATACGAACGAGCCAGTGTCCAAAGAGTTTCTTTCCGACAGTGTCAGAGAGTTTCTTTCCGACAGTGTCAGAGAGTTTCTTTCCGACAGTGTCAGAGAGTTAGAGAGTTTTTTTCCGACAGTGTCAGAGAGTTTCTTTGCCGACAGTGTCAGAGAGTTTCTTTCCACATGTCAGAGAGTTTCTTCCGATAGTGGCAGAGAGTTTCTTTCCGACAATGGCAGAGAGTTTCTTTCCGACAATGGATTCCTGGCGACAGACAAAGACAGCGAGTAAATGGACAAATCTCACATCCAAACTCTCGCTCTTATAGACTGAACCAACCTGCATGAATCACTTCCTATACTGCCGAGCCAGGCACAAATTCACCTGTGAGATATTGACTATTAATGTTTTGCGCTTCCATTTGATTCACATGCCATTTTTTCGGAATTTAAAAATAAAAAAAGTTTCAAACTCACATATGACTACAAAACATTGTATTTAGGTAAAATAAGTAACAAAGAACCACCTGGGGACAATATTTCAATTTGGTCAAACTGTGCAGGTACGACTTTTTGTGCTTGGCACAGCAGTATAAGCCAGGAAACTTATTCTGTTATTAGATACGTTCTTGAAAATCTTAACTCATATCTAGTTATAAAGTATAATAAAAATAAAACTGTTTTGCTCGGATTATATCAGCTTGAAGTTTTGTCAAATAGAATTTGAAGGTTTACTATTCAGACGGACAATTTGGAATGGAGATCCATGGAGCTCATACAATTGAACTGAGGATTATAGGGTTCCTGTACTCCTGCACTTTTTCCCTTAGAATTAAGCCCTGCTACTTTGCATCAAATGCAATTTGTATCTCATCCCCAGAACTTTACTCAAGCTTTCCCGCAACCTGTCAGCAAAGACTTCTTTCTACGCACATCATTCCTCCCACACAAACAAACCACCATCCACCCCAAAAGAATTAAAAAAGAACACAACCATTCTTCCGCCTCCCCCTCCCGTCATGTTCCGAAAAAGATCGCGAGAACTTTGCTCCACCCGCAAAGCACGGAAACCTTTCAGGGATAGGAGGCCGTTTATCCACACCCCCGCCTGCTTGGGGGAGGAACCCATGCGCTGAAATCGTCTGCACACGGACACTTGTTTCGCGGCCGGACTCGTGCCGGTAAGAGTGAGAGAGAATGAGCAGTTCAGCCCCAGGAAGATTTCCAACGTACCACGTACTTGAAATGGATTGCACTTTTACTTTATGAAGCTATTATTTTCTTTAAGCTGTTTCATGTATAGGACCTTGCACCAACACTAGCTCTTTTCTTAAAATATCAACACAAAAAGCAAGAAATTCCGGCCTATGTGTATATTTCTTGCAGAATTTTGCCTGGATGAAAGTTATGATTTATTAAAATTTCATCATTTACAAGAAAAAAATTAGAAAGCCAATCCCGAACTTCAACAATTAAGCAAGCGAAACTTTATTTTCATGCTTCAAAGGACTAACTCTTCAAATCGAACATCCAATAATTTGAGAGCACGTGAGTGGCACCGACTATTGCAAGAGGAATATTTCGTAGATTTTCGAAATATGAGGTCCAAAAACAAAATGCTTTACTTAAAAATACAAAATTGCAATGTTTGTTGAATGAAACAAAAAAACGCTGCGAAATTAACTATAGTTTGCTCTTAACTCAAACTAGTCTTTTGGTATCATATTACGTCAACAAAATTAGTGAAAGGTTATCTGTCTGTGAAGTAAATTTTTGTCAAATTCTTTTAAGGTTCAGAGAAAACTCGAAACTTAACAAGTGAAAGCAATTTCTTGAAATAACACGAGCAAGAGATTAAACATAATAACTTTAAGGAATTTAACAATTGCTTAAATTTCAATGAACTTCGGTTTCTCCAAGGTGTGCTATCCAATTTTCTCAAGTTTTAAATAGAAAGAAATGAAATCCACAAAATATCTTTTGTTTCCTAAAAAATAAAAGGGTGTACGACTTAAAAAATATAGTAAAAGTGAAAATCGGCGGAGAGTAAACAATGAAAAGTTCCAGTGCAATCAGGATACAAGATTATTATTTATATTTGCCGTAAGAAACGTTGACTGATATATCTACTTAAGTGTGAGATAAGACAATTCTATTCTAACTGTCAAGATGAAGAAATCAGATCAAGACAAAAGTCTTTTACGATATGACTGTGACTTTAAGTATCAAAATAGTTTGACTACTCCTGGAGTGTGGTAATCTTCAGTTCAAAAATTCTGCAGTTTTACGAATAGTGGAACTTTTTCTTTAAGAATTCAAGACTTATAAACATATTTTCCAGGGGAGCAGATTGAAGAAATGGAAGTAAATTTTAAATCTCGGAGAAATTGTGGTTGATATATATTTAAGTTTCTTTTTGGATAATCAAGAAAGGAACTGTTCATATTGGAGATATAAAAATTTAAAGAAAAAGAAAACATTAATTTTGCTTAATTTTTTATGACAAAATTATTGGTCTTGTTGATTTTTTGGATGATTTTTATGCCTCTCAAAGAATTAACAGTTTTTAAGAGAAAACTTTTAAGATATCGAATAATTTGAAAATATACTTTGTTGCACGGTAATAATGTTGAATTTTACTCTTTGCACACGAAAAGAATCGTAACATTTTAGACTTTTGTGAGTTATAAAAGTATTTTATTTGCATTTGTCGTTTATGAAACGAAAACTCTACATTTGACAGCGTTAATAACTGAAGATATGCTAAAAAATTCTTGAAGATAATTTTACAGAAACAGCTATGTGACGTTTTCGAAATGCATATTAAGTAAGTCTCAATTTATCGTAGAAGTTTTTTATTGTTTCTCTAAATCTAAACGATCGCAGGACTGAAATGAAAATGAATTTGATGGATTAATATGCTTACAATGTACAGAAACAGCGCAAGTGAAAGACTTCCCAGCACTTTTGCAGATTGTCTTTCGTACTGATTGACAAGTTAGCAATTGCGGCCATATTTCAGAAAAATTGTGGGTTAAAGTGCAATATCCTAATTCACAGCAAAGAAATATTGTTAAATTTTTCGGAGATTTCAAGTACAGGTGCTTGATTTTAGAGGATTAAAGTGATTTGGAAGAAAGTTTCTTTTCCCCAAAATTAAGGGGAATGTGAACAGACACTTTTACAAAACTTAAATGGATAAAAATCTGTGTTTAAGAGGCAAAACTGTCAGTTTTCGCAATTTATTATAACTGTTGAACCCACTGTTGAATTTCGGAGTGACTGGCATGTCACTATGACGACCACCACCAAACCTAGCGGTTTCAGTGTCCGGGATATTCTCGAGTTACCGGACAAGAACCAGCAGCGGTCCGGCAGTCCGTTGCCACGGGCGCTAGACCTATCGGATGTGACTTTGCCCGCTTTCTGTTACGGAGGACTGTGCCCGGAATCAACTTATACCAGATGGCTGGCGTCGGAAATCATTCCAAGCTATGCAGCTCTTCGTAAGTAATTCTTTGAAAAAATATTCTTAATCTTCTAATGCCCAAGTTTTGCTATTGTCGCCCGCTTTGAGGCGGAGTTGGGAATTAGAGGGTTAATTAAACATTTCTTTCATTGGCTTACATTGTGCTTAATAGTTTGGTAGACATTTTTAGTGTTATTTTTGCTCAATCATTTCCTTTAAATTATTTAAATTTGACGCAATCCTCTAAGGCCCAAGCTTTGTTATCGTCGTCCGCCTTGAGGCGGAGTTTGGAATTAGAGGGTTAATTAAACATTTTTTTCATTGGCTTACATTGTGCTTAATAGTTTGGTAGACATTTTTAGTGTTATTTTTGCTCAATCATTTCCTTTAAATTATTTAAATTTGACGTAATCCTCTAAGGCCCAAGTTTTGTTATCGTCGTCCGCCTTGAGGCGGAGCTGGAAATTAGAAGGTTAATTAAATTATTCTTCTGACGACGATTAGGAACGAAGTTTACCAGATACTGGGGCTATGAGAATGATTAAACCTTGGGGGTGTTAGTGGTTAGAGTTACAGTGGTTCAACTCCGAAAACTACATTTATGTTGGTTTTCTTTAATTTAATTTCTTGAATTTTATGCTTTCTAGTGTAGAAGAGAATTTGAAATCATGTTTAACTGCCGTAGTGCCATTTTTGTTTGGATAATACTACATGAAAATTTTAGAAAGGATCACGAAAACGACAAAAACCAGAGCGTCCTATTTAACCTCTTCGGACCCCGGAACTAAGCACAAACAATTTTGACGCAATTTTTTGGTTTTCCGATTTAAAAAATGATTATAAAACAAAATAACTATAATTTTTAAATGTTTAATTAATAATTAGTTTAAATAATAACTAATGTCCGTTTCCCATGTTTGAAACGAAGTAAACTATCTGTTGATTAATTTAAAAAACAATTGGGTGTTTTAGCTTGCCCAAACAGTAGTTAATAAACAGTGTTTTAAAATGTACCCAATTGGATGCACTTGGAATGAAGAGGTTAAGAAGGTCATTGGACTTGGATTAGGGATCATTATTGGTTCTGACGGATTTGATCACGAACTTCCTTTTGCATGGAAAGTTAATTCTGAATTCACAATAATGGGAGTTAATTCCACCCATTTCTACATTCAATGATTTCTTTTCGGCAGAAACTTAATTACAATGCAAATATCAATATAAAAGGACTCACTCACTTATCAAAGTCAGTACTATACTACCTGATTTTTTTCAATAACTTCGCAGAAGTTTCCTTTCCTGACAAAAGCAAGGGGTATACGGGGCAGCTGCCCTGGGCAAGAAGGCCCTAGAAAAGCAACAATCGACATATCAGAAAAAAATATAAAATAAATAATTTCAGTTAGTTTTTATAATAATTTTTTATAAGTGGGAGAGCTTAGAAAAATGAAACACTTTAGTAAATAAAAATAAAATGTTTACTTTTGCGCGATGCTTTTGTCGCCAAAGCTACCGCCTCCACATCGGCATATTCACTTTGATGCATATAATTTTGAATTAACCATATCAGGTACATGTTAATCCCTTGCCGTACCATTTAGCTCGACTAAACTCGGGCGTAATCGGTAGTCGTAAAAACGCAGTAAACACACAACACTGATGCTCGAGAAATGTCGCAATACGAGCCGCAACAGAAGTGATACCTGATGTGTAGTTAGTTCTACGCATTACTGCTATTGAGGTAGTAAACTTTAATCCTTTTCCTTTTACAGATAATATAAATTTGTTATGAATAAACAATAATTACGTTATTACGAACAAACAATATTTCAATGAAAATTGAAGCGTCTTCAAATGTAATTTCGTCCTCAGGAATGTACTAATGCGATGCCTAAAAATAAAAATAGAATTCCATAAACAAAAAGTCCAATCATAAAAAATGTTCAATAAGATAATCGACCCGATTCACGAGTCTAACTCGTGATATTCATGTTTGTGTTAAAATCTTCATCACGAGTTAGACTCGTTAAAGTACGGCAAGGGGTTAAACAGCATCTTCTTTACACTTTAACTTGGTGTCAGTGTGTGAAGTTATTACATAGAAACTATCATACAGCAACACAAGCCGAACGAAAAAAAAACACATTTTCTATAAACGTACAAAGAGTTATCAATATTATGCGTATTTATAATTATCAAATCCACATAAAGGATGAAAATGCCAGTTCGAATTTGTTGTTAACCCCTTACCGTTCGAAGTATGTTGTTAACCCCTTAACGCATTTGCCCGTGTCTGACACGTGCGAAAGTTACTGGGAAATTTACACATGCCCGGTGTCTGACACGGACGATCTTATATCTCCCGTTATTTTATTTCTAATGCCCGTCTGAGATCCGTTTGCACTTTGTTTGTATAATAATACTTAACTTTTACCCCACCACACCGCTCTCTAGTCCCCCCAACTGAAATTGAACAAGAAGTTCCGTCTAGAACTATACGAGCCTACTTTCCCGTATACACCAAATTCAAATTTATAATCTAGCTATCTCTTTCTCTCTCTTTCTTATTTATCTTTAGTTCTAATTATTGAAAATATACCTTTTTCAACGGATAATACATATTCATTCACTCACTCATTCATTCTTTCATTTATTCAGCCATGCATTTATTCATTCATTCGTTACCTCATTCAAGTGTTTATTCATTCATTTACGCATTCATGTATTTATTCACTCATTTATTTATATTTTCATTTATTCAATAATTTATTCATTCATTCTTTTCCTCATTCATTTATTCATTGATTTATTCTTTCACTCTTTCATTTATTCATTCATTCATTATTTCACTCATTGAGTCACTGAGAAATATCCTTGAAAATCCCGATCAAAAAATTTCATAGCAAAATAGGCTCGTAAGTTCTGGATAAACTTTCTATTTCTACATGTTCTACGTTATAAGAGCTTTCCGATAAAGTTTGTTCCAAGCAAATCGGTCCGTTAGATCAGGATTTATATAGGGTTGAAATTTCCCCGTAAGCTCTGTGTTAATTTTTTGAACTGTTCAAAAATGAACAAAAACTGTTCAAATCAATATTTCACGCCGAGAACTCCTTTCAATAAGCTTGCAATAGGAACTTGGCTCTTGTGCCCAGAGTTTACAGAATTTGCTTCAATTTTGTCCATAGGCGCTAATGTTAAAATTTTTTGAACTGTTCAAAATTGAACAAAATATTGTTCAAATCAAAAAGTAATATATAGAAATGAGATGTCCTCGCCGAGATCTTTCGAATGCAAAAGAATTTTTCCAATCGGACAATTCGTTCAAAAGTTATTAGGGGGGGACAGACCGACAGACAGACAGACCGACAGACAGACAGACCGACAGACACACTTTTTCCCCATCTCAATACCCTACTTTCAAATTTTTTATTTTTCAATCTTTATTTAATTACTTCACTTATTTTTGACTTTTCTTGATTTTTAACGATATTTTCACGATACATTAAGCCTTCTTTCATGCTTTATTATTATTTTTTTTTACTTTTACGGGAAAGTAGGCTAAAAACGAGTTATACTATACCTACACTAAAAAAAAATCTCCTGAAAATAACGGGAAAAGTACGGCAGCAGAGTTGCCGGAAATATTCCGTTTCTGATAATATTTTCCCGTGATTTGACAGAAGTTCCATTTCTTTTTTCTCCGTTAATCCAAATCAGATTGTGAAAATACAGCAACCGTAAAACGGAAAAGTTCCGTTCTCGTATGTTCAGGACGTGATATTTCCGTTTTTGGAAGGAAAAACCGTGTATTTAAGCACTACGGAAATCTTCCGTTAAAATCAATCAAAAAACGCTCTGAAAACTCAGTTTTTTTTTTAGCAGTGTGTATTTATTTTCTGTAAAAAAAACTATCATTTTTTTACCAGTTTTTCCAAAAGAAAAAAACTTGTGCTTCAAGGGGCTAGTAAACTCATAATCATGTCGGTGGGATGCGGAGAGATTTAGTTTGCTCCGGGCCAAATCAAAGTTAGTCGGGCCTTAGTAGTTTCCCATATTTTAAGAAAAAATTACAAACATCTTTTCAAGGTGGAAAGGAAACCTTGAAAATATGTTTGTAACTTTTTTTTTTCTTAAATTCCAAACCACGTAAACAACGAAAGTTTCGTCTCAAAAACGTGTTATTTTTATCTCTCTTTCTTGTTTTCTTTTTTTAAAATTTTTTTTTTTTTTTTTTAAGAAGTCGTAATGTGGGGCTTGTATTGAAAACAGAAGGCTACGACCCCTTTATGCACAAAACCATTTGGGAAACTTGTAAACCTGCAGCCTAAATTCTACTTGCAGATGTTTCTGCCTACCTGAGTTATCACATACCTTGGTGCAATAAATGATTATAGGGAATATGGCTTTTTAAAATTAAACTTTGAGTAATATTGGGGATTTTTGAAGATATCAGGAAGTTTCCCATGACATTTAGGGATTTTGTTCATAAAGAGTTTATTGAATTTTTTTTTTTTTTTTTTTGATGTATCATTCTTATGTTATCAAATTTTAAAAAAAACAACGTCAGAAAAAATAATTGTTCACTACAGTAAAATATAACAATCTGCATTTTATTTTACAGAAACATTAAATATTAGAAGATGATTTTACGATAAATTTATTATCGTTTCGTTTAAGGCTGAGCACTTTATCAGTAAATGAAAAATCGTTGAATTTTTTACTCTAGTTGTGCAACGAAAAAATTTGCACTCATTTTGAGACACCCCTTATTGTTACTATTATCATCTTATATATAAGCGGCTTATTCTATCTGTCTGTCCGCTGTACAATCCCAGGCCGTTTTATCGATCGGGACCACATTCGGCAGGGCTAATGTTTACGACCCGAGAAACTCATCGCTACGAAAATGAAAGTTGTGACTCAATTAGTTTTTTTTAATTTTTCAATGATTCTTTTGACCCGTTTCATATTATTTTTGCATTGTTGCCGTCGTTTACAACCATATAATTACAGCTGCTGTGTGAACAAACAAATCAATGCAGTTGCCATTGTTGTAACAAATGTAACAAATATACTAATAATAATCAAAAGGTCTCTCTAGCATATTGAGTGAGGCTTCGATGTATTTGCACAATCTCCGTTAAAAATTAATGTATACGTGAATTTAATTTAATCCCTTTCTTTCTTTTTAATTTATACTCTGCGCTTTTTATATTTTTTATTAGAGTGGGAGCGCTCTTTTTCCCAGTTTCGTTAAAACTTTTGTTTTGAAAAGCATAAAAAATTTTCAATAAGTTCTTTCGAGGATAAGTATATATTTATCACAATTTGATTTCATAGTAAATAGATATATCGTAGTGGGTGCAGTAAACAAAGGGCGTCCTCACCACCTGACCTCGGTAATTCAGTTTGAATTAGCAGACACCTTTGCACAAATCAGTTTAATTACAATTTATAATGCCTAGAACAGCGGTCATTTCGTATGACCGCCGGGCTTACCAGTTATCGTTAATAAAGAAGTGGTAGCTTTTACTGCCTTTATGCTTGATTTACCCTTTGTTTCAGAAGTTCAGGTTAATAACTAATAGATTAAAAAACACGAGCGGATGAGTGCTTATTGCTCTTCCCTTGATTATTTATTGCATTTAGTTCAGCACTCAATTAAATGTAGATTCCATGAAACACGAGGCATTAAAAATATTTTAAAACTGTAACCACTTGAAATGTCGTCTAAGTTATCGCAACCGGGGAGAAAAATAATTCAAAATTTACAAAAAACAAACTCGTGAATTATTTTAAAATATGCACCAAATCTTGTCCGTGAAACCAAAAAAATCTCTAAGTGAAAAAGCGAAGTTTTATGCAAAACAAAATGCGTGTATTGTTGTTTTCTACATGCAGCAGCATTCTTGAAATAGAAAACCTTTTGCACGTTACTTTAAGCTTTTTAGTAAAAATTAAATAAACTAAATAAAATTAATTAATTACTTACGTAACATATTTCTTTTCAACGAAGTACCAAAGCATGAGCTCAGAATAAAACTTTTAGAAGAGGAATAATTTAATAAATTTCGGGAGCTTAGTAACAATCCGGAACACGCAGTAAACATTTCGCCAACAAAATCCAACCCTTTTTTTAAACAGAAATAAACACTACAGTAAAACCTGTAAAGTTTTACTGTCTAAGTTGACCACTTTTGTTAGGAACGGAATTACCAATTTTCCCTCTACTTCCCCCTCTCTAAGTTGACCACCTGTCTACGTTGACCACTAAGTGCTGCACCGCAAGTGGTCAAGTTACACAGGCTTCACTGTATAATACAGATTGGAAAATTTTCTAAAAATTCAATAGTACATTTAAAGTAGCAAGTGATGTCCTGATAACGAACATTTTATTCAAATTTAAGTCTAAGGTTTTATTACCATGCGTCTAAAATATTTTATGACCAAAATTTTATTTAGCCACCATATCAAATATAATAAAAAGTATAGTATTATCATCACATGAGTTGTCTAGTTTCAAAACCAGCTACATCCAAAAAATGACATTTTTCACGGCGGGCAAAAAACTCTTAATATAAAATATAGTTAAGAAATTCTAAATGCCTAATTAAATTCTAAATGTAAGTTAGAGAATCAAGGTTTTTCTAGCTAAGAGCATTGGGATAGGCTTTTAACTTGCTGAAATTTTAACAAAAAAAAAAATTTTTACTTGGAAGATATTTGGAGGGAAAAATTGGATGCATCTGGTTTTGAAACTAGACGACTCATATGGTGGTTTGGATAACATTTAATCAGATTTTAAAAGGTAAACTGTGTCATGTTCGACTCGCTCCACCAAAAATATGAATTTGCTCAAATTCAGTTTTAGAAAATAATGCTAAAATGTAGGCAGTCAAAAAAAAAAAAAAAAATGGTTTGACAATCGCAAAAGGGGGGAAAAACTTGACGCATGGCAGGTGCACGAAAAAAAATTGTTTAAGTTCTTAATGCAATTCCAACCGATCTGAAATAGTACCAACTCCACAAAAGCTACGAGGACTGTAGAAAATGTTCCAAAATTAGAGGAAACGTTAAATTTTGAAGTTCGACTTTAAACTGGTCCAACGTGGAATTCCTTTCAATGGGGCTGCCTAGAATTTAAGTCCCGATCAGGAGAAAGTCAACAAAACTCTTATCCGGACGCCTGAAAAGTGTAACATAGGTGTGTCACGATAACTAGTCTGAGGAACGCTCGGAATTGTTCAATGCCTAGACATGTGCGTTTCCAGTTCGCCAAGATTCAATTAAAGAAAAACTAGTAGACCCCCACTAATTTGGGAGAAATTACATCAGATGGAAGAATAAAAAAAAGTAAACGGGTGTTGGCACAAAAGAAGGTATGTAATTAAACACATCAGTACGAATAACTGTTCCATTTTTTTCCCAATAATAACTTAGATATTCAAAATAATAAAATAATCACAATAATAATGATAATTATTTTAATTATTAATATACATTACATTAAAAAACAATGAGGAAACAGTTCCGTTAGTTAAATATAGTTACTGTTGGTTGGTTAAGCACTACACATTCATAATATAAATGAATGTGTAGAGTCTAACGATTGAATAAGTTTAACACACAAACGCAGCTAAAACTGTCCAATTTTCTACACGATAAAACCAGAAGAGTTGCTTGTTTGTTTACTTGATTACAGACTGCGCCAGCATACACAATACCCATTTGGCATCCATTAAAGGATCTCTTCCTAGATGATTTTAAATCTCGAATTTAAGAGAAACGGTTAATTTTCAGACCGTGGGTCTATTATTCGTCATTATCCGGCACGATGAGCTTTAAAAGGAGGGGTAAAGCAAGACATTTGATAAAAGTATAAGGAAGATATTAAAAGTATATAAAAGTATAAGGCATTTATTAAAAGTATATAAAAGTATAAAGAATATATTAAAAGTATATAAAAGTATAAGGAAGATATTTCTGTCGGAGCGACATAAAAACAAGCTAGATAAATAATATATATAGATTGTAAATCAAAAGAACCACAAAAATTATTTAGATTAAATTAAAAATTTACAGTTTTAGCTTTCCAATTTTAGTGGAGAAGAAAGCAAATAATAGACATAAAAAATGTTTTAAGCTAACACGGTTTTATTTTAAAAAAATCCGCAGCCGTCGCAGTCTCTATTTTCGCCATGAATTGCTTGTTTTAAAATTCAAAACATCGTTGCATTATCCAAACATTCCAAACAGAGCTATCGTGGCCATTCGACAAATAAGTAATTCTGATAATTTACTCAATCAAAATTATAAATTTTTTTCCTAATTAACGTTATAATAAATTATAAAATGGATGGAATATTGTGTTGTCATCGAAGATAAGCTTGTGTGCAAAATTTGAAGATAATTTACGCATTAATAGTGGTCGAAAACCGCGTAACAAACTTCCGTGACAAATCAAGTTAAATAAAATCGTGTAAAAACCTTTCAACTGTACGTTTTAAAATGTCCTCAAGAAAGATTTCCTTTTCAATTGTCGAACAAGTGTCAATCAATGTTAAAACCCTTGAGTTTATCTTATGAAAACAATGTATGAAGTGGAATGTTGACAAATATTAGAAAACTTAAGGATGTTATGCGATAAAGAGTTTCCTGTTTAGCTACGAAATATTCTTGAAGACCTTTCACTATTGAAAAATGATAATAGTCAGCGAACAGATGCAACAATATCATAATTTAAATTATTAATTTTATGCAATATATGTTTTGAATGCATAACTGGCTGACTTTAAAATTATCTTTCTATTCTTTTTTTCTTGAGTTTATCAGTTAAAAAAAAAAAAGAGTTTTACCTAATCCAGGAAGAATACGAATCTTAAGTGTCACTTTTAATTCAGACACATCTAAGATATGAAGTTGTACAAAGCAGACACATGAAACAAAATAACGGGTACTGCTTCAACTGAATGCTCTAAACTCAAATATGCTTTCATTTCCCATAAGTGCTAAAAACTACTTTCATGTAAAATTGTCTCATTCCTAAATTAATTTTACTGACTTCTGTCTTTGATGGCCGTAATGTAGCTTTGATTCTATGGAGGCATTTCACCGCTTGAGGGACTCATGAGCTATCATCGTTGTCACGTGGTATCCGCTCTTTGTTTACTAAGATTTTCAATTGAGTTCTACGTGGAGTTTACTAGACAAAATTAGTTATCTTAAAATTAATAAGATTATTTTCACAGCTTTCTCTGATTATAACCCAGTATTTACATTTAATTTAATCATTATAAAAGAAATTTATTAATTATTACAATAGTTATAGTGTTGTATTTAGTGTTAATGTTATGTAATGTAGAAGAACTTTATTTAGGCCTAGTTTTTAATTAGATTTGTCGAACTCAATGTAAAGCGGGCTTCCTTTGTTTACATTGCTTTCATCAGTGCCTCGTGACCAATGAGGTTGCTTGAACTGCCTCCATTCAAACAGGGATATCTTTTTTAAATATACGAGTAATCTTCTGTGGGAATATGTTTTAAACGAGGCCTCTCTTATGATAAAGATCTGTCCATTTGATATTAAACACTAGCTGACATGCCCGACGTTGCATGGGGTAACAATGTATCATTCCCAGGCTATATGACACATGTCCAAAATTATGTTGTAAATATCTAAAGAAAAACTTTGTTAAAAAATCCCAGTAGAAGATGGGCAACAATCGTTAAAAATCCCATTTAAACAGCAAAACCCTTTAAAAATTCCGATTAAATTAAAAGCAGCTGTCTCTAAAAATTCCTTTTATTAGGTTAAAAATAACTGTAAATAAAAATTAACATTAAAAGGAAGCAACAGTTCATAAAAACCGCCCTTAGAATGAGGGCAACAGTAATTAAAATACACCCATGTGCATCAGCACAATAGTTCCAAAATAACCTCAAGAGCCCGTAAAAACTCCAACTACAATACAGACAACACTACATCTGAAAATTCCTATCAGAATAAGAGCAGTATTCTCTTTGAAAATGCCTATTAGATGAAGAACAATGGTCCCTGAATATCGCTGCTAGAATAAAGATAACCTTCCTTAAAACCACCCATTTGAATAAAGACAAGAATTCCTAAGCATCCCTAATAGAATGAGGACATTAGTCCCAAAAAATCTTCATCTGAATAGAGACGTCAGTGACTAAAAATACCCATTAAGCTGCAGACCTTTAAGAGCTGCTGTTCCTAAAATTACCAGCATCTTAAAATCCTCATCAGAATAAGGACACCAGTTCCTAAAAATCCCGCTTGCAAAATCGTCAAAACAGTTCCTGAAAATTCCGTAACATGGCACTCGGATAAAAATGGGAGAAAGAAAAGCGTTATTTCGAGAGGCAAATAAACATGCTCATTTAACTTAGCAAATTTTCAGTACTGAACAAATACTGACGTGTAAAATTTAATTTGGTAGAAAAAAATAACTAAATTCTGTCCAAATGGCGCTAAATAGACAGTACAAAAATTAAATAATGTTATAAAATAAATCACTTGAGATTAAAATATGGAATCAATCAAAACCGCTGCGTGTAAAAAGTTAAAATAAAGCAGAAGATCGCCAAATTGCACTATAGTAATTTACGCATGACGCAAATGCGCCAAATTCCTACAGTGCAAATCACGTATTGAATTGAATAAAAACAATATTAATTATAGTATTTTTGGCACGGTTTGGAAAAGTTACGAAGCGCAAAATAATATATGGAGAACAATTAACTGCATGTGGGGTGGAAAAAAATAGTTATCATCACTTGGCGGAATTTTATAATTTATCAAAAATCAGCGATAACGAAAACTTTAAAACCTAGTATATGTATGCGACTCAATACAAAAATAATTTTCATTAGTTTTACTCTAACGGAAATCATTTATTTGGCGACAAAAGCACTCTTTTGGGAAAATATTGAAATTGAGCGGCAAAATTTAGAGGTAATCCTCGTTTTCATTCAAAAACTACTTAAAATGCGCTTTAATTTTTCTCCGAACTTCAGAAAGCGATCATCTTTTGCAATTTTTTACGGACATTAATATGCTGCAAGAATCTAAAACGTGAGACATTTCTTTGATAAGATAATATCAAAATTAAAAGTTTTGCTTCAATTTGAAATAAAAGAAGAACAAATTCAAATTTTAGGAAATATGTTTCGAAGTGCACGAGGACCTGACCCAAGGTACCTGTAACCAAAATTTCGTACTTTGGACCCTTCCATCTCAGCAGGAGGCGATCGACACACACACATACCCAAACTTTCAGTTTTATTTATGCGGATTGCTGGTTCGTGTGCAATCGCTAGAGGTCACTACACATAAAGCCTCAAACCGTGCTGTTTTGTTTATGTTTTATTTTTCACGATTTTGAATTTCAGTTAAAGGATAGAAATAACCGAAATAATCATTTGACAGGTTTAAGGAAAGCTAAATGTACGAAAACAATTTCCCTGATAACTTTTGTAAGTATTGCTTTTAAAATAAGCTTCTAATTAAGCTTACAAAAATTTATAAAGCGAGATTTATAAAACGTTTTACAACAGTAGTTTTGTCTTAAAACCATATAATAAATAGAACGCGTGGACGAAAAAAGAAAATTTTCGATAAGAAATGGCCCAATGCATCGAGCGAAAATTGTGGACAATTACTTCGTATGAAAATAGTTAAGTAGACAGGTCTGTATTATAATGGAGATCGAGGTTTTAAATATAGTGTTGTGTATTTGGAAACAGGTCTATAAACAATTATGGCTTAGTTTCAAACATGAGGATTTATCCGACTCACTTAACCCCTTCACGCATTTGCCCGTGTCTGACACGGGCAAAAGGTACCGGCAAATTTGCACATACCCGCGTCTGACACGGGCGAAAGGTACCGGCAAAATTGCACATGCCCGTGTCTGACACTGGAGAAAGGTACCGGCAAAATTGCACATATCCGTGTCTGAAACGGGCGAAAGGTACCGGCAAATTTGCACATTCCCGCGTCTGACACGGGCGAAAGGTACCGGCAAATTTGCACATTCCCGCGTCTGACACCGGCGATCTTGTATCTCGCGTTATTTTATTTATAATACCTCTCTGAGATCCGTGTACAGCTTTGTTTGTATAATATTTTTATATATAACTTTTACTTTTATATATAACTTTTTCTTACCCTGTCAAGTCACCTCCTACAACTGAAATTGAAAAAAAATTCTATACCTACATATTCATTTTCTGTCAAAAAAAAAAAAAAAACTATCATTTTTTACCAGTTTTTCCAAAAAAAAAAAAATTGTTCAAGGGGTTAAGTTGCTAACAACCATTGCTCAGCAGAGTTAAAAGTTTGACTCGATATACTAAGCTTGATGCAAATATTACTTTTAGAATCAAGAAATTTTAAAGTTGAAACAATGAAGATTTTGAACAATTTTTACTACTTGAAACTATAATTCACACGTTTTCGTTTGACAAAACCTGTAATTTTAAAATAGAAAACATAGTTTGATATCTGAACTGAAAATCGAAAATTCAAAACGCAGATTGAAAATATTCTCTGAAAATTAAAAGCATCTGAAATATCTTCTGAAATTTGTAACTATCATCCAGCATTTACAAAATGTGCCATGAATTGTTCCGCATTGCTCTTAAGTATGCTAACCAATAAAAAGAAATTTTTTCCAAATAATTTAGGACTTAAGCTAAACGAGACAGGTAAAGAGATACAACAGGTTTTTCAAATTCGATCTTGGTACACAGGAAAATAGGGTCCTTTTGTTCTAAATAATTTTTTTTTTTGTTCTTCTCTAGCAAGCCTACGCAAGATAACTATTTCCCATTGGTTTTTAACATGAAAATTGATGAAAAGAAATTTACGTGTCTATGACTAGGTCACTGGATTCCTCTAACAAATGGTCTCTTTTGGATACAATTCGAAACTAAAGTTGCTTGTACAGATATATTACTAACGGGCTATTACTAAAAAATATTGCTAACGGGGTATTACTAAAGGTATTACTAACGAGATATTACTGAAAAGTATTGTTAACGGGGTATTACTAAAGGTATTGCTTACGGGTTATTACTAAAGACATTGCTAATGTAGTGTTACTAAAGGTATTGCTAATGGAGTATTACTAAAGGTATTGCTAATGGAGTATTACTAAAGGTATTGCTAATGGAGAATTACTAAACGTATTGCTAACGGGGTATAACTAACGGGCTATTACTAAAAAATATTGCTAACGGGGTATTACTAAAAAATATTGCTAACGGGGTATTACTAAAGGTATTACTAACGAGATATTACTGAAAAGTATTGTTAACGGGGTATTACTAAAGGTATTGCTTACGGGTTATTACTAAAGATATTGCTAATGTAGTATTACTAAAGGTATTGCTAATGGAGTATTACTAAAGGTATTGCTAATGGAGTATTACTAAAGGTATTGCTAATGGAGTATTACTAAAGGTATTGCTAATGGAGTATTACTAAAGGTATTGCTAATGGAGTATTACTAAACGTATTGCTAACGGGGTATAACTAACGGGCTATTACTAAAAAATATTGCTAACGGGGTATTACTAACGAGCTATTACTAAAAAGTATTGCCATCGGAGCATTACTAAAGTATTGCTAACGAGGTATTACTAACGGACTATTACTAAAGATATTGCTAACGGGGTATTTAAGCGGGCCATTACTAAAGATATTGCTAACGGTGTATTACTTGCGGGCTATTACTAAAGATATTGCTAACGGGGTATTACTAGCCGGCTATTACTAAAGGTATTTCTAACGGAGTATTACTAATGGGGAATGTAGACGTGCCCGCTGTTGCAAATAAGTGTCCATTAAATGGGGTAAGTGTATTGACATAATATCATGCAGACTAAGTGGTTAGTGTAAAATACAACTACATGAAAAGCGTCGTATTCCACGTTCAATTGTTAAAAGACGCAAACCGAAAGGGCGTAGCATCTTGATTTGCGCCCCGAAGAAGCTTTCTTCGGGGCGTGGTTTTAGAAGCAAGGAGCAGATTGGACCGTGGGCTGAGCCGCAGAGTAACCGTGCCATGTTCGTTTGAGATCTAAGGAGGAATCGAAATTGAAGAAGTGAATTACTTAGCGGTTCTCTGTCACAGAAACTGAATGAAAGGAAGTTCTGCTGCAAACTTTATTATTTAGTGATATAATAATAATAAGAGACTATATTAGCACACATAGAAACAACTTAAACATTCATCATTTAGGAAAGTTTCTGAGAGATAATTCAATTTTCAAAAAGTGTTCTTTCCTATTTCTTTATTAATTTGTCTTAACCCCCCCCCCCCCGAAATGGACCCTAATTTAGATATAAGGTATGGCAACAATTTGGTTAGGCGTTCCTCCATTTTGTGTTGTTTAAATTAACTTTGGGGTTATCTTGAGTGACAACACGGTTATGTTTTTTTCTTTTTGCTTTCCTCAACGTACTTTTACAATTAAATACCTAGAATGGCAACACTTTTTGGAATATTTCAATAACGGAAGGCTTTTGTTTATGTAATTATTTAAATTTTTCTTATGTATTTATATTTTTAAAAAATTTCGCCAAAGAAGACAATACATTGCTTTAAGTTTGAAAGCTCCACTTTTCACTTATAAGAGCATCAGCAATTTAAGAATAGGGTGCATACTGAAAACGATCTTCTCATCATAAATGTTCACTTTATACTTTTTTATAGCAATACATGTCAATTAATAACTGTGACAACAATAATACATTTTTTGTAGATTAATATTAAAACTTTTCTTTAACTTGTCTTTATCCCCAAATATTAAAACTTCCTTATAAAAACCTTAAAATATGCGATAAAGGGGTAAGCACTTAAATTCTTTCTGTCGCCACCAAGAGTCATAAAAATAAACAAATAAAATCTTATATGTCTTTCATATTTTGTTGTTGTAATTTCAATTTTTGTCCTCAGGAACCGATTCGCCCTACTTCATATTACCGAGTGAGCAATATTATACCGAAATACTTATCACTTTATATCATTAACTTACTGATTTACTTTTTGGTTTTAACCTCCTGTGTATCTTTGTTTTCGTAATGTTATTAAACTGCATAAAATTGTTGGCTCGTTTATCTGTTTCCAATTCGAATCTTTCAAGTTTTTAGAAATAAAAATAGACTAATTCTTTAGAGCGAAAACAGAAAGAAAGAAGAAAGAACAAAATAACGCATTATGTTTAATTTTTAATAAAGTAATATTCAGTAGACTCCGAAATTTACTTTTTTTAAGAATACAAAATATACTAATCTATATCGTTTTTTTTTTTTTTTTTTCATTCTTAATGTATAAAAAAGTCGTGTTAGTAACATTTTCTCAGGTCTCATATAGAGTTATTTGCAATGATTTCCAGTCGTGCGTGATTTTGTTGCACTGAAAAACTTCCTCGTAAATCTGTCCTCGGGATTTGACGAGCAAAACTAGAAAGTACAGTAAACTTAACTGAAAAAAAAAACGCTGTAATTGTTCTGTGCAGGTATTTTGCTTCAACAGCATTCTGCGCCGAAGTTTACTGCATTTTCTGCGGTTTTGTACATTTGATTTAAATGACAGTTTGAAACCGGAAGTTCTACCGGAAATGACTTACAGTGTGCGTAAAGGTAAAAGGAGATAATAATTAAAAAGAAGGGTAATGTAAATTCATTTTCAATTTCAAAGTCCACCGGACGAGTTGGAAAACAAATAAGATGGTTCATATGTTGTAAACGCAAGGTGATACGTTTAAAAGTACAGTATGATAAGATGTACATACTGCATTAATTAAAAGTGAAAATTTCATGTCATAATTTCAACAATTATAATAATACTAGCTGATTCCTCGTAGGACATCTGCGGGCTATAAGTTCAGTAACAAAACTAAACATGAAAATGATCGATCGGTATAAGCAAACTTTTCTCCACCAGACCCCTACCTGTTAACCGAGGCCTTAGGATTGCTTACGCACGGGGAGAGGTGTAGTGGGGTCTACGGATTTTACATGCACGTATCCCCAAGTATACTGGTGCTCTTCAGTGGGTATCGAACGCGCGACCTTCCAGGTGGAAGTCCGACGTGCTAACCACTAGGCTACCACGGCCTCGGTATAAGCAAACTAAGGTGTTGCCACTCTAAAGGATCGGAAATTAACCATTTTAAAATCGTATAAAAAAGGTTCAAAATTCGAAACGCTTAAGAAAAGACCGCGAGATTTAAACACAAGAATGATCGCTCGATATAAACAAACATAGATGTTGCCACTCCAAAGAATCGGAAGTTAAAAATTGAGTCATGAATGGAAATAATTTTAAAGAAGTGGAAATAAATTTTTTAAGCCCTTAAGTTACAATAATAAATACAAATACGTTTTCTTTCTATGCTAATTAATCAACAAATTTTTAAATTTCGTTTTGCCACAGTTAGTTTTTTTGCATGATAAAGTTCAACAAACTAAACATGTAAATGATCGCTCGGTATAAACAAACTAAGGTGTAGCCACTCCATAGAATCGGAATTAAACCATTTTAAAATCGTAAAAAAATTCTATAAAATTCGAAAGGCTTAAGAAAAGATCTCTTGATATAAACAAACTAAGGTGTTGCCACCGTAAATAATGGGAAAACAAAAACTGGGTTATGAATGGAAATACTTAAGAAATAGAAATAAGTTTATTAATGTCCCCGTAAGTTATGATAATAAATACAAATATTATGCTACTTTTCTGGGCTAATCATTAAACAAATTTTTAAATATCGTTTTACCATTTTGTATTTTTTGCATGACGTCAGTATCGTATCGCACTGCAAAATTTAATCGTAACTGGTCCACGTTAAGTGAAATATGTGGGTTTCAAACGATAGAACATGCAGGCTCTACACCTACATGATTTTCAAAAGACGGAACAAGCAGGCACGGTAAAACGCTATACATTTATGTATGCTAAGCATTTGACTATGAAGGGCGTTAAATTTTGAACGAGCGAAGTAGTAATCTCATGGCGCCTATTCACACTTCTTTATTTATTGATCCCATTACCAAGTCCCCGATAAAAAGCCAATAATTTGTAACCAGCTTTGCCAAATTTGGCCTCCGTCGATCACCGAACCATGTCGAAAAATGACCCTCCTTCTGCCCATCGGTCTATTCATGAAGCAGTTCGAGCAATAGGATTACAGGGACCGTGGCCAAAGACTTTAAACACCACAATCGTTGAGTCATATTTGTTTGCCGACATATATGCACTAATAGTTGTGGCGAACTCTACTGCAAGATTGCATAAAGCAAGAGCCGTGCTAGTAAGTCTTCGATAAAAAGAATAAACACTGTGTTTTTTACTAAGTTGTATTTATTTGCCATTATATGCACTAATAGTTGTGGCGAACGCTACTGTAACATTACATAAAACA
Organism: Octonoba sinensis; assembly: GCA_038502835.1. Classification (NCBI taxonomy): domain Eukaryota; kingdom Metazoa; phylum Arthropoda; class Arachnida; order Araneae; family Uloboridae; genus Octonoba; species Octonoba sinensis. Next base: position 27,596,490 of record CM076603.1, read on the forward strand.
AGAGCCGTGCTAGTAAGTTTTCGATAAAAATAATGAACACTGTGCCCTTTACTGAATTGTATTTATTTGACTTCTTATATGCACTAATAGTTGTGGAGAATGCTACTGTAACATTACATGAAACCAAGAGCCGTGTTAGTAAGTCTTCAATAGAAATAATAAACACTGTGCTCTTTACTGACTTGTATTTATTTGCTAACTCATATGCACTAAAAGTTGTGGCGAATACTACTGTAGCATTACATAAACCAAGAGCCGCGCTAGTAAGTCTTCGATAAAAATAATAAACACTGTGCTCTTTTCCAAGTTGTATTTATTTGCTGACTTATATGCACTAAAAGTTGTGGCGAACGCTACTGTAACATTACATAAAGCAAGTGCCGTGCTAGTATGTCTTCGATAAAAATAATAAACACTGTGCTCTTTTCCAAGTTGTATTTATTTGCTGGCTTATATGCACTAAAAGTTGTGGCGAATACTACTGTAACTGTAACATTACATAAAGCAAGTGCCGTGCTAGTATGTCTTCGATAAAAATAATAAACACTGTGCTCTTTTCCAAGTTGTATTTATTTGCTGGCTTATATGCACTAAAAGTTGTGGCGAATACTACTGTAACTGTAACATTACATAAAACAAGAACAGTGCTAGTAAGTCTTCGATAAAATTATCAACACTGTTGCTCTTTACTGAGTTGTATTTATTTGCCTTCCTATATGCACTAAAAGTTGTGGCGAACGGTACGGTAGCGTTGCGTAGAACAGAATACGTGCTAGTAAAATTCCGTTAAAAAAATTTCAATCATGTTCTTGAAAAATGAAATTGGAAAACTTATTTGTCCTCTATAATCTTGCCTATCATGTGTTACTGTTCTACAAAACAAATGAAAACGCAAACTACATAATAGTTCAGCTTAATGTTTCGTATTTGTTTAAGTATAAGAAAAACCTATTGAATCCTGTACGTTCTGAATTTCAGATAAAAATTTTCATTTTGAAATGCATTGACTTTCAAGAGTCGTTCAAGCCCTTAAAATCACAACTTAAAGTGCCATCACGTAAGTTCCAAGCAAAATTAAGAATCAACACTTTTAGAGCTTTGAAGAAATACACACATGAATCTTCTACAATTAGTTTATCAGGCACTTAATATTGATTCATTGCAAACAATTTTCTTCCCTTTAGGCAAATAATACGCTCATGTTTGAAATTTAAATTTAACACTTGACAAAACTTCAATCAAATCATTTTTGAAGTTTCTTTTGTTTTGCTCCGGTCTCTGGGGATGGTTTTGGTGGACACCTTAATATTTATGCTAATTTTGCTGACCCATAAGGCAACTCAATCAAAGATCTTAACCATTGTTCATTATCTTTAATGAATCGTTTATTTTTAAAGCATGCGAGTGTACATTTACGTGTGAAATTTGTCAAAAAATGCCTCAAAAACAACTGATAATGTGTTTTTATGATCTGGACATTTCGTTAATTCCATAAGTTTCTCTTCTAGTAATATATTGTTTGATTCAGTCTCATGGCGTAGAATTCTTTCAGAATATCGTACAAAAAGGACTTGAAAATTCAAGAATCTACAAGAAGTAACAAAAAACTACTAGCTTTAAATACGGAATTGTTTACGTAGTCGCCTTTCACTCACTAACTTTAAGCTGATAAAAACAAGATGACGGATTTGGGTGTAAAATTTCTTCACATTATATGATAGTGAATAGTAGAAATTTTCTGTCAATAAAAAAATTGCCTGACAAGTCCCGACAAGTAAATAAAAATTTTATCATCTGAAAGTTTTAAGCAAAAATAAGTACTTAATTTTGACTCTCTTTCATACAGTAAGAAAATGGCAACTCTTAAAGTAAATCAACGCAATAAGTTTTTTAAATTTAACTACATACCTTCCTTTTCCATATTCAAAAGTTTGTTTTTCTAAACCACATCCCATTCAAGTACAGTAACAAGACAAACGAACACTTATTAGAATAAAAGCACCGAGAACAATGATGTGCAATTTCAACAATGATCAAATTTCGTCTCACGTAAGCAAATGTGAAAACAACAAGCGAGTTTTTTAGGATTGTAAATTGATAGCGCAGTTATCTAGCTTCAATGGAGGCAATTCAAGCGACGTCATTGGTCACATGGCACCGATGAAAGCAATGTAAACAAAGGAAGCCTACATCGCTTTACATCGAGTTCGACAAATCTAAGTAAAAACTAGGCCTTAAAAAAGTTCTTCTACATTACATAAAATTAACACTAATTACAGCACTATAACTATTGTAATAATTAATAAATTTCTTTTATAATGATTAAATTAAATGTAAATATTGGGTTACAATCCGAAAAAGCTGTGAAAATAGTCTCATTAATTTTAAGATAACTAATTTTGCCCAGGGAACTCCACGTAGAACTGAATTGAAAATCTTAGTAAACAAAGAGCGAATATCACGTGACAACGATGATCGCTCATGAGTCCCTCTAGCGGTGAATTGCCTCCATTCCCTTAAAAGTTAATATCGGAGGGGGTTACAGACCCACAGACACACATTTTCCCCATCTCAAAAGCCAAACTTTCCTTTTTTTTTCTCAATATAGTTAATTACTTTACCTAGTTTTGGTTTCTCTTTATGTTTAACGATATTTTTACCATACATTGAGCCTACTTTCATACTTTATTTATTTATCTTTTTTACTTTTACGGGAAAGTAGGCTAAAAACGAAAACTACATCATGTTAAGTAAACGATACCACATTTCGTTCTTCCTCACTCCTGGGCATTGCATTCAGTAATTTTCTACGTGACTACCAATATCTTGATCGCAGAATTTTTTTTAAGCAAATAGAATTTGCTTTATTTTTCTTTTCCTTTCAACTATCAGTAGTGTGCTTTCGTTTAGGCACATTATTGCTAAAAACTCTCGAGTCCCTCTAGTGGTGAATTGCCTGCATTATAGTAGGTTTAAAAGCACTTTATCAAACTTTCTAGTTTTGACCGGTTTTATTGACTAAACACTCCTATGTGCGTCGTTCATTATCAATGCAGTATTCAGGAGGAAAGGACTACTAGATATTCCGTAAACAATTCTTCTATTGTCTGTATATTTCTAAATGTTTGGGAGTTCCTCGGTTCTCGGTCTCAACATAAAAGCCAGTTAAGTCGTTTTTAAGTTTAGGATTAAGTCCTATCTGATCGAATGCCTCTCTAATATTTCCTTCCGCTCATTTTCCATTCTATATCTATTCATTATAAGCAGGGATTGTCTCAACTAAATTTGGTTCCTTTTCTGAGGAATATTTTAAAGAAGGCGATCCTTCAAGTTTTACTGCACTAAAAAAGCACAGAAGGGAAACTGAGCGTTTCTTTAAATTTAAGAAGAACTTGTTTTAAATCAAATATTCAAGCTTCTTTATAACAGTTTCGCATTAAAATTCTTGTTTCTCCATTCTCTGTAAAGTTACAGAGAAAGATTTTTTAATTTATATAAGACTGAACACTTGAGATCTGGGACTACTAGTTTAAAAGTTGTAAACAAATGCATAAATAAACGCTTTAAAAATGTTTCTTTTTCTCTCAATGGTTCATTTACCAAGTTTGCAATATAACGATGAACATATTTGATTGATAGAATAAGCATAAATAATAGAAAAAAAAATATATTATCAAAATAATATAAATATTAAAGGAAAGCGAAACAAAAATTCAAAAAGCTGTTCATTGCCAAAAATTAACTTTTTGAGATACGTCTTTTCTTTCCTTGGGAGGTGAAACCAGTGATTTGAGAAATAACGTATAATCAAAGTTATACGTTGTAAGCAATTAATATAGCGTTCCGTTTCTGTAAAGTCTGGTTAAATTTTTAAACAGAACCGCAAGTTGAGCAGCAATTTTATAAATCACTAATATAGCATAAGATTCATTTTCAGCCAGCTTTAAAATGTAAGTGTTATCAAAATACGATCCTTTTTCTTTTGTATATTCATTCAGCTATGATTTTTTAAAAAGTTGAGAACTCAATTCGGACAGTGACAAAAAGGCATTGCTTTGAAGTACTTTCACACTTGCAAGTTGGTATAACGCATCAGCAGAATGATTTTTCTGCAGTTGGTACAACGCAGCAGCAGAATGAATTTTTCTGCAGCTATAGTTATGAAGCAGATATTGAAATAATTAAAATTTAAAAATAAATTTTAATTCGTTAATTAAGTTACAAGGTTTTATAAAAAAAAAAAAAACTAAACGCTTTTAAAGAAGGAGAAAGAAGAACTTTCAAAACATCGTTGCATTATCCAAACATTCCAAACAAAGCTATCGTTGCCAAATTACAAATAATCATTCTGATAATTTCCTCAGAGCCAAAATTATTAATTTTTATCTTAAATATCGTTATAATAAATTATAAAATGTATGTAATATTGTATTGTCTTCGAAGATAAGCTTGTGTGCAAAGTTTGGAGATAATTTATGCAGTAATAGTGGCCGTAAACCGCGTAACAACCTTCTGTGACAAATCAAGTTAAATAAAACCGTGTAAAAACATCGTTCAAAGTTGATTTTCAAACTGTTCACCTCTATTTTAACATTAGATGTACCAAACCAGTCATTTTGACTGTTTTGAAGCTTCGATTTTGCATAATTTGTTCCTAATTATAGTGCAGCTTTCATTTGCATTGGCTTTTCCTAATACCCGTTAAGTAGGACAAGTTAATGTGACTGAAAATTTTATTATAATTAGTAGCAACTTGGTGTAAAATAAAAGTTTAGAAATGGTTGAAAACAACCTGGTAAAACTAGTGCTATACGAAGAATAAATAGTGTAACGTGGTAGTATGTGGCTACATGGGTGAAGCCCGTCTACGAAAAAAGTTAGCTCAGCCAGATTTATTCAGACTGTTATAGGAAATAGCAAAGGAGAAAAATAGAAAAAACCGCACATAGATTGTAATTTTCCTAAAATTATGGAAAGGGTGCAATTTTTTAATGCTCTGTACGGCATTTATCTCCTTGTTCAAGAATAAAATCTTGCAATTACAAGCGAGTATAACTCAACAACGGAATAAATAATTGTGTGAATATTATGAGGAATTTGCGCCGTCAACTGTGACAGTTAAAAGGGTTTTGTCTGATGTATAATTGCAGAAATATGCTTAATCTTCCTTTTTCAAAAACGGACATTTTAATCTGCACTCCAGTTTTAAGTATATCTGAGAATTAAACATAGTTAACAGATAATGAAATATCAAGCGTTTTACTGTGCGAAATTTCACCAGCTAATAATTTTCACAAAAATCAAAACCTAATAGGAAAATGAATAGCTATTTCCTAAAGCAACTACTCATGTGGTATAGATTTTTTTTTCGAGTGGCGACAGCTAATTGCCGTCGATTTAACACCTCCGACCCTCTTCGTAAAGTGCGCTTTGTAGCGAAAACTCACGAAGCCACTCGGCAAACTTCGTGCTCGCACCGACGGCACACGACTAATAGAAAACCGGGCACGCGAGGAAAGCATTAAACGGACATCACGACCGCCATTAATGAGGGGCAGGTAAAATGGATTCAGTTTCCTTTCGACCTTGACAGATTTAAAAGGTGGGGTGGTTCGTCAGGAAGGCTTTCAGAGTGGAATGAGTGAGGAGTGACCCCTGATTGAATCCATGCGTTTGGAAAAGTGATTAGTCGGAATGTTTAGCTAATGTAGAAAATATAAGGTAAAACCTGGTGAGATAGCACGGTCGGAGAGATTGCGCACTTGAATTTTTGGGGGAAAGGGAGTTGTGAGTGCATCGCGATTTCAGGAAGCGCAGTGTCTACTTGAATTCATAGGGTTTCCTTCCCGGAAAGTGTATGAGAGAACGTCGTTTTTATTGCTTGCTTTATAGATGCAAGGGCTTGAATTTTCATTACTGTTCCTCTGAAAATGTATGATATAACGTCGTTTTTATTGCTTGATTTTCAAATGGAAGAGCTTGAATTTTCATAACTGTTCCTTTGAAAATGTATGATACGTCGTTTTTATTGCTTGCTTTATAGATGCAAGGGCTTGAATTTTCATTAATGTTCTTCTGAAAATGTATGATACTACGTCGTTTTCATTGCTTGCTTTCCAAATGGAAGACCTTGAATTTTCATTACTGTTCCTCTGAAATTGTGCGATACAACGTCGTTTTTATTGCTTGCTTTCCAAATGCAAGAGCTTGAATTTTCATTACTGTTCCTCTTAAAATTGTATGATACAACGTCATTTTTATTGCTTGCTTTGCAAATGCAAGAGCTTGAATTTTCATTACTGTTCCTCTGAAAATGTATGATACTAAGTCGTTTTTATTGCTTGCTTTCTAAATACAAGAGCTTGAATTTTCAGTACTGTTCCTCTGAAAATGTATGATACAATGTTTTTTCTTATTGTTTGCTTTCCAAATGGAAGAGCTTGACTTTTCATTACAGTTCCTCTGAAAATGTATGATGCAACGTCGTTTTTATTACTTGCTTTATAGATGCAAGGGCTTGAATTTTCATTACTGTTCTTCGGAAAAGCGTATGATACTACGTCGTTCTTATTGCTTGCTTTCCAAATGCAAGAGCTTGAATTTTCATTACTGTTCCTCTTAAAATTGTATGATACAACGTCATTTTTATTGCTTGCTTTGCAAATGCAAGAGCTTGAATTTTCATTACTGTTCCTCTGAAAATGTATGATACTAAGTCGTTTTTATTGCTTGCTTTCTAAATACAAGAGCTTGAATTTTCAGTACTGTTCCTCTGAAAATGTATGATACAATGTTTTTTCTTATTGTTTGCTTTCCAAATGGAAGAGCTTGAATTTTCATTACAGTTCCTCTGAAAATGTATGATGCAACGTCGTTTTTATTACTTGCTTTATAGATGCAAGGGCTTGAATTTTCATTACTGTTCTTCGGAAAAGCGTATGATACTACGTCGTTCTTATTGCTTGCTTTCCAAATTCAAGAGCTTGAATTTTCATTACTGTTCCTCTGAAAATGTATGATGCAACGTCGTTTTTATTGCTTGCTTTATAGATGCAAGAGCTTGAATTTTTATTACTATTCCTCTGAAAATGTATGATTCAACGTCGTTTTTATTGTTTCCTTTCCAATTGGAAGAGCTTGAATTTTCATTACTGTTCCTTTGAAAATGTATCATACAACGTCGTTTTTATTGCTTGCTTTACAAACGAAAGAGCTTGAATTTTCATTACTGTTCCTCTGAAAAGGTGGGATACAACGTCGTTTTTATTGCTTGATTTCCAAATGGAAGAGCTTGAATTTTCGTTACTGTTCCTCTGAAAATGTATGATACCATGTCGTTTTTATTCCTTGCTTTACAAATGCAAGAGCTTGAATTTTCATTACTGTTCCTATTAAAATTGTATGATACAACGTCATTTTTATTGCTTGCTGTCTAAATGTAAGGTCTTGAATTTTCATTACTGTTCCTTTGATTTTCATGTTGATGAGAGTACTGCAAGATACCTTTTAAGCAAACGTTTTTTCAGATATTTTGGCAATGTACTTGCAGTTATTAATAATATAATTTACTTGTTATGTAAAGTTGTCTGCCATGTGCAGGAACTAACCATGTGCGCAATCTCACCCACCCTGTGAGGAGAGAAGGGAAAAATAGCTGTCTTGGTTTCATGCCTTCTGTCGTTTTAAGTTACAGCATAACAAGGAAATTGTGATGGAAATGCATTCAGAAGGAATGTAGTCTGTAATATTCACCAAAAGTTTGAAAAAAAAATTAACATGTTCAGTATATTTACACGGTTTTATTTCACTTGTTTTGTCACGAAACTTTGCTACGCGGTTTTCGACCACTAAACATCATAAATTATCTTCAAACTTTGCACACAAGGTTATCTTCGATGATAATACAATATTTCATCCCTTTTATATTTAATTATAACGTTAATTAGGATAAATAATTAATAACTTTATCTCTGAGGAAATTATCAGAATTATTATTTGTCGAATGGCAACGATAGCTTTGTTTGGGATGCTTGCATAATGTAACGATGTTTTGAATTTTAAATAAAACCGTGTAACTTAAAAAGAAACATTTTTTATATTTTTAAGTTATTTATCATGTTTTCCAATTGTGCGTCAACTCCACCGGCTTTAACTTAAATATTTGGCGAGAAAAATTAATTTTCCCAGAAAATTCGTACGACTTACTATTTTAACCATAGATCTTATAAACTCTAGATACCGCTTGAGGGCGTTCCAGTGTCACAAGGGCGAGAACGGTCTCCCTCACGCGTTCAACAAGAAAAGCCAATCTCTGCTTCGAAGGAATTACTAGAGCTGCAAAGCGAGCCTTTCGAAATCCACTCGAGTTGGGGTTCTGACAAATTTACGGTAAACCAGCGCAACCGCACAGGGGCTTATCGAGTTATTTTATTAAAAGGCTTTTTCTGGTTTATTGACAAGCACGTAAATAGGATTGGAATAGTTGATCACCAATTGTGTAAATGTTATAAATTTCTTTTAAAATGAAATGTTCATTAAAGCACGGGATTTCAAGTTGAATTCAAAGGTTAACAGTTTGCTCACTAAAACTAAATTATTATTAAAAAAACAGCTTAAAAACATGTATATATAATGTCAATTTCCCGTTGCTCCCGATATTTTAATGTCTTTGTTCCAGGCATTCCGTTTAGAGCGGCCAGTTGAGGGCATTTTCCACCCCCAGCTTTGAGGATATAATGTATTTTTATGAATGTGCATGTGTTTTGTTTCCTCAGCATAGCAAATAAAGAGAATATACACTTTGTCCTCCCACCCCCGGTAAAATTCGAAATGACGGGTCTGGTTTGGTCTTACTGATAGAGGATTGACTTGTAATTCACTGCAATCCATAAAATATATCTCGAAAAGAAAAATATAAAACAAAATGAAGCTGCAAATAATTGAAGATGTTCGTTATGGTTATAAAATAACAGTCCTTAAGAGGCATGCAGACCTTAAGAGGCATTTAAATTTTAATTTATATTCTTTAGACTTTTTCTTAAATTACCCTACGTAATATATATATATCTAAATAAATAAATAAATAAATATATATATATATATATATATATATATATATATATATATATATCACACGCATATATATGCATGCATATATCTTCTTTAGATTGAACTTGTGAATTCATACATTTGTTCTTAAATTAAGCGTTACTTTAGGCAAAATATAAAAAAAAAATTTTTTACCTAATTGTTATTGTTTATTTGTGCCAGGCATTTTTAGCTCATTAATGCATTAGAACTATTTACATGTAATATCAACTATACACAATGACAGTTTAACATAATTTTATTGCTTTTTAAAGATTCTGAACATCGAAGGTTTTGTAAGTAATAAACCCCCCCCCCCCCCCAACCTGTGTATAAGTTCACCCTTTTTTCGCTTCCAACTTTTGTAAAAAATACTTCGACTCGTGCATGGGTGCGGTATTTAAAAAGCCTCAGATTATATTCAAAATTTTCCTCTCAGAAAACCCAGTTTATTCTACGAATAAACCCGTATTTTCCCTTCCTTTGCGACTTTGGTCTAAAAATTTCTTTACAGTAAAGAAAATCATTTTTGAAGATTACATCGGTTACACAGAATTAGAAGTAAAAAATTATTAGACTGTGTGAGATAGATTTCATTTTATTGAGAAGTTAGTTTTATACTTGTGAAAGGAAGGTTTTCCAATCCTTCTTCGTTCGGTGCAATTTAACGCGCAGCAATAAGCCCATCTTGAAATCTTCGCGCCGCGTGGGAAAAAATTAAGGTAAAAGCAGATAATGCGAAGCGAGATAAGACACGAGACGCTAATTGGTGGTCCCCATCACGTGACGTACTCGCCCTTCAGACACTCGCGAAGCGAAGGAAAAGCCAGATGATTCCGTCTATGCTAATATGTCTATGATTTTAACCGACTTCCTATAAAAGAGAAGGTTTTCAGTGCAAATCGTATGGGTTCTTCTTTTTTTTTTTTTTTGTTTATTCATCGATAACTTACTTTTTTTTTAATCGATCGAGGGTTGTCCCCTATAGGTCCCGTACCTTCGTTTGACCACATTCAATAATTAGAAAAAAAAGTCATGGGCAGGTATGTAGTGATTTTTTTGTTTTTTCATCCAAAACTTTTGACTAAATGAACCAATTTCGTAGATTTTTTTATTTGATCGATAGAGGGTCGCCTAGCTCAAACATCGCACATCGATTTGACTGCATTTGTTCCTTCGAAGGAAAGGTTATAGGTTAAAAATTGGTATTAATTGGAAAGGCCTGGCTTGATATTCATTTGTTAGGAAAAGTAATAATGGAATATAATGCAAAACTTATAGTTAAAACGACTTTGTTGCTATTAAACAGTAATATTAAAAGCAGTTATTATAAGAGTTTGAGTGAAGGCTTTTCTGAAACAAACATTATATTCTTTTAGTTAAAAATTTGGACTCTTCAAAATCAACTTCTAAACGGAATTTACCATACCACCTAATGATTACTTTTTAGTGCCAGTCATTTAAAGTGGCTGTGCCCTTTCATATATATTTTCTTAACAACTAGGAGTATTAACATGTAGCTACACTAAAAATGGGTAAAAAGAATTATTTTCTTTTGAGGAAAAAAAATCGATTCTTCTTCAAATTAAAAATTGCGCTAAAAAGTAAGAAAAAAAAATTCATTTTTTAACTCCTTGAAGCACGAGTTTTTTTTTTTTTTTTTTTCAGAAAAACTGGCAAAAAAATTATCGGGGTTTTTTTTTTTTTTTTTTTGCAGAAAATGAATATATAGGTATGGTTTTTTTTCTTCAATTTTAGTTGTAAGGCGTGACTAAAGAGCGTGGGATGGGGTAAAAGTGACAAAAAAAAATATTATACAAACAAAGTGCAGGGACATTAGAGGGACATTAGAAATAAAATAACGCGAGATACAAGATCGCCCGTGTGCAAATTTGACGGTAACTTCCGCCCGTGTCAGACACGGGTAAATGCGTTAAGTGGTCGTACAAAATCGATACAATTTTAAAACATATTTTTAGAAGTCGGTGCAAAATTATGATAGATAAAATCTTTCGTAACCATGAATCAATTACAAATACTAGTAGTCCAGAGTATGCAGCAGTTCCAGTATGAAGTAACACATGCTGTAATGATAATTAGACTGTGCGAATTTTGCTTCGGCTTTATGTTTAAAAGTTGTATCAATGTTGCTTAAATACTTTACTTTTTACTTTTAGGCATTCGCCATAAATTCATATCATTTAGACATTCGATAAATTTCTGTTTATTTATTTATTTTTATTTAGCCGTCAAAACATGAAAATAAAAGCTGACACTTTTATAAACACAACAACGTATGTGTGTATACCGTATATCACTTATCTATGCTTGGTAAATATTTTTATATTTACTATTCCGTTAATTAGTTTCATTTCATCAATTTTCTGCCCGTTACCCTACTTATACTATTTCACTTTATTGTTTTCATCATTATTGTTACTTTTATGCTATTTTACTTCATTAATGTAACTACGTGCTGCCTCAATTTTCCTGAATTGAGCCGGGGATCCTAAAGAAATAACCTCTTCCTTCCAAGTGTACCCAATTGGGTACATTTAAAACTACTGTTTATTAACTACTGTTCGTGCAATTTGAAAGCTAAAACACCCAGTTGTTTTTGAAATTAATCAAGATAGTTTACTTCGTTTTAAACATGGAAATTGGGCATTAATTATTATTTAAACTAATTATTAATTAAAATTTAAAAAATATATATTTTTTTGTAATCATTGTTTAAATCAGAGAACCAAAAAATTGCGAGAAAATTTTTTGTGCTTAGTTCTGGGGTCTGAAGAGGTTAAAGTAGCTACATGTCACTTTTCCATGTTTTGCCGATTTTTATACCCCTAAATCAAAAATTCCTTCTTTCCAGCATTCGCTCCGATGACGCTCGATCCCTCTTGTCTAAGTGGAGTAGACTCTTCCACTTTCCTGAACCACCACGAACTCACGCGAAGTACTGATGGCGAGCATGAAGATCAAGAGGCAGAAGACATCGAAGAAGAGGAAGAAGAAGACATCGAAGACCTTGACGACTGCGACATTGACGAGGACAGCGTTGGAAATCGCCGTCGGACCACCAGTACACATGCGGATTCAGATTCGGACGAAGTGACTTCGTCCCAGCAAGTCACTGCTACTGTTAGTTCTAAAGCGATGACCATCAACTGTGGTGGTAATGTTGGTTGTGCAAACAATACGCCGACGAGCTCTACTTCCGGTGAAAACGGAGGGCAACCCCTCAAGAAGCGCAAAAGAAGAGTACTATTTTCTAAAGCACAGACATACGAGCTTGAGAGAAGGTATGTTATTTTACTTTATTTATAAGGTTTTCGTTTTTATTTGGTTCATTTTTTTTAAAATTTAGTTTAGCTTTAACCCTTTAACTACCGGAATATATTCACAAATCTGTTTGTCTGAACGCCAAAAATAAAAAAGTATCCAAAAATTGCATAAAGGGCGATACATCTATTTCTATGTATATGTCATGAGTTTCTTACATGAACTTTCGCCATAGCAAATTTTGTTGTTGGCTAAACAATAAAAAAAGTAAATTACGTTAATTAACGTCAATAAATCGCTTACTGACGTTACCCATACCACGGAAAAGTTTCGCCAGATCCGCTTATTGACTTTACTCGTACGACAGAAAAGTTTCGCCAAATTAATAAACAACCACCTTAATTTACAGCATTTAGTAGATTAAAAAAAAAAAAAAAAAGTTACGTTGAAATTTATATACGCGCACTTCTACTTCATGCTTCATATTAAAAAAGTTGTTCAAAACTTTGACCTCATGAGTCATGCTAAAAAAGTCAGAAAGTCTGTTATTATATTATACTCAGTAGAAAGGGTAAAATTACGGCTATTTTTGGAACAATTGCCTATAATAACTTTTATAAAAGATAGAAAATCAGCATAAATGTGCTCAATTTTTGAATTAAGTGGAAACTGGGAAAATCATCACTTTTATAAAGCGATCTCTTGTTAAGGGTGACTATTTCCGCATTTTATCATTTTCTCGGTATTTATGTAATAGTTGGGATAAATATCCTGTGTAGTGACTACTTGCTTATTGAGCGTAATGACCCTCCAACCTTGACGTCAGATATAACTATAACGAAAAAAAAAATCTTTCACCACCCTTTTCTAGATATTTCTGTATTCAACAGGGATTAGTGATTGCAGTACAGACTCATTATCAGTCTGAATTGGGGCAAGAGGAACTTGTGCTTATTAGTGAAATGTCTTGTGATAGTTTCTAGCAAGAGTATCCCGCTACATTGCTGAATTTTTCATAAAGTATAAGTTTTGATTTGAACAAAATTTACACCTTTATTAAACAACTGTATTCAGATCAATGGTTTGTAAGAGCCGAAAAATTTTTCAATTTTGATAGTTTGACTCCATCATGATATAATTTCATCGATAAGCTTACTAGAGGAGATTCGAAAAGGAGGAATTTCCTAACGGTAATGGAATTCGTTCCATTTCTGGTGTTCGAATAAACAAAAATGTATCAACGAATGCTGAAATGCCCAACGTGTATAAAAAAGAAATCACATGCCTTGAATAAATACCCAGTTTTAGTAGTTAATTTTAGTAAAAATGCTTGTTCGTTATAAAATCTTTTATTGTTTTGAAATTTAAAATAACACATTTAACTAATTTTCGTTGGAAGTTACCAAGAACATCTTAATTTTTGCATTCAAATTTTTTTCAAATTTGGTTTATTTAATATTAGAATCAAATTTCAACCGCTCATATAAGCAAATTATGTATAACTAGCTGATCTCCCATAGAAAATCTGCGGGCTATAAGTTCAACAAACTAAACATGAGAACGATCTCTCGGTATAAACAAACTAAAGTGTAGCCACTCCAAAGAATCGCAATTTAGCCATTTTGAAATCGTAAAAAAACGCTTTAAAATTCGAAAGGCTTAAAAAAAGATCGCTTGATATAAACAAACTAAGGTGCAGCCACTCCAAAGAATCGCAATTTAACCATTTTAAAATCGTAAAAAAACGCTTTAAAATTCGAAAGGCTTAAAAAAAGATTGCTTGATCTAAACAAACTAAGGTGCAGCCACTCCAAAGAATCGCAATTTAACCATTTTAAAGTCGTAAAAAAACGCTTTAAAATTCGAAAGGCTTAAAAAAAGATCGCTTGATATAAACAAACTAAGGTGTAGCAACTGCAAAGAATCGCAATTTAACCATTTTAAAATCGTGAAAAAACGCTTTAAAATTCGAAAGGCTTAAGAAAAGATCGCTTGATATAAACAAACTAAGGTGCTGCCACTGCAAATAATCGGAAATCGAAAACTGGGTTATGAATGCAAACACTTAAGAAACAGAAATAAGTTTGTTAATATCACCGCGCGTTCTGATAATAAATACAAAAATTATGCTACTTTTCTAGGCTAATCATTAAACAAATTTTTAAACATCGTTTTAATATTTTTTATTTTTTGTATGACGTCAGTACCGTATCGTACCGCAAAATTTAATCGTAACTGGTAGACGTTAAGTGAAATATATATATGGATTTTGTCTGTTTTATTGATAGATTAGAATTTCAATGTAAGTACAAAGATAAAACAACGTAAAAAAGCACGTTTGTTCCTGGCCTCTGATTGGTCAATCGCTAATCCGACACATTTGGTATAGATATCGGTTGTCTCTCTGGTTCTTGCCTGTTCACTCACAGGTTTCTAGTTGCGTGTTGAGCGTTTCTTTCCTGCACTGATGAAGAGACTCCACTGTAGCTCCGAAATAGCTATTTGCGATACTTTTTATTCTGAATTTGTGCTTATTTACGTTGTTTAATCTTTGTACTTACATTTCAGCACAAAGCATTTTGATCATTTGTCTTATAGAATTTCAATGTTTTAATCCTCCAGGTTTCGACAGCAACGTTACCTCTCAGCTCCAGAGCGGGAACATCTAGCAAGCATAATTCGCCTAACTCCTACTCAAGTGAAGATCTGGTTCCAGAACCACAGGTACAAAACGAAACGGGCCCGACAAGAGAAAGGCTTGGACGTTAACCCTTTGCCATCTCCAAGGAGAGTGGCTGTTCCAGTTTTGGTGCGAGACGGTAAGCCCTGCCAACCTGCTGTGAAACAACAGCAACATCAACACGATGGCGGTTCCTCAAATCTACCAACGGACTTATCCGCGATAACATCCATGACCAACATGGCAGCCATCAGTAATTCTTGCATAGGAACCTTCAGCATGATGCCCACGTACACACACCCTCTCATGCAACAACACAGATGGTGGTGACTGTGGTGAATACTGCTGTTTCAGTGGTTTAGTTTGTCTATACCTTTGTCAGTGACTTTCTGCCCTGATGCCCAAGTACATACATCCTTTCATAAAGCAGCACAGGTGGTGGTTATTGTGGTGAATGCTGCTGATTCGGTGATCTAATTTGTTGTTATCAGTACTAAAAACTAAGTCCTAGAGTACTCGATATCTGCATCTGTTAGATAGCATGTGGTGATTGTGGTGAATGCTGCTGATTCAGTGATCTAATTTGTCGTTATCAGTACTAAAAACTAAGCATCCTAGAGTACTCGATATCTGCATCTTTTAGATAGCATGTGGTGTTCAGTGTGAATCAGTAGGACTTCCAAAAATGCCTGACAATTAAAACATCATTTTTGATAAAAAGTAACCAACTCATCATCAGTATAATGTTATACCCTTATGAGCAACATAATCAGCTTATCTTCCTATATAAACAAGTGATAACTAGGAGATGATGATAAATGTTGAGTCGTTATGATATCCGATAAGTAGGTGCACCATCTGAGCATCAATATCACAAAGTTTTATCCCATGACTAACGACTTTGTTTTTGGAAATATTCAGCTCGTTTCATCATTGCTTAATTCATCATCGCACACGAAGTTTTGAAAATTGTAATATATGTGTTAATAATAATAATAATACAGAGCAGCTGTTTGTTGCAAGAAATATCGGTATTTGACTTATTGGGTTTACAAATAGGGCTAAAGTAACGCTTTGTAATTTAATTCTAACGTTTATATCGGATGTGAAAAAAATTATCCAGAATAGACTTCAGAAATTACTGATACTGAAAACGTTTCTGATCGAGTATTGACTAGTAAAAACAAATAATGCTGTGTGTCAAATGCACAATAAATCTGGAGGCTCCATCAGGAAAAATAGTTGCCATATGAGCTAAATACATTCAATGAAAAAGCTAACATTAAGATTTCCAAACTGCATTTACCTTGGTGGTTCGTTTTATTCCTGTTTTACAACAAAAAAAATTTTTGATAATTTTTTAAGGGGAGTCAGCACTCAAAAATGTGAAGAAAAAAAATATTGGTTTAAGCAGTAAAATAAATCTTTAAAAATGTTCCTTGAAAGTTTCAGAAAAATTCAAGCAATGTTTATTGATTTATCATTGATTTTATTACGGTGTGATTTGCCTTTCTAAAGTCACAAGAGCGAGAAAAAGCAATTTCATCGTGAATGTAACTGGAAAAAAAAGTTCCTTCCTTGAAATTTTGATAAAGATATTTCAAGCCGAAGACTTAAAATGCTGTTTCTCTCGCCTTGTTTTTTGCGCATTTCAGCTCAATTAAAATGAAAAGACTTTTTACAATTTGAATCTATAATGTGGATTTTTTCCCACATGAACCTAAAACTATACTTAACAAATTTTATGCTTTACTTTTATGATAACTTAAGTACTTTTTTTTAAATTCTTTTTGTAGGTTATTTGAATTTTTCGCGGTTTTTCTGCGCTACTTCCGTTTTTATTTTTTTTCTCAAAAAGTATTTGACTTATAAAAAATTCAAAACATAAAAGTTTTGCTTTTTGTGTAATGAATCAATAAAAAAAATTTTGAGACTTTACGCAAATTTTTGAAAAAGAAGATGCATTTTTAAAAATTGCTAAATTTCATTTTAAAAATTACAATTTTCAAATTATATTTAAGAAATCCAGTTTTTATTATTATTAAATTTCTTATGAAGCGATATAACATGACATGAGACAAAAGTTGTAAATAAAAACACCATAGAGAAAAAAATCGTCTCATGGTGCCTACTCCCCTTAAGTGTTGAAATTTCACTTTTGTTTTGTTGAGTACAGATATTTCTTTACCATTGAAAAATTTCTTTCGATTATGTTTTACTGCAACAAAGTTATTCACAGATTTTATTTTAATGTAAAACATGCTCTCATACCAAACAAGATAGAGTGAGAAAATATCCTATACTAGACCGCAACGTTTCTTGACAATGACGTCACAACGCGCGGCAGAACAAATGAGTAAACGGCGAGGCTTTTGGGGTTACATGGACGAGGATCGAAAAGACGGCACACCAACTTGGCGAAATAATCCGATTAAGCATTCTATTTGGTACATTACGCGTTTGAAAACTCATTTTTCAGTTTATCAGAGAAAGATAAAGAGATGTAACAAAATTTAAAATTTTTTTTCTTTTTACATAATCATAATTTCTTTTATTGGATCAAATATATTTCTTGTTAATGTAATCATTAAAAGTATATTTTCTTCTAAAAATCCTTTTCTCCCTTCAATAATTCATAAAAACGGTTGGACTTTTGAGCACTTTCGTTTTTCAAATAAATATTTTTTTTCCTTCCTTTTATCCCCTGAGCCTAATTTTTTTTTCCTATGTAAGTTTGTTTTTAATGGAAAATTAGGATATTAACGAATGGAATAATAATAACTATTTAGCTTTAAGCAAAGTCACAAGCCAGCGAGTCAGGCATAAACCATTCTAAATCTCGCCAAACCGCTTATGGGAAGATCGCCAACTGCTCGTGAGCTCTTATTGGCTGAGCGTTCAGGTCTAAATCAAGGTATTACTACGCGTTGAACTTCTCGTAAAATTGAAAATATATAACATTTTATGAAAATCATGCCAATAAACGCTATATATGCGTAGGTTAAAATACCTTAGCACATTTCTATAGCGAAGTGCTTAGTTTAACTCGAAAATCGGACACCGCGCGGAGAACTACTTTTTTCGTTTGCTCTCAGCATATTTCTCCATAGTCAAGAAACTTTGCAGTTGAGTATAGCAGCTAACTGAATACAAGTATTTAACTTTGTTTCCTCACTTTAAAAGAGAAAATTTCTATATCTATAATAATTACGGGAAAGCACTAGATATTTCTTACGAATAAAAATACATCTATTTAACATATTGTAATACAATGGATCTACCAGACAGTTAACAGAGCTCAACTTCTTTTTGCGCAATACGAGTATATAAGTGACTGAATTTGTTATCAAGAGCTCAGATTATACTTAGCGAAACAAAGAAAAACTTAAAAGATTTTGAAAATACCTGTTGAACATGTTCTGAATTCACCAAACTATTTCTTTGGGGTCATTCATAAATGATGCCACGCTGCGAGGGTTCGAGAAATTGGGACAGTTTGTGACAAGGGGGAGGAGAGGGGGTAACAAGAAGTGTCATATTATACTTTTTGGTTTCTATAAAAACATTTAAAATCTGCAAATTAAATTTCTTTTAAAACTTTTTTATATTTTCATAGCTTGATTTTAAAGTTTTTACACTTTTAAGACTAAATTGCGTGGGCCATTTTTTTTTTTCAGAATTCGAACAATTAATTTATTTTACTGTTCTGTACATTAATTATCTTTTGTGTCCCACAGTGGACCAGTCGGAAAAAGCTCGGTTCCCGCAGAACACCAAAAGTGAAGCAACATCGACTAAGATCAGTGTTTGGGAGGGTGACAACTTCTCGCTGCTGCTGTTGCTGTGGTGTCCGTGCGCGCTAAAGGGAGCTGGTGCACGTTGAATAGGTCGTGACTCCAATGTCCTCCAAGTGAAACGATACCTCTGGGGGTGCCAATCCCAGGTGACGGTCTCTCATCTGGGAGCTGGTACAAAAATTAAGAGACCTTTCAAATTTGCGGAAATCGGACTAATGTTTACAAGGGCCCCATTAGACTCAGGAGCAGGCCCATATTCTTCCTCGTCACGCGCGAGGACTCGACAACAACAATTATCTTTTGTGTTGTAAACCTTACCGCTATTTTATACAAATTAAGTACGCATGTAGTCATTATTATTATTATGCTCACAAATGTCATTAAAAGTTTAAAAATAAAATTAGGAGCGTGATCTATGACGCAGTGATTTGCTTCTGAACTGCAAATATATATGCTTATGTAATACAGTGTGACATGAGACAAAGGGGATAGAGGGTATGATGAAGTATGAGATTTTGTGACAAAGGGGAGGAGGGAGGTCAAATGCATTGTAAAACAGTGTGACATCATTTATGAACGGTCCCTTTACATCGCAATCCTCTCCCCTCCATCGAAATTCATCCATGGAAAACATGAAAATATGTAAGTAGAAAGAAAAATGTTTTCAACATATCATTTCTGTGATTGTATTGTAGATAAAATCATTAAATGAGTGTTCCTGTTTTAATGACGTGTGTCATTGTTTCAATAATTTTTCGGCGCCTTTACTTATTCAACACATTTTTATAAAATGTTTGGTATGCATTATACAAAAATTTAATAATGAGTGAAAAAATATATTTACAAATTAGTAAGCAAGGTAATTTGAGGCTAAGTTATTACGAATTTCGAAGAAATGACAAGCTTTTCATTCTATTTCCAAGTAAAATAATAATAATAATAATACTGTCAGCCCTGCTTAATCGGGTAACGGATAATGGAAACCCTGCTTATAAGAATAAAACCTTCCGGAACCGAATATGTCCCCATAGACGCAATGTTTAAGATCCCCGTTTAATCGAATAATTTCCCCGGATAATCCAATAATACTGATCTGCTTTTGAAATATTCTTGATAAAAAAATTGATTACATTTCAAAAATTAATAAATAAATAAGAACAATTTTTGAATTTTCAAGTTGATCTTTCAGCAACATCCCCCATGCCCACTAAATTTGAGAGTCACTCGTTCTCTCTCATGATGAAAGTAAACAGTTGTCATTTTCTAAAGGGTTTCTGAAATCTTCTATTTAGCAAGCTATTAGTAGATCCTCCCCCAGCTTTAAGTGAAGTTCATAAACCGTTAGCTGTGATACGAAATCATTTTGAAAATAGAGGTGGAGATTATTACTTACTTTATAGATTGAAGAATGAAATACAAAAGTGCTCCCAAAACACTTTGAGCAAGCAATCCACAATTATGGACTTTCTTAAGAAGTAATGTAGTGAAAAGTTGTCCCAAAGATTTTGCAATTCAAGTTGTAACTTTTACTTTTCCTCATTTTAATTTATACTTAAAAATATATAATAATGTATTTAATTATTTTGTTTTTATTTATTTTATTTAAAAATCTTTTAAACACTAACATCAATAACTTCTTTTAATTAGATATACTGATTTATTATTACGTTTCGAGGCAATAGTATCAATTCTGTAAGGTATAAAAAAATTTCCCCGCATAATTGAATACCCCGCTTTATCGAATAAAATATACTGGAACCGACGGTATTCCTTTAAGCGGGGCCGACAGTACTTCTAATAATATTAATAAGTAAAAATAATTAATTTTGACTTAATTTATCCCAAAAGTATGCTTGAGTACGAGAAAATAATTGTTAAATCAAACTAGCAAAGCCATGTTCAAAAATTAGGCAAGATTAATTAACCTCTTAACTGGTTCGCCCATACATCGTACGGGCATTGATATTTCCTACCTTTCTTGTTTTGATATGCTCGTATTTTTAATAGATTGAAAGAGAGTCTTTAGTATTCGAATATTTCAATAGGTCGTGACATCTGTAATATAGCCTTCACTGCATATACTCTGTGATGGCAAAAAACCAACATTTAGGGGCATTTGTGTTTCAATGTTATAAAATAAAAAAATGCTTAAATTCATTATTTATGAAATAAAAAAAAGTTTCTTTCATTTTCCTTTTATATCAAGTTAGGACTTTAATTATATGCAATAAAAAATATGCTTTTTTTAGGAGCATTTGTGGTAAAAAAATTTACCAGTTAAGGGGTTAATTACTGAAATCAAAAAATTAAAATTTTGAAACTAGGCTTCAGAGATGAGAAAAATATGTACCACTCTGTCTGTCCAAATAACACTTGAGATATTTATGAAAGATTCAAAGCAACTTTTTATCATTCAAATATCAATGCAGAACATGTTATATCCTCACTTTGTGTTTTGATTTGAACATTTCAGTATTTTATCTGAGGAACTTGAACAGTTCAGAAAAAAATAGTTTGATCCGTTATAACTTCAAATGAGTAGAGTTCAAAATTCTGACATCCTTTGCCAAACAATAATTTTCTTACACTGTAAAAAATGAAGCTGTTTTTAGGATCACATGGTAGTGCTACTTTTGAACGCCTCAAAAATGGTTAATGTTAGTTCTTTAACACACGTTATGTATTTCTGAAAGGAAACAGGTTAAATGTTTTATTTTATGCAGTTTCTTTTTATTATTACTGAAAGTTTAACGAAGTACGCATTGGGCATCATTATAAATCGAATACAATACAATCGTAAAGTGCTGATAATTAGCAGAAGTATTCTATGGATTTAAGGATTGATACCCAAAAATATTAGTTTCATTCGTAAAATGAGCATTCCACACCATGATTTTTGAGTAATTTACTTATTATCTCTGTAGAAACTCCTTCACGAAGGAACTTCACTGTATAGAAAAGGGAATATTGAAATTTGCTTTCAAAACAAAAAATATTTTCTCGTTGCTTTTACATTAATGTGCTGACATCCTTCTTTTATACCCCCCCCCCCCCCCAAAAAAAAAAAAAAAAACAATTTTGAATTTGTTTATTTTTAGGGAGATAAATAATTTAAGCAAAACTAGAGACTGCAGATGACGTTATCGTTTATGTAGATTTAACGTATTGTTTTGTTCTTTTAGACATATTCGTGCCATTTTGAGAGCAAAAATTTTTCTCACAAGAAAATGTTGCTGCTTGTATTTGCAAAGAATCTATTTACTTTTTTGACTATTGACATTTTAGTTACTTTGATAAGGGGGCACTAAATTTCTTGCTAGCTCTATATAAAAATGTTTCATTGGCCATTATACACTGTAAAAAGAATCTCTTGAAAATAACGGGAAAAGTACCGGCAGCAGAGTTGCCGGAAACATTCCGTTTTTGATAATTTTCTCGAGATTTGACAGAAGTTCCTTTTTTTTTTCCTCCGTTGATCCAAGTCAGGTTGTGAAAATACAGCAACCGTAAAAGTTCCGTTCTCGTATTTTCAGGATCTTAAGGTACGTGATATTTCCGTTTTTGGAAGGAAAAACCATGTTTTGCAGCACTACTGAAATCTAAAGCTAAAATCAGTCAAAAAATAATCTGAAAATTCAGGTTTTTTCTTTTAACAGTAGAGTTAAAAATCAAGTCTATATTGATGGCTTAAAATTGCGCATTTAATAGGCTATCTTTTTGTCTTACAGGTTTAAGCTACACTTAAAAAATGTACTTCTACCTCTCACGAAAAAAAAATGGTGAACTTTAGCTGCAACCAACATTTCGTACTAAAGTTGAACCATTATAATGGTTTCTTGTTTCACATTTATGGCGAAACTAGGCGAAACTATACCATCATAATGGTTCAACTTAGTACCAAATGTAGTGTAGATTCGCCCAGTTTCATCATGAATGTGAAAGTAGGAACCATCATAATGGTTCAACTTAGTACCAAATGTAGTGTAGTTTCGCCCAGTTTCACCATGAATGTGAAACTAGGAACCATCATAATGGTTCAACTTAGTACCAAATGTAGTGTAGTTTCACCCAGTTTCACCATGAATGTGAAACTAGGAACCATCATAATGGTTCAACTTAGTACCAAATGTAGTGTAGTTTCGCCCAGTTTCACCATGAATGTGAAACTAGGAACCATCATAATGGTTCAACTTAGTACCAAATGTTGCAGCCAAATTTCACTATTTTACCCATTTTTTTCTAAAATATAGAACTAGAATTTTTCAGTGTACTTATTGTAAGTAAAAAAAAAACAGATCTTGAGGGGTTTTTTTTTTTTTTTTTTGGAGTATTAATGGTTAGAAAATTTAAATTATTCAGAATATGTTTCTCTATCATGAATTTTTACTTACATTGCCAGACAAAGTAGATAAACCTCAGTTTAATCATCTGCCCTTGACATGAAAGTGCCATTTTTGTTCCGAATCCCGCATCAGCACTGGGGTCATCTATCTTTCTCTGGCGAGAAAATTGTTATTCCTGGGGCGCAGAAGGCTGACACAAACTAGGGGGACCTCCTGTAGGGATCTGACAGCCGATTCCCGGCTTGTTGGGGTTGAGGCGGGTAACTAAAGACTTCATGTTTTCCATACTTTGTCAAAGGACTTCAGTGTAACAAGTATAATTGTCTACTGTGGACATTTTCAACCACGATTTCCACTTTTTTTTACTGTGCCAAATTCGAAAATCAGAAGTTTAAAAAAATAGTTTCAAGAAGAAATTCTCTGGTACCCCAAAATTTTGGACTTACGTGAACAGAAATGAATTAAATCTCCGGAAAAACGACTTTTACAAATACTCCTTTTGTAACATCGGAATATAATTTGATTTTCTAATAGTTTTGTTTTAAAGTCACACACCTTGGAGTTTCGTTAAAGTTATTGAAAATAACGTCTTCCCTAAAGCCATTTTTCTTTTCTTTTCTTTTCTTATTCATTGGTTTTTGTGAATTATTCGTTGGTTTCTTGAATTGTATTTTCTCTGTTTTTATTTAAAAATGAAAATATGACGCTGAAAACTCTTAAGGATGAAGTACAACAAATAACGGGTAATGGCTGTGATGTGGAAAAGTTAGAAATCGTGAAGTATAACTTTAATAAGAATGAAACTTAATTATGATAATTCGAGGAGATTTATATGAAATAAGACAGCACATATTATGTGGATTGTTTACTTACAAACAAAATGCTGCATTGTATAAAATGTGTTGTTTTTGTGGCAAAAGAATCGAAGATATTTGTGAAACTCACCTTACATGTAGGAAGAGAAGTCCAAATTCGATGTTTCAAAGTTTCTCCTACTACTCCAAAGTAAACACTCAAATGTTAAATTGCGGTATGCACAGTGTGTCAAATAATTTTTAAGACTAGTTTTATAAGATAAAAAAAACTAGTAATTACATTTTTAAAAGTATTTTTATTCAAAATAAGCTCCTTCGGCTTCAATGCATTTGTTAGTGGTCTAACAACGATTCGAATGCCTGTTCCAGCTCTCGTCGTGGTACTGCTTCCAAAGCTCGCGTCGAAGCTGTTTGTATAGTGTCAATGTCATCAAAGTAAAAAAAAAAAAGAGTAAGCAAATGAGTTGAGGTTTTGGCAGTGGATCAACTGATGGTTAAAGAGTTTCACGAATGCTCGATAACACAGGTAGCACCACTGTAAGCTCAGTTCCAGCTGTAGTTTAAAAAATTCTTTGACACACTGTGCACATACAGCTTCGACGCGAGCTTTGGAGGCAGTCCCACAACGTAAGCTGGAACGGGCATTCGAATCGTTGTAAACCGCTGTAACAAATGTATGAAGCCGAAAGAGCTTATTTTGAATAAAAAATACTTCAAAAATATAATTGCTAGTTTTTATTTTATTTTATAAACCTTGTCTGAACAATTCTTTGACATACTGTGCATAGATTTAAACTATGTAACATAGCACTCTTCCTAGCAGAATTTCCACTGATATTATTGGTAACCTAAAATTTGGCCGCCACTTCTTTTATGTTGAGGCAACTCTCCTCGAACTACCCTAACTAGAAAAGCATGCGGAAAGTTACCAAATTTCTTGCTATACCTTTATTTTATAATTTATTTTAAGGACAACAGTAAAAAAAAATCGTGGGACTAAAATTCATCCCTAGAAAACAGGGATAAACAAAGTCATAAAATGATGAATTGCTTTATTTTTTTATTTTTTTTTTTTTTTGTTTAATTTAAGTGAAACTAAATAAAACATTTTAAGCCGCATCTAACTGGTTATTTAGAAACCGAAAATGGCGGTGCGGCTGGTTCTTCGTTCTGACAACAAAAATCCGCCGGACAACTGCGGCTCTTAATAATGTCGTCACAATCGCTTGATCCTGACCCCTAAACCACCGGGAGTGACTAAGCGACCTTTTCCGCTCGCCCACCCACACGCGGCCTTCAGGAGGGAAGAGGGGCTGTTCGCAGAAGGGAGGGGAGCTGCTGCCTGTGTATACACGGGATGTTGTACTCTTTATTAGCTAACTGATTAACCGCCCGGACTCACAAAGGGAAGAACGGCGGGGAATAACGGCATTGGGCAAGTGGAATATTTCCAGCTTCTTCAGATATTAGTCCTTACTGAGAATCATAAGCCGCACAGTAACCCGTTCTGCTTTATTTTAAAAGCGAAAATAAAGATCTTAAAGTTAAAAAAAAAAACTGCATATTTTTTAAAATTTTAAATAAAATATTCATGAACAAATTTTTTGAACTTTTAAAACTCTCTTAGAAGTCGAAAGATCTTCAAAAGAAATCAAAAAGTAAAGTAAGCACTTTACTTTTAACCAAAAGAAAGAAAAGAGAAAGAGAAACCAAACGTAAAGAAATCAAAAAGTAAAGTATAGAAATGAGCTGTCCTCGTCGAGGACATCTCATTTCTATACTTTACTTTTTGATTTGAATAATTTTTTGTTCAATTTTGAACGGTGCAAAAATTTTTAACATTAGCGCCTATGCACAAAAAATGAGCAAATTATGTAAACTCTGGGCACAAGATCCAAGTTCCTATGAGAAAGGTTATTGCGGAAAGCTATTAATTTGAACATATTTTTTCTTCATTTTTGAACAATTCAAAAAAAAAACATTAGCAGCGCCTACGGGGAAATTTCAATCCTATATAAATCCTGATCTAACCGACGGATTTGCTTGCAAATAAGTTTATTGGAAAGATGTTACGATGTAGAGCATTTACAGATACGAAGTTCAACAAGAACTAAACGAGCCTATTTTCCTACGAATTTTTTTGATCGAGATTTTAAGGATATTTCTCAATGAATAAATGAAGGAGTGAAAGTATGAAAGAATGAAAGAATGAACGAATGAATAAATGAGTGAATAAATGATAAAATACATAAATGAGTGAATGAATAAAAACATAAATAAATGAGTGGATAAATATATGAAAGAGTAAATGGATGAATAAATACATGAATGAGTAAATGAAAGAATGAATGAATGAAAGAATGAGTGAGTGAGCAGATGAACATGTATTCTCAGTTGAAAAAGGTATATTTGAAGTAATTAAGAACTATAGCTAAATGAGAAAGAGATAGCTCGATTATAAATTTGAACATTAGCGCCCAAGTGCAACAATGAAGCAAATTACGTAAATTCTGGGCATAAGATCGAAGTTCCTTTGAACAAGCTTATTTGTTGGAAGAAGATCTCGAAACATTTTTGGATTTGAATAGTTTTGAAAAAAAGTTGGCCTCTACGGGTAAATTTTAATCCTATACAGCTCCTGATCTATCAGATATATTTGCTAAACTAACGGGGCCTATTTTCCTATGAAATTTATTTGTTATTTAGCTTTTGTTACATTGAGTAGTTATAGAATGAAGGGTCCACTGGAAAAACGACCTAAGTCACATACTACTTTTTGAAATTTCCTTTTTGTTTTATTCAATTATTTTATAACATAAATGTTAATGTTAACGATACGAGTCTACTTTTCCGTAACACCCAAATTCAAATTTATAAAACACATATTTATAATACATAATTATATTCATTTATAATATATAATTTATAATAAAACATAAATCAAAGTTCAAAAAGTAGTATGTGACTTAGGTCGTTTTTCCAGTGGATCCTTCAATACAAATTGAGTTTTTACCAATATCAAGACCATGATGAAGACGATTAAAGTTTTACAATTATTCCTTTTTAAGTGCTATGTTTTCCTGTAGAAAATTAAAGGTATTCGTTAAAGCACAATAATAGATCCATTTCGTTAAAGCACAATAATAGATTCATTTCGTTAATGTACACTGATTTGAACTGAAATAAATCCGGGAAATGCATATTTCGTGGATTACTGTTGCTTTTAAAAGCATTTTTATATACCAATCCATATTGTTTTCCTAATCTCTATTCAAGTGATGAATGATTCATTCTATATCACATCTCTATATACACTGCTTAAAAAAACCTGAATTTTCAGAGTGTTTTTTGACTGATTTTAATGGAAGATTTCCGTAGTGCTTCAACACATGGTTTTTCCTTCCAAAAACGGAAATATCACGTCCAAAAAATGCGAGAACGGAACTTTTCCGTTTTACAGTTGCTGTATTTTCACAACCTGATTTGGAATACTGGAGAAAAAAGATATGGAACTTTTGTCAAATTATCGGAAACGGAGTATTTCCGACAACTCTGCCGCCGTACTTTTTCCGTTATTTTCAGGAGATTTTTTTTACAGTGTATCAAGATATCTTTGCAAGGCCCGTACAGCATTCACAAGTGAAGCACAGATGATGAATACCGTTGTACATCATTGCATCCTTTAAGAAAATGTTGCTTCGTTTTCACAAAATTCTCTCGGTTGCATTTTTCTAGGACAGCAAAATTTGTTTTCTTTGAAAAACACTCTGTGAAAACTGCTTATCAAAAAGAAAAATTAAAGAAAAATACTTCGAAAATATGAAAAAGTCGTCTGGTGTAAAAATTAAAGAAAAATACTTTGAAAATATTAAAAAGTCGTCTATTGTAAAAATTAAAGAAAAATACTATGAAAATATTAAAAAGTCGTCTGGTGTAAAAATTAAAGAAAAATACTTTGAAAATATTAAAAAGTCGTCTATTGTAAAAATTAAAGAAAAATACTTTGAAAATATTAAAAAGTCGTCTGGTGTAAAAATTAAAGAAAAATACTTTGAAAATATTAGAAGTCGACTGGCGTAAAAGTTAAAGAAAAATACTTTGAAAATATTGAAAAGTCGTCTGGCGTAAAAATTAAAGAAAAATACTATGAAAATATTAAAAAGTCCTCTGGTGTAAAATACCGCACAATCGCAATATTATGTTTTAATAGTTATCATTATGTTTATATAGTTGTGTTTCCATAGTTTCTACACTCGTTAAAACTGTTTGTATACTTTCTCAGCATTACTTCAAAAAAAAAGTGATGGTTTGGACTTTTTTTTGGAAAGAAATAAAATGAATAGCAGCGCGGAGACAAAAGAAGTTAATGTATTGTGATATAGTTTTTACGGCTCAAAAATTTCATTTAAGAGAAAACTGTTCAACTGACATTAAGAAACTGCGTGGAAATCAGGGCTGTTGAGGCGGTTGAGAAAAGGGCCGACTCCGGCTCCTGGAATTTGAAAACTGATTCCTTTATAAATATATATTAGGGATGTAATGAATATTCGGCGCATTTTTGAGCGACTCCAACTCCTGTTCCCCAAATCAGTCTGACTCCTATTAACATACCCCAGATCATTTCGACTCCACAGACTCCCCTGGTTCCCCACCCTGGTGGAAATAATTTAATACTTTTCAAAAGCAGTTATTCGGTTAGCGTGGTATAGTTAAGAAATGCTTTGAACGTGTTTTTTTAATAAGTTTTTTATTGTTTCATAAAATGGTTTATCTAGATTGATGGTTTCTACGTTTGTATTATGCGATTTATCTCAACAAAAATTTAGGTTTTAAATAAACTATGAAGTAAAAAACGTTGAAAAATGAGATTACAGATTTATTGCGAAATTAATCAAAAACTAAGTTAATATTCTTGTAATCTGATTACAACTATTATTTATTAGAAAAATATTATAAATATAGAGAGAAATGTCAGGTCGAGTAGAAATTAGTTTCACAGATCGAGATAATGCTTTATTACCATAGTGTCAGAATTTGGTGATATGGGAGGAAAATTCTGTTTTAAATAAACTATTATTTATTAGAAAAATATTATAAATGTAGAGAGAAATGTCAAGCAGGGTAGAAATAAGTTTCACAGATTGAGAGAATGCTTTATTACTATACACTGCCAGAATCTAGTGATACGTGAGGAAAATTCTGTTTTAAACAAACTATTATTTATTAGAAAAATATTACAAATATAGAGAGAAATGTCAGGCAGGGTAGAAATTAGTTTCACAGATCGAGAGAAGGCTTTATTACTATACAGTGTCAGAATCTGGTGATACGTGAGGAAAATTCTGTTTTAAACAAACTATTATTCATTAGAAAAATATTGCAAATATAGAGATAAATGTCAGGCAGGGTAGAAATTAGTTTCACAGATCGAGAGAAGGCTTTATACAGTGTCAGGATCTGGTGATACGTGAGGAAAATTCTAAGTTCGCACGCACCACAAAGGGATGATAATTCTAAAATGTCTTTAACCCCTTAACCGGTCGGGTAATTTTCAAGTACGGTCATAAAAGTGCCTATTTTTTATCCCTGAAAATTATATAAAAATATGTGTATGAACAATATATATATTCATTTTAAATTTTTGATTTGTTTTATTTTGAAATTTTAAACACTTCAGCCCGGAAATATCACGGGAGCGAGAAACAGAAGGAGAAACCTCTGAGGGAAGGCGTTAATTGGTATTTTGTAAATCTCATTTTCGTAATGACCAAAGCCGGAGTTATGCACACAGGCAACGCACGAAAGACTTTGAACGCACATACTGTGTGCAGTTTATCAGAGAAAAATACTCTTACTCTCATTGGAATATTTTCTAAGTCTAATCATCAACTAAGTGAAGTTCCGAAGCAAAAGAAGGTGCTTGTGATTTTTTGTGCAGTATCAGTGATGTATTACTGCTTTGCATTCAGAGTTTATTTCTCCATTATTAGAGCATCTATTTCTGCAATGAATATCGCATCGTATTACAGCATTTTAATTACTTTAACTTCAATTGTTTTGTGGCATATAACTCGCAATAGGATAAACACAATCGATAACTTAAGACGGAAAATAAATATCTCGTATAATTCCACAAATGGAAGAATATCTGTATTTTTGCCGAATCATGTAGTAGCAACTGTTACAGGGGTATTTTTTACTAACATCGTGTCAATTCTCTTCTCAATAGAATTTACTCAACATTCGTTTTTGAAAATCGTTTGCGCAAATCTTTCTGTGAATACGAGTGAAAAGATCAATTACTTCTTACGATTTAATTATTATTTCTCTGTATTTTTCCTGCATTCAATAATTCCAGGAATGATAAAATATTTTTTACTGAAAAAAAAAAAAAAAATAATCAACCTTATTTTATTTCAATTATTATACAACAGATAACTATCAATATTCCAATGATAATTTTAGCGAATAGTTCAGCTTCAGCCGATTCCTATAGAATTTTGCTACTGAAAGGAGACCGTGATTTTACCAGCTTGGCTCTTCTGAAAGAAGCGTCAAGAACCGAAGTAGTAGCTTTATCTGCAGGTGGGCTTATATATTTTTCTGGAAATTTCTTCCTTGTAGTTGTGGGAGCTATTATCACTTATAGTTTCTTGTTGTTTCAGATTTTAGATACTGTTGAAGGTAAACTATAGAATGCAATAAATGTGTATTATTAACGCATTATGAGCGGGCGACGTAGCACGTGCAACTATGTTGCGTAGCGAGTTAAGTTGACCAAGTAAAAAAATGTTCTAAAAAATACACCAATTCATATATTATCCTCTTCAGACCCCAGAACTAAGCACAAACATTTTTGACGCAATTTTTTGGTTCTCTGATTCAAAGAATGATTACAAAACAAAATAACTTAATTTTTTTAATTTTAGTTAATAATTAGTTCAAAAATAATAATTAATGCCCATTTTTTATGTTTTCCATGTTTAAAACGAAGTAAACTACCTGTTGATTAATTTCAAAACAATTGGGTGTTTTAGCTTTCAAATTTAACAAACAGTAGTTAATAAACAGTATTTTAAAATGTACCCAATTGGGTACACTTGGAATGAAGGGGTTAAATGAAACATTATTTTTTCCCTTGTGTGACTTATAAAATGTACCCAATTGGGTACACTTGGAATGAAGAGGTTAAATGAAATATTATTTTTTCCCTTGTGTGACTTATAAAATGTACCCAATTGGGTACACTTGGAATGAAGAGGTTAAATGAAACATTATTTTTTCTCTTGTGTGACTTAAAAGTAGTGATGTTGAACGGGTACGAATACCAGCCCCGCTTTTAAACGTCAATGCACGAAACGGCAAACGGGTACTACACTGTTAAAAAAAGAAAACCTGAATTTTCAGAGTGTTTTTTGTTTGATTTGAACGGAAGATTTCCGTAGTGCATCAATATATGGTTTTTCCTTCCAAGAACGGAAATATCACTTCTTGAAAATACGAGAACGGAACGTTTCCGTTTTACGGTTGCCGTATTTTCACAACCTGATTTAGATTAACGGAGAAAAAAGAAATGGAACTTCTGTCAAATCTCAGGAAAATATTATCCGAAACGGAATATTTCCGGCAACTCTGCTGCCGTACTTTTTCCGTTATTCTCAGGAGATTTTTTTTTACAGTGTAGTATCTGGCCCGCTTATAGGTAGCAATCCACGAAACAGGTACAAATACCCGCGCCCGCTCATAATGTGTAAGGATAACATAAAAATATGAAACAATTTTTTAACAAAGTTTTTGATTACGTTTTGACGATAAAGGAAAGTACTTCACTTGTTTCATCACTTATACAAAGCTTCGCTTCTAATTAACGTAACTAACGTATGCGGTTAGTAGTTGCATTGATTTGATTGGATGGTCTGAATTGCAAAACCGATTAACACCTCAATGGTAGAACGTGAACAAGCTAACGAAGAAAGTTGTGTATTCCATAAAAGATTGAATTAACTGAAAAAGGCTCTAAATTGTTTTTGAATTGAAAAAAATGTGTACTTTATAGACGAAATAGTAATTTTAGAATACTGAAGAAACCTTCTATAAAAGAAGAATAAACTACCAGACCCTTTAACTTTGTTTAATGTTTAATTTATTACTACATGCAAACTCTTCTTCGCTCAAGATGATAAAAATTCAAACATTTGTCATTAAATTTACAAATGTGCTCACTTTCATAATGGAATGCTTAGGAAAATTCAATTCCAAAATGCGTAGCAAATAGAACGTTATAATTTATCGAACCTAGGAGTGGAAATATTTCATTTAAATATGTATTCGCTTTTCGTGTTCTTTATTTACGTTGTTCTCTAATCCATTTGAACTAGCATGTTCTACAAATTCGCTTGCTTCCACGGTAAACTGTGAGTTGTATTCAGAACTCATTTTGATTAGTCGTTTCTGAAGGATTTCTGGGTCATAGTTTGTAGAAACACAGTAGAACCAATGTTATCCGAAAAGCACGGGACCGTAACGTTTTCGGTTAATCGAGGTACCATAGAAATTTTCGGATAAGCGAGAATTATAGGCAAAGGCCATGTTTATGACCAACATGTTCCCCATGCACAAGATGATGCCACGATTGCAAATGTTTCATTGTTTAAAAGGTGACGCGACAAGGCTCCATTCAAACGAAGAAAAACCGAACAGCAAAAGAAAATTGTACTTCTTATTTTGTTAACCCGAAAGTTCTATGAGTAAAACGTTAATGTAACATAGTTGTTGCAACAAATTCTATACAAAATATTAATATTTTACGTTTATGTCATTTAGTATTATACATTTTATTATGTACTGACAATTTTTTTGACAGTTATGGGAAAAAACGGGCCATTTCCCCGTTTTGGAAAAAAACACACGACCCATTTGCCTTTTCGATTAAGCCGATTTTCGGATAAACGGGATTCGGATAACCGGGGTGCTACGTATTAAATATTTTCTACTTTCATTTATAAATATTAATGATAGCATACCTAAGAAAGTATTCAAAGGACTTTGAGATATTAAAAGGAAAAAAAAACTTTCCTATTTGTAGCATCAGCTTATTAATATAACTAGTGTTCGCCCAGCGGTTGAAATTCAACTGTAACTCGTTAAATTTTTCAAGTTCACTTTCGAAGGTTTAGACAACTATTAGACATCTGAGTGTCTCTGTATCACAATAGTATATTTTTTAAATTAGCTTATTTTTTTTTTATGTATCTATAACCTCAGTGCGACTGATTCAGTTGAGTCAGTTTTTTTAGGTTAACGCATTTGAAACAAATATTATACATACATTTTGTATTTTTGCACTCCTTCTCCTGTAAAGAAAACCGAAATAAAAAGTATTATGCCACCCTATTATTATTGAATGAATTGGAAACACGAACCCTCACTTTCAATTTAATCGACGGGTCGAAACGCGAATGAAAATCAACAAACGTCCCAAAAGTTGATTCAAACAAAATAATTCATCACAGCACTTATTACCTCACTAGATGTATTAGACATTGTTAGCTTCAAATTGCATTTTATTTTGTTTGACATTGTATTGGACGTTTTATTATCACATATCTATATATTTTGGAAATAGATGAATGGAGGCAATTCACCGCTAGAGGGACTCATGAGCGATCATCGTTGTCACGTGATAACCACTCTTTGTTTACTTAGATTTTCAGTTGAGTTCTACGGGGAGTTCACTGGGCAAAATTAGTTATCTTAAAATTAATTCGACTATTTTCACAGCTTTTTCTGATTATAACCTAGTATTTACATTTAATTTAATCATTATAAAATAAATTTATTAATTGTTACAATAGTTATAGTGTTTTATTTAGTGTTATTTTTATGTAATGTAGAAGAGCTTTATTTAGTTCTAGTTTTTAATTAGATTTGTCGAACTCGATGTAAAGTGATGCTACGGCTTCCCTTGTTTACCTTGCTTTCATCGCGCCACGTGACCAGTGACGTTGCTTGAATTGCATCCATTGAATTTTACATATATTGAGTTTAAAAGTACTCGGTTAAAAATTTTTAAGTTTGGTGCAAATGGACATTAGTGACCCACGAGCTAGCACAAAAAAAAAAAAAAAAAAATGAACAATATTTGACCTACGTATCAAAAAGGTTCACCATCACTGTTCTAGACGGAACTTCTTGTTATATATTGAGAATAGAAGAAAGTGAAAAAGACAACGTTAAAAGGAAAATCGCCCATCAACTACGAGCTGAATAGCAACAAATAGCATATGCTTTGTAAGAAATCTCCCCGATTTAATTGAATGACATTTTTCTATGTATTCGCTTTCCCTTTTTTTCCCCTCAGTAGAGATTAGGGAGCTGTAAGGGTGGAAAGTTCACACTTGGTGGTGTGCTCTAAATACTCCTCTTCCTCATCCATCATGAGGGAATGAAAGTTTCTCTTTGGTGATCAGTCAATAAGAGATTTCGCACTACGAATAGATTTAAAGGCCAGTGTTATGACTTACTACTTATCGTCATGGTTCGCATTATTACACAATATACTTTTATCATACTATTTGCGTGTGTCTATTATGTGAACATAATGTCTATTACAACATCACGTTTTAGCGCTAATCTGTACATATTTTTTTTTAATTTTAAATGTAGACATCACTGGCCCTAGCAATAAATTCTATATTGTAGTATATAAAAGTTTTAAATTACCGTAGGATTTGGAATATTAAACCTTAGGATTTAAAATATTAAATCTTAAGATTTGAAATATTAAATCTTAGGATTTGAAATATTAAATATTAGGATTTAAAATATTAAATCTTAGGATTTGAAAAATTAAATCTTAGGATTTGAAATATTAAATCTTAGGATTTGAAATATTAAATCTTAATATTTGAAATATTAAATCTTAGTATACAAAATATTAAATCTGAGGATTTAAAATATTAAATCCTAGGATTTAAAAGAATACCTACCGTGGGTGTTCAATCAAAAGAACAACGTCTAAAACAGTTTTGACGAATTACTACAGCTCATTACTGTTTGCAGTTCGTTATTTTGTTAGACAAACCACCAATTATATAATTATAATAGGGATCATTCATAAATGATATCACGCTTCGAGGGGGGAGTGGGGTTCTTGAAATTGTGACAAAGTGTGACAAGAGGAGGGGAGGGGGTAACAAGAAGTGTGACATTATGATTATGCAACATAGCGTGACACATGTCAAAGGGGAGAGGGCATTTGTTGAAGTGTGAGATTTTGTGACAGAGGGGGGAGGGTGATGAAATATATGGGAAAAAAGCGTGTCATCATTTATGAACGGTTCCATATTAGATCAGTAAACTTACTATAGAAGTAAAGGATCTGAAAAATAATTTTTGATTTTTTTTATTATGACTCTGACGCGTAAATTGCATGTATTTTTCTTGAAGGTGTGAGATGTGTATACTATGCATACATACGTATATGCTTCCACGTGTATATAACGCATTCATTTTCATTTATATATCCGTATGAAAATCAATGCGCTCATTACATACTGATATCCAATATAAAATCCGAAAATTGTAATGCATAGCTTATTAAATATTAAGTCAGTACTATTTATTTTTTAAAGCTTAATAACTTCGTTTTGAAGTAAGCAGTTCTTGGTTAGGATTTTTATTTGTCCTTTTTCAAGCATTTTTGCTTGTTTAACACTACAAGCTTTCTTCTTACTCTACAACTAATCCCGGAAAAGAGGGTGCAGAAAATTTTTAATCAAATGAGGTAAACGTCCCGGTTGTGGACACAGTTAGGAAAATTTTCGTACTCTTTTTTGTGTCAAAATTTTTTCAAGGGATTTACATCAATATTTGCATATTTAGCTTAACCGCCAACTATTTTTCTAAAAATTAATTACCTATGAATGACATTTTATGAAAAATTAGGATTTTTACGTGAAATTTACTAAACGCTTAATTTGTATCTATAGTGGATATTTATAAACGCGTATTAACATTAGTAGTGGACAGAAATAAATATCATCAATTTTATGCTGTTAACTTGGAGAAATAATTTTAAACATGCCTAAGGGACCTTTCATAAATGATGTCACGCTTTTTTCCCATATATTTTCCCCAAATCCCTAACCTTCTTGTTGATCGGCTTTAGTAAAGAGCAGCAAATGTGACAGTTGCGGAGGCAGCAATTAAATATTCTGATCCATGTACTTGCATAGATGCTCCACGCCAACTTTAGTTCTATTAACCAGCACTAGGAATCGCTCGCTATATGTTCTGATGATTTCATTCAAGTTTAATGTTACATTCGCTTATTTTAGGAGATTAAAGATCTAAATGTCTACTACTAGAGCGGGGCCGTGGTAGCCTAGTGGTTAGCACGTCGGACTTCCACCTGGAAGGTCGCGCGTTCGATACCCACTGAAGACCACCATGTATACTTGGGGATATGTGCATGTAAAATCCGTAGACCCCACTGCCTCTCCCCGTGCGTAAGCAATCCTAAGGCCTCGGCTAACAGGTAGGGGTCTGGTGGAGAAAAGTGTCCACTACCGGGTCATTTACCTCATGTTCTGCTTTATAAAATTATTTTTTTACGAGAAAAAGAGAAATCACGTTGAAAAACAACATGATTTTCATTTGTCCCTCCTTCTATTTCTTTCTTTTTACTAAAAACTTCCTTTCTTTTTCTGAAATTTTTAAAGATTCTTTCTTCTGCTTATATTTCCATTTATGACAGTCTCTTTTAACTCAAAACCACATTCTCAAGTAACATTTGTTTCTTGCATTGTCTCCTTGGTACTTTAATTAAAACTCCCGGACCTCTCAGAAGCCCAAACTCGGCTCTCTTTCTCATTTAATTCTATCCGGCACAGATCTCTAATCCGGCATAAATTTCAATTTCACTTCCTGGCGCACTAGGGGATGAAAGAAATAACTCAGCGACCGCTGCCTCTCAAGAAAAACGAGGCTTCAAAGTCACGGGATAGAGTATCTCTTAAAAAGTTCCCCCTCCTTCCCATATATTTGCTGCCATTTTCTCCATTCTGGGCATGCAAATGTCGTCTTCGGTCTTTTGAGCTCTTTGCCTACGAGATTAAGCACATGCAAATGCCAATCATTTAATGGACTGTAAGGAAAATAAGGCGCCTCACAGACGATTTTTTATTCGAGTCGAGTCCTTCAATGTCGCTAGCGAAATACCCCTTCGTTCTAGACGTTCGCTTTTTTAGCAACATCCGTCGTTGTTCTTTATTAGGAATGGGAATACTTTAAAGAAAAACATGTAGTTTTCGTGAAGAGGTTTTTCGTATTAGGATGTAACGAATAGTTATTTGGCCGAATAGTTGAATACCGAGTATTCGGAGACCGAATATTAAAATTTCTAGGAAATCGTTGTAATAAAAGTATTTGCCAAATTTTAAAGTAATCACAAAGTCAAAGTCAATTCCCCACATTAATTTATAAAGTATGATTTAATTGTGTTTGTTAAGAATCTAAAACTGTCTAAAAGTAATGAATTTTCTGCATTGTTTTGAATGCAATAAAACCGAGAATTTCATCCACAAGTGGAATAGAAATAAAAGTTTTTAATGTGAGCATTAGCATGACTGCACTAATCATTTAATTCAAATTAAAGAAATAATATTGCTTAGTGAACTTTTACCGTGCTCAAAATAGTTTTATAAAGATATTTTAAAAGTTATAAAAGGTAATATTTTTATTTTATGGGTTTTTTTACATACCTGTTTTTAAAAGATCTATTAAAATTTAATGCATTTAACTGAAATATATTTTTATTTTCAAAAACAGCAATAACTTTTTTCTATCTTAATATTCATGATCTATTCTAGACTTTTCATATTCCTCTCTTACCCAATATTCACAATAAATCAGTCTACCAAAACAAGGTCAGACTTCCACTTTGCTAATAATAGCAAAATAAAAGTATCAAATTCTCCATCAAAATTAACGATTGCCAGCTTTTGGGAACAGATGCTAAGTATAAAATATCATATTATAGCTTTAAAATATGTTCATCTTCAGTCAAACTTAAAAACAATGTTTAAAAAAATGTTTTTTTAGTAAGTTATTTTTATTTATTAAAACTATATACTAATGTATTCTTTTGCAATAACTATAATAAAATTTTTAGTGTTTAAAATCTACTAATTTTTTTATTTTTTTACACTTCTGTAGCGGAAATATTCGGCCGAATAATTAATCAATATCCGGCCTGGCCGAATTTGATCGTACGGAGTATTTGGCCACGCCGAATATTCGGCTAGGTCAAGAAATTACTATTCGGCCAGGCCGAATATTCGTTACATCCCTACTATATATTAAGGTACAATGAAATAATTAAGTAAATGGTTGAAGAATATTTCACTAAACAAAGTCATTTGGACTGAAATAAGTTCTACAAAATAATAATTAAAAAGTAAAATTTGAAATAACGGTAAACAATATTTTACTGAAACAAAGACATAAGGGACTAAAAAGGATTACAAACTGAAAACGAAGAAACTAAAATTACCAAAAAAAATAATAATAGTGGTAAATAATATTTTATCGCAACAAAGATACTTGGACTGAAACAGGGCCTACAAGTTAAAAATGAAAAAAGTAAAATTTGAAGCAATAGCACTCGTGGAGAATCTTTTGCTGAAACAAAAAAATGTGGACTGAAAATGAAAAAAAGTAACATTTGAAGTAAGAGTGAACAATATTTGACTGAACAAAGACATTTGGACTAAAATAAGGCATACAAACTAAAACTGAACAAAAGTAAAATTTGAAATAAATGCAGGAACTGAAGAAAAGCATATCAAAATAGAAGGGAATTTTTATATAATTAAAAAGATTTTGTGTCAAAAGCTAGCGCATTTTTACTTACTAATAGAAATCTCAGGTAATATTCCTATCGAAAAAAAATATAATATGATAAAAGATGACAAAATTATTCATAGGGCCTTTTATGATACTGATACCAGAACGCTAGTAATTCAAAGGCAAGAGGGAAAGAAAAATAATGTATCACAATTATGGCCCGATTTACATTTTGAATCCCTACAGGCACAACTCATGTTTGGGGGCCCCTCACGAAAAAAAATTTTTTAACATAAAATTTTGGTGTCCACAAAGCGTAAAAACTAATTTGTTTTTCAAATGTCAAAGAGTCAGACTAACATTTGGGGGCCCCCAACGTGCAAAATGCTTTTGTTTTTAAATTACAAAATGCTTGAATAAAATCTGGGGGCCCCAAAGTGCAAAATCGATTTTGTTTTTTAAATTTCAAATTGTCAAACCAAAGTTTGGGGCCCCCAAAGTGAAAATTCCTTGTGGTTTTAGAATAATTTAATAATAATACATATTTTCTGTGAAGCAACACAACACTAACACTTTGTTTTTGATAGATGCGATTTTTAAATATTTTTCTTAAAAAATTTAAATTGCAAAAAAATAATAGCCAAAATTAGGGGCCCCTCTCAAAGTGGGGGCTTTATGCCCGGGTCTCACGGGCCTAATGGTAAATAAGGCCCTGATCACAATAAGAGGAATAAAGAGAAAATAATTTAAAAAATAATAAAATAAAAATTTTGGAAAGAAAAATGAAAATATAATAGAAAGAATTCCCAAATCATAGTTCTCATTTTGTTTTACAAACTGCAAAATTTTTATACAATACAAACTGCTCGTCTATCCTCAAGAATACTTTGATGTAAGAAACCAAAAAGTCGTTTTAACTTCAATGACGTATCATTTTTCTCAAAAATATTTTTCCTTTTGAAATATAATAATGCAAGATTTTTTTAAATATTATATTTATTATTTTTTTAATATAGGGCGAGTACACCAGGGATCAACACATTTAGAATGATTTATTACACCTTTAATAATTTAATCATCAGAAATTACTTATACATAGTTTTTAAATTAATGTATGTTTTAATAGACATCTAGCATTATCTATGCGTTGAAATTTATCCATTCATTAAATAAAAATTATTTTAATGAACTTTTATTTTATAACCTTTAATTTTACAGTATTTTACACTGCCAAGTTATCCTTTCATCAGTAATTGGCACATTGTATTAAAGTTCCAATTAATTAAATATTTGCTTATCATAAACTTATTACTACATACAAAATAATTCTTCTATGACTTATAAACCTAAAATAACTTTATTTTAAACATTGTTTTGTCACACATTCTCTAAAGACATCTAAAAATCGGAAGAAAAAAAAATCTACTTCATGTGCCAGTAATTGGCATAGCTGTTCCGGTAATTGACAGTTTTCCCGTAAAAGGGTGTCAACTGCTGGAAAATCTAAAAAGAATTCAGAACTGATCCAAATTTAATTTACGTGCAAAACACCTCAACTTTTATACATTTCAATTTAATAACAAAGAATGTCAATCAAACGGATTGAAACACTATGCCAATCGCTGGTAGAAAGTCCAATAAACGATTCAGTAAATGACACAATCTTATTAATACACAAAAATATGAACCAGCTCTTAAATTTTCATTTTAGTAGTTAAATACGTACATCTAATAAGTTTAAAATGGTGACTATTTAGAAACATTGCTAAAATTAAGATGGAACAAGATAAAAGAATTGCATCAGTTTAAGTCTCCGAGCCAGTTGAACACAAAAAAAAAGCCGTGTTTTTCCCCATTTTCGACCATGGGTGCTAATTATGAATAATTTTAAATGTGAAACAAACTGCAACGGATTTCATTTTTCTCAAAAATTTATGGGAAAATAGAGAAAAACGCAGAATATTGAATGGTATTTTCTGATCAAAATAACAAAGTACACTGTTAGAAATTTCATCATGAAATTACGGTTAAATGACCGGCAGCAGTCTGTCCATCTAATTCACCTTTAAATTTACGGTTTGGAACATTTTTCTATCTTTACGGGACCGAACCATTTCCAATCAACTTGGTTCAAAAGCCGTAAATACAAAAGTTTACGGTTTTACAACCATTTAAAAATGGTTTCAAAACGAAATTTTAATGTTTTTGAACAATTTCGAGGTGTAGAATCTTCGAGGCGTGGAAACCGCAAACAAAGCTTGCAGGAATCGATCCCGGGTCTACAGGAACACCAACCTTGCTCGCTAGCCATTCGGCCATCTAAACCACGGGAAACGGCAGTTTATTTATCAATAAATCTTCTTTCCCAATAGACAAACTGCCTTAAAATTGAGATTTCAGTTTTTGACTGGATCCAAAGTCATTTTTAGTCTAAATTTACTGTATATTGACGAAAATAATTTTATTTGCTGCAAAAATTAAAATACAAACAAGCTTCAGCAGCTCAAATGATGGGTTCGCTCATTCGCAAACATTTCGGGAATCCGATGTCTCCAATTTTTGATTTACGTGTGTATGTGTTTCTGTTTAGTAACCACTGCTTAAGCCACTTTTTTTTCTCTTCTTTTTTTATATACACATGCAGATTTTAACTGATAAATCCGTATTCCTATTTTTAAACAACGTACGACCGGTAAGATTTCGCAATCAAGATGGACGCCCGATTCTTATTGAGCGCTTGAAAATTATGGTTATTAAACGTTCTTTAGGATAAACAGAGAATAAACGATTTTTTTCGCAATCAGCGGTTTGAGTACCATCTTTTTAATGGTTATTCAACTGTTGTATATAAATATGGTAAAATAAGAATCAAATAAATGGTTATTTTACTATTTTCTTACGGAAATTTTTAACAGTGTATTCTTACATACATAAAAGGCAAAACCACCTGTCCTTTGATTTTGAATAATTCGATCATGAAAGCATTAATTGCCTATTCATGATAATTAAAATCAAAAGAATTCACTCATGTCATCAAAAATTGACGAGTTAATCCCGAAATTCCATGAAAACTCAACTAGTTTTTTGAAAAGTTAGAATTTCACTAAAAATCTCCAAAATATTTAGTTATTTTACAAACGGAAAAAGTAGTATACAGGTATGAAAGTGGAAAGCTGATCAATTTTCATAAATACTACGAAAAAAAAATTGCAATTCAATGCTTTTAAATGCTAATAAAAACACTTGAAAAATGAAAATTAAACTTTTTAAAATTGCTCTGTAAACATTTTTAGTTCAGCCTTTCAAAGAAAAAAATTTTAATAAAATAAAATAAAAAACGGTAAAAAGGGTGAAATTAACCTGCAACCAACATTTGGTACTAAGTTGAATCATTATAGGAATCATTATAGGTTGAATCATAAAGGTTGATCTTGTTGAATGTTTGAACTAAAGGTTGAATTTTTTATTCTACATTTCTCTCTTGATTAACTCTTTTCCTTTAAGCATAATTTAATAGTTTTGGAGGTACAAATGATGTAAGTGAGAATTGAAAACAACGAGCAAAGGTTTATATCTGATTGATTAGTATTTGTTTAACATTTTTGATCAATTTAAGTCATTTTACTCAAAAAGTACGAAATTTTATTGCATATCTTATTTACCTCGGAAAAACACGGTAAAAGTTTAAGTTAATCTAGCTTTTTATGGATATTAGATAAACAAGAATGCTCCATGGAATATGCATCAGATTCAATGGT
The DNA here is from genome assembly GCA_038502835.1 of Octonoba sinensis. NCBI lineage: Eukaryota > Metazoa > Arthropoda > Arachnida > Araneae > Uloboridae > Octonoba > Octonoba sinensis. The sequence goes on from CM076603.1 coordinate 27,639,099, forward strand.
GAAATTCCAATTCCTTATTTTGTGCTTATTAAGGTTTCTAAAATATATCCGTTTTAAACACGTTGTACACTCTCAAAAATAGAATCCTCATTTTCGACGACTCTTCAATCGTCAAGTAAATTTCGTCATTTACGACGATTCTTTCCTCGCACGATCACCGTGACTTAAAAAAGTTACCACACAAATTTCGCCAATTTGACGAAAGGTTTCCTCAGAGAATTTTTCAAGAATCCACTTCGTCAAATACGACGAAAGTTTCGTGAGATTTGAGCATGCGTTTCTGAGATACTTTAACTGTTAACAATTTTTTATCCCGTGACTGCGAGCTCTTTCAAATATTAACCCTCCATCAAAGATATGCGAATGTCGATCATTTCAGGAAGAAAGAGTGAAACGTTGAACGAGGCAAAGAGCTATTTAGGGAGGACATTGATGATGGCGTGTCTGCGAACAACGGTTTCGTGTTACGAACGTCAGCAGATTAGGCTATCAATATAATGAAATCATCAACCCTTGGCCTAAGTGATTTGCTTTGCAAGCACGAAGAGACATTTTCCGTTATTTATTGCTCACTATGGCGATATAACATTTCGGTGATTTTTTCTGAGAGAAAATCAAGTTTATAAACAAATCTTGACAATTTTTAATAAACTGAATCCCAAAATTTTTTTGAAGTGCTGCTTTGCAGAAATGTGCCTTGAGTTAGGTTCTGTAAAACTTTCCTAGAAAGTTTCATAGATTTTTGTTTATGCCTTGAATAATAAATGAGTTTTTAAATTGTCTGTAATTAAAGATACTATTATAAACATCTTTCCTAGATAAAAATACAGTTGAACTTTCTTAAAACGAAAACGGTTAAAACGAAATCACGGCTAAAACGAACATTTTGTTCGTTAAGTTTGGTTTACTATTTATTTACACTAAATATCTCACGCATATTACGAAGGCTAAAAGACAAATTTTGGCTAAGATTTCTGACTTATTCACGGAAAAGTTTCTCGATTGCATAGAATATATTTTGTTTTATATATGGAAATTGCTGGTTATTTTAAGTTATTGTAAACCATCAAGTATAAATGGCACTAGGCATTTTGCGCCGAGACATGCGTATGATAAAATTTAATGTACCTAAAAAACAACTACCCATTACGGATTTTTCTAAAACTGTTACATTTTGAAAGGAAAGTTCAGTTTTTATCCAATGTATTAGTAAGGTTTAAAAGTGTGTATTAGCAAAAATAAATAATTAGCTTTCACTATTTATTTTACTTGTTATTATAAATAGTAGTAATTATTTTTTGAAATATAAACATTCATTTCTAATACTTTTTTTTACAATTTTACTTATTCACGGTTGTTACAAATAACGGATAATACGAACAAATTCGCGAATTTTCGGCATTTCGTATTAAGCGAGTTCAACTGTATAGGAATAAATGATACCGTTTCTTTTCAAAATTATTAAAAACATCCTTTGAAGCCGCACTAAAAAAAAAAATACTATACTATGATAATACTGCATTTGATACGTGCCACAAGCTTTCTCTGCTTGTATTCCTCGAAAAATATCAATATATAAAAAACTTTCATAGCTATCACAATCATTTTCTTTTAATTCAAGCAAAAAGAAGGATACGTTTTTATAGAAGTGTACCCTTTCTTTTACCAGCTATACATTTTATTTAACAATTACTACATTTTATATCATTAACCCGTTTTAGGCCAGGTATGGAAATTGTATTTTAAAATGTGGAATTATTTTCATTGAAGTATGCCTAAATTCAGCTTCATTAAGACACAACAAAAGTTTCGTGCATGAAAAATATTTTATGGTTAAATTAAAGAACAAATTATTTTGTTGAACAAATGTATTATCGCAGAATTTATATATTTCTTAAGAAAATTTTCGAAACATTTCAAATGGACTTGTCATTTGAGGCACAAATAAACAGTGTGGTTTTTGCACTTTACATAGCCTACGGCAGTAGTCGCCAAACTTATAAAGTCAGTGAGAAAACGCTGAATTTGAATTCTACAGAGAGCTATTTTGAACATTTCTCAGTGAGAATACTTCATAATGACTTTATCAGTCCATTGTATTTGCCAGGAAAACGAAGTCAGCTCAAAAGAAAGATTTACTATTTTTATGGGTTTCTTTATTCTGAATCTCTTGATTATCTTATTCATCACGCCTAATACAGTTAAATTTTAATTTCATTATTTTTTCATTACTTAATGAATTTGTAAATGAGTCAACGGCAAATCAAAGTTAGGTTTAACATGGTTAAAGTTTCACATAATGCGAAGTTGGTGTCTCTCTATGTATACAATGATAGCCATATCACGATACATATCTATCAACGCCGAATACAAAATCTCGTTTCTGTGAAAATAAATACAAACTTTGGTCTGAAAAACAGCCCCAAATGACGACATTTCGGAAAACGATGTGGTAGAAGTAACATTTTACGCAAATGATGATATTTGTAAGCTCCATCTGTCACCTAGTGACATTAATATTGTATATTGAATTTCTCTATGAAAAAATAAGTAACAGAAGATTTCTGGATGTATGAAGGAGTCAATAATAACTAATCTGAAATGCTTTGAGAAAAACAGTTGAGAATTCGTACTTTTTAATGCTCAAAAATCTTTCGAGACAACTTTAGTCACAAATATCTTCTAAAAATGCGAAATCTGTGAGTAGTTCATGAAAAAGATATTGCCAGTATTAATTTAGATAACCACAAATAGCATTTCAAACTTAACTAGTAGAATAAATTATAAATTTCTAACTTGTAGCTAACAATCCGTAACAATTCCAACACCAAAATACTTAATTTAATTCTTAATGTCTTATCCTCTTAGACCCCAGAACTAAGCACAAGCAATTTTGACCCAATTTTTTGGTTCTCTGATTTAAAAATGATTACTAATAAAATAACGAAAAACATTTTTTTAAATTTTAATTAATAATTAGTTTAAATAATAATTAATGCCCAATTTCCATGTTTTCCATGTTTAAAACGAAGTAAACTATCTGTTGATTAATTTCAAAAACAATCGAGTGTTTCAGCTTTTAAATTGCACAAACAGTAGTTAATTAACAGTATTTTAAAATATACCCAATTGGGTACACTTGGAATTAAGAGGATAAATATCAATATTTACTGAAATTAAGAATAACAAGAAGTTCCGTCTAGAACTATACGAGCCTACTTTCCCGTATACACCAGCTTCAAATTTATATTCTAGCTATCTCTCTCTCTCTTTCTCGTTTAGCTTAAGTTCTTAATTGCTTCAGATATGCCTTTTTCAACAGTTAATACGTATTCATTCAATCATTTATTATTCAGTCATTCATGTATTTATTCACTCAGTTATTAATTCATTCTTTTGCTTATTGATCATTCATCACTTCAAAAATATTCTTAAAAATCTCGAACAAAATATTTCATAGGAAAATAGGCTCGTTAGTTCTGGATGAACTTTCTATCTGTACATGTTTTACGTCATAAGAGCTTTCCGATAAAGTTTGTTCCAAGCAAATCGGTCCGTTAGATCAGGATTTATACAGGATTAAAATTTCCCTGTAGGCGCTATGTTAATTTTTTTTTTTGAACTGTTCAAAAATGAACAAAAATTGTTCAAATCAATATTTCAAGCCAAGAACTTCTGTCAGTGAGCTTGTTCATCGAAACTTGGATCTTGTACCCAAAGTTTACATAATTTGCTTCATTTTCGCCCATAGGCGCTAATGTTAAAATTTTTTGAACTGTTCAAAACTGAACAAAAAATTGTTCAAATCAAAAAGAAAAATATGGAAATTAGGTGTCCTCGCCGAGATCTTTTGAATGCAAAAAGAATTTTTTGAATCGGACAATTCGTTTAAAGTTATTAGGGGGGGGGGGACAGACAGACCGACAGACAGACCGATCGACAGACAGACAGACAGACCGACAGACACACTTTTTCCCCATCTCAATACCCTACTTTCAAATTTTTTATTTTTCAATCTTTATTTAATTACTTCACTTAATTTTGACTTTTCTTGATTTGTAACGATATTTTCACGATACATTAAGCCTTCTTTCATGCTTTATTATTATTTTTTTTTTTTTACTTTTACGGGAAAGTAGGCTAAAAATTCGTATAAATAAACCTTTCAGCTTTGCTGCTTCTCGGGTGATTCATCTTAACTTTGGCGATTATTGTTAGAACTGATTTGGCGATAAAGTATTCTGACTTATCCTGCAGCAACCCAAGGAAAGAGATTCATTCCGGGACCTCAGTCCATGAAAACCGGAAGTTCCGGCTCTCCTTTCAGGGAGTGGGATGGACCCGGAAGTCGCATCCTGCACTCCTTCCTTTAGTGACGACAATCGGGATCGCATTATCGCGTCCATCTTAATTTGTCCGCTCCCTCTGCGCAAATAGTTGTCCAAGTAATAGATCAAGCAAGTAAAAAGATTGTTGTATGTACTTAAATGAGAGCTTCAGAGAATTTCTCAGTCTCTGTCACTGTAATTATTTCACAAGTAGTGATGATATGAAGCATTAAAACATTAGTTTTGAACTGTTAAGGGGAGTCAACACCCAAAAATGTCGTAAAAAAACCAAAAGATTTTTATTGGCTTAAGTTGTAAAATAAATCTTTAAAAGTGTTTCCTGAAAGCTTCAGAAAAGTGAAGCAATATTAATGAAGGCAATTCAAGCAACGTCATTGGTCACGTGGCAGCGATTAAAGCAATGTAAACAAAGGAAGCCGTAGCATCGCTTTACTTCGAGTTCGACAAATCTAATTTAAAACTAGGCCTAAATAAAGTTCTTCTACATTACATAAAATTAACACTAAATACAACACTATAACTATTGTAATAATTAATAAATTCCTTTTATAATGATTAAATGAAATGTAAATACTGTGCTATAAGCAGAAAAGGCTGTGAAAATAGTCTTATTAGTTTTAAGATAACTAATTTTGCCTAGGGAACTCCAGGTAGAACTCAATTGAAAATCTTAGTAAACAAAGAGCGGATATCACGTGACAACGATGACTGCTCATAAGTCCCTCTAGCGGTGAATTGCCTCCATTGATTTATCATTGATTTTATTACGGTGTGATTTGCTACCTTTTCATTCCGAAACACAAACTGTGCTGAATATAAGCCACACATTTGTTTTTTAAATAAAATAAGCGAGAAGAAGCAATTTCATAGCGATTGTAACTGAAAATAAAAAGTTACTTGAAATTTTGATAAAGATATTGCAAGCGGAAAACTTAAAAGGCTGTTTTCTCTCGCTTTGTTTTTTTTTTTTTTTTTTTTTTGCGCATTTCATCGCAATTAAAATGTCAAAGCTTTTAAAAATTTGTATCTATAATGTAAATTTTTCCCCACGTGTTCCTGAAACTATACATAACAAATTTATGCTTTACTTTTATGGTAACTTAAGTATTTTCTATTTAAATTCTTTTTGTAGGTTTTTGAACTTTTTGTTGTTTTTTCTGCGTTACTTCAGTTTTTTTTTTCGCAAAAATTATTTGACTTATAAAAAATTCAAAGCATAAAAGTTTTGTTTTATGAGTAATGAATCAATAAAAAAAATTTGTAGACTTTACACCAATTTTTGAAAAAGAGGATGCATTTTTAAAAATTGCTAAGTTTCGTTTCAAAAATTAAAATTTGCAAATTATATTTTTAAAATCCACTTTTTCTAATATTAAATTTCTGATGAAGTGATATAACATGACATGAGACAAAAATTTAATTAATTTAACAAAATTTAATAAAAAAATTTAATATCAATAATAACAAAAATTTAATAAAATTTTAATTAATAATTAGATTAAATAATAATTAATGCCCAATTTCCACGTTTTACATGTTTAAAACTAAGTAAACTATTTGTTGATTACTTTCAACAAACAATTCGGCGTTTTAGCTTTAAAATTGCACAAACAGTAGTTAATTAACATTATTTTAAAATGTACCCAATTGGGTACATTTGGAATGAAGGGGTTAAAGTTCATTTTTTATTCTTCCTTATAAATCCACAAAAACTTTACTTTAAGGTGAATGACTACCTTCGGAACAAATTTTTTTTAAAAATGCAATTTCTGCACATGTTTTATACATTTTTGGTTAAATAATGATTTATGAACGTAAAAATACTTTTAAAAAATCCACATGTACTGTAGTCTGAATGAATGGGTAAAATGAGGAAAATTTTATTTAACTTTTAGCAAAACGGTTAACACTGTAAAAGAAAAAATATCGTTGCAATATTAATTATTTTCAGCCATTAGTTACAAATAACAATGATCTTCAAAATGAACTAAAATGAGAGAGAAATATTAAAATTTATGAAAATTACAAGGAAAAATGTATGCTAATGCATCGTTTCTCCGAAATTTAACGTGCAATCCACATAAAAACCCTTGTAAATAAAAAAGTACTTTATTTACATTAAAAATTGTACTTCATGTGATAGTTGATACTATTTCAAACAAACACTGAAAATTTTGTGAGAATACGTTGATTATGTTTGCAGATATCATGATAATGGTAAATGGGTTTTGCGAAAAAATAACTTTTGAGAAAACTGCAGTTGAAAGTTACAGTTCGTTCAAAAACAAGCTGGAATTACATGAGGAGTAGCAGACGATATGTTTTATAATAGCTATAACTTTTTTTCTAAAGTACATAGAAGAAAAAGAAAAACAGTTTTGGAAAGAGAAAAGTTCAAAGTATTAGAAAATGAAATAAAAAAAATTTCAACCTTGAGGTCAAAAATCGATGTTTTTAAGGTAGTCGGTCACCTTAAAGTCTGTTCGTAACGATACAGCTTTGCCATGACATAATTATAAGTTCGCTAATGAGCAATGATATTAGATAGCAATCTGAAAAATTGTACAGTATTTCCATTCACTTAACTAGGAGCAATGCTTTAGAAAACTAATCCCATTCATATTAACCATTGTTAATAGAAGAAGTGTCAATTGTTGCTTCTCAATACTAAATCGCCTTATTTCTATGTATGTAATAAGCTGAAATATGGTACAAATGCTTGAGAATTTAAAATTTAATTCCATCAATTAATATTTTATAATGATTATAAAATTATTACTCATAATATTTTTAGTGATTACTCCCAAATAATATAAAAGTAGTAGAATTTTAGTGAAATAACGTGAACATAGTGAAGCCGTATAAATCTTTTTAACTAGTTTACTTTTACCAGTTAACTTTTTTAACTAGTTAGTCAGTGTTTTTTAAAGAGATGTTTATGAAACCTAAAACCCAGTGTGAAAAGATTAGACCCCCCATTCATAACATTTTTTAAAAACTTTATTGGCGATAAACCAACTCCTCCTTTAACCCTTTATCTACTGCATTATGATCTACAGTATTTTTTTTTACAGAAATAGTTTGTGTAGGTATTTACACTGAAAATTAAGGGATTTACATAAATAAAATGCTCAGCCTACAAGTATATATTTCTTTAAAGCTAATAAGGGCCACAGAGTACTTACCCTGTGAAATTAATTATATACACTTTTTAATCAAAATATTTCGTCAAATAGTTTTCTAAGTTCTTAACTAACACATTAAAAAAATCAGTGACTTGATTCTTGAATTTTACTACTTTTCTGGAGCGAAACTCTAAGGGAGCAATCTGAACAAAATGGAAGTTCAAAACACAGCATCTGTTTCAAGACTATCTATCTCCCTTTCCTCACTAAAATAGTCTTTATAGAACCCTTGCTGATATAGATCCTGAAAAAGGAGAATTTAAAGACTGTCCCGGCAAAGTACCATCAGAATATTGGTAAAAATGGTTGTTGTATGGAATTTATAGAGAATGGTATCTATAAGCGCCGCCAGTAGAAAAGGGTTAAATTACTTATCTGTATTGCCTCGCGTTTTTTTTTACCAAAGAAAAATAATTTTTATTGAGCGACAAACAGAAGAACTGACTTTCTTTCGTCAGTTGCAAAGTTGGCAGCACATATACAATGCACAGTGCACTTGCATGCATTGATGAATATTATATCCAAAATTACCGACTAAAATAAAAAAAGTAAAAAAAAAAACGAAAACAAACTAAATACACTGTTAAAAATTTCCGTAAGAAAACAGTACAATAACCATTTATTTGATTGTTATTTTACCATATTTAATTGCAACAGTTGAACAACCATTAAAAAGATGGTACTCAAACCGCTGATTGCGAAAAAAATCGTTTATTCTCTGTTTATCCTAAAGAACGTTTAATAACCATAATTTTCAAGCGCTCAATAAGAATCGGGCGTCCATCTTGATTGCGAAATCTTACCGGTCGTACGTTGTTTTAAAATAGGAATACGGATTTATGAGTTAAAATCTGCATGTGTATATAAAAAAAGAAGAGAAAAAAAAGTGGCTTAAGCAGTGGTTACTAAATAGAAACACATACACACGTAAATCAAAAATGGGAGACATCGGATTCCCGAACTGTTTGCAAATGAGCGAACCCATAATTTGAGCTGCTGAAGCTTGTTTGTATCTTAATTTTTGCAGCAAATAAAATTATTTTCGTCAATATACAGTAAATTAAGACTAAAAATGACTTTGGATCCAATCAAAAACTGAAATCTCAATCTTAAGGCAGTTTGCCTGTTGGAAAAGAAGATTTATTGATAAATAAACGGCCGCTTTACGTGGTGTAGGTGGCCGAGTGGTTAGCGAGCAAGGTTGGTGTGCCGAACACCCGAGTTCGATTCCTGCAAGCTTCGTTTACTGTTTCTGCGCCTCGAAAGATTCTACGCCTCGAAATGGATCAAATACCGTAAAAACTTACAGTTACAGTTTTGAAACCATTTATAAAGGGTTACGAAACCATAAACTTTTGTATTTACGGCTTTTTAATCAAGTTGATTGGAAATGGTTAGGTCCCGTAAAGATAGAAAAGTGTTCCAAACCGTAAATTTAACGGTGAATTAGATGGACAGACTGATGCCGGTCATTTAACCGTAATTTCATGATGAAATTTTTATCAGTGTACAGCAGAGTCCCGAAAACTCAGCTCAAGTGAGGACCGAAGGCTGACCGATCTTCTGAAAATGCCGAGTTATCAGAAATGGATCTAAAAAATAATAAATAGGTGTGCGTTTAATCAGAAAATACGGTTCTGTACTGAAATACAACAGAAAAAACTGACTGAATACCCTTAAACAAAGAGAAAGTACTTTCTTTATGAAGGCATAAAGTATTTGACACTTGAAAATGAAACTTAATGAATGCACAGTAGTGTACAGTAATTTGCCTGATAAGGCAGCCCTCAGAGAAAATATATTTAAAGGCATAAAGCTATCAATGAAAATTAACTAGCCAACTTTTCAGAAACTGGAAACTTTTCTTTAAAGAAACGCGTAGAAAGAAGTTTTAAGGAAATGTTTCGCCTTGCCAAGTGTTGGCTGAATGGCTAGTTTTATATACAACAGAGAAAAAACTGACTGAATACCCTTAAACAAAGAGAAAGTACGTACTTTATGAAGGCGTAGAGTATTTACCACTTGAAAATGAAACTTAATTTGAAGCTGAATTTTCGAGACTGTCTTTATATGCAACTATAACTCTTTTTCTATTCAAAACTTTATCAATAATTAAAGAAAAGAAATACTTTTCATTTAATTGACATTTCGTTTTAGCTTATTGACGATCAAAGAAAGAAGGGAAATGGAACAATGAGTTAAAATAATTGAATATGTCTACATAAATCATGAATTTGTAACAAATCTTGCGGAATTAAAATACAGATCTTAAAATGAATTTATAACTAAAAAAAAACTAACTCCCTGGCATTACAGCCCATGATGGACCAGGGCCTCTCTAACAATTTTCATCCAAGTCTTTCGCTTTTTCTTTCCAGTTTCGGACATTTAGATTCGTAAGGTCTTTCTCCACCTCGTCTACCTATCTTTTAAACGGTCTTCCTCTTTTCCTTCGGCCCTGGCACTGCCCCTTTAAAATCTTCTTAGTGCCTCTGTTTTCCTCCATTCTCTCAAGGTGTCCAGATTGTATTCTTTTTGTTCTTACATAATTAGTTACATATTTTCCTTTAAATAATCTTTCAATTTCGAAATTATAACGCTTCCTCCAAAGAACACCCTCTTTGACAGGTCCAAAAATAGCTCTTAGAATTTTCCTTTCAAAATGAATTTATAAAAACAAACAACTTCTGTTTCTTATAGCACTAAAAAAATTTAAGTTTGATAAAAAATAAAAGTATTTTTTTATCTCGAGAGTAAAATTCTATAGTACCTGTATAAGTACAGGAACAGTAACAACTGTCAGGCTTACCACAAAATGATTTTCATGCTTAACAGAAAATTAAGTGCTGCTCACAATACTTCTAAAAATGCCTTTGAATTTGTTTCATAAGTTTCTATGAATCAAACTGAAAATTGGTGTGCAGTGCATTCTTACTATTGAATGAAACATCTTTTGATGCATTACCTGCAAAAACGCCCATTGGTGGAAAAGAATCTTTACTTTTCACTGAAAGTTTTCGTGACAAAACCGAGGTTAGCCGGGTGCGACAGATGAAAGAAGGCAGTGCGACATGAGAAATTACTGTCCAGCAAAAAAGAACTATTTCCCCACATTATGATGGATCCCGAAAGATTCGTTCTTTGTCCAACAAGGCCGACTGTCTATCGGTGAGTCGGAAAGTGGGGGTGCCAGTCGGGGCTGCAGACCGCAGATTGAACCGCTCTGCTTACGCAAGAGATAAAAGATACCATTTGGCTCTGGCTATCGAGTTTTTAGTTTAAGGGACGATGTAAAAATTTCAAGATACTGCATTTGAGAATATATCGCTTATAGAAATGAGCAGTGTCATATCTGCAAAACATAGTTTTTTTGGTTTTTATATCAAAATTTTCGGATTTTTGAGCTCTTGATATTCATAGTACTGCTGTAAGTAAATGTTCAAAAATTAAGGCTAGAGGCCAACTGTACTTTTTTGGAGAAATACTGTAATAACTACTTTTTATAGTTATTTCTAATTTTTTGACATCATTAACATCTAGCATGTGAGAGAAAGCAAGAACAATCACTATTTTCTGAACACAATTGATTATAATAATCATTGAAACAAATAAGGTAATTAAATAAAACAAATTGTAAAAAGTTCAAACGCCTCTTTTCAAAAATGTCCATTTTGCAGACATGACTGTTCATTTCTATAAGCGATATGCGGAATGAAAGACGCAGTACTTACACTACTGGCCAAAAGTATTGCGAGTGCGAGAAATCAATTTTCTCTAGAATAAACATGAAAAAAGCCTCGAAATAATAATAATAATAAAAATTCTATTCTGTCGATATGTTTTTATCGTTAATATGGTTAACCAGTTGAAAGACAACATATGATAATCCATTGAACGAAAATATTATGTAGTTTCATGGAAAATACTGGCGCACAAAAAATGTACAGGTTATCAGAAATCGGTCGTCTTATTAAAATGAAATAAAGAAACGATTTCAAGTTTTTCTGAACAGAAAGATAATAAATAAGGGCGATTAAACCTCAAAACATTCAATATGTTGTTGAGCCGACTCTAGAAGCAACTCTTTTAAGCATGGAATCCTTCAGGTTTTTAACACGTCCTTCTGTATTTCATGGCGCAAAATTTCAATTATTCTTTCGTGATGCTCTCGTTTTATTCTAAGAAAATACTGAGATAGTTTCTTTCCCATTATATTTCATAAATTCTCAACAAACTTTAAATCTGGCGAGTTTCCTAGACATAGAAAAACACTTAAAATTCTTAGAATTCTGAAGCTTGAGATACTTTTTTCCAGTAGTGTATTCTAAAAAGGGGGTCGTAGCTACTAGATAGAAATAAAACGATTGAGCATAATTATGAAATCATTATCTAACACGCAAAACTTTAAAAAAAAAAAACATAAGTATGAAAACAAGTACTTTACGTAATTCTTCTTGCTCATTAATTTTTTTAATACGAAACTGAACTTTTTACAAAATTCTGCATTAATCAAAATGGATCCTATTTCCTATCCTTAAAAACCTATCCTTAAAAGCGAACATTTAAAGAAAAAATTCTACTGCAAGTTCTCTAAACAAAACAATTTATTAACACAATCAATAATTGCTGAAAAAGCAAACCCTTAATAAAGCTCTATAATATTTTTGTTCACTTTATTTATCAGAATTACTGCAATTGCTTCTCGTTGCTACCTTTGCCTCCTTTACTGTTCTTGTTTTAACGGAAGTCCTCGAGACATAATAAATAACGAATTTATTAAGAACATTTAGACACCTGCAAGTCATTTCCATTTAAAATTTTTCTCGACTCAAATCCCACACTAGCTTAAAGTGCGTCAAAAACGAAATACTTTTTTCGTAAGCATTGAGACAAGTCATTCTCTTATTTTACCCTGTTTTCTTTCTCTTCAAATTATTTTTTTCATTTATATCACGCAAAGGGGAAAAAATTCTAAAAATGAGAATCAGAACTAAAAAAAAAAGATATTGAATGGTAGAAGGAAAATCAGTAGCATAACAGAACTGATAGTCAGGTGAAGTTAACTGGTGCGGAACAAAGAAAAAAAATATCGGTACTAAATTCCTTAAAAACACTTTTAAATTATAACTTTTAACGTGAATTTACTTTTAAACATGTAAATGAATGTTATAACTTAAATAAAAAAATGTTTTAAGTTACACGGTTTTATTTAAAAACATGGTTGCATTATTCCAAACATTCCAAATTAAAATTCAAAACATTGGTGCATTATCCAAAAATTCCAAACAAAGCTATCGTTGACATTCGACAAATAATAATTCTGATCATTTCCTCAGACCCAAAATTATTATTTTTTTCCTAATTAACGTGATAATGAATTTTAAATTGGATGAAATATGGTATTGTCATCGAAGTTAAGCTTGTGTGCAAAGTTTGAAGATAATTTAAGCAGTAACATTGGTCGAAAACCACGTCCACGGAACAAGCTTCCGAGACAAATCAAGTTAAATAAAACCGTTTAATAATAATAATAACAAGCATCTGTTAATGTTGAATTAAAGAAAATAACAGTTGAATAACATATAAAAGAAATGGTAATCAGCATATTAAATAATCTGTCGGTTATTTTTTTTTCTAAATAAAACAAATTTCTTGAGGCTTCAGTCAGTTTCTAATAATAAGACAATAATACGTTCTAAGAAAGCACATTACCAAATATTACGTTTTTCACTCAAGGCTCTCTGCTCAAAGGTTCAATGCTCAAATTTGTTCAATCTCGCAAAGCTATAAAATGTGAAACCCTTTTGGCATAGTCATTGAAGTACCCCGCAATTTCACTTAAGATAGCAGCCAAATGAACCTAAAACCGAAACTACATATTGCAGTAATTTTAAATTCCTCTCCAATTCGGTGATGAGACCCAAAAAGCAATCACCATCACTGAAGTCTTACTTAAATTGAAAAATAAAACAACATGACTCATTTTTACAGGCCATTTTCGCGAAAAATCCTTGAATGGACGGCACACCCGCCACAAAGCGCCCAGATATCGTCTCATCTGTAATAAACGATTCTTCACGCAAAGTGTATGGGCCATACGTTCCCCGTCCACCCTATCGGAGCTTGCGATCTGCGGAAAAGCACCGCACAAAAGACCGACATCCTCCATAACTCCCCCGACCAACAAGCCTAATCGTTTGCTGAAAACGAAACGCAGAATCGTGACAGCGATTTAATAAATTAAGCATCACTGAATCCCTTCCCTTGTCATTCCCCATTCCCCCCACGTGACGGAGAAATGTCTCATTCACTGCAGACCAATTAAGAGCGGGTAACGGCAATTAATTTTAGAGTCAATAATGGTATAAGTGTAAAGCCGTAAAAAAGATTGCTTCGTCGTTTGGTTCATTGCTTTATGATGCAATCGAACTACAAATTTAGTGTAATAAAAATTATTTCACGTTAAGAAAGCACAAATTAGCATTGATATGCAGACACATGTTTCGGGATTACTTGGAATCCCTTTTTTAATGCGACAAGGACCTTCTAGAAGCAAAACATCTAAATGAAACAGACAAAACAACAAAAACAGGGCTCATATAGCCTGAGATTTATCTGCAAACCAATGAGAATAAAGTCAGCGTGAAGTGGAAGTAGAAGTAGCACGGAACATATGCTTGCATTTTATTGCTAATTTGTGCTCTCTTAACGTGAAGTAATTTTTTATTGCAATTTACTTACCACTAGGTTAATTTAGTATTTTTGCAAATTTAGTGTTTAGTAATTACCATACATCGGTGTATAAAGCGCACTGGGGTTCATCAGGTTGGAAAAAGACTTGAACCAGATCGAAGATGAAATAAATAAATTACCTTTGTAACGAAAATCAAAGGAATAAAAGCACGTTAAAACAGAGCAAAATTTTCAGACACGTGGCTCGAAGTTACAAGGAACCCCCTTGTCAATGCGAAGAAGTGAGCTTATGGATGAAAATTCGCTATTTTGATGGATGCTGTTTGTTGCTTTATTGGCGTTTGTTTATCTTGCAGGAAAAATCAAATTATCGATTTCAATTGGAATATTTTACGTAACGAAAGAGCAACTGTTACATTAAAAAGTTAAAATGTACCTTAGCATTTTTTCATAGTAGAATTCCAGTAATTCCTCATCGTCAGCACTGCTGCTAACATCAGGTATAACTTGACAATTTACATATTCTACCGGCTCAAAAAAGCATTGTTGACATTTCCAAAAAAAAAAAAAACGGGGGAAGATATGTACGGGAAAAGTATTTAATGATTTTTTTAAAAAGTTATATCAGCCCATAAAAAGCAGGCTTTGGGATACTATTTTAGAATTTTTATTCCTTGTCTTAGGGATCATTCATAAATGATGTCACGCTTCGAGGGGGTGGGTTTCGGGAAATAGTGACAAGGAAAGGAGAAGGGGCAACAAGAAGTGTGACATCATACTTATGAAACATAGCGTGGCATGTGACAAAGGGGGAGGGGGTATGTTAAAGTGTGAAATTTTGTGACAAAGGGAGTCAAATATATGGGGTGAAAAGCGTGATGTCATTTATCTACAGGCAAATACCGAAACGTGTCTCCGATTTACAAACTAAATACACATCAAGATATCAGTGAAGTTGATAACTCAACTTCATAAAGGTAGAAAACTTCTTTTTTTTTCTTCATTATTATTATTTTTTAATTAATTTGTTTATTTATTTATTTATTTATTCATTTACTTATATTTTGAATGCAATAAATCTGAGGGCCTCACAAATTTATTGCGTCATTTTTTTTTACGATGCAGGTATTTTACGACAGCAGATTTTCTACATGAAAGGAATGTACTTGAAAGTTTCTTATTACTGAGAAATTTGTTTCACTGCATAGCCAAAGAATGCACATAATAAAAATTAAGAGTTCAAATTAGAAAGATCGCATAATGATGATAAACAGTTAATAGTTTAATATTTTATTTTTATATATTTGTTGAGAAATAATAAAACCAAATGGTTTCTGATTTTGATTACAAAACAAAGTTTAAAAAGAGTACGGAAATTCAAGAAAAATAACATACAAAATAAACATTTTTAGAAAGAAAATGTTTTGAAAAATAAACTTATTTATTTTCATTTAAATTATCCTAGTTTTTTTAATTTATAAGTTCTACTTATTTCTTTTCGAAGTTGAATTTACTGCAAAAATCAAATGTATAGAACAAGTAAGTAAACAGGTACGTTACATTCCAGTTTTAAGAAAATCGCATGTTTTCACGACGGATTTTTAAATTCTTCTAAACTAATTATGTAGTAAGTGCTACCAGTTGTTTTTATTATTAATAATCTACACTATTAACTTTGCACAGCAAACGTAACATTTAACGTAAGTGATGACTTCGTGAAACGAAACGTAAAACTTGTTAATTTTTATAATTACTCTTCTAGAAGAAAAACTAACTTTAAAGCAAAGTTATATTTTTGTAAATCTTTTTAACATTTTAGTTTTTTTTTTAACACGTCAGCTTTTTTTCCCCTTCTTTTTTTTATCTGTTTAAATTGGTGCAATACTTCTTTGTACCATAAAGTATTTTCTAATATATTTACTTTTCCCTTTTTCATTTATTTATTAATTTTGAGTGTAATATAACTTAGCCCCTATTACATTAGAGCGACATTTATTCATGATGCAGGTGTTTTGTGCGAGCAGATTTTCTACATAAGAAACTCGATTCTTGAGGTTTCTTGTTACTCAAAAATTTCTTCCAGTGCATAGCAAAAGAATGCAAATAATAAAAGTCTAGAGTTCAAATTAGAAATTAAAGTGCACATTAATGTTAAACAGGTCGCACTTTGACCCCTTTCCTTACGCATGCGAAGGGAAATAATAAAGCCGAATGGGTTCTGATTTTGATTAATAACTGCAGAATAAAAAGTTCAAAAGAGCGCGAAATTTTCAAAAAGATAACACAGAAAATAAAAAATTTTATAATGAAAATATTTAAAATGCATTATTTATTTTATTTTCCATAATTTTAAATTTATAAATGTTACTTGCTCCCTTTTCGAAGTTGAATTTTCCGTGAATAGCTTTTTTGCAGGACACATTCTAGTTTTAAAAAATTGCATGTTTTCACATCAGATTTTTAAAAATTCTTATAAACTAATTATTAGGAATAGAATCAGTTATTATCATTAGTACATACACTCGAATATACATGGCGAAATTAGCATTTAATTTAGTTACACTTCCGCATTACGAAAAGCAAAAGTTATTATAAAAGCAGACCTACAATATTAAAAGTAAAATGCATCAGAAGTTCTATACAAAAGATAAAAAGCTACTGCGTAAAAGTGGTTTCTTTGCGTAAATACCCTTGTTCTACAGAAACAAACTTTACAGCACCATTTTAGTAAGTCTTCTAACATTTCAGAAGTTCTTTCTAATTTTTACCTAGCTATAGTTTTTTATTATATTTTCTTCCTAAGTTTATTAAAAATGCTTCAATACTTTTACGTACTATTAAGTACTTTACTTTAATTTTTTATAGCGGTATATTATTCACGAGTCCTTTTCTTCACAACTTAAAATACCCTTGCTATGTCGGCAATTTTTAACGTTAACTTTAAATTCCACCAACATGTTTGGCTCATTCTTAAATATTTTTTAACATTATGCAGTTACTGTGTATGGTAATGTAAAATTCTAGATATTCATCACAGGGAAAATGTATAGACGAAAATTTTGCTGCCTTTAACGGAAGTCATTTTCTGAAGTAAAAATAGATTACAAGAAAGTAATAATTATTTCATATTTCTATTGGCATTTTCAAAACACGACTTGTTATTTTTTAAGACATTAAAGTCTTATAGTTAAATGAGTTAATTTTAAAACGGAAAAATTATCAATAAGTGCATTAGAACCAATTATACTTTCAGGATCTAAGATGATTAAATATAAATATCAATTAGTGTGTAAAATAATTGATAAACTTTCAAGTATAAATAACATTTTTTCTAGAAATATTTTAATAGAGAACCTTTTTTAAAAAAAGTAATGCCTATGAGACATATAAAAGTTCTGAATTATTTTTTTAAATTTTACAAAATATCGCTCATGCACTTTTACATATATTTCCTATAAAGACTTTTTCGAATGAACTGAAATGAAGCTAAAACACAATAATTTCAAAGAATAAGAAAGTAAGAAAACTTAACTCCTCGAATTCTTTTCAAAAGGATGTGACAAAATTATTATACTACCTTTTAAGAAAACGCATGAAAAAAAGCAAAGTTTTTTTTTTTTTGCTTAAAATTACTATCTTTCACTTAAATTAACTCTGAAAATAATACTTTTATTGCAAAATTACATGAGTCAAACGCATTGCAATTCAAAATATATAACCAGGTATAAGATTCCAAAATTCAAATGACTACTGTTGAGATGGCTAAAAACGTCGTTTATCCCAAAGACAACTGTTAGCCCAAAGAAATTTTTTACTCGTGTTTCGGGAAACAAGAAATCTCTTCGTCACTGCAAGAAATAAAGCTTTCTGGAAAAAAAAAAGAGTCCCTATTAAGGTTGCGTGTTCTGTGGCTTACATGTTGAGGATTTTTATTAAACTATTTTTATCGTTCATTAATACTCTTTGTTGCAGAAATCCTTACAAAATTAAGGTTCATAATTTATAAGGGACACCCTTGATGTCAATTCTTATACTACTAATTGCTTTAAAAATATTGCTTACTATGTGTGTTCGCAGATAATAATAATAAAAATAATAATACATTGAACGTTTTTGTAGGAAATGTGAACATATAAAAATTACCCCATTCAATGTTTTTGTAGGAAAAATGAATATTATTTAAAAACATAAGTATAGGAAGTGGGTTTAAACTTATCACCCATCCAATTTTATCGCAGACTTAACCACACTTCAGTCCACATCAGTGCTCGAAAAATCTTTAAAATTTTACATGAAATGCCGGGCATGTTTATATGAAAAATACATGCACGAACAAAATTGTTTCACTCCCAGAAGTTGCTTTATTGCATATTAATAAAAACATTTGAATTTGACCGAATAGCATTAATAAGACAAAAAATTAAATTAATAGTAAAACTGAAAAACAATTATTCACGTTAAGAAAGCACAAACGAGCAGTAATCTTTAACGCAGCTTTCTCAACGTGAATTATTGTTTTTCAGTTTTACTGGTGCACAAAGTTCATTATTTTATAAATTAACAGTGTTATACCTGAATATAGAATTATTTCAACGTTAATCAAATCATTAGAAATTACATTACAAGTACATATTACATAATAAGTCGCTACAAGTCAAAATTTAAATTCTATTACCAATTTATTGTCGACGCGCATGTCCGTCAACGTGTCACTTTCGAGCTCCGTTACGGATACGGTGATTTTTCAATAAAAAAAAAAATAACGCTTTAGAAAGAAATATTTGCTTAAAAATACAACCCCTGCCGGGCATGTAAGGATTGAAAATTCATGCCCGAACGGAATTTTTACATGCCCCGGGGTATAAAACATGCCCCGGGATATAATATTTTCGATCCCTGGTCTAAGCAATGAGTTTTCTGGACTCTACCAACAAAGACAAAAGAGATAAATAAAAAATAAATAAAAATAAGAAGTACAAACAGTTGTCGACTAAGAACAATGGCTGTCAAAATGTCGAAAAGTTGGACTCATTCACTTTCGTTGATTGTAGAAGTTACTTGATTTATTCACTGTATTTTTATTTTTTATTTAATGCTTATTACTTAAAATATGACATTGATTTTTTTTTTACCCTTTGATTCCGAAAGTCTTTGAAGTGCCAGTATGTACTGCATTTAAAAATTTTTTTATGACTATCCTCAAAAAGAATTAGGACCTTATTTCATTTTGCCTCAAATCCTGTAAAACGCAAAAGGCAATATGCTATTCTATTGATTGCCTATCAGCTGCGGAAGTGACGTATTGTTGTTTGCCACTTCCTATCCCGTTGATGCACGCGCTGAATGAGAACGAAAAGGGGGTTCGCAATTAATATCCCCGCCGAATACAATGGCAACACATCCCCCCTCCCTCTAACCGCGTGAATATATACGGTAATGGAAAGCACTTTGTATCGAGGTTTGAAAAGGCAGAGCTATTAGCTGGGATGTTGGCAAGGTTTTATTGGAGATAAATAGTGGGGCCCTTTTTAACAGTATGTAAAGTTTTTTCCCTCAAAGCTCGCAGTGTATGGAGACATTTTTTCAAGCTTTATCGATGTAAGTGCTCTTTTATTAAAGGTGTATTATTTAGGTGAAAAAGAGAGTGTTAGAATAAGCTTTTATGATTTACCTCTGGGAAAAATTCAATGGATCATTTATTTGTTCTTTATCGAGTTACTTTTGTTACTTTGATTGAGGGCTAGGGAAGACTGGGATAATTTATAGTAGAGATTTCGAAGCTACTGACTTATCATAAAATTGCCATTAAAGTTACAGTTAACTATTGCATGAGATGTGACACGAAAATGTAAATTATGAATTAAACTAATTAACTTATGAATCCAAATTATGACAAATCGTTTTCTTTGGGGTATTGTTACGTTGCCTAAAAACTGTGTACAAACAATATTCATGATAATACATGTTCTATACGTATAAAAATAGTGAAAAAGACTGATAGTCATAAGATTTGTTAATCTTTTCTTGTTTTAATAAAATTTTACAAAATAGCATAATATTACTTAGCAACAGAAAAATTGTAAAGCAACATAAAAAAACATTTATTTCTTTCGTAAATATCACAATAAAATTATCAATTGCTATTCCCTTTTTCAGGAAATAGTGAACTTACAAATGCTGTGCGAGTTTAGTTTAGTGGAATTCCTAATTTGCAGGATTAAAAAACACTTTTTTTCTTATTAATTTTAATTCATTTCTTGTGTCCACAGAGTAGTGCGTTGAATAATGGCTTAATATGAATACTGTATATAGCAGTAAAACTTTAAACACCAATGGCTTTTGTAAGAAAATCAAATTAATGATTATATTTAAATAAACTCAACTTGGTTGATATTGTGACTTGATAGATATAATAATTATTAATTAATATCACTCGATAAAATAATTTAAATCAATGGTTTTTAAAAAGTTAAAGAAAAGAAAAAGTGTCTATATATGTGTGTGTACAATCTTTTAGAAAAGTTAACTCATTTAAACCACGATGAGGGGGGAAAATTACTGAACGAGAGATAAATAGTAATATCTAATAATTTGCATATGAGGATCGAATTTCCCTTTAATTATAGTCTTCCTTTTAATGAATGTGGCTCATAATCTTCCTCAAAGCGAATGTAAGTTTTCTAATTTTCCTCAAAGCGAATGTAAGTTTTCTAATTTTCCTCAAAGCGAATGTAAGTTTTCTAATTTTCCTGAAAGCGAACGTAGGTTTTCTAATCTTCCTGAAAGCTAACGTAGGTTTTCTAATCTTCCTCAAAGCGAATGTAGGTTTTCTAATCTTCTTCAAAGCGAATGTAGGTTTTCTAATCTTCTTCAAAGCGAATGTAGGTTTTCTAATCTTCCTGAAAGCGAATGTAGGTTTTCTAATCTTCCTCAAAGCGAATGCAGGTTTTCTAATTTCCCTCAAAGCAGATGTAGATGTACTAATTTTCTTCTACCCGAACGCAGATGTGCTACTAATCTTTTTACTAGTGAATTATATGCGCATTAATCTTTTTCTTAGGTAATATAGATGTACTAATACACAGCCCTGTTTTTTTTAACATTTAAAAAATATGCTTGGCAAAGGAAAAACAGGAAACACAAAGAAAAAAATAAAGGAAGAAAGATAAGTAATGACATTAATTTCAACCTAAATTATTCGTTTTTATGGTCTTGCAGTATAACAGATTACCTTACTTTTTTCTAAATTCACGAATTCATAAAGCTAAGTTATAACTCGTCTTGAATAAGGATTGAACTCGTCTCTTATAAGTTACACAGCACATCATTTTATTTTTTTATGTTAAGACCATTTTTTTCTGCCGCTATTCAACAACTCCAACCATTTGTTATATCATCTCGTCCTTCTGAAATTCCTCCAGACCTTTTTACATTTATTTAAAAAAACTTTGAAAGGAAATTGAATCTCGGGGCGATTTTCTAACTTTGGTAGATACATCATTTCAAGCATGGTCGGAAGAGGGCGCTCTTTTCAGAGGTCCTTCAACGGATAGGAGTGCGGCTTCCTTATATCCGGCTTAAGATGAACCTTGGGTTACTTGAGCTGATTTTTTTTAAAATTTTGACAATTTATGCAGCGAATTCACATTAAGACTCTCTATCGTAGAATGAAAATATTCAGTTTTTAACAAATATGTCAACACTTCATAGCCTTTTTATTAGGTTCTCCTGAGTCGTTTTTGCTTAAGCATTTATACATAATGCTAGAATAATGCTAGAATAAAAGTTAAAATTTTTTGAAGTTAAAATTTTTCTTTTAATTTTTATTGTCAATAAGAGTATTTCCATTCGAATAATGTTACACTGAATATATTTATATGCACATATACTTAAAAAAACATAATGCTGAAATAGTATTGAAGTTAAAAGTTTTTATTTGGTATACTGTGTCAAAAACAGTATCTCTATTTGGTGTATGTCGACTTCACCGGTGTTTGTCAACATTCTCTATTTGGTGCATGTCAACATTCACTGGCGATTGTCGACATCGTCCGATTTCGAACATTCACCGTACCATATATATTTTAAAATAATATTTAAGAGCCTATATTTTCCTTAAAACATCTTATTTTGATAGCAAGTTTAGGTTTTTAAAATTGCACATGTATTTTCATTAATTTTGATGCTTTGGCAACGTTAACTAAATGTCATGAATATGGGGTTCAAAGAGAGGAAAAAAAAGTTTGCGCACGCCTGAGTCAGGTATTTTTCTTTTAGACATGTTTCCTTTAAAACCTATGACCAGCTAGTTGATAGATAAAATAAACACGACTGAAAGAAATAGCCGTTAAATATAAAATTATACTGCCTTATTTATCCGCAATTCAGAATTAATTTGTTGAAAACTATACAAAAGTAGAGAAAAATCAACCTCAAACGCTTCTAACGTCATTGATTGATCTCTTATATAAACCACTTTTTTCTTTTATCCCATAAAGCAGAGACCGCTGCCCGTTTGTATAGGTATTATAGAGCAGTCATGTCACGTGTTTCTTTGGGATTGGTCGAAGGTTAGTAGCTTCTTCCCATATATCACTCCCCATAAGTCACTCCCTGATTGCTGGAGTTACAACACTTGTTTCAGAGATTTGTTTTTCAACGATCAGTACAGGGGCAATGTGTTCATGTTTTTCCAACTACGCAAAATAATGTGCACTTAGAAAAGATACTTAGCAGCAAATTGAATTACATGTAAACCAAAATGCAAACACTTATGATTTCCCATAAATTTTGTAAGACAATTTTAGCTGTTGAAATAATAGCTAAAATAAAGCAATTTTAATGGCAGTATATATAAGGTGAATGACCCGGTAGTGGACACAGTTAAGAAAATTTCCGTACTCTTTTACGTGGCAAAATTTTTTCAAGGGACTTACATCAATATTTGCATATTTAGCTTAATCGCCAACTATTTCTCTAAAAATTTATTACCTATAAAATGTCATTTGATGAAAAATTAGGATTTTTACGTCAAATTTACTAAACGCTTAATTTGTATCTATAGTGGACATTTATAAGACATGTATTTGCATTTGTAGCGGACAGAAATTAATATCATCTATTTTATACTGTTAACTTGGAGAAATAATTTTAAAAATGACTAAGGGACCCTTCATAACTGATGTCACGTTTTTTCCCCATATATTTTCCCCAAATCCCTAACCTTGTTATTAATCGGCTTCAGTAAAGAGCAGCATATGTGACC
Source organism: Octonoba sinensis (assembly GCA_038502835.1). Taxonomy (NCBI): domain Eukaryota; kingdom Metazoa; phylum Arthropoda; class Arachnida; order Araneae; family Uloboridae; genus Octonoba; species Octonoba sinensis. The sequence continues at coordinate 27,662,591 of CM076603.1, forward strand.
GTTGAGGAGGCAGCTATTAAATATTATGATCCATGTACTTGCATTGATGCTCCACGCCAACTTTAGTTCTATTAACCAGCACTAGGAATCGTTCGCTATAGGTTCTGATAATTTCATTCAAATTTAATGTTACATTCGCTTATTTTAGGAGATTACAGATCTAAATGTCCACTACTAGAGCGGTGTCCACTACCGGGTCATTTACCTTATATATCCGTATAAATTATACGCAAATAATAATTGTACTGCTCTCAAAAAATAAATATGCTTTCGTATAGTAAGCTAAAGGTTAAGTCCATTTGTCTTTTGTAATGTCAGTCGCAACTTCTTTGTTACATTTTACTTTTGAATACTAAAATAACTCTATAAATTTTGGTGTGATTACACATCTTTATATATGCTTCAAAAATGGAGGTAGATTCCCCCCCGCCCCCCAAACATAAATATTTTTAGTTATTAGATAAAACATGAGGTGACAGACAAAAGAAAAAATGAACATGGTTCCCACGGTAGGTTTTTAAATAACAATTAAAAATTTCCCTTTTAGACTAAGATTCCATCTCTATATCTAAAGTCGTTTGAAGATGTGTAAGCACGCTAAAGTACATGAAGTTATTTTAATACTTAGTACGTGAAATTAAGCAGAACAAGATAATGATTGTTTGCTTTTTACATGGTTTTATTTAACTTGACTTGTGGCGGAATTTTGTAAGGCGGTTTTCGACAACTATTACTGCATAAATTATCTTCAAATTTTGCACACAAGCTTATTTTCGATGACAATACAATAATAAATCCATTTTATAATTTATTATAACGTTAATTAGGAAAAAAAATTAATAATTTTGGCTCTAAGGAAATTATCAGCATTATCATTTGCCGTTTGGCAACAATAGTTTTGTTTGGATAATGCAACGATGTTTTGAATTTAAGGGGACACGGGACCTTGAAATCATCAAATTTTCGAAATTTTTTTTTTTCATTGAAAGTATGAAGAAAATAATTGTCTATCTTGTGGTGTAAAATTTTTTTCGATACGATGATTTTTAACGATTTTATGACGTTTTTTCGAAAAAGTGGGCGGGGCTTGGGAGTGAGAGTTTTGACACTTTCACAGCTGTCAAGTTTGTTTACCTTCTGATTCTCTCGTATTTTTCTGAATTTTCCCCTCAGATTTTCGAATTTAATATTAAAAATATTTTAATTATTATATTTGAACAGTTTGGCAACACTGCGTTAACTTTGACCATGTTTCTTTGAACATTTTCGCATTTGTTTATGTTTATTTTTTGCCTAGTTTGCTATCATTTTCGAACTCGCATTAGATACTCCTTTTGTTGATTTTTTTTCTCGTTATATTGTTACATTTTGTTTTTTTATTGTTACATCATTGTTTTTTGCTGTTATCTTATCGTATTTTCGTTTTCCTTTTGTTTTTACTGTTGTTTTCAAAAATTTATTTTGAAAACTCAAACTATGGATTCCATCAATTCACGATGGCACAAGCCGAGGCCACACTCAACTAAGAGAAGAAAAAGTGCTATAGCAAATGCAAAAAAACGATGGAATAAAACAGCTGTTGCTTCTACAGTTTCAGCTGATGATACTGGGATATCTGACCTGAATGATTCCAGGACTGTGAAAAAATTAAAACTTTTCTCTGATATCTCAAACACTTGTGATGTGCCTTCATCTACCGCAACTTTATTTTATGATGAAATGTGGTCCCCTCTGCTAAAAGAACTCAAATGTTCTTCCTGTGAATCTCATAGTTTGAATGTAAAGAAAACAAACACAGAATATGGTTTAGCTGCAAAACTAAACATTTTCTGCGACTCCTGCAAAAAAGAGTATAGCAGTGTATTCTCCAGTCCACGTGAAGAAAACAGTAAAAAATTTGCAGTAAATAAAGATGCTGTTTCTGCTTTTCTCAGCTTTGGAAAAGGACATGCCGCACTGGAGAAATTTTCGGGACATATGGGCCTCAACGCAATGGACCGAAAGACATTCGATTCATATGTCTCACATTTGGCGGAGGAAAATGTAGCTTTTAAGGCTGATGTTTTGCAAAAATGCCGCGAAAAGGTGAGGGAGGAACATAAAAAAATTAGTGAAAGCGAGGAAAGTCCTGAAGAAGTTATTAACATTGGGGTGTCGTTCGATGGAACCTGGCAGAAGCGTGGGCATAGCTCCTTGTATGGCATTGGCTGTGTCATTGACATTATGACTGGCATTGTGCTGGACTTTGAAATTGTTTCAAAATACTGTCACCTATGTGAAGTAACAAAAAAGGAACTTGATGAGAGTTCGCCAGAATATCAAATATGGCATGAAGCACACAAGACATCTGGTTTATGTGAGAAAAATTATGATGGCTCATCGAACGCGATGGAAATGTATGCAGCAGAAATTTTGTGGCGTCGATCCATTAAAGTATGCAATATGCGTTATACGGTTCTGCTTTCTGATGGCGATTCAAAAACCTTTTCACATTTGAAGCAATTGAATGTACATGAAGGTTATGAAATTGAAAAAGAAGAGTGTGTAAACCACGTTGCAAAGAGACTTGGTACAGCGCTTCGAAATAAAGTGAAAGAACACAAAGTTAGAGGAGAAACATTGGGAGGCAAGCGTAAAGGACATCTCACTGATGCATTGATATCAAGGCTCACAAATTATTATCGAAAAGCGATAACTTCTAATGCTCCTGATATCGATGCAATGAAAACCTCCATTCTTGCTTCACTTTACCATTGCTCATCGACAGATACCAAGCCCAAGCATTTCAAATGTCCACAAGGTGAAAGTTCTTGGTGCTTTTACAACCGAGCTAAAGCTCTTGGTCAAAAAGCTCCGAGTCATTCCAAAATGAAAGCTCCTCTCAATGATGAAATAGTCTCCAAAATCTTGCCGGTTTATCAGAGATTAGCTTGTGATGATTTGTTGAAGCGCTGTACCTCTGGGCAAACCCAAAATGCAAATGAAAGTTTGCATAGTGTTATCTGGCAGCTGTGCTCGAAAGATGTGTTTGTGTCAAAACGACGATTAGATATAGCAGCGACAAATGCCATAAGCCAATACAACATGGGAAGTGTTGCAGCCGCGTGCTTAAAAAATGATGCAGCCTATTTGAAAGTTGCAGAGAAAATTGATATTCGTCGCATCAATCAGAGTGTCAGACGACAGTCTTGTGTGTATAAGAAGGCTGCCAAACAAAAGAAATACAGTAAAAAAACTGCTGATAAAAAAATTAAAAAAACTGAAGGGGAAACATATAGTGCTGGGGCATTCTAATGCATGGAACATTTATATCTTTGAGCATTTCTGGAAAATATATTGCTTTTTTGTAAGCAGTGCAATGACAAAAAGAGTGTTATTCAGAACTTTTTACGAGCTTATAACTTTATTGAAACACACAATGGAATTCCTTCACTAAATGTTCAATAAGAATTCTGTAATTTCTTTTTACTGATAATAATACAATAGTTACAAAAAAAAACATATAAATAATGCTGTTATGTGCTTTTTAAGGATGCTATCAAACTCTAAGTAATATTTAGTGCCATTTGCCCAAAATGAAATTTTTTTTCTCGATAAAACTTTGTACCCTTTTCTTCGCTACTTTAAAACCTGCACCTGCATTTCTTAATAATTTATCTAATATTTTTTTCGCTGTTTCATATAAGAATTTTAAATAAATTTTGGCACTACTTTTTGTGAAGCTATCCTTAAAAACAATTGTTAGAAGCTAATATCCTAGACACGTAATCAAATTTGCCGAAATCTTTGAGAATTGCTTTTTCATAGTAAAAATAAAGAATTATGCACCTGTTCTAATAATAATATAATAGTATTGACTATAAGAAGCATGTAAATAATATTATTATGCGTTTTAAGGATATCTTTACTCTTCGAGCCATATTTAGTACATTTATACAAAAAAATGCCTTTTTCTCCGTAATTTTTTTTTTGTTATTTTCCAACTTTAACTTGAAGGCCGCGTCTGAATTTTTGAGTAATCAACCTACAACTTTTTGCATAGTTTTATATGACTATTAGAATTATTTTTTCGCATTACTTTTTATGAAACATGTATTAGGATTTTTTTAATACTGGTTTCATTGTAGTGAGAACCAAAGAATTTTGAAAAAAATATGGTCGAAACTAAAAAAAAAAAATTTCCCAGAAACTATTAAAATTAAACTGTTACAGTTTGCCAATAAGGGTTTACATTGTCATTATGTGTCCCCATGCAAATTTTTGTGCTGTTTGGTTGAAATTCCAGACGCGAGGCTCAATTTTTATGTTTTTCATATTTTTCATATTTCGCTATAATTTTGCAGTTTTTTTAGTCAAAATTATTTCTAATGAGCTTAAAATTTAAAATTTAGCATAAATACACAAAAGTAATTGTAACAAAAGTCTAAGTTAAGTATAAAATTTAAAAAAATAAAATTTCATTTTAAAGGTCCCGTGTCCCCTTAAATAAAACCATGTAACTTAAAACATTTTTTGCGATTTAATAATTATTAAATAGTTACTTTTACGACGGCTGTTCAACTGAACAAATTCAATATGGTAAAGCATAAAAGTGAGAAGAAAATGGTATGTTCGTGTTACAGAGCTATGGTAAATCCCCTAGTGTGCCTACTAGCCCCTAGTGTGAACAACGCGAATAATTCTGATATTTTTCAGTGGAAGTATCTCAGCACATGTCGACAGGGTCGCGTAGTGGTAAGACGCAGGTCTCGCATGCCCAAGATCGCAGGTTCAAACCCGGCCCAAGTCGGGTGGATTTTCAAGATGCAGAAAATCGTCTGCGTCCATGTCGTATGATAATGCTGCATGTTAAAGATCCCTTGAGTATCCGTTTGGTATGGATACTCTCGGATAAATTAAATTCCTAGTGCAGATTGCATCAGCGAGAGCTCAGGTGCCCCATCTAGGGGGAACTAAGCGTTGAAAAAAATTGCGGCAATGGTACCACACTCATTGTGGTTCCGCTGAAAGAATTGGTACCAATCTCTGGGGACGCACTAGGTCTGCAATTGTTGATGGGAGCCCCATTAGAAAGAAAAAAAATCTTAGCACATTGTTGCAGTTTGGCAACACTCAAATGCACTTCCACGTGCAGTTTCGTGAAAATATGTTTCATAGGGCATTAGGAATGAATCGAATGATAATTTTAAAGGGGAAAAATTAAGTTCCTGATTTACTTTTTTATTGCTAATTTGGGCTGTTTTAATTGAAATTTTAAATAAAAGGGGATAGTATGTTATAAATGAATATAAACACTAAATGTTTCAATGATCATTCTTGTTCTGCATGGTTTCAGTTTGAGTGTTACACGAAAAGATAGAAATAATTCCATAGGGCTAATGTGGGCATTTTTAAACAAGTCTTATTTAGCTCTCAGTGTAAAAAACATTAATAGCCGATGAGCAAACATTGTAAGCAGTCTTTTTGACGCCGTAATTGGTGAAATAGAAATTGAATGAAGTAGAAATCATTGAGGTAACAGACATCAAGGCGTTTTTTAGCATTCAATTTTTTTTATGAGCTGCAAGAAGGCCAGCAGCAGCACCTTTCAGTTATTGTTCAAGAAAGAAGAATGCTTATTATATAGACTTTTAAAAACCTAAACACAATGAAAAACTTTTTTTTTTTTTTGACAAATAATAATGTTAAACAGGCTTAAGACTTTAAGTCCGACTGCGAAGTTAAATTATTTGCCGATTAATAAAAATGTATAAAATTAGGAAAATCAACTAGATTTTTTGTGTGTGTGTGTGTACTTTATTTTTACCGGTGGCTCTTAGGCTTGAAATTTGGTTGATAAAATAGATTCCTAACATACTAAAGTACAGTTCGTAATGCAAAATAATTTTAGGTGTAATATTAGTTAAATGCATTTTATTAGGATTAATAATGCTTATGAATATGCTGTTAAGGTTAAAATTAATTGTATTACGATTTTACATACACTTTTAAGCGCTGTGTTGTACTGTTTGAATCCATAGTCCTACATGAAGCTATTATGGATAATATTAGCATCCATTACAATATTCCAATGTTCTCCAATATTCCGTGTTAAAGAATTGCGATATTCTTCAGTTTCACCAATACAATATCCGTTTTGAATCAATAGCATTAAAAGTAAAAGTATTATTTCGAGTGTTTACAGCTATATTGTCTTCGGGACCGTCCATAAATGATATCACGCTTTTTTTCATATATTTGAACTACCCCTCCCCTTTGTCACATGTCACGCTATGTTGCATAAGCATGATGTCACACTTCTTGTTACCCTCTCCCCTCCCCTTGCTACACTTTGTCACAATTTCACGAACCTCCCACCCTTTGTCACAAAATGTCACACTTCAAAACCCCTACCCCATTTGTCACATATCACGCTATGTTGCATAAGCATGATGTCACATTTCTTGTTGCCTTCTCCCCTCCCCTTGTCACAATTTTGCGAACCTCCTCTCCCGCATGACATCATTTATGAATGATCCCTTCATTACAATTACAAAAGTTCATTAGGTGCCCAACGGAATCAATCTTAAATAACAGCTCAAAATGGTATATTAGCTACTTGACACGTACATTTTGTTTCAATAATGAGACCAAAACAACCGGAAACATCCATGTATTGGACTCGGAATGTATCACACTGATCTCCTAGCAAACTACTTCCCTGATGGAGAGATTTAGAAGCAAGGCGACATCTCCCCCCCCCCCTCGTCCCCGCCAACGCAGCACGACCGGACTATTTCCCGTCCTGGATTCCGCATTCCGGCAGTCCGGTCACGTGCCTTTCCATCTCCTTTCTTTTCCCCCTCTTCGCCGGGGTTAAAACCTTCTCCGGCCATATGTCAGGCCTGATTGCCGCACCGAAGACAGAAGAAGTCGTTTGCGGAGAGAACGAGGAGGCAGCATCGGGTTGTACTCCGGTCAGATGGAGGGTATTTTAAGTGGGGAGACCACATTTGGCACGACAGTTCGGCACACTCTTTGTCCTTTGGCACTACTTTCCGGACTGTAAAAAAAATCTGCAAAAGCACAGAAGGGAGACGGGGTGTTCCTTTAAATTAACGAAGAACTTGTTTCAAATCAAATAATCAAGTTTCTTGACACACAGTTTCCCAATGTTGTTTGTTGTTTTCAAATGGGCTAGATATATTGGTTCTTAACCATTGCAGACCTAGTGCGTTAGCAGAGATTGGTACCAACTCTTTCCGCGGTACCACAATGAGTGGGGTACCATTGGCACAATTTTTGGACGCTCAGTTTTCCCCTAGATGGCCGCACCTGAGCTCTAATTGAAGCAACCTGCACTAGGAATTTTAGTTTAGCCGAGAGTATCCACGCCAAACGGATATTCAAGGGATCTTTAACATACCGCATAATCATACGACATGGGCGTTGATGATTTTAAGCATCTTGAAAATCCACCGACTTGGGCCAGGTTTGGTCCTGACAACTCGGGCGCACGAGGCCTGCGCCTTACCATTGTTCAAGAATGCAGAATTCTCATTATGTACACCTCTAAGGATCTAGACACAATGATTTTATTTTATTTTTTGACAAATAATAATATTACAAACAGGCTTAAGACTTTGAATCCGACTGTAAAGTTAAATTATTTACAAATTTACATAAATAAAAATGCATAAATTTAGGAAATGAAGTAGATTTTTTTGTGCGAGTACTTTAATTTTACCGGTGTCTCTTAGGTTTGCAATTTGGTCGATGAAACAGATTCCTAACATACCCAAATGTAGTCCGTTATGACAAAATAATTTTAGGTATATTATTAGTTAAAATGCATTTATTATGATTAATAATGATGAGAAATATGCTGTTAAGGTTAAAATTACTTGTACTATGGTTTTACATACACTTTTAAGAGCTGTATTATACTGTCTGAATCCATATTCTTGATGGTGCACACTGTGCCGGCCACCCTGCCGGCACGGGTTTCTCAATCGCACAGTTTTTCAGAGAAATATTTGTTAAGTTGCGTAAAACTGAACACTTGATACCTGTGACTACTAATTTAAAAGTTGTTAGCAAATGCATAAATTAACGCTTGAGATCTGTGTCCGGTTTGAAAATTGTCAAAAGCGAATTATATATGATTGGCGTATCATTTAACGTCAGGTTTAACCTCTAGCGAGCAGCCTGCTATCCCTCGGCGGCCAGACTTCTCGACTCCGGTGGTATATTTAGCCGAGCGACATAAAGCACAGGAATCAAAGCAGCGTGGGCTCAACTGAACTCACCTTCGGTGTTGTGTACCAGAAATTGTAATGCAGCATACTCACAGTTGACGCTACTACTACGGAGCATTATTTGTTGCAATTAATTTACAGAATGTTCTCTGTTTTTAGATTCTGCAATTTCCTTTTTAAAGGCTTTGTATTTTCTTATTCTAAGTCTCTGTACGTCAGACTCCGGATAAAGAATTTCCAAGAGACCCATGTATTTTTGGGCAGAATATTTTAACAGTCTGAAATGATGAAACGAAACTTACGGAACGCACTCTGCCTTTTTTGTTATCTTCATTTAAAGGTGTTTAAGCTCTTGCTAAGAAAGTTCTCTAATGATCACTGCCCGCTCATAGAAAAATCAATTAAAGAAGATTTTAACAACATTTTCTAGTTATTGCATTAATAATTGTGTGATGTGTTTGTGCATGAAATTCCTAGAAAATAAGTTAAATAATTGGCTACGGGGCAAATCATTTCACAAGTGAACAAAGTCAATACCCATGTATGTAATGATGGCGAGTTTAATATATCTGTACTAAAAAAAAATAATGATGATGATGATAATAATGTGTTATTCTGCAAGTACACCCTACTTTTTTTTTATCTCTTACGTACGGAATTACAGGTCTGGACCAATGGCTAGATTAGTGGGTTTTCAAGCTGCCGATCGCGAGCTAGTAGTAGCGCGCCGTCGCATTCAAGTGGTTATTCGGCATACCAGATGTCAGTTAATTTTCAAAATTCCGCTAATATTCGCATTGAACAGCGATTGGCTCAGAAACAGTTCCTATATTTTAAGGATTTTTTTTTGTATAAAGATCTTTAATAAAAAAAACTTTTACAGATTCTTAGATTTAACCTCTATTTTATTTATTTACTTTTTTTTGCTACCATTATTATCACATTTTGCAATTGCAACCAACATATATTCTGTCCATATGTTTTCTTTACAATACGATAATCTTAGCAGTAAAAAACTTGCTTGATTCGGAATGACGGACGTGGAAATGAAGCATTTAGGATTATTGGCGTAAATGAATGATTTTTTGACTTTAAAAAAAATCATAGTAATATAAAATTTTTAATCATATATTTTGTAGCATAGCTTATTGAAAGGGTCTTTTTTGCTCAAATCCACACTTGTTACGAATTAAAAACCTGCATTTTATGAGGCATATCTCAATTTTAGAAATAGATTTTTGTTTGAGAATTCAAACGCTTAGTTTAACCTTCGCTTTAATAAAGTTCTTTGAAACTTATTATTTTAGTACAAAGAATTTAAGACTTCTTAGCACTTAATGCGTAATTTTTCGCTACAATTGTATTCCTCACATTTTTCAATTACAACCACCTAAATTCTATACATATGTTTTCGTTACAATACGACTACCGGTAGCAGTGAAAACATTGCTGGGGCCTCGTATCATACAACAACTAAAAATTCATTAATGACTGAAAATTGAATTTCTTACTATATTTGATCTGCGATTTTTTTTCCGATGGGGGTGGGAGGGGGAAGGGTAGCTCTCAGAAGAATTTGAAAACTCAAAAGTTTGGCGAACACTGGGCTAGAAGAATTCAGCGATATTTGCAAAAAATCTGCAAAGAATTTTTAGTTGTTGTATGATACGAGGTACCAGCAATGTTTTCACTGCTACGATAGTCGTATTGTAACAAAAACATATGTACAGAATTTAGTTCATTGGTTGTGAAAATTCTTATACCGCAAAGTATTTTTCCTTCAGTGTTATGCTGATGTGTACGTAGCTCAAGAAGAGGGAGGGAGAAAAAGGGGTTAATACCCAACTGGTCGAGATCTTTTTTGCTTAATTACTTGTTTCTATTCTTCGAGTTGACGTATTCATTAGAAGCCCGTGCATCGTCGGTCACAACATCTAGGAGATAATCTATAAATTACTTTATATTTTTTTGATATGACTTAATGCAGTGTTGTATTTGTGCATCAAAGTTTTTCTCTCATATTTTTTTCTATTTCTTTTAAATTAGTTTCATCTTATATATAAGCCGTTTAAGCGTCTGTTTGTCGCTGATAGCTTATTCCGAATTTCTTACTCCGAGAAAACTGCATCTTGCTGTCATCTACACAATTGTTTCTATAATGAAAACCACCAATATTCAAAACATTTCTCTAGCATTTTGAGTGAGGCATCGCTAGATTTGCCATCTCCGTTGAAAATTAATGTAAACGCGAATTTAATTTAATAATTCTTTCTTTGTTTTAGTCTATTTACCGTCTGCGCTTTTTATATACATTAAAGTGGCAGTGCTTTTTTCCAGTTTCGTTAAAACTATTGTTTTGACGATTATTATGTTGGATATAAATAAATATTTTTTAACAAGCAATTTGATTATATAGTAAATAATATTTGTATTTTACAGATTATTATAACTTAGATTTTTTTTCGGTAAGAACATTTTTTTTTCCGTTATTATTATATGTTTATTATTTATTCATTAAACTTTACTGTCTACCTGATAAATATCTCTTTGCTTTAATGTGCATTTCCGGTTACTGGGAGAATTGTATATTTATAATATCTAGAGCAGGGGTCCTTTCGTATGAGCGCCGGGCTTACTAGTTTATGCATATCTCCAAATAAAGTATGCGACAAATAGGTAATTTTTTATGTCTAACAAAGCCCCTCCTATCATGCTGCAGACTGCACTAATCTGCATTATCACTTAATCCAAATTTTAATACATTTAATTGACATTTCCGCCCGACTTTTGATTGAAGACTTGTGAAGAGTCCAATTATCCTTCTGTGCTTGTGTAATTTTTTTTCCTCCATAAAAAGACATTCCGATTCCAAACATATCTTCCAATTCTCCTTTTCAGATAAATACATATCGCATACTTTACAAAATAACCTTCAATTGGCGACGCGTTGGCGACGTGACATTCGCCTCCTAACCACGAAAGGCCCTTCTAATGGGACCCGCTCAGGCACGGTGGATATAGAAAAGAGAAAAAATGGCCATTCCGCTGGGAAAACGGCAGAAAATTCTTTCGGACTTAGCGATATTACTCGTGAATGCCCTTGCGTGTTATGGTTGTCCCCGCACAAAAGCGACCGTTTCGCCGGATTTTTCAAATCCCCTTTGATGAACAGGGCAGCAATAAATAATAATAAAGTGGGATTCGTCCTTTTTTTGTCCCTTCCTACCTCAGCCCATTTCGCCCATTTGAGCTGATCTCTTATTATTCGGCAGCATCGAAGGACGGAGGATCCGATTTTTCTAAAATGGAGATGACTCTCTCTTTTCTTGATTGTTCTTGTCCGCCAGGAAACATTTCTCTTGATTTAGAGACAGCTTCTGTTCTCTGAAAATTTCTTGGCTAGAGTGAGGAGTAAGGGTTGCTAGGCAGGTTCACATCGATAGCCTACATATCGACAATGATCAGCAGCAGGGTTCGGCAAGTTTTTTATTTTTATGAACATTGGCAGATAAAGAGCTGGACGAATCACACTAGGAAAAACCAATAATTTTCGACTATATTTGATTGACTTATCCTGCTAAAGTTACGTTAACTTTCAGATACAGAAGAAAAATAGGGACTATAAAGCAACATATTTTTAAGGAATAATCCCCAGATTTCTAGAGCTCGAGTGCGTTTACTATGCGTTCTTATGTTAAACTCTTCATTCCAAGTGTACCCAAATGGGTACATTTTAAAATACAGCTTATTAACTGTTTGTGCAATTTGAAAGCTAAAGCACCCAATTGATTTTGAAATTAATCAACAGATAGTTTACTTCGTTTTAAACATGAAAAATATGGAAATTAGGCATTAATTGTTATTTAAACTAATTATTCATTAAAATTTTTTTAAAAAATCTTTTAGTTATTTTGTTTTGTATCCATTTTTTAAATCAAAGAACCAAAAAATTGCGTCAAAATTGTTTGTGCTTAGTTCTGGGGTCTGAAGAGGTTAAACTAAAATGACTTTAATATAATGACTCAAGGAATGAATAAAAGGCGAAAGATAAGTGGAAAATATTATCCTTAAAATATTTCGTAAAAAGAAAAAATATTTTTTAAAAAAAGGCCGAAATTGTAGTCAACCCGTCTTAACTCAAGCTTCAGTAACTCGAGTTTTTCGCGATAATTATAGAAATAAAAGTCATTTTCTTGAAGCTTTATTCCTTTGTAATGTGATTTTATTTCTTTTCATAGAAGTTTTTCTTCCTGATTCTCAATAATAGATTATTTTTCTCTTCTAAAATTACATCCTTTTTTTTTCTCTCGCTTCGTATTATTTTCCGTTGCTCAAAACTAGTTTTCAAAATGCTGTCTCACTTAAAACTTGGCTTTTATGACGTATAAAATGGGACAGTATATGTGTCAAAAGCCTCAAAAAGTTACAAATATTAAAAATAGCATTAAAAGCCAAATCATATTCCTGAAGTCGTAGAGTAATGACTTTTTATTAACATTCTCAGCATCTAAGATACTGATGCAGAATGGAGATGTGTAGTTCAGACTACTCAGAACATGAACATAAACTCAGAACATCTCATATGGCATAACCTTAAACAACCTTTCAAACATGATGTATGAATCAAAAGGAAGAACTATAGAAAAAAAGCTAGTAATGGTGTAAAAACAACTGAGATTCAAAACGATAAATAAATTGTTTTCAGATTGCTTCGTCTAAAAAACAAAATATTTCCGGGTGGGCATGTCCCACCCGGAAACATTTCATGTTGGAAAATTCCTCTCATTCCCTCTCATGTTGGAAAATTGCTTGAAAATATTGAATCGCTTTTGCGCATCTCATAAAATATTAAATTTCAAAAACTTAAAAAGGAATCATACGCAAAGTATCAAAACCCGTCTGATTTCTGTGGGCCTCCCTGTAAAATACAGCTTGCAATTTCCAGGAAAGGGAAAGCATTGTGTTTTTTAGCAAAACTACCACACAGTTTAACATTTATTGACTGCTCTGACTTACAAAAATGAGCCACCTTAACCCATTCACGCAACCCAACAGATACAAAATCCCAACCCGGAAAAAAATAGAAAAATATTTTCCACTAGTTTATCTATATATAAATAGGCAAAGACAAAAAAAGTTAATAACCACTTTTTCTTCTGTTTTTCAACCGATTTTCTTACTTTTTTAGTAGTTTTTAGTATCTACTGACGAGTTTTAGTGATATTAACTAAAAATATTGGAAGCAGTTTATTATTAGTTATTTCCCCTTTTCTATCGTCAGGCAAGCGTCAGTTATAATTGTTATGTTATATTGTTACAGATAGCAGATGGCAACATGGTTGACCAAATTATCAGGTTATAAATATAAAACTACAGATGAACTTTCTTAATACGAACACGTTTAATATGAAATCACGGCTAAAACGAACATTTTGTTCATTAAGTTTGGCTTACTATTTATTTACACTTAATATCTCACGCATATTACGAAGGCTAAAATACAAATTTCGGCTAAGACGAACAAAATTTATCTGACTTATTCACGAAACATTTCCTCGATTGCATATAATTTTTTTTTTTTTTTTTTTTGCAAATTCTTGATTATTTTGAGTCGTTGTAAACCACCAAGTACGTATTTCTAATCATACGTTGACTCTAGAGAATAAAGCTCATGCACGTGTTGTTTTTCGGACAGGTCAGTCTGCTCAGGGATCAAACCCTCTATATTCGACTCATTCTTAAATAGTAGTAATTATTTTTAACATACAAGCGTGCATTTCTAATACTTTTTTTTACACAATTTTACTTATTCACGGTTACGAATAACGGCTAATAGGAACGAAGTCGTGAATTTTCAGCATTTCGTATTAAGCGAGTTCAACTGTATTTGTCAAAAAGAGTTTGTTGCTATTAAGCAGTAATTTTAAAAGCAATTATGATAAAAGTTTAAGGGAAGGCTTATCTAAAAAAAGGAAATTAAAAATGAGGATAGTGAATTTAAGCAAATATTTAGGTTTTATTCACATGCCACTCAACTTACAACGAAATCGGCAGAAGTACAAGCGGCTACATTTCTGAGCGCAATTGGCCTTGCGGCGACAATGATTTACAATACGTTTGCTTTAAGTGAGGACGATCAAAATAAACTCGACGCTATAGTCGCCAAATTGAATGGATAATACTTGTATAATCATATAAATAGCATAATGATTTCAATGCTAAATTTAATGACTGTGGTCGAATTTCGACTGTTGAGCGAACTCTAATATCATAAATTCGGTTAAATTAAAAGCTAAAACATAACAATTCGAAGAAACATGAATATTTATTCTTGAATTTTAAGCTTAGTTAAATATGTAAGAAGGGTTCTCGCTTCGGGAGTTTATAGTAGTTTAAATCACTAGCGTTTGAAAAAAAGAACATAAGTCAAAAGTTGGCATTTTTTTGCATAAGTGAGTACTCAATGATATCCTCCTTTGAGAAAAACTATATAAGTCACAAACCACTTTTGACAAAAGTGGTTTGGTTTACATACATAGTTTTACATAGTTTTTCTCAAAGGAGGATATCATTATGTAGATACTTACGCATAAAAAAACAAAAAATGCCAATTTTTTACTTGTGTGCTTTTTCCCAAACGCTAATGAAATAACATTTTAAAAAATCCTCTAAACAGTGTATAAATTTCTAACCATATTAGTACTTAAGTAAGTAAACTTAAATTTTTTATCAAAATAAAAATTCCTTTTGAAAGCAAGATTAATCTGCCAGTCTTTGATATCCTACTAATGTCAACTGAAATTTCTCACTTTTGAAAAAAAATAGTTCTTTTCCTTTGCAAAACAGAAAACGAGGCAAACTTTAACAACAGTAAAAGGACCTCCCCCCCCCCCCCCCAGCTTGCGCGCGTAATCTGTATCGGTCGCCCCCGAATTTCCGCCCTCTAACCCCCCCGCGGAGCAAATGCTCATAAACATCTATTTAGGAGTGTATTGCACTCTTCATAGCTGACAAGGACGCCTCTCATTTGCATAGGGGTCTTCTAATGAAGCGTGGCTCCCCGTCAAATACAATGCGGCCGCTCCTTTCCTCGAAAGCGATTCTTTTGTGTCCGGTTTTTTATTACCCTCATCCATCCTTTCGCTTTCATGGACTCCTCCAGAGCACTATTTCACCTAAAGATATAAACTCAACGCCCCCCGCTTCGCTTTTCTTGGAGAGTTAAGACATAATGAACTTGTCCAGGGCATTATTTTACCTTCGTACGATCAACCTCTCTTCCCTCGCCTCGAGATCGCTTTTTAGTCTGCATGCTTTCTAATAGAAAGTCATATTGTTGAAATGAGCCCTCATTCTCTGCGCAGAGGCTCTCATCTACGCTTGAGGGCTTTACAAGTGATTATTATTTATGAGCCGTTTCTCTTTCGGAAAGAAATAATGGTCGATATTTTTTTTCCTCGTCGGAAGATTTAAGGCCTTGGACTTATAAACACAATTACATTTCCTTCTCTTTTGTTTTAACTAATTGCTCTACTTACGGTTAGGTCTTCTGCAGATATTTCTTTAATTAGTAATGCCTCAAGATCATTAGAAAGACTACTACAGTTTTTGTAAACAACCAAAAAAGGGGGATTATTGCTTCAAAACATAGCACTTTGTATTCTGAATACAACCTCTTGTTAGATCGTTTGAAATGAATTTATTTCAATATTTTATTATGATCTGTAAATGAAAAGTAATGGTGTGCCTCGGCTAACAGGTAGGGGACTTTTCTACTTCACTCCTTTACCCTGGTAGCACGTGGCCTTAGGGCTGCCCTCCCCCGGGCACGGGTAAGTGAAGTTCGACGACAGCTCGTGACCGACCGGAGGTAGATTAGCTGGGCGTCAGCCCAGCCTTCCTACATTGCTGTGTGGACCTGGCCATCCTTGATACCCCTATGCTTGAAGAGTATCATTGAAGGGTTGTGGTTCCCTACAGGTAGGGGACTGGTGGAGGAAAGTATTGGTGTGTTATCTAATGGATCCAAAAGCTACTGTCATTAGGGGAAGACTAGGAGAGATGCCCCAGGTTGGGCATTTATGTCATAATATTAAACGAGACAACATATTATGTGGATTCTTCACTTATTAAGGGGGGAAATAGGTGTAAAGGTCTCAAAAAGTTAAAAATATTTTTTTTCTCACACAAATCGATTCTACAACTATTCAATAATATATCCTGAAAATTTCGAAGCAAATTTAAAAGCAGTTTAAAAACTATAAGCATTCGAGCGAGAGTCCTTTCGGAGCGGCGGAGCAGGTAGTCATTCACGAATCATGACAGGTCGTTTTGTTTCTTTTAACAATTGAGACCTCGGATAGAAATTTCTATAAGTATTAACGACCCTGTGATGAGGTTCACATTTTAAAAATAGTCTTAAATTGGTCCATTTCTGACCTAAATTTACCGTCACTACCACTCTTTGTTTTAAAAACGCGTTTTTCCCGAAACTACGTTTTTTAATCTGTGCACACTCTAGCTCGCAGAGTTTTTGATCAATCCTTATCAAATTTAGCACATGTTTTCTTTATATATATGCGCTCTATTTGAACTTCAATCAGAAACAATATCTTTATTTTTAAGGACCAGAGAAAGAGTAAGACAAATAATAGAAGTTTAGAATAGAGTAGCTAAACATAAAACATTTCTCCACCAGATCCCTACCTGTTAGCCGAGGCCTTAGGATTGCTTGCGCACGGGGCGAGATAGTGGGGTCCAATGTTTTGCATGCATGTGTCCCCAAGTGTAGATGGTTTGTCTTCAGCGGGTATCGAAAACGCGACCTTCCGGGGGGAAGTCCGGAGCTCTAACCACTAGGCTACCACGGCCTGCTAAACATAATACTGGTTATAAGTCTCTTTACGTTTACACTTCTATAAGATATTACAATGAAAAATAGTACGTAAGTACGTAGTTTAAGTATTAGTAACTGGTGATAGCAGAGCGTGGTTAGAAATGAGTCAATATTATAAAAATCATTTATTTGGTTGAACTAAAACAGCTCACTGAGCTGGTCAGAAAATAAACTATACATGGTCACTAGAAATCAGTCAATCGCATACGGAGCCAAAAAATTACAGAACATAATCCCAAAAAAAAGTCACAACTCTTCACAGTCCATTATATACTAAAAACAGCGCCACCTAGGTGAATAGGAGAATTAACTAATAAACTATTAACGAATCGGAAAAATTACCACGCTAGTGATTATTCATATCAGAAAAGTCATCCCATGTTCTAAAAAGAACTTCGTGCTGGATTCCTAACGTATCTAATGCCAGTCTTGTCTTAAATTACGCCTAAGGATTTTTGAATCAACTATCTTTACTTTAAACCAAAACAATTTAAAATTTTAGTTGTAATCGAAGTACCATTAAAGTTTTTACTGCTAAGTTTTACAGTTCCTTGAAAATATATCAAAGAGATGTCTTCTTTTCCACAACTACCCCTTTTTCAGAACCTCTACGATCTAGATCGAAAGCCGTGGACTCCCGTTCAATTTATCCCCGTTCCCTTCCGAAGCGTAATAGATTCCGGTCCCTGGCAACTTTTTGTGTGATTCTGTCCACCAGTCAATAGGGTAAACATAGGGAGGTGGCGAAAGTTCCCCTGCGGGGGCGGATTAGTGATTGACTTCGGTTGACTGGAATGTCCACGGGCGATGAAAAAGATTCGCATAGAACTTTTCTGATTTCTCACGCAACTCCTGACTGAAAGATCTGTAGAAAACACACACACGTTTAAGGACAGCTTAAGAGTATTTACCTTGAAAAATCGGAAAATGAATTCGCGCATTAGTGTTAAAAAAAATTATTCCCAACTATTATCAACAATTTGAAAGTTATAAACTTGCGCATTTATGCATTGTTACAACTTAAAAATGGTGCAATGGATAACGATTAAATACCGTTTGGGCACTTGTTCCACTACTGGTTTAACCCTTTTCGGTCGTATTAAGTTTATGCATGGGTGTCATGCTGGTCTGGAATTAATTTTCGTTGGTCGAACAGCAATGGAACCGTTCATAAATTATGTCACGCATTTTTCTTATTTGACTCTCCTCCCACCCTTTGTCACAATATGTCACACTTCAGCGGACCCCCTCCCCTCCCCTTGTCACACTTTCACAATTTCACGAGCCCCCCTCCCCTCTCGAAGCGTAACATCATTTACGATCCCAATACATAATATGCATGATGATGGATTTTTTTTTCTTTCTAACGGGGCTGCAGTATTGGTCCTCAACCATGGCAGACCTAGTGCGTCTGCAAAGATTGGTACTAACTCTTTCAGCGGCACCACAATGAGTGTGGTACCATTGTCGCAATTTTTTGACGCTCAGTTTCCCCCTTATGGTGGCACCTGAGCTCTCGTTGGTGCAAACGGCACTAGGAATTTAATTTAGCCGAGAGTATCCATGTCAAACGGATATTCCAGGGATCTTTAACATGCCGCATAATCATACGACATGGGCGCAGACGATTTTCTGCATCTTGAAAATGCACCGATTTGGGTCAGGTTTGAACCTGCGGCCTTGGGCGTACGAGGCCTGCGTTTTACCACTACGTTACCCTGTCGACAATGAAGGAAAAATAAAAGTTAATTCCTTTTTAAACTTTAAATATATGTAACACAATATGTTTTTATTTTATGCAAAAATTATATTTTATAGTTCTCCATCGCGTGGTACCTTTCAAAGCGCTGGTGGCTGAGAGTAGACATACGACCGCAAAGAGTTGAAAAGTTTCGTTTTCAAGATCTCCGTTGCAATGAAAATTTGTATTAACCTTCTCACGCATGTAAGCCTCATATGAGGTGACATACATTTTTGCTCCAAATTTTTATGCAGATCAATTTTTGAGCTACAATTTTCATGTCGTCATCATCTGCAGATTCCAAACAAATATGAGGTGACATACGTTTTTGCTCCAAATTTTTATGCAGATCAATTTTTGAGCTACAATTTTCATGTCGTCCTCATCTGCAGATTCCAAACAAATATGAGGTGACATACATTTTTGCTACAAATTTTTATGCAGATCAATTTTTGAGCTGCAATTTTCACGTCGTCCTCATCTGCAGACTCCAAACAATTCTTGGAAGCCACAAAAAGTTTCATAGGGCATTCAAGATCATTAAAAAATTACGATCTCTTTAGAAGTTCATGGATGATTCAAGAAAGAAGAGAAAATCTCAATTCCCAATCAAATTCTGTTTATTAATTTTGAAGCGCGTACTACATTACTGGAAAGTTTAGCATTATTTTATAGCTTCTTATTCCTTATAAATGAAGTTTGCATATTCAGTTTTTCCATGTTTATTATTATATTGAATAAATATGACTACAAGGACACACATTTTTGGCTATACAGGACAAAAATTTCCAAAAATAAATTATTACACTACAATCCTGAGATACTAAATTGGTTTGTAGCATATTAAACTTTTTGATGTATCACAAATAAATAAATACATGCATGAGAAGGTTAATGGATCCTAACAGATGGTCCACGACTTTTGAAGGCTTTTCGCTAAAGGATCCTCGGTTTGTATTTTCAAGAACTTAATAACTTAGGGACGATTTTTTTCGCATCTCTTAAAATAAGTCAACCTTCTAACGGAATGAAATAATTCCTAGTTTCTCCTACGTTTACAGAAACTTACGCTTCTGTAATGATTAAGTGGTATGGCATTTAGAATGCTATTTATTAATGGAACAGAATTAATGAGACTCTCCATCACATTTTTTTTAAATACTGTTGAAAATCATTATATCCCTCAATATATATTATGCCACATATATTATGCAGTGATGAATATGAAGCTGCATTTGAAATAATTGGTTCTCAATGAACTTGTTGATATCTTCTCGATACCGTAAGTGGAATGCGAAATTCTCCTTAAGAATCATATATATTATTTCTCAAGGCCTTTTTTTGGTCGGTACGCCATAACTTTTTTAATAGTTCATCAAATTTCATGAATGAGGCATCATTTTAAAGCTTTCCTTAACCGCTACACCGGAAAAATATACAATATACAAAATATACAATATTATATGTACCGCGCCTCTTAAATTTGAAATTTAAAATCATTTAAGAAGAGGTCCTTTAACGAATGCCATATTGGTGTTGTGTATGTTGGATAGAGGCCGAGTGGCAGAACGGTTAGAGCGCAAGGCTGCTATACCCAACACCCGTGGTTCGAGTCCCGCCCTTCGTTTACTTTTTTTCCAACTAATTATTTTGCTGGACCGTTGATTTTTGATAAACTAAATATAACAAGAAGTTCCGTCTAGAACTATGCGAGCCTACTTTCCCGAATACACCAGTTCCAAATTTATAATCTAACCATCTCTCTCTCTCTTTCTCGTTTAGCTTAAGTTCTTAATTGCTTCCGATATACCTTTTTCAACGGTTAATACATGTTCATTCAATCATTTATTTATTCAGTCATTCATGCATTTATTCACTCAGTTATTAATTCATTATCTTGCTTATTGATTTAGTCATTCATTAATTCAAAAATATTCTTGAAAATCTCGATCAAAAAATTTCGTAGGAAAATAGGCTCCTTAGTTCTGAGTGAAATTTCTATCTGTGCATGTTATACGACATAAGAGCTTTCCGATAAAGTTTGTTCCAAGCAAATCGGTCCGTTACATCAGGATTTATACAGGATTGAAATTTCCCTGCAGGCGCAATGTTAATTTTTTTGAACTGTTCAAAAATGAAAAAAAATTGTTCAAATCAATATTTCACGCCAAGAACTTCTTCCAGTGAGCTTGTTCATTGGAACTTGGATCTTGTACTCAGAGTTCACATAATTTGTTTCAATTTCGCCCATAGGCGCTAATGCTAAAAATTTTGAACTGTTCAAAATTGAACAAAAAATTGTTCAAATCAAAAAGTAAAATATGGAAATGAGATGTCCTAGCCGAAATCTTTCGAATGCAAAAAGAACTTTTCGAATCGGATAATTCGTTCAAAAGTTATTAGGGGGGGGGGGGGGACAGACTGACAAACAGACCGACAGACCCACTTTTTCCCCATCTCAATAAATACCCTACTTTCAAATTTTTTAGTTTTCAATCTTTATTTAATTACTTCACTTATTTTTGACTTTTCTTGATTTATAACGATATTTTCACGATACATTAAGCCTGCTTTCACGCTTTATTATTATTTTTTTATTTCTACGGGAAAGTAGGCTAAAAAGGGCTCTTTTATATTTTATTTGGTGTTTTTATTTTCATGCAATAAATTAAAAAATTTACTTTAAGAATGTATTTTTTAAATATATATTTTAGGTAATAATTATCATTATTATTGTAATTATTTCATTATTTTTAATAGCTAAATAATAGTGGGGAAAAAATTGTAACAGCTATTTGTACTGATGTGTTCAATGACAAGTCTTCTTTTCTACCAACCACCTTTTGCCTTTTTTCTATTCTTCCATAATGCCCTTTCTCCCAAATTAATGCGGAATTCCGCACGGGTCAACTAGTATCTAATGAAAGAATAGTGACGAAAATATACTGAATAGTAACTAGAACTTTCATTCATAAAAAATGAACGTTTGAAGCTAGAAAAATACTACCACAAAGAAAAAGATTTGATTTAAAAATATTTTTGATAGTTACTAATTTGAGAATGTTGATGGGAAATCGACTTCAGTTTTGAAATATCGCTCTTTCAAAGTGTCGAGAAAATCTTCCAGGAACTGAGCGAAGCAGATAAAGTTATAATGTATTGCTTCAAAAGTTGAAGTGAAGCAAAAAGAAGTATTTTTTTACCGCAAACTCAATTCGAGTTTCAGTGTCATTCATTTCTGGCCACGTACTCTATTTCTAACTGTCAAAGTGGGGGATTTTCGAAAAGAAAACTTCATTTTCAACCGTTAACGTATAATGGATATCTATAGGGGGAGAGGAATGAGAAATGGACATTCGAAAGCGAACAGGTTTTTAAACCACATTTCAGTTGTTCGGCTCGGGAAATTGAATTTCGTTTGTTGACATGAAACGAAAAATATCTGTAAAAATTCAGACAAGATATTGGATTGGAAGCAATGACTAACTGTATGCAATATATATATATATATATATATATATATATAATTGAAAATTAACGGGACCCTTTAGAACCAAATTGGATCCTTCCCATCAGGGGAGAAACACCAATTAAGTCAAGACGATTGAAACTGCTAAAATCTCAATTTTTTACTTTATTCCAAATACAAATTGTATGCAGTGATACCTCGAGATACGAGTTTAATTCGTTCCGTAACCTCGCTCGTATGTCAATGTGCTCTTCCAAATCCAAATTGTATACAGTGATACCTCGAGATACGAGTTTAATTCGTTCCGTAACCTTGCTCGTATGTCAATGTGCTCTTCCAAATCCAAATTGTATACAGTGATACCTCGAGATACGAGTTTAATTCGTTTCGTAACCTTGCTCGTATGTCAATGTGCTCGTATATCAAATCAATTTACTGCGTAGGAGCAGTTAACTGGGTGGGCCGTGGCGTCACAGCAGGCCGTTCCTCGCATCTCAAATTTCGCTCGTATTTCAGAACCAAACTTCGCTGCTGGACAGCGCTCGTATCTCAAATCACTCGATTGTCAGGGCACTCGTATCTCGAGGTACCACTGTATTCGAGAAATTTTTTGATTTTAGAGTTTTATCAAATTTACTCGTTTTAAGCCGAGAAATTTTCGACCATTTTTGGAAAAGATCCGTCTTTGCACATTTAACTGTTTCATCTTTCCTGCACTTATTGGACAACTCATCTTTAACCTCTTCATTCCAAGTGTACCCTATTGGGTACAGTTTAAAATACTGTTTATTGACTACTGTTTGCAATTTGAAAGCTAAAATACCCAATTGTTTTTGAAATTATCAACAGATAGTTTACTTCGCTTTAAACATGGAAAACATGGAAATTGGGCATTACTTGTTATTTAAATTATTAATTAAAATTAAAATTATTTTTTTTAGGTTTCTTGTTTTGTAATCATTTTTTAAATCAGAGAACCAAAAAATAGTGTCAAAATTGTTTGGGCTTAATTCTGGGGTCTGAAAAGGTTAAGTATAAGTTACGAGTATTTTTTTTTTTTTTTTGAAATGTCAGAACAGGGAGCATAATATTGTCGTTTCGAATAAAACTCCCCCCCCCCCCCTTACAATCAATGTTAATTATCGTTATCAATTGCTATCATTAAGTATTTACATCATGCCATACAAATATTATTGAAAATAAGAGGAACAGTACACCGTTAAAAAAAACCTGAATTTTCAGTGTTTTTTGACTGATTTTAACGGAAGATTTCCGTAGTGCTTCAATACATGGTTTTTACTTCCAAAAACGGAAATATCACGTCCTGAAAATACGAGAACGGAACTTTTCCGTTTTACGGTTGCTGTATTTTCAAGACGTTTTTGGAAGGAAAAACTATGTATTGAAGTACTACGGAAATCTTCCGTTAAATTGAGTCAAAAAACACTCTGAAAATCAGGTTTTTTTTAACAGTGTAGTTACGTATCTCTGATTTCTAAAAAAATAAATTTTTGAAAAGAAAATTATTTGAATGCAAAGGTTTAAAATTACTTAAATTTCACTCAGATTAATTTTATTCCTTTAATGTTTCAAGCACATAAGATACGTTATTTCCTTTAGATCTTCTACCAAATAAAACTATTACTCAGAGCAGCGTGAACAAACTTCTGCACCAGTTCGATATCCTGTCCAGACAGAAAACAATTCTCCCTGAAAGCCACAATCGAAAATCACCTTCTAACGGAATGAAATAATTCCTAGTTTCTCCTACGTTTACAGAAACTTACGCTTCTGTAATGATTAAGTGGTATGGCATTTAGAATGCTATTTATTAATGGAACAGAATTAATGAGACTCTCCATCACATTTTTTTTAAATACTGTTGAAAATCATTATATCCCTCAATATATATTATGCCACATATATTATGCAGTGATGAATATGAAGCTGCATTTGAAATAATTGGTTCTCAATGAACTTGTTGATATCTTCTCGATACCGTAAGTGGAATGCGAAATTCTCCTTAAGAATCATATATATTATTTCTCAAGGCCTTTTTTTGGTCGGTACGCCATAACTTTTTTAATAGTTCATCAAATTTCATGAATGAGGCATCATTTTAAAGCTTTCCTTAACCGCTACACCGGAAAAATATACAATATACAAAATATACAATATTATATGTACCGCGCCTCTTAAATTTGAAATTTAAAATCATTTAAGAAGAGGTCCTTTAACGAATGCCATATTGGTGTTGTGTATGTTGGATAGAGGCCGAGTGGCAGAACGGTTAGAGCGCAAGGCTGCTATACCCAACACCCGTGGTTCGAGTCCCGCCCTTCGTTTACTTTTTTTCCAACTAATTATTTTGCTGGACCGTTGATTTTTGATAAACTAAATATAACAAGAAGTTCCGTCTAGAACTATGCGAGCCTACTTTCCCGAATACACCAGTTCCAAATTTATAATCTAACCATCTCTCTCTCTCTTTCTCGTTTAGCTTAAGTTCTTAATTGCTTCCGATATACCTTTTTCAACGGTTAATACATGTTCATTCAATCATTTATTTATTCAGTCATTCATGCATTTATTCACTCAGTTATTAATTCATTATCTTGCTTATTGATTTAGTCATTCATTAATTCAAAAATATTCTTGAAAATCTCGATCAAAAAATTTCGTAGGAAAATAGGCTCCTTAGTTCTGAGTGAAATTTCTATCTGTGCATGTTATACGACATAAGAGCTTTCCGATAAAGTTTGTTCCAAGCAAATCGGTCCGTTACATCAGGATTTATACAGGATTGAAATTTCCCTGCAGGCGCAATGTTAATTTTTTTGAACTGTTCAAAAATGAAAAAAAATTGTTCAAATCAATATTTCACGCCAAGAACTTCTTCCAGTGAGCTTGTTCATTGGAACTTGGATCTTGTACTCAGAGTTCACATAATTTGTTTCAATTTCGCCCATAGGCGCTAATGCTAAAAATTTTGAACTGTTCAAAATTGAACAAAAAATTGTTCAAATCAAAAAGTAAAATATGGAAATGAGATGTCCTAGCCGAAATCTTTCGAATGCAAAAAGAACTTTTCGAATCGGATAATTCGTTCAAAAGTTATTAGGGGGGGGGGGGGACAGACTGACAAACAGACCGACAGACCCACTTTTTCCCCATCTCAATAAATACCCTACTTTCAAATTTTTTAGTTTTCAATCTTTATTTAATTACTTCACTTATTTTTGACTTTTCTTGATTTATAACGATATTTTCACGATACATTAAGCCTGCTTTCACGCTTTATTATTATTTTTTTATTTCTACGGGAAAGTAGGCTAAAAAGGGCTCTTTTATATTTTATTTGGTGTTTTTATTTTCATGCAATAAATTAAAAAATTTACTTTAAGAATGTATTTTTTAAATATATATTTTAGGTAATAATTATCATTATTATTGTAATTATTTCATTATTTTTAATAGCTAAATAATAGTGGGGAAAAAATTGTAACAGCTATTTGTACTGATGTGTTCAATGACAAGTCTTCTTTTCTACCAACCACCTTTTGCCTTTTTTCTATTCTTCCATAATGCCCTTTCTCCCAAATTAATGCGGAATTCCGCACGGGTCAACTAGTATCTAATGAAAGAATAGTGACGAAAATATACTGAATAGTAACTAGAACTTTCATTCATAAAAAATGAACGTTTGAAGCTAGAAAAATACTACCACAAAGAAAAAGATTTGATTTAAAAATATTTTTGATAGTTACTAATTTGAGAATGTTGATGGGAAATCGACTTCAGTTTTGAAATATCGCTCTTTCAAAGTGTCGAGAAAATCTTCCAGGAACTGAGCGAATCAGATAAAGTTATAATGTATTGCTTCAAAAGTTGAAGTGAAGCAAAAAGAAGTATTTTTTTACCGCAAACTCAATTCGAGTTTCAGTGTCATTCATTTCTGGCCACGTACTCTATTTCTAACTGTCAAAGTGGGGGATTTTCGAAAAGAAAACTTCATTTTCAACCGTTAACGTATAATGGATATCTATAGGGGGAGAGGAATGAGAAATGGACATTCGAAAGCGAACAGGTTTTTAAACCACATTTCAGTTGTTCGGCTCGGGAAATTGAATTTCGTTTGTTGACATGAAACGAAAAATATCTGTAAAAATTCAGACAAGATATTGGATTGGAAGCAATGACTAACTGTATGCAATATATATATATATATATATATATATATATATATATATATATATAATTGAAAATTAACGGGACCCTTTAGAACCAAATTGGATCCTTCCCATCAGGGGAGAAACACCAATTAAGTCAAGACGATTGAAACTGCTAAAATCTCAATTTTTTACTTTATTCCAAATACAAATTGTATGCAGTGATACCTCGAGATACGAGTTTAATTCGTTCCGTAACCTCGCTCGTATGTCAATGTGCTCTTCCAAATCCAAATTGTATACAGTGATACCTCGAGATACGAGTTTAATTCGTTCCGTAACCTTGCTCGTATGTCAATGTGCTCTTCCAAATCCAAATTGTATACAGTGATACCTCGAGATACGAGTTTAATTCGTTTCGTAACCTTGCTCGTATGTCAATGTGCTCGTATATCAAATCAATTTACTGCGTAGGAGCAGTTAACTGGGTGGGCCGTGGCGTCACAGCAGGCCGTTCCTCGCATCTCAAATTTCGCTCGTATTTCAGAACCAAACTTCGCTGCTGGACAGCGCTCGTATCTCAAATCACTCGATTGTCAGGGCACTCGTATCTCGAGGTACCACTGTATTCGAGAAATTTTTTGATTTTAGAGTTTTATCAAATTTACTCGTTTTAAGCCGAGAAATTTTCGACCATTTTTGGAAAAGATCCGTCTTTGCACATTTAACTGTTTCATCTTTCCTGCACTTATTGGACAACTCATCTTTAACCTCTTCATTCCAAGTGTACCCTATTGGGTACAGTTTAAAATACTGTTTATTGACTACTGTTTGCAATTTGAAAGCTAAAATACCCAATTGTTTTTGAAATTATCAACAGATAGTTTACTTCGCTTTAAACATGGAAAACATGGAAATTGGGCATTACTTGTTATTTAAATTATTAATTAAAATTAAAATTATTTTTTTTAGGTTTCTTGTTTTGTAATCATTTTTTAAATCAGAGAACCAAAAAATAGTGTCAAAATTGTTTGGGCTTAATTCTGGGGTCTGAAAAGGTTAAGTATAAGTTACGAGTATTTTTTTTTTTTTTTTTGAAATGTCAGAACAGGGAGCATAATATTGTCGTTTCGAATAAAACTCCCCCCCCCCCCTTACAATCAATGTTAATTATCGTTATCAATTGCTATCATTAAGTATTTACATCATGCCATACAAATATTATTGAAAATAAGAGGAACAGTACACCGTTAAAAAAAACCTGAATTTTCAGTGTTTTTTGACTGATTTTAACGGAAGATTTCCGTAGTGCTTCAATACATGGTTTTTACTTCCAAAAACGGAAATATCACGTCCTGAAAATACGAGAACGGAACTTTTCCGTTTTACGGTTGCTGTATTTTCAAGACGTTTTTGGAAGGAAAAACTATGTATTGAAGTACTACGGAAATCTTCCGTTAAATTGAGTCAAAAAACACTCTGAAAATCAGGTTTTTTTTAACAGTGTAGTTACGTATCTCTGATTTCTAAAAAAATAAATTTTTGAAAAGAAAATTATTTGAATGCAAAGGTTTAAAATTACTTAAATTTCACTCAGATTAATTTTATTCCTTTAATGTTTCAAGCACATAAGATACGTTATTTCCTTTAGATCTTCTACCAAATAAAACTATTACTCAGAGCAGCGTGAACAAACTTCTGCACCAGTTCGATATCCTGTCCAGACAGAAAACAATTCTCCCTGAAAGCCACAATCGAAAATCATTGAAAGGGTTACTGTCCCATTCGATTGTTGATGACAACAGCAAACAATCGTTGAGGCTGATGCTGTTTGGTAGAAAGAGAAGGGGACTTATAAATGGATTTCTTAGCACCAAAGGGGAGACTGGAATTGAAAAGAAATGTGCCACCTGACACCCACATTTGTTGTAGCACCACGCAGAACATCGTTGATCCATACGCCCAATGACATATTTTTCGGAGAAAACTTTAAATAGAACCGTGTAAAAATGTTTTAAGTTACACGGCTTTTATTTTTAAAAAAACTAAAACATTTCGCAATTATTTGAGTATTTTAAAATTCAAAACATCGTTGCATTATCCAAACTTCGCAAACAAAGCTATCGTTGCCATTCGACAAAAAATAATTCTGATAATTTCCTCAGAGCCAAAATTATTGTTTTTTTTTCCTAACTAACGTTATAATAAATTATAAGATGGGTGTAATATTGTATTGTCATCGAAGATAAGCTTGCGTGCAAAGTTTGAAGATCATTTATGCAGCAATTGTGGTCGAAAACCAGGTAACAAACTCCCGTGGCAAATCAAGTTAAATAAAACCGCGTAAAATTTTTGGTAAAGATGACATTAAGGATTATTTTGTTCAAGGGAAACTTTGGACTGTCTATTATTAAGCTTCAAAACGATCGTAATTTAAGGAAAACTATTACCTTTCAACTTTTTCGAGAAATATCAAGAAATACTCTCAAAGCTATATGAACCTATTTTAGCGTGCGCAAACATAGAATATGTGAAATTAACTATCTCTCTGGTTTATTTCAAAATTTCTAAATTATTTCAAATATCCTTTCGATTAACACACTTAAAATTTAAACAGAATAAATCTCTTATCAAAAAAAATAAATCTAGTATGTAAACAATATCAAATAAATAATTTTAAACCCGCAAGGGCTTCAGTAATTTCTAACTATCAATTTTTATAAAAAGAAAAATTGAAATCAAGTAATTCCTCAAAGTGTAGGAAAACGCAGATAGAATATCAGCAAAAATTTCTCTTAATGCTGAACTTCCCAAGCGAATAGGAACATTAAACGAGTAAATGAAGTAAAAACAGTTTTTATGCAATAAATAAAAAAGCTCTTAAGCAGAATATAAAAACCCTGTAATAGTTTTATAACAAGGAGTTTTTAAGTTTCAATCATCACACATCAGCAACAACAACTACTACTATTACTATTAATAATACTACTACAGCTACGACAACAGCAGCAGCAGCAGCATCCGCAGCAGCAACAACTATTGCTGCTTCTACTACTACTATTAATAATAATACTACAGCAACGACAACAGCAGCGGCAGCATCCGCAGCAGCAACAACGCCAGCAACAACACCAGCAACAACAATTATGATAATAATAATAAAGTTTAAAATTAGGAATGAAACCAAATGATTTGTGAAGTCAAAACAACAGATTTAATCTATTGAACAGAACAAGCAGGTAACTTTCGTAAAAATTGAAGAGTTAACCCTTTGTTCCCTCCCTTGTGTTATAATTTTAGTTTTATAAATTCATTTTTAGCCTACTTTCCCGTAAAAGTAAAAAAAATAGTAATAAAGCATGAAAGAAGGCTTAATGTATCGTGAAAATATCGTTAGAAATCAAGAAAAGTCAAAAATAAGTGAAGTAATTAAATAAAGATTGAAAACTAAAAAATTTGAAAGTAGGGTATTTATTGAGATGGGGAAAAAGTGGGTCTGTCGGTCTGTTTGTCAGTCTGTCCCCCCCCCCTCCCTAATAACTTTTGAACGAATTATCCGATTCGAAAAGTTCTTTTTGCATTCGAAAGATTTCGGCTAGGACATCTCATTTCCATATTTTAATTTTTGATTTGAACAATTTTTTGTTAAATTTTGAACAGTTCAAAAAATTTTAACATTAGCGCCTATGGGTGAAAATGAAGCAAATTATGTAAACTCTGGGTACAAGATATAAGTTCCCATGAACAAGCTCACTGGAAGAAGTTCTTGGCGTGAAATATTGATTTGAACAATTTTTGTTTATTTTTGAACAGTTCAAAAAAAATTAACATACCGCCTACGGGGAAATTTCAATCCTATATAATTTCTGATCTACCGGACCGATTTGCTTGAAACAAACTTTATCGGAAAGCTCTTATGACGTAGAACATGTACAAATAGAAAGTTCATCCAGAACTAACGAGCCTATTTTCCTATGAAATTTTTTTATCGGGATTTTCAAGAATATTTTTTAATTAATGAATGATTAAATGAATAAGCAAAAGAATGAATGAATAAATGAGTGAATAAATACATGAATGACTTAATAAATAATGATTGAATGAATATGCATTAACCGTTGAAAAAGGTATATTTGAAGCAATTAAGAACGAAAGCTAAACATGAAAGACAGAGAGAGAGAGATAGCTAGATTATAAATTTGAATTCGGTGTATACGGGAAAGTAGGCTCGTATAGTTCTAGACGGAACTTCATACGCTTGTCCGACCGGCCGCTCAGCGGCAGATTCTCCCTGGCGAAGCAACGCACTTAACGCAAGTATAAAATGTTCCTCAATACCAAAAATAAAATGCAGATGGTAAAGCAAATGGCAATTGTTTATCCCATGGCTGCCGATGGATAGGTTTTTTTCAAGGTAGCATAGAGAAAAAAGCGGTTAATAGGTGATCGGTCGGTAAGCATCGGCAACAAAAAGCCGATTAATAGGCTATCAGTCGGTAAGAATCGGCAACCAAAAGCCGATTAATAGGCTATTAGTCGGTAAGCATCGGCAACCAAAAGCCAATTAATAGGCTACTGGTCGGTAAGCATCGGTAACAAAAAGCCGATTAATAGGCTATCGGCCGGTAA
The DNA here is from genome assembly GCA_038502835.1 of Octonoba sinensis. Lineage (NCBI taxonomy): Eukaryota > Metazoa > Arthropoda > Arachnida > Araneae > Uloboridae > Octonoba > Octonoba sinensis. The sequence goes on from CM076603.1 coordinate 27,693,732, forward strand.
CGTGTTAACTTACAGTTATATATTCCGAGTTCAGAAAATAGTTCTAAATTTCAATTTATCCTTTTGGACGCCAGAAGATTTTTTCGCATTTAAAGGAATATTTTCAGACGCCGGGAGATGTTTTTGAGTTTTTGGTAACATTTTTTGACACCTAAAGATTTTATTTTTTCCCCTTTCTTTCTTTCCTATTCTCTCTCTCTCTTTTTTTTTTTTTTTTGTTTGCTTGAACCAAACGAAAGCGTTTAGAAGATGTTAGTATAACTACATTTCTCTGTATCATGGTGGAATGAAACTTTCTAAACAGTGAAATACACTGTTAAGAAAAACGTAAATTTTCAGATTTTTTTGACTGATTTTAACGGAAGATTTCCCGTAGTGCTTCAATGCATATTTTTTCCTTCCAAAAATGGAAATATCACGTCCTGAAAATACGAAAATGGAACTTTTCGTTTTACGGTTGCTGTATTTTCACAACCTGATTTGTGGATTAACGGAGAAAAAAGAAATGGAACTGCTGTCAAATCTCGGGAAAATGTTATCAGAAACGAAATATTTCCGAAAACTCTGCTGCCGTACTTTTTGCGTTATTTTTAGGAGATTTTTTTTAACAGTGTACAGTGCACGGATATTAATAAACAGTTCTAACTGTTTAATTATATAGTATTAGTAAAAATATATGGGCTCTCCCAAAGTACGCAAAGAAAATTACTTGCATAACTCTGAATACCATTACATTACTCTAACATCCTCATCACCATTACGTTACCATTTCTTTATCACATATGCACACAAGTAAAGCAATGTTTACACAGAAATGAGACGAAGAGGATAGTGATGCTCCATCTCTGTCAGCGGAAAATCACGACCGGGTGCATCGGAACAATTCCGCGGCTGACCCCCCCCCCCCCCCATACCCCCTCTTCCTCGCAGAAGAACTTTAAGAGAGGACACATCCATTAAATTACGAACTCTATGACGCGAGCCACCCAAACGACTCTAAATTTATCAGCGCCTGAGTTATGGACGCTTAAATCTATCGCATCTCCCCTTCTGTATGGAAATTCGTTAGGAGCCCTTGTGCTGTTATGAATGAGCCCTTTTGAGTTGGAGTAGGCTCAGCGAAATAAGGTCCATTGCCTGAAAAATGGGTCGGAAAACGGGGAAATGGGAGATAGCCACCAATAAGATGTAAAATCTTTTTTGGAGACTATTCAAATGAATTTGGGAGAGCTTTGTTTGGATTAATTGTCTGAATCACTTGTCTGGGAACGTAATGCTGTTTCTCGAACGGAAATTCTTTGTTTCATTGAAGTAAAAGAACAAGAAAACTTCGAAGCTACCACAGTGATACCTTTAGGACGTAAAAGAATCTGTTGTTATCATCCGAGTTCCTGTTTAGGTTTCAATTTAAAACACCCCCGAAAGCTTGCTTTCATGAAAATCCTGTGGAGCAAAAACTATGCTCATTTCATTTGATATTCATGTTTTATTTTGCATCTTCGGTATGGCGTTAATTTGGGAAAAAGTTCTTATTTTGCTTCCATGCTCTAACTTCATAAGTTAAAAAATATGAAAAATACTATTTCGGTATTTGCTATGATAGTTATTTGCTATTTTGGAAGTTTCTTTACAATTGAATATTTCGGTACCTTTATAGTCTCAGAAGTTTTTGAATTTCACAAATGTTAAAATATAGAGCTATGTGAGTTATAGGTATGTTTTTGTTTTTCTCATAAAAATTCCTGGCCCGAGATACAGGCGCGAAAGATGGCGCCTTCGGCGCAATTTTTGAACTTTCTGGAGAATAAGAAATTACTTTACATCATCCAAAATCCATGTTCGTTTTTCAAGAAAAGTTCAGTCGAACCTTGTTAGCTTGAAACTTTCTGGAGAGCACGATATACCTTCAGATTGTAAAAATTTTCAAAAGTTTATAAAGGTCTAGCTTCTGCGGGTCTAAACTTCTGGAAATCATTTCATTGCAAGTCTTCACAAAAAGTCTTACGCATTAAATAAACAAATTAAATTCCAAATGCTTATCAAAAGATCAAATTAAGTATAACCAAGGGAATATAGCTAACGATTTAATACGCAGATATAATAGCAAAAGAAGAAACAGGAATTATAGCAAAAAATGGAAAGCAAAAGATGGGGTATACCTTTTTTTTGAAAAGGTGAATTCCAAAAAATACCACTATTATTACAGATTTAATGTTTTCTTAAAAAAGAAACAATTTACATAATTTTGGATTAGAGTAACAGTGGAGCAAATATATATATATTTATCTTTTTCTCAGATAATTAATTCCTTCCAACACATGGTGTTTCCGGTTTGTTTTCTTGAAATGCACATTATTTCCTAAGAAATTCAATATCAAGTAATTTACACCAAAAGTTTTAACTTTAAATAAAAGTGGTGGAGAAAGAAAGATTTGTTGAAGAAAAAGCGGTTACGTTTTTAAAGTTGACCAACAAATCAACGTTTTTGTTATGAAGGTGTTTAGGAAGTCGTGATGGTCATTCAAAGAAAAAAAAGCATCTTTGACAAAACTTTCAGATAAATGTCCTTGGTGTGACAGCAATGTTCATTTGATGAATGACGCTGGAAAAAAACTTTTGTTACTTTTGTGTCCAAAAAAGGAATTATACAGAAAATGGAACGCCTTTTTGACTTTTATTGTAAACATCATCTTTCAAAGTTATACATTGCAATAGCTACTTTATTCGTGAAAATATATCGGGAAGAAAAAAAGAGAAGATACAGCGAAATTCAATACCCTTAATCCCTTCCCTCTCGCTCCCGTGAAAATTGACGGGATGGAGTAATTAAAATTTCAAAATAGAAACAAATCTAAAATTAACAAGAAGTTCCGTCTAGAACTATATGAGCCTACTTTCCGATAGACACCACATTCAAATTTATTATCTAGCTATCTCTTTCTCTCTCTTTCTCCTTTAGCTTTAGTTCTTCATTTTTTCAAATATACCTTTTTCAACGGATAATACGTACATATACATACACTCATTCATTTTTTCCTTTATTCAGCCATTCATTTATTCATTCATTCGTTTACTCATTCAATTGTTTTTTTTTTATTCACTCATTTATTCATTCTTTTCCTCATTCATTCATTCATTGATTCATTCTTTCACTCTTTCATTTATTCATTCATTCATACTTTCACCTTTTTAAATTTATTGAGAAATATCCTTAAAAATCCCGATAAAAAAGTTTCATAGGAAAATAGGCTCGTTAGTTCTGGATGAACTTTCTATTTGTACATGTTCTACGCTATAAGAGCTTTCCGATAAAGTTTGTTCCACGCAAATCGGTCCGTTAGATCAGGATTTATATAGTATTGAAATTTCCCCGTAAGCGCTATGTTAATTTTTTGAACTGTTCAAAAGTGAACAAAAACTGCTGAAATTGATATTTCACGCCAAGAGCTTCTTCCAGTAAGCTAATTCATTGGAACATGGATCTTGTACCCAGAGTTTACATAATTTGCTCATTTTCGCCCATAGGCGCTATGTTAAATTTCTTTGAACTGTTCAAAATTGAACGAAAAACTGTTCAAATCATTCATTAAAATATGGAAATGAGATGTACTCGCCGAGATCTTTCGAATGTAAAAAGAATTTTTCGAATCGGACAATTCGTTCAAAAGTTATTAGGGGGGACAGACCGACAGACACACTTTTTCCCCATCTCAAAACCCTACTTTAAAAATTTTTATTTTTCAATTTTTATTTAATTACTTAACTTATTTTTGACTTTTCTTGATTTCTAACGATATTTTCACGATACATTAAGCCTTCTTTCATGCTTATTTATTTTTATTTTTTTTTTTTTTTTACTTTTACGGGAAAGTAGGCTAAAAAATTGTTTAATGATTAGTATAGATAAGTAACATAATAATTGTATTTATTTTCGTAGCTTACGCACTTAAACAAATTTCTTTCTATTTCTCAAGGCCGTAGCCAGAAATTTTTTTCGGGGGGGGGGGGCCTGACTTTGAAACACTTATGTTGAGGACAGTTTCAGGGAGGAATATATACTACATTGCGAAAATTTTCGGGATTTCGGGGGGAGGGCCCGCCCCCCCCCCCCCTCTGGATACGGCCCTGCTATTTCTTAAAAAGTATTTCCATTCATAGCTCAATTTTTAATTTCCGATTCTTTGGAGTGGTAACAGTTTAGTTTGTTTATAACGAGCCATCTTTTCTTGAGCCTTTAGAATATTAAAGCGTTTTCTTAAACAGTATTTCCATTCATAACTCAATTTTTACTTTCCGATTCTTTGGAGTGGCAACACCTTAATTTGTTTATGTCAAACGATCCTTCTCAAGATGGGTAGTTGAACTTGTAGCCCGCAGTACTGCGGGCTACAAATTCACCGCATGTACTGTGGGGAATCAGATAGTAATGTTATAAAATATATATGTGTTTTGAAATGTTTGTCCAACTTAAATTTTTTTTTTTTCCATTTTGGAGTTCCGTTTAAACAAAATGTACTAATTGTTTACTTACTTTTCGGAAATCAGATTAGATCTATCATACTACATGTTTATGAATGGAGGCAATTCACGGCTAGAGGGACTCATGAGCGATCATCGTTGTCACATGATATCCGCTGCTTGTTTTCTGAGATTTTCAACCGAGTTCTACGTGGAGTTCACTAGGCAAAATTAGTTATCTTAAAATTAATTAGACAATTTTCACAGCTTTTTCTAATTATAACAAAGTATTTACATTTAATTTAATCTTTATAAAAGAAACTTGTTAATTATTACAATAGTTATAGTGTTAATTTTATGTAATGTAGAAGAACTTTATTTAGGCCTAGTTTTTATTAGATTATCAAACTCGATGCAAAGCGATGCTACGGCTTCCTTTGTTTACATTGCTTTCTTAGGAGCCAACGTGACCAATGACGTTGCTTGAGTTGCCTCCATTGCATTGTAATTCATCAGCTGAAATATTGCTCAAAAATAATAATTTTTCAAGTGAACTTTTACCTATTAGAAGCGCAAACATAATTTTTATGTGAAAATGATATGAAGTATTCGAATCTGCCTCAAATTCCATTTAGGAGAAAGCGAAAATGTGAACTTAGAAATTCAATGCTTCCGCATTGAATTTCATCGATATCGTCCTGTGACGTAATTTTTCAAGCAACTTTTACCAATCGAGACCATCAGTAAATTCGCATCCTTTGAAGCTCAGATATGGCTCTACAACAAAATGAAACGCTGTTCAAAAGCGCTTGGTATTATTGGATTCAAATCGCGCTTTGACGCAATTCAGACAGATATTCTACTAGAAATGTGAATTTAAGTGATTCGATTTTCACATCGTTTTCCACTGACATCGACCGGTGACGCTCCCGACAACAAAGCATATTACCACAAAACGGCAAAGACTCTTTCCCGCTTTATTCACGATCCAATAGATCATTAGGCGCAAATAGCCTGACCCAATGCTGGCGCGAACAAAAGGCACTTTTATTGAAACTTTATCTCGGAACGGTTAATAATTTTGCACACCTCAACCGTTTTACGCAAATCTCCCCTTCCCCTGGTAAAAGCCATTGTCGATAGAATTCGCGCGCCCCCTGCTTAGAATAGGTCGGAACGTTATCTCCACCGCAAATGTTCTGCTGATGTTCCGTTTAAGGGTGTAGAAGGCGGTGGTAGGTGTTTTGCACACAAAGAAACAATACGATGTGGCTGTAATGTGTGTTTTTCGCTGGCGAATTATCCTTATTTCAACTTTTCCTTTTCCCGTTGTGGCGCCATTTTTTCTCTCCAGTTTTCCCCACCCCTGTTCCAGGCAGATAAATTTCTTTGTGGTTGTTTCCTTTTATTTTCCCCGCTTTCTGTATTGTCGGGAAAATGTTGCGGCTGTTTCTATCCCTGAATGGAATCACAATGCGAGATGATAAGGCATTAGGGTCTGTCGATAATCATGCATGCCGATAGCTATCCTCAGGGGCAGGTGTATGAGGGAAATTCACGGCTTAAATATTGGAAACAATTAAACGAGGAGCAAGTTCACTTGATTAAAGACACCAATCTGTTTTCTGTTTGGTTGGATAAATTATGTCTTTATATGAAAGGAGAAATTTTCATCTTACACTCGCTGTTATAAGGCATTCTGATTATATTTTTTTCTTTCCCCTTTAAGTCGGTTTTTAGGATGAGGTTCAAGATAATTTCCAGTTGTTTATTTTATTAATTTTTTTAATTTCTAATGGACTGCTGCTGGCTTCTGCCAATGCAGGCAATTCAAGCAACGTCATTGGTCACGTGGCACAGATGAAAGCAATGTAAACAAAGGAGCCGCAGCATCGCTTTAATTAGAGTTCGACAAATCTAATTTAAAACTAGGCCTAAATTAATTTTCTTCTGTATTACATAAATTTAACACTAAATACAACACTATAACTATTGTAATAATTAATAAATTCCTTTTATAATGATTAAATGAAATGTAAATACTGTGCTATAAGCAGAAAAGGCTGTGAAAATAGTTTTATTAGTTTTAAGATAACTAATTTTGCCTAGGGAACTCCAGGTAAAACTCAATAGAAAATCTTAGTAAACAAAGAGTGGATATCACGTGACAACGGTGATCGTTCATGAGTCCCTTCAACGGTGAATTGATTCCATTGCAGGCCTAGTGCGTTCCCGAGAGATTGGTACCATCTCTTTCGGCGGCACCACAATGAATGTGGTACCATCACTGCATGAGAATTTTGACGTCCGGTTTCTCCACCTGAAAGAGTGAGCACCTTGATTCTGTTGATGCGAAATTGCACTAGGAATTTAATTTAGCCGAGAGCATCCAAGCCAAATGTCTACTCAAGGGATCTTTCACATGCCGCACAATCATACGGCATGGGCGCAGACGATTTTCTGCATCTTGAAAATCCACCGACACTGCCAGGCTCCATACTCAGGCGTATGAGCTCCGATTCTTACTACGACGCCATCAGCCGGCTGTTTAGTATTATTATTAATTTATACCTGTATATTCATTTTATGTGTTTCCAGAAAGTGCAAGCAAGGCGAAGATATACTACCCTTTTTACCATGTGATTTGGACGAATGCTAACAAAACTTGCATATTGCAGGTGCAAATATGGATGTTATTAAGTGGATATGTACTTGGTTCTTAATTCTTTAAAAACAAAAATGAAACAAAGATGAGTCTAAAAGAGGAAGAGAAAAATTATGCTTTGTCACTAAGACCATTTGATTGAGTGACAAAGATGACAGAAGTTTGTAGTGCACCGATATCTTGTGGCAAAGTAAAACCAGCATCTAATACCGGGGGAGGGGACCTTAATCTTTTTTTTTTTTTTGTAATGGTGTCCCATAATTGATATTAATGAACTGTTGAAAGAATACAAACAAGTGGTGATGACATGATGTATTGCATGCAAATGCATTCATTAACTGACGTACCCAGCAATTTTGTTATGTTTTGTTGATAGAGTTTCCAGTGATCAAAACCCTTTTGAAAATTCAATTACGGCAGAAAAAGAAAATCTACGGTCTTGAAATCGAGAGAAGAAAATACATGAAGCAAAGTATTTGCGTAAGGAATTTATAAGAAAACGTGAGACTTTAGACTTTGAGCACAAATTATTGCTTACTTAAGACTTACTTCGCATTAGACTTAGTTATTTAAAATCGTAAATAAGTCGGAAAACGAGAAAAACGGAAGTAAATATTTAAACAATAGGAGCAGAATTGTAAAACCAGTGCGTTTAAAGAGGGGAAAAAACCAATAAGAGAATTTTACGGCGAGATTGTTTGAAGTAAATAGAAACATATGCTAAAACCTATCCAAAAGCTCCCATCATCTTAATTTCGAAAATAAATTGATCTCAATTAGCATTCTGTACACACGCTGCATTTTTTCCTTTTTCTCGCAGGTGCGCTGCAGGAGGGGAGGCAATGGGTCAATTGCAACTCCCCCCCACCCCCGAGAGTTAAGTATTATTAAAGGTTTCTGTATAATGAATTGAAACTTAATTTTTTCCTCTTTGGAGCAAATTTTCTGAGAGGTAATTAGAAGCACTAAAAAATTGACGTCTTATTAATTGCTTATATTCGAGCCTGGGAGCTCATCACAAGTATTTGGAATTACGTTCTTTAAAATTCTTTCTTATTTTAACCACTTAACGCATTCACCTGTGTCTGACACGGGTGACAGTTACCGGCAAATGTGCACATGCCCGTGTCTCACACGGGCAATCTTGTATCTCACGTTATTTTATTTCTAATGCCCGTCTGAGATCCGTTTGCACTTTGTTTGTATAATAATTTTTTAATATAACTTTTACCCCATCCATCGCTCTCTAGTCACCTCCTACAACTGAAATTGCAAATTAACTTATACTATACCTTTACTAGCTGATTCCCAGAAGAACATCTGCGGGCTATAAGTTCAACAATAAACTTAAGCATGATCGTTCTATCGAAATGAACCAAGGTGTTGCCATTCCAAAGAATCGGAAATTAAAAATTGAGTTATGAATGTAAATACTTTTTAACAAATAGAAATAAATTTATTGAAGTCCGGAAGTTACGATGATAAATACAAATATATTATGTTTCTTTTTTATGCTAATAATTAAACAAATTTTTAAATATAGTTTTATCATAGTCGTTTTTTGCATGATATCAGTATCGTATCGTTTCGCAAAATTCAATGCTAAGTGATCCTCGTTAGGTGAAATTTTACAATCGCAAAAAATACTCTAAAATTGGAAAGGCTTAAGAAAAGATCGCTTGGTATAAACAAATTAAGGTGTGTTGCCACTCAAACGAATCTAAAATTAAAAATTGAGTTATGAAGAAGATATATCGTACCGTATCGTAGATATAATATATCGTACCGTATCGTAGATATAATATATCGTACCGTAAATGAAATTTAATCGCAACTGGTCCACGTTAAGTGATATATATATATATATATATATATAGATATTCATTTTCTGTCAAAAAAAAAACTCGATCATTTATTTACCAGTTTTTCCGAGAAAAACTCGTGCTTCAAAGGGTTAAATACTTTATGTCATACATGTAAAATATCTTTTCTTTTTTTTTTCTTTTTTCTTACTTCATTTGCAATAAATTCTCAAATATGTTTCATAAACAGCACAATTACCAAGCTAATCTCAGCGAGTAATCTTCTACCAATAAGCAACCCGTCCCCGTAATTTTGCCCCCATCTGGTGTTCCGGCAGAGATCCTTAACCCTTATACTTCGGATCTGGACGCAATATCCGGCGCCGACTTTGCTCCCGCCGGACGTAAAATCCATTCGACCGGACACAGTCGGAGAGCGTCCGGCGCAGTGCTTCACTTGACAAGACGGGATTTTACGAGGGTGTTATTAGGACGCCGTAAAAGGGGAAAGCTTTCTAATGAAAGGGGTGAATGTTTTTATAGAGGGCTTATGGTTTTTCATTTAGAGGCGAAAATTTGTCACTTGCGTCAACTGAGTGTTGTTTCTTGCCGTAAATGAGGAGATACAGATTTGGCTATTTATCGCCAAACGGCATTATAGTGAATTTATCAATATTTTTACTTAATAAGCTGAATGTTGCAATATTGGTTTTTTCGACGTGAACTGTTTTATCTTTTTAATGGGGCTGCGTACGGTCACTTACCTTTTCAGATCCAGTGTATTCCCCGAAAACCGGCATCCATTCTTTCAAGTAGCACCACTGCAGGCCGATGCATTATTACGTGAGAATTTTGGCGCTCCGTTTCCCCACAGATGGTGGCACCGGAGCTGTAATTTATGTGAAACTACACTAGGAATTTAATTTAGCCGAGAGTATCTAAGCCAAACAAATACTCAAGGGATCTTTGACATGCCGCGTCATCATACGACATGGGCGCTGGCGATTTTCTGCATCTTGAAAATCCGCCGACTTGGACCAGGTTTGATCCTACGAACTTGGGCGCACGAGGCCAGTGCCTTACCACTACCACCCTACCGGCGTACTGAATATTAAAATAACTTAATATATTATAGTTTGGTATGCTTACACACCTTTATAACTGCTCTAGAGATCGAGATAGAATTTTAGTCTAAAAGTAAAATTCTTAATTGTTATTTAAAATCTTGCAGTGGAAACTATGTTCATTTTTTCATTTGTCTGTCACGGCATGTTTTTACATAATAACTCAAATCCTGAACCATGCCGACTCAATGTAAACGGTTGAAGGAAGCAAAATATCGTTCACTAAATGAAGTTTTAAGTCTTTTGAATTTGAGGCTAACTGTAGCTAGTAGCCTTTGTAAAGTTTCTCCCATTTTACGCTGTTTGTAGGAAATTTTATGAAAATTTTAAGCATGATTGATACTTTTTTGTTCGTTTTAGTTTATCGTTGACTATATATGAATTGCAACATGTCCAAGAAAGCAATAAAAGCCAATGACGTCGGTTCCGATTTGCATAGTTTGCTATTAAACGTATAGAGACGAAGAGAAAATACTTTTGGAGGATTTCCAAGCGAAACGGCCTTGCAACTGGTGCAAACCACAAGAGCTTAAATATACATTAACTGATAACATGATTGTGAAACAATGTTTATGAAATAAATTTGGAGAGGAAAAGAAACCAAATTTTTTTTTTTTTTTTTTTTTTTGCCCACTGCTGTGCACATTATGCATATATTTTTTGAAACTTTAACCCATTCGAGACCGATTGCACACCGTATGTGCAATTAATTTCCGAGGCTAAAAGACGGCCTGCACACCGTGTGTGCAATAGCAGTAATTAACAATTATCAGTTGTTCTGAGTAAATTAGTTGTCAAAATAAGATTTTTCTTGAACTAATGAAATAAGTGAAGTTCACGAAAACAAAATTTGGCTTTGGTTTTACTGTGTACAAAAAATCTAAAAAATATCTGAAGCCTTTCTTACATGTAAAATACTATGAACACGCATGTAAAAAAAAATTCGCTATTGGGGACCGTGTTCGAAAAAAATCGTCGTCTTGAATGGGTTAAGGTTAATCAACATTTTAGAAGCTAAATAATAGGGATTCGATACTGTTAGCGAACTTTTTCTCCGCACTGCTCTTAACAGTTTCTAGCAAGAGACGCTTCACGTCAGACTGCTCAGATGTCCTTCAAACTTTATTATAGAACGGAATGAATTTACCTACTACATTTGTATGCTCTCTACTGAAGGGACAGAAAGCTCAATTTTTATTCATAGCATCTTCAGTAAAAATTGCTCTCTAACCTTATAAATATTTTCACATTTTTATTTAAACTTTACATTTGCATATTTGCGTATTTTTATTTTGCATATTTTTAATATGCTTTAACTTTTTTATTGCATCCGTGCAATTTTGGCCTGTCGTCTACGGATTATATTCCAAATCGCCAGGTGAAACGACAGTCAAAGCCTTGCCGTACTTTAAATTTAATTCATCCAAATGTAGATTTTATTTATAAAGTTCCCATGAATTCAATGAAACTTGGCTCCGTTTTGGCGAAAATGTTTCTTGAGTACTGCCAGCAACCCCAACGGGCTCATCAGCCACATTCCTCCCTTCTTGTATTTCCAGCCCATAGCTTTTGACCGCGGGTCTCTCTTCTCCTGGCTAAGCAAACCATTGTTCCATCCGCTCAAACGCATACGAGATTATTCATGGTCGACGAAGCGAAGCAGCAGCAGTACTCAATTAAGGAAGGACACGAGCATTACAATATTATATATATAATACTTATGTGCATATATATATATATAGTAAAAAAAATTTAATAAATAAGCCGAAATTTTTTTTTAAAGGTATTTCTGTACTTAGCTGCTAGTTTAGGTTATATTATTTTAGTTTCATTATCCTAGTTATGCTCCTTATATTTTAATGACTTCATTATTTTTCGCTCTCGACTTATTTCTGCCTAAAGTAGTGTCAGGTATCTTTTCACACCTTCGGTTGATATTTGAAAACCGTGACGGGTCAATCCATAGGAAATCATCCAGAAAAAGTTGATCAATACTTTTGATTTTTTTTAATTTTTGCTAGTCAATTTATCGTTATCTGGAGACTCCAAAACGAAAGTTTAAAAGTTTTTTAATTCTTGAAATTTATTACAGCCGTTTTCAAGTCACGTCTTTATTGGTTTTTCATTAAAATACTGCCTTACATAAATTTTTTCTTCGTCAAATTATTTAGTAAGCTTAGCAATAAAAGAATACTAGTTAACATATGATACGATTATGTGGTGGCCTTACTACAAGAAAACAAACATGGATTTTTAAATTCAACATTGATCGTTGATTTTTTTTTTAATGTGTCGCTGTAAGTTAACTTATAAACGTTGTAAATTTCCTTTCGAAGCATTGAATAAAATAAATAAGACAGTATGATGACCTTTAGATGTGAAAAAATGGCGGAAATAACATGTGATTTTTTTTTGCCTAACTTCGAGGTGCCGTATTTCTAAACCCACATCGATATCGTTTAAAAAAAAATTCAGAGGAGGAAAGTAGTAAGGAAAGCATTTCCTTTGCAGAAATTAAAGAGCTGTGTTACCCCTGCGAGAAAACACAGAGAGTGGTGGAAAAATGGCACCCCAACGCTGCTGTGGTCGACAGCATTAACTTGTTCAACGACAATGTTATTGACCCTTTTAGCAAAATTCCGAACAATCGTCAAAGGCAGGCAACATTGGACAGGCTTTTAGAGAAAGAAATCCAAGATTCTTCTAATGCAAAAAGACAGAAAAAAGAAAGAACAACAGAAAGGGAGAAAACACTAGAAGGGATGTTACCCTGATGTTTTTATAGAAGGACACTCCTCTTCCAACCATTTCTATTCTTCCTCTCAACATTCCACTTATGCCATCAGCTCACCTCACTACCAGTAAAGTGCAGTTAAATTTTTATTTATGTATAATTTCATGTACTGCACTGTACAGTTGTTTTTCATAGGTTTAAATAAGCAACCATCTGTGAGTCTGGATTGGATTATTCCCATTTACATTGTATCTTATGTGGAAAAAAATTCACGTATCGCCATTTGAACTGCCTCCTGGAACGAATTGTGTACGAATAGCGAGGTTCCACTGTATATATGTGTGTGTGTGTTATATATGAGGAACACACAGTCGAACCGTGTTTTCTCCAAAAAAAAAAATAAATAAATAAAGTTACTGATATTTCTTTGAACTCCTCATTAATTAGTACAAAAGTATGTTCTTATTTGTAACCAAAACAAGTTTTATCCTCTTCTAAATCTACTTAGAAAAATGAGGTTTTAAACAAAAAGGGTTTTCTCCAGAGCCTGTTTTCAATCAAACAGTGCTTCCTCCAAGTCAGTCGCCAATCAGAGCAGTTCTTACTCGTCACGTGACCCACTCACGTGTACCAGCAGAAATATTTTTTCATTAGCGCCACGGTTTTTTGACTTTAGAGCAGTGTGGTTTCATCCAAGTTTTTAATTTTAATTTGAGAATGGAAGAAGTAATAGATGGTGTTCTAGTGAGTATTGCAAATTGTGGAACTAGAAAAAGACAGAACTGGCGGGAAAAAGGCAGAAGCAAAAAAAAAAAAAACGATATTAAAAACGTTGGAAACATTCAAACCATGTTTCCTCCTCTGCATTTGGTCAAAACGTGATTTCTCCAAATTTCAAATGCATATCTAATAATTAATTTTAAGATCTTTAGGTAAATTCTGCTTACACATTTCCCTAGGAACGGGTAATATAACTAAGCAAACTTTAATTAGAGTCTAAAATAAGTTATTTTTTAAGATATCAGTTTTTTGTGTTTCCTGAAGATTTGTATCCGAAGGAGAAAGCATGATAATAAAACAATAAAAGAAATAAAATTTCACGTTAATTTAAAACTTCTACTTCCACTTCACACTGCCTTTATTCTCATTGGTTTACAGTTAATTCCTTGGCTATATAAGCTTTGTTTTTGTTGTTTTGTCTGCTTCATTTGGATGTTTTGCATCTAGAAGCTCCCTGTCGCATTGAAAAAGGGATTCCAAGCAATCCCGAAACATATGTCTGCGTTTTAATGCTCATTTGGGCTTTAAATTAACGTGAAATTTTATTTCTTTTATTGTTTATTTGCACAAAGTTAAATTATTATTATCTGGAGAAAGCATGGTTTGACTGTTTGCTCCTCATATAAATATGCATGCTCATATGATCATATCTTATTGTAATAGTGAAAAGGGAAAAGAAATCTCCCAAGACTACATGCTTGTAATCATTTTCTCATTCTTGCTCTACTACCATCAATGTCATCTCTTTTTTTTTTTCCTTTCATCGACTTCTAAGCGAATCGATTGAGATTGTAGTGCGAAAAAATATCACCCAGCTACCAGAAGAAAGAGTCAAAGGCCAAAAGTATCCACCGGTCGAGGGGAGCGAAAAAAGGAGGGAGTATGCGCGGAGAGAGATAGCAAGAGGCACCCCGTATTAGGATGGCGGGCCCTATCTGTTGACTTGATAGATGTGGGTTAGGGCCCGCTAATGGCCCGGCGCCGGGACACACACACCGACGCTGTCGCCTAGTGTTAGCGGTTGTAGGTGTCACGATTTATGGCCGGCCGAGATTAAAACGTTTTGCGAGACGGAGCAGGATTTCGGTTGATCCGAATTTGGCGGTTTATCGTCCATGTGGCGAAAAATTAAGTTGAAATAAGCAATTTGAAAAGAATTGGGGAAAAAGGTCAAAATTTAAACTTTGGGAAATTTAGGTTACTTTTATGATTTTTGAAACAAAATCATCCGCTAACTAGCAAGAGTGCCATTTAGTGCAGCATTACACATTGAACCACATGATCCTCAACATCTTTGCTTATATTGTAGGCTTATGACATTATACAAAATGCTTTTCAATGTCTTTTCATGTGGTCTATTAGTTATTGATCCTATTTAGACAACAATGTATTAATGAAACTTGAAACAGTAGTTCTTTTATGGCATTCTATGTATATAAAACGCTTATACGAACGCGTAGTGAAATTATTTAACGCGTAGCGAAGAAAGGTCCTTTTTTCCTTTTTCCAGTTGGCAACAATCTATTTGTTTACTGTTTCAAATAAGTAAATATAGGTGATTTTTTTTTCTTGATACTCTAAACTAATATTACATGCAGAAATATTTTTGCAAGATCATTTCCCTAAGAATGTAATACGAGCTGCAACGCTTAAATATAAGGGTTTTTACTTTTTGGCGCTATGTATTAGTGGTATTATGTTTACTGTAAACTTATTCTAAAATGAGTAAAAACAACGTTAAAAAGCGCGCAAGGCAAAGAAGAAAACGGCAGGCCGGCACCGTTTTGATCTAAGACTTGCAATTAACGTTGTTTTTACTCATTTTTAAAGAAGCCGGTAGAGTTGGCGCACAATTGAAAACCATGATAAAAAGGAATGAAAACGCTAATTTGTTGCCACTTTCGGTGAGTATTTAGACTACATTTCTTCTGTATGCATTTCCGTCACTATTTCCTTGTAACGCTGTAATTTAAAATGACAGCACTCTCAGAAATAGAACTCCCGTTTTCCACGGTTCTTGAATCGTCAATAAAATTTCGTCATTTACAACGATTCTTTCCTCGCGCGATCACGTGACTTAAAAGAGTTACTACACAAGCTTCGCCCATTTGACGAAAGGTTTACTCGGAGCATATTTCACGAAGCCATTTCGTCAAATACGACGAAAGCTTCGTGATATTTGAGCATGCGTTTCTGAGAGTGAGCAGGAATAAAAGTAATATACCGATTTTTAGTTTATATCCTTATAGGGAGGGTGAGATTGCACACATGGGTGGTTTACATGGGGAAAGTTTTTGGATAGTAAGTAGGTTATATTAATAACTAGTACGCCCGGCAGTCATACGAAATGACCGCTGTTCTAGATATTATAAATTGTAATTAAAGTGATTTGTGCTAAGGTGTCTGCTAATTCAAACTGAATGACCCACGTCAGGCTGCGAGGAAGCCCCTTTGCTTACTGCCCCACACTACTATGTATTTATTTACTATATAATCAAATTGTTCGTGAAAAAATATACATTTATCATCGAAATAACTTATTGAAAATTTTATTATGCTTTTCAAAACAAAAGTTTTAACGAAACTGGGCAAAAAGAGCGCTGCCACTCTAAAAGAAAAATTAAAAAAGCGCAGACGATAAAGAAATAAATTAAAAAGAAAGAAAGTATTAAATTAAATTCGCTTATGCATTAATTTTTAACGGAAACTGAAAATACAGCGAAGCCTCACTCAATATGCTAGATAAACGTTTTGATTATTATTAGTATATTTGTTACATTTGTTAAATGGCAACTGCATTGATTTGTTTCTTCACACGGCAACTAATTATACTGTTGGAAACAACGGCAACAATGCAAAAATAAAATAAAACGGGTCAAAAAAAGCATTGAAAATTTTTAAAAAATTAATTTAAAAAAAACTATTTGAGTCACAACTTCCATTTTTGCAGCGATGCGTTTCTCGGGTCTTAAACATTAACCGTGCCGAATGTGGTCCCGAGCGGTAAAACGCTAGGATCCTATCACGGACAGACAGACAGACAGAATAAGGAGCTTATATATAAGATAACTGCAAATAAATTGTCAAAATAGCTGGAAAAAGTGTCTGCTTAAAAAGTATCTTGCAGTAGTCACATCACATTGAAAATCAGAAGATTAATAATGAAAATTCAAGCCCTTATATTAGGAAAGCAAACAATAAAAACGACGGTGCGTCATACATTTTCTGAGCAAAACTTATGAACTCAAGTAGATACTGTGCTGTTGTGGCTATACAACTACCTGAGATCGTGGTATACTCACACCACCCCCTACCAAATTTAAATATCTCCGACCCCACAATCACACCAGGCTTTACCTAATGCTATGCGCAAAGTAAATTCTCTGTTTTAGTGAGTGTATTTACTTAATGCTAATATGATGTTGAATAATCACGTTTTATGTATTTTGCTATATGTGAAGATGAAAAAAATTAAATCATAGCTAAGATTACTGTAGAAAAATATTAAAGTGCTCAAAGCGGTGAACTATAGCGTTGCATACTTTTGCAATATTTAAATATGAAAACTTAAAATTGCGCTCTGAGGATTGGCGGGAGTAAACTTTAATTAAAAAAATAAGGGGGGCTTTTTTTGACTAATCTTAAATTGTTGCTTTTTTTCGAGAGAGAGAGAGATAGAGGGTGAAGGGGACCTTGGTGTTTCTTTCAAACCCATAGTACGGAGAATTTTTTGGGGTAGTGGCTGCGAGACTGTGTTTTCTAGATGATAAATTAAAACCTTTTTGGGGTGGGGGAAAGAACTCCCCTTTTAGCAAGGGAATTTTTTTTTTTTTTTTTTTCTTTTTTTGAGTAGGAGAGGGAGTTTCTGGCATTTATTTCGTTGGGGGAGGGGTGGGGAGTTCCGAGAATATGGTTTCTGGTATATAAGCGTTTAGCACGGGAAGCTCCCGGGAGAGTGGCGACCTTCTGCAAACTTTTAGCACGGGCATCGTCGTGCGGGTACTGATAGTATAATATAATGATATGCATTGTCCATCATTCAAGTTAAGAAAAAATATGCGAGATATCACCTTATTCTGTAAAATCTATCACAGAAACTTACAAAACTTAATACAGAACATGTCTTTTTTACTACCGGTTCTGTAAATCGTCTTTTGCTGCGTGACTCCGTGCAAAGTAAAGAAGCAAGAATGAAGTTGAAATCTCGCTTCAGACGACGAGAATACATTCGGAAAGTTTTTACAAAAGAAACGAGTTTTTTCCTTATTGAAAGATTGTAAATACACTTATATTGAATTCATAATGTAATATCCTATCCGTTGAAAAAAGCAGCATTGGATATTTATGTGAAGTGTGTAAACTTTTCCGCATCGCCTCATTCTCCAGCTCTTTCATAGGAATAGTATTTAGTTTCCGCTCATTACGGAGGTACATTAAAGCTTCACGTAAAGTAAAAATTATTAGTTAGTAGGGTAGGGTGGGGTAAAATGGGTCACTTGATATAAAACTGAAAATAATAGAATTTAAATTTGAAATTTTTAAATCAATATTTTTTATTTTTTATTTCAATGTGTTGGCAACATTTTTCATTTTAAAAAAAAGTTAGGTTCTTAAATACGGCAACACGAAAAGAAATATTTTTGTAATTTTTGAAAGATAGTGTGCTAAACACATGGTTTACCAACTTCTGAAAATCTCTATATTTTATCAAATAAAAACCCAAATTTAAAGGATTTCCGCACAAAGAAACTTTGAAGAACTATTACAGCCGAAAATGTAAAAAAAAAATTAAATATTGAATTTTTTACACCAGTTTTTCTTGGATGGGGTAAAATGTGTCATGGTTAGGCTTAGCTAGTTCTATTCTATTATTGTTTTAAAATTTACTCTGTTGCACCTCACTGCAGAAAATTCCTAAATTTAAACTGTATGTTGTTTATTTTATTGAAGTTAAATTCAAAAAAAATTTTTTTGAATGTTTTCCTAAAAAAGATCATATTGATGTGGTAGAGAGAAGTGATGTTGTTGAAGTGTTATGTGAATCAATGTATAACAATCTAGAACAATGTTATTTTAACATTTAAATGTAATTATAATTCAAAATGTTGCTAAATATGTTACATACTTTTTTTTTTCAATTTCAACGTAATAAATAACTGTTTTCAGCATTATTTTGCATTATGACCATTTTACCCCACGATGGAGTAAATCAGGACACAACTTTATAAACCCAGTTAAACTATTTCATAATTAAAAAATAAATATTAAAATGACAAAATTGATCTAAAGGAGTTCGATGTTAAGATGCAATTGAAAAGAAATGTGAAATGTTTCTGGTTTTGTCTCTATGAAACTTTAAATATGAAAATAGCTAAAAATTGACCTATTTTACCCCACCTGACCCAATTTAAAGATCTACATTTTTTGTTGCGCTATAGTGTAAACTCACAACTATATTTGGACTACATTATATACAGGGTGTCCCAAAACGACCGCATAAACTCTGCACAGCTAGACTCCCCGCTGGGAGTACATAAACACTGCCCAAAGAATCGTTCCTGTACGATCCATAGTTTACGAGAAAAATACGAAAAACAAAGTATGACGTCACTGCCGGTGCAAGAAAAAACACTGCATTGGACATATCAACTACAGTATTTGCATCCACGACATGCTCAAGCCTGCCTCGACATGCACGGCGGACACTTTGAACATCTGCTTTAAATTGTGCATGCTGTTGATATGTTCAATAAAGTGTTCTTTCTTGCACCGGCAGTGACGTCATACGTTGTTTTTCGTATTTTTGTCGTAAACTATGGAACGTACAGGGACGCTTCTTTGGGAAGTTTTTTTGTGTACTCCCAACGAGGAATCAAGCAGAGTTTATGCGGTAACTGAACCGTAAACCGTAAAATGAATTGTAAGTGATCAAAAAATCACATTAAATTATATACAATCATTCGGTAGAATGTGTTATTTTGTGGTTGGTATTGAGAACCATGAACAGTTGATAAAATTGTCCTCGCTTAGCTCTCTCAGCGAAAGGAAAAATCGTTTGAGGGGAGACAGCACCCAAAAATGTTGGGAAAAAAATGATTTTTTTTATTGGCTTAAATAGTAAATCTTCAAAAATGTTACCTGAAAGTTTCAGAGAAATTGAAGCAATATCTATTGATTCTATTAAGGTGCAATTTGCTACCTATTTATTCCGAAACCGAAACTGTGCTGAATATAAGCCACATATTTATTTTTGAAAATATAATAAGCGAGAAGAAGCAATTTCACTTTGACTGTAGCTGAAAAAAAAAAGTTCCTTACTTGAAATTTTTATAAAGATATTGCAAGCCGAAAGCTTAAAATGCTGCTCTCTCTCTTTTTTTTTTTTTTTTTTGTGAATTTCATCTGATTTGAAATGCAAAGGCTTTTTTTAAATTTGTATTTTTTCCACACATGTTCCTGAAACTATACATAACAAACTTATGCATTACTTTTATGTTGACCTAAGTACTTTTTTAAAATTCTTTTTGAAGGTAATTTGAATGTTTCATTAAGTTTTCTGCTTTCCTTCAATTTCATCAAAAAGTATTTGACATAAAAAATTCAATTCATAAAAGTTTTGCTTTTCGAGTAATGAATCAATAAAATAATTTTGAGACTTTACTCCAATTTTCGAAAATGTTGATACATTTTTAAAAATTGCTAAATTTTTCTTTTCCAGTTAAATTTTTTAACTTATACTTAAAAATCCAGTTTTTTTAAATTAAATTTCTTATGAAGTGATATAACATGACATCAGGCAAAAATTGTAAATAAAAACACAATAGAGAAAAAAAATGGTTTTATGGTGCCGACTCCCCTTAATCGCTTCTTTCTGTACAACAGTTCAGTTCAATGCAAATCACTCAAAAATGGCTTTAAAGTAAGAAAATGGCACTGCCGCTAAATTTCAATATTAAATCCAATGGATGGCATTTCGTGATTCAATCTAATAAATACATCGTTCAACAGGTACTGATTCTTTTCAAAAAGAATCTTTAAAAAAAGTGTAGTACACTGTAAAAAAAATCTCCTGAAAATAACGGGAAAAGTACGGCAGCAGAGTTGCCGGAAATATTCCGTTTCTGATAATATTTTCCCGAGATTCGACAGAAATTCCATTTCTTTTTTCTCCGTTAATCCAAATCAGGTTGTGAAAATACAGCAACATAAAACGGAAAAGTTCCGTTCTCGTATTTTCAAGACGTGATATTTCCGTTTTTGGAAGTAAAAACCATGTGTCGAAGCACTACGGAAATCTTCCATTAAAATCAGTCAAAAAAACTCTGAAAATTCAGGGTTTTTTTTAACAGTGTAATGATATTAATTAATAATTCATTGCAGTCATTTATTCAAAATATCTCAACATCAATGAAATGGAAGTGAAATGGGGTCTTACTCTGTTTGAATTCTGAACAGCTCATATGTATGTTAATTTGTGTTTTTCGTCTCATTCCAAGTGTTGAAAAATAGCTTTGTTCTAATTCAAAATCAAGCATATGCTATCTTCACCATAACTAAAACCAATTACCACATTACGAATGATGATGAGGAATTCATAATTGCGCGGAAAACAAATTTTGTTGTTATTCCTTTTCAATGAAGTGACAGCTATTGATAGAACATGAAAAAGTTGTTCTTTCATGCTAACACTACAGTCTGATGTTTTTTTTTTTTTTTTTCTACATATTTTTCTTTTATTAGTTTCCAACGGGAGAGCGAAATTTATTTTGTGCAGTTTACATGGTAAGTATTACCAAATTGCAATAAATTTAATGACCTAATTAATGTTACGTCACCTGAATGTCGCCAATTTATCTTGTGCAGTTTACATGGTTAGTATTACATAATTGCAATAAATTTAATGACCTAATGAATTTTATGTCTCCTGAATGTTGCTAATTTATCGTGTGCAGTTTACATGGTAAATATTACCGAATTGCAATTATTTAATGACCTAAGGAATGCTACGTCACCTGAATGTCGCGCATTTATCTTGTGCAGTTTACATGGTAAGTATTACCGAAATGCAATAAATTTAATGACCTAAGGTATGTTACGTCACCTGAATATTTCGATTTATTTTACATGGAAATAATTTTTTAGTTCTTTTTCGGAGTTCTATTTTGCAAACTAAAAACAAATCTACTTACAAAATACACACACAATATGCTTTTTTGGTATGTAATGATTAACTTCAAGATATAAGTTTTTTATCTTAGTTTGTTATTATTATTATTATTATTAATTAGTTAGTTTCATTGCCAGCTATTTTTCTACAACCTTCAAATGTAAAGCCTAAATGAAAATAAATATTTTGTCATAGCTAATTGGGGAAAAACCGAATTTAGTTACAGCTCCCTAACATGGCAAAGTTACTCACGTTGGAGCGTACCTAGATATTATATAACTCTCTTCGAAGCTGACCCCCAAACTCCTTCTGACTTGGAAAGTGGCCGCTCTTCATTAGAAAAGGAGGAGCCGAAGGAATAAGTGGACGAACGCTGATTGGTCACTCTGCGGTTTCCAGAAAGAGAGATAAAAAGAAATACAAGACTGTGTTCGATACTTCTTTTCTTTCTGATGGTAAAAGGAAAAGAAAGTCATCTTTTCTTTCGAGTAAAGAACCTTTTTCTTTTAAAAAAGGCGAATATTTTGAAATGTAGTAAACCTATAGCCACTTTCGCGCATAGTTTTCTCATTATCTTCGTAAAAATGTGTGAGGCAAAGACTTTACAACTTTTTTACGTTTATTGAAAGTTCTGAATTTCTATGCCGAATATTTTCATAAAGAAAAATGTATTCAGGAACCAAATTTCTGCACTGAAAATGCGCATTTTAGATCCTAAATGGTAATTTACACGATTTTTTTTTTAATTACTCAATTTTGATGCATAGAAAGAAAAATTGCTTTGACCTTTTTCTTGCAAAACTGATTTCAGTTCTATTTTAACAGAGAAAAAACAAAAGAGCAATAGACAACCTAAAATCTAATGTTTATATATCATAATATAGTTTAGTGTTATTGGATGTTAGTGGATAGGTTTTGTGCTAAAAGCATAAACACGTTTTCAAAAAATAATTAAAATGCTTTGCTAGTAAGTTTATGCTTTTAAATGTTTTTTTCTTTCTGCTTTTTAATTACGCAAGTCTGCAAAATATGAGTTTCTTCATGTGTTTTAACTCTTGACAATTTATTCCAATACATTTTTAGTGAGAAGTAGATTTTTAGTAGATTACAAAAATATCCTTTATTTTTTTCCGTCACGTCAAAACTTTCAAGAAATTTTCAATTTCAACATTTGCGAAAAAATAGAAAAATGCGGCATTTTGCGAAAATTGCGACTTTTTTAGGAGCTCGGACAAGTTGACACACTTCTTTTCCAGTTAGTTTACCATCTCGGGGTAGAATATACATGGTTCAATACAATCCGCTACGGACACTATGGATATTCTGTTTCTTTCCTCTTCTTATGTTTGTTTTAAAGACAGTGGTGCCCAAAGTGCTTACATGAACCCCACGGGTCCACTTCAACCACAAAAAATTGGGGGGACAACCACAAAAAATTGGAGGACAACCACATATTAGGCCCTACGGAGATAACTTGCACGTCTTCCGTGCTCGGTGGGTATTTTGCGGCGACGGGCCTCCCAACCGGAACCCTCCAATCTCGAGCTGAATGCTCAATCATTTTCTACCCATGCTCCCTAGGTAACATTTTAGAGTTAAGAGCAGTGGTGTAGTTGAGCCCCAAATTTTTTGCATTTTAACATAAGCGACCCCGCACTTTTGATTTCAATTGCTTATCTTCGTATGCAGATGCGTCCCCCCAACTTTTTTTCCGGGACTAGAGCACTGGTTAAGAGTATATATCTCATTTAGTTTTTGCCTTTAGTTTATTGAGGGGTAAGTGGCGTAGAGAAAAACCTGCTCCAGTGCCACCCTGAGGACCCAACTTTAAATCAACACTTACGTTTTAGTAAATTATATTATTGCAAATGTTAAAAAATAAGGTTTTTTTACCGAATAGTTGAATTTCATTTTAGTGAACATTGAATATGGCAAACTCCACAATTAGTCTCAACTGCACTCCTATTGATGATCCAATTTTAAAGCTTAGTGTAAGCAAAAAATACCAAAAATTTACACGCATTGAAGTTTTAGTAGGTTGTGTTCCTCCATGTATCAAAAACTTCTGGACCACAGTAGAATTTTTGGCTCAGTAGAGGATATTGTTTTTGCTTATCCCATATCATAAAACTACACAAGATTCGTCAACAGCAGCAACTTTTTAAATACGAAATACTTCAAAACATCAATGCTTAGCAGTAGCACACACGTCAACAGCGAGCATCTTAATAAAATGATTTTTATAAAAAAATAGAGCCGACTTCAAATTATAAATTGCGCTAAAAAGTAAAAAATAAATTAATTCTTTTAACAACATCGATGTGACTTTTAAACATAATTTTAGAAGTCGGTGCAAAATTATGAGTCTAGTTACCATTACACCATTTTTTACTTCACATTAGAACGGTTGCTAATTCTGCGAAAATATATATATTTGTAATTGATTCATGATTACAAAAGATTTTATCTATCCTCATTTTGCACCGACTTCTAAATCTATGTTTAAAAGTCACATCAATGTTGTTAAAAGAATTAATTTATTTTTTACTTTTTAGCGCAATTTATAATTTGAAGTCGGTTCTATTTTTTTTTATAAAAATCATTTTATTTTATACTTTTTAGTGTAAATACATGTTTTATATAAATACTCTATTTCTAAAAAATCCATATCAAAGGGTCAACCTTCTTTAAATGAATGGCACTAAAAACTAATCATTTGTATGATAAATTTCGTTTTGAAGTCGATTTTAGCAAAACAAACTGATTGGATTGATTTTTGCCTCAGAGAAGCCTTCAGTCAAACTCTTGCTGTAATTGCTTTTAATATTATAGCGCAATGGCAACAAGCACTTTTTTAACAATGACTTTTATATTTATTAATAGTTTTCACAACAAAGAAAAATCAAGCCAAGCCTTTCCAATTAAAATAAAAAATACTTGTTTTTCGCCCGTAACGTTTTTTCTAAAAAACAAATGTAGTCAAATTGATTTGCGATATTTGAGTTAGACGACCCTCTATCCATTAAAAAAAAATCCTCAAAATCGGTTCATTTAGTCAAAAGTTATGAATGAAGAAACAACAAAAATTCTACATCTCCGCCCATAACTTTTTTCTAATTGTCGAATATGGTCAACCGAAAGTACGGGACCTATGGGAAACCACCCTCGATCGATTAAAAAAAACTCATGAAAATCGGCTCATCCGGTGAAAAGTTATGAGTGGACAAACAAACAAACAAAAAAAACGACATACATACAATAT
The DNA here is from genome assembly GCA_038502835.1 of Octonoba sinensis. Lineage (NCBI taxonomy): Eukaryota > Metazoa > Arthropoda > Arachnida > Araneae > Uloboridae > Octonoba > Octonoba sinensis. The sequence goes on from CM076603.1 coordinate 27,718,724, forward strand.
GAATGTATAACCTCCTTCCTTTGTGAAGTCGGTTAAAAATAACAGATATAGGTAGCAAAAGAGAGGGAACGGGAAAAGATAAAAACCCTTCGTGGAAAACTCAAAAACTTTCCTCCGCCTCTGACATAAAAGTCTATTCAGGGCACACACAAGAATCGGAAATGATTGTGACCAGTCGAACAGTGAACCGGAGTGAAAGGCCGTGGGGATATGCCCGGGCAAACTGAGCAAATCGAATCATGCCCGGAAAAGTTGGGAGGGAGGAGAGGTGAAAGGGGTTAATCAGGCATAAAAATGACGTGGCCCTGCATGTGTATGGGAGACGATACATTTGGTTTCATAAAAATTTGTGTCACTTGGAGTTATCTTTTCCCCCAATGGTCATGAATTTTTAACTTAAAAATTTGAAATTATTTTTATTGTGGATAATTTTTTTACAGTTTTATTGAACTTGATTTGTCACGGAAGTTTGTTACGCGGTTTTCGACCACTATTATTGCATAAATTATCTTCAAACTTTGCACACAAGCTAATCTTCGATGACAATGCAATATTCCATCCATTTTATAATATCTTATATATAAGCGGCTTATTCTGTCTGTGTCTGTCCACTATAGGATCCTAGGCCGTTTTACCGATCGGGACCACATTCGGCACGGTTAATGTTTACGACCCGAGAAACGTATCGCCGCAAAAATGAAAGTTGTGACTCAATTAGTTTTTTTTTTAATTAATTTTTTAAAATTTTTCAATGATTTTTTTGACCCGTTTTATTTTACTTTTGCATTGTTGCCCTCATTTAAAAACATATTTTTCAGTTGCCGTGTGAACAAACAAATGAATGCAGTTGCCATTGTTATTGTCATAAATGTAACAAATATACTAATAACAATCGAAACGTTTATCTCCGTTAACGTCATATTGAGTGTGAACAAACAAGTCAATGCAGTTGCCATTGTTATTGGAATAAATATACTAATAATAATTGAAACGTTTCTCTAGCATATTGAGTGAGGCTTCGTTGTATTTGCAATGCCCTTTAAAATTTAATGTATACGCGAATTTAATTTAATCTTTCCTTTCTTCTTAATTTATTTATTTATCGTCTGCGCTTTTTTTTTATTTTCTTATTAGGGTGGCAGCTCACTTTTTTCCCAGTTTCGTTAAACCTGTTGTTTTGAAAAGCATAATAAAATTTTCAATACGTTCATTGGATGGTAAATATATATTTTTCACAAACAATTTGATTATATAGTAAATAAATGTATAGTAGTGTGGGGGCAGTAAGCAAAGGGGCGTCCTCGCCGGCGGACCTGGGTAATTCAATTTGAATTAGAAGACACCTTTGCCCAAATCATTTTAATTACAATTTATAATATCTAGAACAGCGGTCATTTCGTATGACTGCCGGGTGTACTAGTTTATTATAACGTTAATTAGGAAAAAAAATTAATACTTTTGACTGTGAGGAAATTATCAGAATTATTATTTGTCGAATGGCAACGATGTTTGGAATTTGGATAATGCAACAATGTTTAATTTAAAATACTCACATTATGGCGAAAAAAGGAACAGCGACGCAGCGGTTCGTACAACGTGATTAACGCAGCCGTTTTATTAAATAAAACCATGAAACAATTTTTAGTATTATACATATTATTTATTCTCAATTTCAAACAAGATCATTACATTTATAGGTGTGCTAGAATATAACAATTTAAATTTAAAAACTAGTTTGATAGACCCAGTATTTTTTTTTTAATGTTTAGAGTTTCGCGTACTTAATAATTTGTGGTTAAAATATAAAATAAAATCGTTGCATATATATATATATATATATATCAAAACGGAGAAGTTCCTTCCCCATCGGAGCCATGTCCCTCTTTAAAATTTCCAGGGGGTGAAGCAAGCTACAGCAAGGGTGAAGCAAGTTCACCATTTCTGGTGAAGCAAGAGCTTATGCCTCAAAATATTTAACTCTCTTTTTTTTTTTTTTTTTTTGCCCAATTTCGTAATGGAAATTGCCGGAACGTGCTTCTTACAAGAAATTCTCAACGTAGTCAGTTTAAGATAATATTATATCGCCAAAAATGTTACAGGGTTTCATTTAAATTCAAAACATCGTTGCATAATCCAAACAAAACTATTTTTGCCAAACGCAAATGATAATGCTGATAATTTCCTCAGAGCCTAAATTATTAATTATTTTTTCCTAATTAACGTTATAATAAATTATAAAATGGATGGATTATTGTATTGTCATCGAAGATAAGCTTGTGTGCAAAATTTGAAGATAATTTATGCAGTAATAGTTGTCGAAACCGCCTTACAAAATTCCGCCACAAGTCAAGTTAGATAAAACCATGTAAAAATGGAACTGAATAGCTATTGCAGCTATTCGTTATTAATGTAGCTATATTAATGTACTTATATTTTTGCTTCGTTAACTACGTAGGTATGCTGGAAAGTAATGCACACATACTTATAGAACAAAAAGAGAAACATATAGCAAGATGGAACAAAAAGCACATTAAAGTAAGATTCTTAAGTTTTTGGCAAAAAAATAGATAATTCAAACTTAAAACGTTCTTTAAGTACGCATTATTTAATCGCAATATTTGCGGGGATATTTCCATTAACTCTGAAATTGGCGGAAAATAATCAAACTGGACGAAGTGTTGAATTTTTTGTATTCATGAGGTAGCAAAATTTTTCATTTTATGTGCCGCTAGGCGATTGTTGGTGGCGATTGCTATTTTGAATTTCGCATTCAGAGTGTCAACGCAATTCCGGAAGTTGATAAAGATTTATTTTTATTGTAATGAGATGCAATAAAAGTTTACCTGCAAAAAACTTAATGCAATGGATGGGTTGGCATGTACTTCCTAAAATATAAATTGTTCGTCTCTTCTCTACTAATAATAAAGCAGCAAGTATGTGTGTGTGTTTTTGTGTGTGTGTGTCTGTCTGTGTCCGGCGAAGGGCCCAGACCGTCCAACGGATTTTCATGAGATTTGGCACGAAATTAGTTTGGAACATGGGGGTGTGCACCTCGGAGAGTTTTTTCCGAAATTCGAATTTGTTCTTCTTTTATTCCAATTTATAGCCGAAAGTTTCATAAAACAATAATTTTCTATGGGAAGGAATTATCGCATCGCTTCGAGCTTGATACCGTTGAAAAGCGCGTAAAAAACTACCCTGGGAGAAGTTTCGCTCTACGTGCGAAAATTCGAAGCCTCTAAATTACCTAGAAAAGAAGTTACAAGCATTTTTCTCTGCAGTTCGAAATTATTTTTTCACGCTAATTAACTTGAATTTTAGTTGTTACCATGCCCGACTGACTATTACTCCTTTTTTCTTTCAACGAATTAAAATTTATTCCTAGCGGTTTTTAGCATTTTGAGGAGCAGCCGATTTTTAATTTATTTATTTCTTTTTTTTAGATTTTGATTATTATTTTTTTAAAGCGAATTGAAATTTATTTCCAACAAACAAAAAGTAATTGTGCCAAAAAACTTACGTATACACTCTCAGAAACGCATGCTCAAATCTCACGAAACTTATCGGATTATTTGACGAAATGGCTTCGTGAAAAAGGCTCCGAGTAAACCTTTCGTCAAATTGAAGAAATTTGTGCACTGTTAGAAATTTCATTCGTGAAATTACGGTTAAATAACCGGCAGCAGTCTGTCCATCTAATTCACCGTTAAATTTACGGTTTGGAACATTTTTCTACTCACAGGCGGTTGACAGTTTTATTTTGATTTCCTTATTTTGACATGTATTTTACGGGACCATTTTCCATACCGCACAGGGGTTTTTAAAAGAAATGTTATTCTTTATAGCGATTTTTGTTATTCCAGCTTATTACTAGTTATACTTTCATTTTTTTTTTCGCCTGTGAATTAGCACATATGATATTTTTCTATTTGAGCGCGGATGAAAGGTTCATTCCGCTTTCAAATCTTTGCTTGCTGCTGTTTGTTTCTGCAAGCTACAAAATTTCGTCTTTCTGTTTTAAGCCGGGTCCAGACGCTACGTTCTGCACAACCTTTTGTCTGCGCAGTTCAACATATTACAGATAAAACGTTGCATGTAGATTGGAAAAGTGCGCAGCTTTGAGTCCGGTGCGAAGACTGTACAGTTGCAGCGATAACTGAGCTAGAAAGCATAAGATGTCTTTGAACTGTGCAGACAAATCGGCACATGTAGACGGTAGCACCCTTTTCCGATTCATTTTGTTTCTCAGTTTCAATTCGTCAGGTGACGATGGCCGACTTTCGGCAATGTTCTCAAGAGTTTCTCACAGAATTTATTGCATTATGCGAACGTTTCCCATGCATTTAGCGTGTCAAATCCAAGGAGTATAGTGACAGGGATAAAAGGGGGAGGCTTATGAGAGTTTAGTGGAAAAATTCAAAGAAATTGATGCAAACAGAGAAACAGTTGTAAATAATTAATTCTTTGAGAAGTGTTTACCGTAAAGAATTGCAAAAGTTAATAAATCGATTCGATCTGGGGCTGGAGACGAAATCTACAAGCCATCTCTCTGGTATTTTGATTTGTTACATTTCCTAAATGATCAGGAGACACCAAGGCAGTCTAGGAATACCATGGATGAAAATAAAGAGACTGCAGTTGTCGAACCACCAGAACAGGCAACAAAAAACTATTTATTTTATGTAATCATTTGACCACTTTGAACTCCGGGTACTTCTGAGACGTTCCAGTCTTTTTTTTAACATGACACCATGCCAAAACTGACCAGAGTAGTACCTCCTTCATGACGATATCGCGCAAAACTGAGTGAAATATACAGATATCTCTGCACAATGTAGACGCATAAAAAACTGCAACGTTTTCATTCAGTCTTAAGACTGCGCAGACAAAAGGTTGTACAAAACGCAGCGTCTGGACCCGGCTTTAATGTCAATAAATAATAGATAAAAAATAATTATACTAAAAATTTATTGATTAAAACTATTCTAATTTATTATAATCGTCCTTTTTGGGTGGGTACTTGAACTAAACAAACAAAATGCGTTTTCTTTCAAATATTTTCTTTTTTGTTTTGTTTCGTTTCTTCCTTTCCTATTCCCTTTTTTATTGTGTGTTTTGTAAAAAAAAAAAAGGATTATATGTGTAGGATCTCTGGTTGATTGCCGTGGGCAGCTAATTTTAATTATGTGGAATACAATACATTTTAATACAGTAACATAATTTACACCTAAAAAAGTTATCACTATATACACAATGGCAAACCGACTGATATTTTCATTTTTTAACACGGGCATAGCCGTGCGGGTACCGCTAGTATTAAATACAATAACACTTGTGCATTTCAGATTTTAAAATAAATAAATAATTTCATGTTTATGGGTTTTTACATCTCACTTCTTTTTACTAAGGTATTAAAAAAGTTAGTAAAAAATACAGAAAACTGAGCTACGGCGAAATTTATACAAAATAAGTGGAAACTTCATACACGGAAATTCCAAAGCTACCTTATTTGGAATTTGGAAAAATTAATTTTCAACTTCTAAATTTTTTAAAGTCGATATTTTATATAATTAAGAACAGAATAATAAACTCATTTTTACTTTTTTTTTAACGAATTATGCCCAAGAGGAAATGGTTTATTTATGCTTGGAAAACTGAAAACAGAAACTACCGATGGAGAAAAAAAACGAAATGTTAAAATCGTGCTGCCATCTGTTGAAGATGAACGCAGCTAAAACGGATTCTTTTCAATATTTTTCTAAGCTAAACGAACTTATGAACAAGAAATTCCGTCTAGAACTATACGAGCCTACTTTCCCGTATACACCGAATTCAAATTTATAATCTAGCTATCTCTCTCTCTGTCTTTCTCGTTTAGCTTTAGTTCTTAATTGCTTCAAATATACCTTTTTCAACACTATATTGATATATTCCTTCAAACATACCTTCAATTAATAGGGTCAGTTGGGGTAATTGTAAACATGGGGTAATTGTAAACAAGCTTCATAACTAAACTTGTGGTGATTTTGAAAACTTAATTGCTGGTGAGTGGTGAACTGCCAACATGGGGAAGACGTTGAAAAAGTTTCGTATGTTTTGAAACAGCTGTAGAAGCGTTACCATTGTTTGAAAATGACATAGTGAAAAAAGTTGTTTACCAAAATTTAGTGATCTTACATTTTCCTCTCCAGCTCATCTACAAAAGCGATGTAAGTGGTTTCAACCATTTTTATTTGTCAAACGGAATGGTGCTAAAAACATTTAGTTATGAATTTAATAATCCCTGTTATTTTTCATGTACAAGTTAAGTGTTTACAATTACCCCAGAAATTTCGGACTCTGGGGTAATTGTAAACACTTAAATTTATCCTATTTCCAATATTTTGGGGGGACAATGAGCTCGATATTTTGATGTAAACTATACTTTTGTGTCTATTTTATATAACTGTTGTTGTTGCTAATGCCACTTGGAAATCCAAGCCCCCCTTTGCAGGGCGACCATGAATTAAGGAAGCTCCTACTGATTATTATTTAGCTCCGCTAGAACGAAGTTCACTTGGCTCAGGGGGGCTTAATGATTTTGAACCAGCTCCCAGACGAGAGATCGTCGCCTAGGTTGGTCCCTCATAGGAAATTATTTCTAAATTGGTGGACTATTTAAAGTGACGATGTATTTTACAGGTACAGTTCCCTTTAGCGCCCTCGGTCTCAGAGTAATCAGTCGCGGGAAGTCGTCACCCTCCAAGCGTTGACCACGGCCAGTTGTGCTTCACTTTCAGTGTTCTGTGGGATCTAAGTTAAACCCACTGATCCACTGCGGGACAAATTTTATATAAGTTTGTCGCATTACTTGATTTTTCGCAAGATATTTCTCGTTAAATGATCTCAGCCCACTCATAACATAACTCAGCGGACCACATACGGCCTGTTGGCCGCCGATTGAGAACCATTGTTCTCGAACTTCTTAAGCCTTCAAGCAGACTGTGTATAAAACAATTTTCCATTTGCATCAACCTTATTCGAAAATAAATCGCTGTTTACAATTACCCCAGATCTCTGGGTAATTGTAAACACACTGGGGTAATTGTAAACACGAGTTCATTCGCTAACAAATAGTCATAAAGTCAAAATTTTTGTACACATTTACTCACAAGAAGTACAGTAGTGGCTACAATACTCACAATTTTATCTCTGAATTCATTCAAGAGGTAGGGAAGGATCAAAAGTTAAAACATTGAAAAAGCGTTTACAATTACCCCAACTGACCCTACATATTCATTCACTCATTCATTTATTAAGTCATTCATGTATTTTTTTCACTAATTTATTCATTCATTCTTTTGCTTATTCATTGAATCATTCATTAATTCAAAAATATTCTTGAAAATCCCGATCAAAAAATTTCATAGGAAAATAGGCTCGTTAGTTATGGATGAACTTTCTATTTGTACATGTTCTACGTCATAAGAGCTTTCCGATAAAGTTTGTTATAAGCAAATCGATCCGTTAGATCAGGAATTATATAGGATTGAAATTTCCCCGTAGGTGGTATTTTAATTTTTTTGAACTGTTCAAAAATGAACAAAAATTGTTCAAATCAATATTTCACGCCAAGAACTTCTTCCAGTGAGCTTGTTCACGGGAACTTGGATCTTGTACCCAGAGTTTACATAATTTGCTTCATTTTCGCCCATAGGCGGTAATGTTAAAAATTTTTCAACTGTTCAAAATTGAACGAAAAATTGTTCAAATCATTTATTAAAATATGGAAATGAGATGTACTCGCCGAGATCTTTCGAATGTAAAAAGAATTTTTCGAATCGGACAATTCGTTCAAAAGTTATTAAGGGGGGGACAGACAGACCGACAGACAGACAGACACTTTTTTCCCCCATCTCAAAACCCTACTTTCAATTTTTTTATTTTTCAATCTTTATTTAATTACTTAACTTTTTTTTGACTTTTTTTTATCTCTAACGATATTTTCACGATACATTAAGCCTTCTTTCATGCTTTATTATTATTTTTTTTTACTTTTACGGGAAAGTAGGCTAAAAAGCGCAGACGACAAATAAATAAAAAACAAAGAAAGAAGGATTAAATTAAATTCGCGGTATACATTTGACCAGTATTGCATTGCCATTACCCACTAAAATAAAATAGCAAAACATCATATCCGTAAAGTTTTCTAACTTTTCATAAGCAATTTTTTTCTGTCCTCTGAAAAAAAATTTTTTTAAGAGTTGTTACCTTTTTTAACCGACTTCACAAAGACAGGAGGTTATACATTCATATTGTATGTATGTCGGTTTTTTTTTTTTTTTTTGTTTGTTTGTCCACTCATAACTTCTTACCGGATGAACCGATTTTCATGAATTTTTTTTTAATCGATAAAGGGTGGTTTCCCATAGGTCCCATACCTTGGTTTGACCATATTCGATAATTAGAAAAAATTTATGGGCTGAAATGTGGTCAATTTTTTTTTTGCTTTTTCATCCATAACTTTTGACTAAATGAACCGATTTTGATGTTTTTTTTCTTTGATCGATAGAGGGTCGTCTAACTCAAATATCGCACATCAGTTTGACTACATCTGTTTTTTAGAAAAAACGTTATGGGCGAAAAATAAGTATTTTTTCATTTTAATTGGAAAGGCTAGGCTCGATTTTTCTTTGTTGGGAAAGCTGTTAATATAAAAATGAAACTCATTGTAAAATTAAAATCAAGTACAACAAGAAATAGATTGAAGGCTTCTCTGAAGAAGAAATTAAATCCAATCAGTTTGCTTGCTCTAGTGACCCTTTAAAATCGATTTTAAAACGAAATTTATCTTCCAAACGGCAAACGGTTAGTTTTTAGTGTCATATCAAAGGTTTCCCCTTTGATATGTATGTTTTAAAAATGGAGTATTTACATAAAAATGTATTTACACTAAAAAGAATAAAATAAAATAATTTTTGGAAAAAAATAGAACCGACTTCAAACTACAAATTGCGCTGAAAAGTAAAAAATAATATTATTCTTTAAACAACTTCGTACCACTTTTAAACATAATTTTTGAAGTCGGTGCAAAATTATGATGGATTTTGATGCATGATTCCTTTCGTAACTATGAACCAATTACAAACATAAATAGCGTAGAGTTTGCAACAGTTTCAGTGTAAAATAACGCATGGTGTAATTATAATTAGACTGCCATAATTTTGCACCAACTTCAAAAATTATGTTTAAAAGTCGTATCGAAGTTGTTTAAAGAATAATACTGTTTTTTACTTTTCAGCGCAATTTATAGTTTGAAGTCGGTTCTATTTTTTTCCAAAAATTATTTTATTAAGTAAACGGTTCAATTACAAATGAGGCTTGCCTGACGAAGCGAAGTGACGAAGGCAGCAGCGAAGGAACTGCAGGACGTGATGCTAGTGGTTAGTGACATTATAGTTGCCAAAAGAAATCGGGCAATACCTTTTCCCAGTACAAGCAGCAGCGACGACGACGCAATTCACGATGCAAGAGAAGACAATTATGGGCCACGGGTGAATATTACAACGCAGGATAATGCGCCGCACAGGATAGATTTTACTTCTGGTGATAAAGCTGAAGGACCAGATTCCTGACAACTGTTCAAATGCGGAGTAGTTTCAATAAATTAGTTTGAAACGTTGAAAAATAAAATATGCTGACACATTCTCATCCTAGGTCAAGGGGTTTATAAATTTTTGATTTAAGGATGGTAAAGTTTCCCTAGTTAAATTGGAACACATTTCCATCAACAAAATTCATCTTGATCGAACATGAAAAAAAAAAAAAAAACCGAGTTATTTGCTAACTTTCTAAAGCATAGTTACGAGTGCAAAGGGTTAAAGTTGTAAATTCCCCAGCAACCTATAGGTGGTCTACTGAATCGGCTTCTTGTCGAATATAAGCGCATAAGATGTGAATGATCTATGAATTAGCCAGAACTCTCGCTGGTTGAAAAATGTTAAAATTATGCAAAATGGGAAAAGTATTTTGCATCTCCATTACAATAAGATACGTGTGTGCGTGTAAAAAATTTAGGCAATCGGATCTACAAGCCACGAATTCATTAATTTCATCAAAGTTCTAATTCAAACTAGATTTTCCGAAGATAAAGTAATCATTTAAGATAATACAAATACAAAACGACCAGCAACAGCCCAGTTAGGCTGGTCCTAGTCAATTTAAGTCCCCAATGAACATCTAGAGCTTTCTTAAAAGTTTTCACGGCACTGCAAGTAACACTCGCTTCCGGTGAACTATTCCAACTGCCTGAAACCCTATTAAAGTAGTAATTTTTTCTAACTCCAAGATTAGACTGCGATTTGTAAAGCTTAAAACAATAACCTCTGGTACTATTTTTCAGCACATAACTGTAGCCCATCAACATTTCCCATTTTAATAAATTTAAACAACTGAATCATGTCTCCTCTAACTGTCCTTTGCTCTAGACCAGCGTTTCCCAACCGGTGGTTCGCGAAAAAAGTATTGCAATGGCGGAATTTTTTATCGCTAACGTAAAAGAAAATTAAAGAATAAATTTACATTGTTAGGAATTGAAAACGAAAAGGATTCGTTTTAATACACTGTTTTCCAAATAATGCAGAAAAGTGAACTGGCATACACACAAAAGTTGAAATGCACTATATTTCTACTTATGCCGGATTTCTAATTTGGATACCAGACACATTTATCATTTCGGTACCAACCTGGATCTTAAATTGGTACCGAAAGATATTTATTGAATTATTTTAAATTTTAGAACGTATTTTTCTCCTACCATTTCCCACTTCTACCTAGCAAGAGCGAAGAACAGGTAGGAATAATGAAAATTTACGCCGTAAAATGTAAAATTTTGCATTATTTTAGGCTAATTTTTCATTATGCAAAGCCTAAAGTGTAACCAAAAGATATTTATTCATTAATTTCAAATTTGGACTCACATTTATCACACTTTATTCCATCTTTTCCGCATTATCGCAATATCACAATTAGAAATTAAAAAACATTTTCCATCACTTTCTTTAAATTTCCAAAACTTTCCCCAATTTTGTTCATTTCAACCGGAAAATGAAATCTATCGGAAAAATAATTTAAAAATATTTTTAATACTATATATATGTTTACTGCCCCAGTAATAATGCAAAAGAACAAATATTAAAAAAGTAATAATAATTTTTTAAAAATGTATGTAGCTGTATTTTAGTTTTTATTTAAACTTAGATGTTTTACAATCATTATGTTTTCATTTTTTGTTATAAAGTATCGTCCAACATGGAAAATAGATGTGCTAGTAAATTTTGTAGTTTTGTCACCCATTACTAACGACTACAGAAAGGGTTCGCCATTTTCTTTTGGACCTTAGAAAGGTCTCGCAAGGGAAAAAAAGGTTGGGAAACACTGCTCTAGACTATACATATTGAGGCTTTTAAAGCCTAACCTCATAATCTAAGTCTAAGAGACCACTAACAGCCTTATTCGCCAACCGATGCAAACCTCTGTCCAACACTCGAACCGCCGTTTGAGAGTTCTGATCGGTTGAGGAAGCCTTTGATCTGCAGTTCGAAGGTTCAAATCGGCTGGTGAATAAGACCGTTAGCAACCTAGTAACCATAATGATTGCTTACATACAGGGCCCGACTAACAAGTTTTCCTGCCCCCTTGGCATGGTTCACTTACATGTATGCACGTGTGCAAGTACTACGGTCAACGTGAAATTGTGTGTGTGTGTGTTTTTTTTTTTAAGAATAACCTCTTATGAAGAATTACCAACGGTTACTGTTAATTAAACTGATTATTTTATGTTATTTTTTTAAACAAGGAATTTAAATGGATTATGGAAAATTTTCCTGCCCCTTAGAGAGTTCCTGTCAGGGCACGGGCCCCGGATGCCCGTGCGATATTCAGGGCTTGCTTACATACTCTGTGATTCAGAAATTTAGTAATACTGAATAATTTCCTCCAATATGTGTTATTCCCCACAATTTTCCGCTCAGCACCATTTTGAGGCACGTCTAATGAAAAATATAAATCGAGATTTTACCGATTTACCGAGAAAGACATTAATCAGAAGAACGGGGTAATGTAAGCTAGCCAAACTCCACTAACATATAAATCAGTTCCTAACGGGGTCGAACAACAAAAACACTCCGCTGCAGGGGGAAATGGAAAAACTCCACCTAATTTGCATAAATCAATGTAATGAACAGCAATAAATAAAACCTTCAGCAACGACTAAACGGTTTGAAACGATCCATTGACCACTGGAAGGTTTTACGAGATAGTTTCAGACATTGCTCATCACAGGATGGCCAACAGGCGCAATATTAAAATAAAACTGAATAAATCAATAAAAAACACACCCACATAAAATATTCCCCAAATATTCCTAGAATAACGTCGGAATGTATATATTTTTTTACTTCTATCATTTTAGATCTATAAAGGAATAAATGCAGCTCATTATAATATGGTTGGCTGACCCTACTTAATAGTTTCTGTTCGGTCAGACTTTCGTACCGCAACGGAGAGAGGGGTTTAATCATTATTCGAGCAGCATAGAATGACGGACATTGACATAAATAAATGAGGCAAAGGTGAATTTCTGTAGCGATATTTGGCGATCGCCAAACTTTATCATTATTTTTCACCTCAGCTCTGGTCCTACCCCCCTATTATGATTTAACTGGTGTGGAAGCAAAGGCTTGCATGGAAAAGTTTAGAGGGATGGGGGAAATTGGATCATCGTTTCGAAACTTATTCATTTATTTCTTTCAATTAAACAATCAAATTAATTTTCTTTTTAATTTTTTTTTCTCAAATTCCGTGTATTTTTCGCATCGTTATAATGCACGCAGATAGTAAAAAAAGGATTTTTTTTCGTAGATAACCCGCGGGCTACACACAGATAATTACAGTAAATAGATTTTTGAAACTTCAATTTTCAAAAAATTAAACTCATTGATCAACGAAGAACCGTTTATGCAATGCAATATTATCAGTCTTTTGCAGAATTCAGATTTTTTATATTTATTTCGATTTTAACCAAAATAAAGAAAATTTTAACATTTTTTTGCCCGATATGAAACGTAATTCGCCTTAAAATTTTGTCTTACACAGAAAAACATTATATGGAAATATAATTTGTAATTGAAATGCATCTTAAGTCAAGTAAAAAGCGTACTTGAAATTTAAATCATCTTTTGATGTAAAAAAATCAAAACTTATGTAAAAAAGTTTTCTCAGTCTCAAATACCTTAGAATTCTAATGTGGCGATGGTACCACACTCATTGTGATGCCGCTGAAGAAGTTAGTACCAATCTCTGGGAACGCACTAGGTCTGTAATGGTTAAGAACCAATATACAGGCAGCACATTAGAAACGGAAAAAATAAAAGAACAGCAGCAGCATTAACAGATTTTTGAAATGATGAAACTTGGACAAGTGGAAACTATTGATTTCCCGGAATTTGGAAAATTGTAGAAATGGAAATTCTTCAGCATGCTTTCCCAATAAGAGAAAGTGTAGAAATTTAAGACGGAGAATGAAAGCACAAAATAAAAATGAGACAGTTTTTGAAATGAAAGGAAAAGCGTTTTCCTTCCTTAAAAGGCATGAGAATTATTTTAGTTTTTTTTTTTCTTCCTCCTTCCTGTTTTTGTTAAAAACAAGCCAATTAGGGATCATTCATAAATGATGTCACGCTTCGAGGGGGGAGGGAGGTTCGTGAAATTGTGACAAAGTGTGACAAGGGGAGGGGTAACAAGAAGTGTGACATCATGCGTTGCGCAACATAGCGCGACATGTGACAAAGGGGGGGGGGTCCGCTGAAGTGCGACATATTGTGATAAAGGGGGGAAGGGGGGGTCAAATATACGGGAAAAAAGCGTATTCCCGTATATTTAAATCATTTATGAACAGCCTATAAACTAATATAATAAAATATTTCCATATTAAATAAATTGAAACGAAACTAGTAAAGGCTGACAAATTTTCTAAGCAATTCAACTTTAGAGCGATTGAAATTTCAAAATTACAATTGAAATTAATTAGTTTATTGTTACCTTATTTTTTTTCCATTCTCCATTAGAACATTGTAGAGTAGATGATATACAATGATTTACATGGAAATTTTAGCAGTTAGCGTAGCGTACTATGCGTTGTTTCTCCTATTACAATTAGTTTTTACAGGAGTCCGTTCATATAAGGAATTCTATAAAGAATTTAAAAAGAAATAATAAGGGGAGTACATTTGAAAACTGCACATTCCAGAGCAATTGCCTATTCTCATATTACGTGCAATCTAAGTTTATGCATTTCCGATAAAATATCAAATATTTCTCCACTCAAGATTTTTCATAAAAATAAACATAAGAAATATTAATGAGATCAACTGAACGATCTCCTACATAAGTCAAAAGTGCTGCTAAATGGTTTCTCTAAAAGGAGGGCTGAACGTATTTCAGGTACATTTCATGATATTTATATGGAAAAATGTAATCTACATTTTGTCGTTGAAAATTATTTAAAAATTGTTTTCAACTTTTAATGGTAAACTTTCATTTTTATTAATAAAATGCCGTTTAACGATTGTTACCTAATAAGCAATAGACAAAAATCCAGCATCATTGCACACAAATCAAAAGTTCTTACAAACGTAGGTGATATCGTTGGCGTTTAAGTAAAAGACAACAAGTCCAAAATTTCAGTTTTGAAACAATTTGGAACCAATTGTGAGAATTCAAAAGTTTAAACTGGTTATTTTGAACCAAATTAAACTTTCGAATCGCTGTGGAAAATGGTAAAATGTATTTTAACCCTTATTCTCATAAATTAGCAAATATGCTACCTGGGGTTTTCCCCTACTTTCTATTTGTAAAGTGACGTCAGCGCGTATGTTGCATTGTTATTTGCTAGCCCTTATTCTCATAAATTAGGCATATATGCTAGTTTATGAGGATAAGGGTGAAAGATAGCTAATTCATAAAGTATAGTTATTGATGAAACTTTTAAATTGTATAATTGGCTGAATTGTTTTGAAGTGATCAAGGTATCCCAAATTAGGTGGTTAGGACATATTTTTTGATATAGCGATGAAAATCAAGTTAAGAAATTAACTTTTCGAACTCCTGAGGAGAAAGGAAGAGAGGAAGATCAAGAACAAAGTGGATGTATAGATAGCAAAAGTGGTTGAAGGACTTGGGAGTTAGTCGATGGAAGGCTATAGCATCAAATAGATCTAGATGGTATAAGCTGACTGAGACAGCCTTGGCTGGTAACCGGCTGTAGTGCATGGAAAGAAGAATAATGGAGACAATTCAGGCGACGTCATTGGTCACGTGGGAGAGATGAAAGCAATGTAAACAAAGGAAGCCGTAGCATCGCTTTACTTCGAGTTCGACAATCTAATTAAAATATAGGCCTAAATAAAGTTCTTCTACATTACATAAAATTAACACTAAATAAAATACTATAACTATTCTAATAATTAATAAATTTCTTGAATAATGATTAAATTAAATGTAAATTCTGGGTTCTAATCAGAAAAAGCTGTGAACATAGTCTAATTAATTTTAAGATAACTAATTTCGCCTAGTGAACTCCACGGAGAACTCAATTGAAAATCTTAGCAAACAAAGAGCGGATATCACGTGACAACGGTGATCGTTCATGAGTCCCTCTAGCGGTGAATTGCCCCCCATTGGTTAAATTCATTAAACAAATTATTTTAAATCCTTAATTCACGTCAGTAATTCCTCTTCTTTTAATTTTGTAATGGGCTTAGTGATTTTACACCAGAACGAGGAATATATTATTGTTTTTTATAATTTGATGAAAATATTATTGTTCAAACTCGGATTTCTGTTAGTAAATTATTCTACCATGAGCCTTTCCTCTTAACGTGTTTCTTACGTATTACCAAAGCTGAACTTGATCCAGTTAGTTTTAAACAGTTAACGATCAAGTTCAGCCTTGGTATTACTCATAACATTTTATCTCTTATAGCTTTTTTGACTCAAATTTGTTATTGCTCTCTATTAGAGGTTTATCAGTTGGTAAATAAACATAGTAATGACAAC
The DNA here is from genome assembly GCA_038502835.1 of Octonoba sinensis. Taxonomy (NCBI): domain Eukaryota; kingdom Metazoa; phylum Arthropoda; class Arachnida; order Araneae; family Uloboridae; genus Octonoba; species Octonoba sinensis. Next base: position 27,734,819 of record CM076603.1, read on the forward strand.
CGTTATAACGCACAAACATGCAAATTAAATTGCATGCACCTCCTCTCTAATAGAGGTTTATCAGTTGATAAATAAACATAGTAATGACAATGTAATAACGCACAAACATGCAACTTACATATGCACCTCCTCTCTAATAGAGGTTTATCAGTTGGTAAATAAACATAGTAATGACAACGTTATAACGCACAAACATGTAAATTAAATTGCTTGCACCTGCTTTCCAATAGAGGTTTATCAGTTGGTAAATAAGCATAGTAATGACAACGTTATAACGCACAAACATGCAAATAAATTGCAAACACCTGTTTCGGAGTTCAAAGGAAGCCCTTTTTCGATGCAAAAGATGGAGAATTTGGATATAAAATCAGAGAAGAAGCGAAAGTGTATTTTATTTGCCTGCCCCTTTTTTCTGCAGTTGAAAAAAAAGAAAAGATGGACATTTTCTCTTATAACTTTTTATCCAGTCGTTCACATCTTTTGCACGGAAAAAGGGGTTCTTTGTGTAACATCGGAACAACTGAATAAAATATAATATACATGTTTGTGAGTTATAACATTGTTCTTATTATACTTAATCAATATATGTTAACATATAGAACTAACGATAAGAAACTTGGAAAATTTCGAAGAAAGTTCTATTAATATAAAAAAAATTTTAAAAAGACGAAATTAATTTGCTCATCGCATGCATAAAAGAAGACTTTTCACATGGTTTTATTTAACTTGACTTGTGGCGGAATTTTGTAAGGCGGTTTTCGACGACTATTACTGCATAAATTATCTTCAAATTTTGCACACAAACTTATCTTCGATGACAATACAATAATCCATCCATTTTATAATTTATTATAACGTTAATTAGGGAAAAAATCAATAATTTTGGCTCTGAGGAAATTATCAGCATTATCATTTGCCGTTTGGCAACAATAGTTTTGTTTGGATTATGCAACGATGTTTTGAATTTAAATGAAACCGTGTAACTTAAAACATTTTTGGCGATTTAATTTTATTTTGTAAATTATTTAGACTGCTTAGTTCATTAAATTGAAAAGTATTAATTAATTGTGCTGTCCAATTAATGCCATGTTGAATTACTTTGTTCTACAATACATGTTGTGGTACGAACGTGCAGTTAACCCTTTATAAGGCGGTGGGAAGTATGTCTCCCACCTAATTCATCAAGATATAGATGTTTATAGTAAGCTATTTTACCCTCTCTGATTGGTAGAATCTTGCAAAGACGCTGGGAAGTGTATTTACCACCACATGCATCAAAATTCAAATATTAGAACTATCCCCCCTTCAAGGGGGTGGTGGAGGAAAAAAAATCACATTAAGCTTATTTAATGTTCTATATAAATTCCTTTTTTCAAACCAATCAAAATCCGAAAAATATTTTAATGTACCGGGACTACAAAAAAAGGTCCTTTAAAGGGTTAAAAAACTATAAGAAGATTGTTGCCAACGGGGAGTAAGAAAAAGGGATATTTTTGCCCCTCATATTAGGGAAATATTACACAGGCCCAGTTATATTTATATTTGATAATTACACCGAAATGAATATTAAAAAAATAATTACCACCACATGCATCAATACTCTCATATTAGAACATTCTCCCCCCCGGGGGGCGGGGTACAAAAAATCTTGTCAATCTTATTTAATGTCTTATATGAATTTCTTCTTTGAAACGAACCAAAATCCGAAAAATATTTCAATATACCGATACTACAAAAAATGGCCCTACAAAGGGTTAAAGAACTTTCAAAATAAGAATAATTCATTTTTATTGAGACGTACACAAGTTTTAAAAAATGTTTGCAAGAAATATAGAAAGATTTGCTTTTTCTAAAAATGCACCGAAAATGTGCAGTTATTTGTTACCAAATAAAATACTAAACTGATTAATCAATCTATGCCCATTGTAGCTCAAACCAACTCATAGCAAATTTAGTTACTTAAAAATCCTTAAAATATAACTAAGTGAGGCGTTCTTCTCCCACTTAGACTGCAGACGATATGGACAGACTAAAATTATGTATTGAATAATTACAATATCAAAAATACAACAGTTTAACAAACAGTCAATAAATGTCAAGTTAAATAGTTATGAAATCTACGAAACAAAAAGAGTATTTTATTAAAAGCACATGAAACTCAAATTAAAATTTTAATGTGTATCCTCTACTAAAAATAATACTATTTATTAAAAGGAGATTGAAAGTGTGTTTCGTTAATCTTAGTAATTTTTTGGGAACACAAAATCGCGCTCAACAACGATCGTCAGTGTAGTATGGCAACCCGCCTCGTGACTGTCACACAAAAATGACAATAGTCCTCGGTGGCACTTCAGCAAAAATGTTGACAGCTTCGACAAGGGAATATACTTCCCCATCCTCCCCTTCCACCGAATTCATCATTTCCTTTATGGAAATATCGGCCGGAACCTACAAAAAAGCTTTAATATGCACCTTAAACGGTCGAAGCGATGTTAGACTTCGGTCAGATAACCGGACGTTTAACACAAACCACTCACCCACAATCATAAAAGTTGAAAGTCAGTCGATTTTTATTATAACTGGATTGGAACTTACGGCACGTGGATTGCTTGGATTGTATGCCGGGAAAGCTGGTGAACGAACGCAGTTAATTCAAGGAAAGCTAAGATATTAACAGTTAGTATGATTAAGGTATGTTCTCTTAAAATTTTAATTTGAAATTTTCTGGTTTTGGTAGTTATAATAATAACGAAGCAATTGTTTTCCTCAATTTTATTTCATTATGAGTTGTAAAGTAATAACATTAATATTTTATCATGATAATCAAGTACCAACATTAAAACTTCATCATGTCAGATAAAGCATATCTAATAACTTTGATGTCAGATGCCCTAAAATGCTTGCATTGTGAAATACTCGATAATTTATACTTAATGCATTGAAAATCAAAGGGATGCAAGTGACCAAAAAACGATTCCAAGAGAAAACGTTCAAATTTTGGATCCTTATGGAACCTTTAATACTATTTTTTTTTTCTAAAATCATGTTGGGAGGCCGCATGATTTAGAATTTTTTTCTGTTAGGGCTACCCCTGACATCCCTTGCTAAAATATATAGCAGTGCTTTTCCTATCGCTTGCCCTATTTATCTCAAATTTTCAACTTTGTCACTTACACCCCTTTGCTTCTCGGTGCCTCAATTTCTTCAATCTTAAGCAAATTATATGAGTTCAAATTGAAAATAAGTTTAAAATCAAATGAGGAATAAAAATTTCCAAAAGTTATCATTTCATCAAGAAATTTGTCTTATATTATTGCGAAAATGCTTTTGTACACATATCGGTCAGTTGTAGCAACAGCGTCATAACATGAAAATTATGACTTTTGAGTTATTGCTACAGGATAACTGCCATCATTATTGCAACTATTTCTATAGCATTAACTCAAAAGTACTAATTTTTCGAGTTATCACGTTGCAGCAGTAAATGAGCGACATGTTTTGATAATTAATTGATTTTTGCTACATCTATTTAACATTTTTCTGTATTTTCTTCTGGAAAATTCGAAGCAGTCATGTTGATAGTTGCTATGGGTGCACTAACTCACTCCATCTTATTTTACACAGTATTTGAGCTTCACATGATACTCATTTTTAACCCATTCGAGACGATTGCACACTGTGTGTGCAATTGCTAAAAGACGGCCTGCACACCATGTGCGCAATAACAGTAATGTGCAATTATCAGTTATTCTGAGTAAACGAGCCGTCGGAATAAGATTGTTCTTGAACTAATGAAATCTGTAAAGTACAGGAAAATTGTACGGTGTGCAATGATCTTATTTACGTGAATTCACTTATAAATTGGGTGATTTCCATAGTTAACATGTTTTTTTTTATTAAAAATGTTTCGCTCCTGGGGACCGTGTTCGAAAAAAATCGTCGTCTCGAATGGGTTAATGGAGATTATCTTCTCTTTGAATAGCGCCTTTTTTTCCAGTATTTTTAAGGGATTAACATTCGTGTTTGTTTTACGAGAAAATTAGCGAAATTTCCATCGATTAACTTAACCATTTCACTTCCTCGATCCGCAAATCATTAGTTGTAAAACAGAGACTTTAGTTTCAGTCCTTCTGATGCAGAGAACGCAATCACTGGAACTTTGGAGATAACCATCCCCCCCTGAAATGGTAAAAATTGTCTAGAATTCGGCAAATTTTTCTTGTAAAACAATGAAAATTGGGTCTAGCTTTCGTCACTGAAAAAACATATTAGGTACACCACTATTTAAAAAATACTTTATTTAGATCAACAGTTCTAAGGAACATGCTGTTTAGGCTGAAATTAATTTCATTAAGATTTTATAGACACTTTTTTTTTAAAGAGCTGTATTGTTTTGTTTGAATCGGATCGGTGGAAAAAAGACCTGCAATGTTTTGTTTGAATTGGCACAGCCCCCTATACTATGTGTATTGTTTTGTTAAACATTGCCCACACAAGCCTTACTCACTACATAAGGGGCTAGTGTGGAATAAAACCAACCATTTTTTTAAATACATTTAAAAAACTGTACAGCCAAACTATTTCATATATCAACCAAATTAAAGGTAAAAATCTAAATTCTTGCAAAAAAAATACTTGATGCGCGACAAAGTTGTATTCAGTACATTTTTTGCAAAATTTACGAAAATTATCCTCTTTTTCCCCTAATTTAAATTTTCCAACATAGTTCATGTATAATTAATTAAATTTCGGCAAAAGATAATGTTTCAGTTAACTATCCTTCTGATGAATAAATCGTAAAATGTATAAGATTGAAGGTATTTTATTTTTATTATACCATTCAAATTAGCTGGAAAAAAAAGTTTAATGATTGTAGAACCGATTAATTTTTTGTAGACAAAATTAATTTCTATTTGTTCAAAAATGCTAATTAGATAGAATTTTTTATTTATCTTATCTAAAAATGCTTACATGATTTGAAATAAATTTTTGAGAATTTTTATTGCTTAAAGACATACTCGTAAATATAGACAAAGCAACCCACATGCGTTAATTTAGTCTATTAGTACTAGTGCATACCACTTTATATGTATATGAATAACAAAATAAGCTATGTTTAAAAAAAAATCCAAAAGCTTTCAATGTTCTAATAATCCGAGTATTTGTTTTAATTTTAAAAACCTTTACAATAATCAATGCATGACTCATTAGATCCACATAATTACATTTCAAAGCGGTTTTGCATTGACCGATTTCACGATATTTGCCTTAACTATGCAATTCCGAATACAATTACTAAAAATAACGATTTACATTAACTTTGGGTGACACTTCTTGATTCATAATTAATAAATTTAGCATTAGAAAATAAAATAAGTTACTCACATTGGAATGTTTCACAGGTTTCCACTCTTCCGGATAATAGCCATTCTTTACTTACAGCAAAATTCCTCATTTCTTGAAAATAAACAAGTAAAAGGTCCACCTAATTACTTGCACTGTTTCTTCAATAATCTGATGTATATACTAATAATTTCTATTAACTTTGAACAAATTTCATAAATATTAAATGAAGTAACACGAGACAACACCTATATAAGTTCAGCGTGATGAAGCACTAACTTTACTCAAACACGCGCTGCTATGTCACCATTTCTTCGCCAAAAGGCTCAGATATCGGTATCTTTCAACAGAGGCGTCGAAGTGACTGTTTTGCAACAAATGCCGATTTAACGCTCCGCGCTTGAAAATTTTATCCACAGTTTCTTCAATAATTTGATGCATATACTAATAATTTCTAATAACTTTAAACAATTTTTATAAATATTAAATGAAGTAGCACGAGACAACACCTACATAAGTTTAGCGTATTGAAGCAATAACTTTTACTCAAACACGCCCTGCTATGTCACATTTCGCTCATGGGCTGCAATAGTGGCACAACTCAAAAACACGCGTTTTGGACTAAGAGCAGACGAAAAGGGGCCTCAGTGGCTGAGCGGTCAAATCGACTGGCTCCGGTGCCTCCCTGCGCGGAGAGAAAGAGGCGTGGGTTCGATTCCCACCTTTGCCCTGGGTGTCTTTCCTTCTTTGTATATTAAAATCTGTTGTGCTGTCTTGTTCTATCTGTCATATTAGACGAGAGTTTGAGGCATATCCTTGAGAATAGCAAATAAATTCGAATATTTATGTGACCTGAAATGGTTGTAAAGAAAGAAAGAAGAAAGAAAGCAGATGTAAATACGAATATACACATTCTTTTCAGCAGCAATAACTAGCACAACTCCTAACTCAATATTAGACCGTAAGATGGCAGCAAACTAAAGCATTTCTGATGCATTTTCCTTAGCAATGAAAACCTTAAACCCACTTTTCTCAAAAAAAAGTTTTTTGAGTTGAGCCGCTATTGCAGCCCACACTCTCAAAAATAGAATCCTCATTTTCGACGATTCTTCAATCGTCAAGAAAATTTCGTCATTTATAACGATTCTTTCCTCGTGCGATCAAGTGACGTAAAAAAGTTACCATACAAATTTCGCCAATTTGACGAAAGGTTTACTCGGAGCATTTTTCACGAAGCCATTTCGTCAAATACGACGAAAGTGTCGTGAGATTTGAGCATGCGTTTCTGAGAGTGCATGAGCGATTTCTTCGCCAAAAGGCTCAGATATCGACATAGGCGTAACCGGGGGGGGGGGGGGGGGTTCAACCACCAACTTATTTGCCTAAGTATTTACTTACTTAGTCCTATTTGCCTAAGTATTTACTTTACTTATTACGTGTGCCTAAGTATTTACTTACTTAGGCACACAAAACAATTTCTGGCTACGGCCTTGCAAAGCACATATTTTTTTCCCCCTAAGAAAATTAAACACATATGCATATGATTTTATTTCCTCTTTCTCTGAAGGGTTGCGATCATGACCAAAGTATGCAGCTCATAATAAAGAGGACTTTTCATCTGGTTATAATCATCCCCCTTATCACCTTGGGGGGGGGGGGGGTTACAGCGAAAGGTGGCTTCAATCACCGTACCACACACAGACAAACAGAGATCTTTCAATCACTCCAGAGGGTTTTCTTTCCTTCTGATGTCTTTTTTACCCAAAGGCAGCAATTTGGGAAGGCGCTGGGGTCTGAAAATGAAGGACCCCTAGCCAACAATTGTCCTAATGGGTTAAACCCTCAAGCCAGGAAAGAATGCTCATCAAGCAACTTAGTTTGTATTTATTTATGACTTCCTGTCCAAACACCCATTAAGGTAAAATCTTTTTTGTAGATGAGCCGATTAGAAAACTGATGAACTGTATTTGCATTGCATTCTCATTTACAGATGTTCTCTCATCTCTTATACTTTAAATGTTTTTTTTTTCCTCTTATTATGGTCCATCACGGATTGCATTACGACTCTGGAAATCATACGTTCAACGTGCTACGGTTTAATGCTGCATTTGAATTTATAATCAAGTATTATTTATATTTTAGCTAAATTTTTAATTATTTTCGATACATAATAATGTTTGCACTCCAGCGATGGACACGTTCGTCATCCAAAAAGCAAAAAAAAATTGATTCAGACGCTTCCACTTCTGAGGTATTTTTATTACAAATTTAACAAAATTTTTAGAAATTAATTGTGGGGATGAGCATTTTTGTAGGGGAATTTGGATTTTTTTTCTCTAAAATTCCACTATTTCCCAGTTTTAATATTATGAATGCCTGGACATGGAGGATTGCTTAGCGCTAAATATTGAATTTTCTATTGCGTTTGAATTAAGATCTAGTAATGAATGTTTAATGTTTTTGTGAATCAAGTCCGTATCCAGAGGGGAAGGGGGATCTTTTGCAATGTATCATATATTCCTCCTTGAAACTTTGCTTATAAGTGTGTCGAAGTCTGCCCCCCCCCCCCCCCCGAAAAAAAATTCTGGATTCTGTCTTGGCTCCAGAGCAGGGGGAGCATGTTAAGAATTAGGAAGGGCAGTGTATGCTTCAAAACCATACCCTTTATATATACATATATATAGATATATATGACTAGAAATGATGTTAATATGAATTTTTTTACAGATATGATAGCTTTTTGATGTATATATAGCAGATGTATGTTTAGATCTTTGGTGAAGTTAGAGGAGTGGGTATTTGGGGCATTACATCTATAATGCTTAGGCTATAACTCTCGGGGCAGGCGCTAGGCTGAGGCGGTGAGGCGTCCTCCTCAGGGCGCGTCATTCTTAGGGGCGCATATTGGCCATAAATAGTGACTGCATCGTTTTAAATAACAAACATTTTCTTGTTTTGCACATTATCCCCTTCTCTATTTTATGACGAGCCAAAACGCAATATATTGCTTTTTCTGTTTTTTATTTTTCCTTATTCAGTAGCGATTTCTGAGCAGCGATTGTTTTCCTTCAGCATTTTGAAAGTTAAAATATATATAATTCAAATATGTATCCATCATTTTTAATCTCTATTCCTTCATAATATATAGGGGCGGAAAAAAGTTTTTTGCCTCAGGGCGCCATTCGTGCTAGCGCCGGCCCTGCTCTGGAGGCAAGGATTCGAGGGCTCTCCCCAGGAAACTTTTTGAAATCTTCCTAGCAATGCAATTTCGGGATACTTTGGTGATGTTAGAGGAAACAGAAAAGAATTTGGTTACTCTCCCCCCGCAATTTTTTTTTTAAATAAGGTCTTATATCTTTTAAGTAACTTTTGGTGTCGCTCGTGATAGTGTTCAATGTCCTTTCCCTGAAAGTATTTCTGAAAGTAAAGTGTCTTAAAAGCGTAATTTCTCTTTTCTTTCTTTTTTTAAAACTTGTGATCTGAATTTTTTGCCGGGGGAGGGGGGAGAAGTTGACTTGCTCCAAGAGGGTAGCTCCCCCCCCCCCCCCCGCAGATGCCTGAAATAAACACGGAGTATATCTTTAGAGACAAGTATTTATGACTTGTAAAAAATAACTTTGAACAAGTTTTATAAAGGTTAAATGAAGTAACACGAGACAACGCCTATATAAGTTCAGTATAATGAAGCACTAACTTTACTTAAATACGCCCTGCTAAGTTATCACTTCTAGGGGAATCTAAGCGTCAAAAAAATTGCGGCATTGGTACCACACTCATTGCGGTGCCGCTGAAAGAGTTGGTACCAATATCTGGGGACGCACTAGGTCTGCAATGGTTGATGACCAATACTGCAGCCCGATTAGAAAGAAAGAAAAAAAAGTAACCATTTCTTTGCCAAATGGCTCAGATATCAGTTGTTGCGTAATTGTTTATTAATGAACACCGTATTTGTTATAAAATAATTTTTATAAAAAAAATCAGAACCGACTTCAAATTAAAAATTGCGCTAAAAAGTAAAAAATAAATTCATTCTTTAAACAACATCGATGTGACTTTTAAACATAGTTTTAGAAGTCGGTGCAAAATTAGGGTAGATAAAATATTTTGTAATCATAAATCAATTACAAATATATATATTTCCGCAGAAATAGCAACAGTTCCAGTAGGAAGTAGCAAATGGTATAATGGTAATCAGACCCATAATTTTGTACTGACTTCTAAAACTATGTTTAAAAGTCACATCGATGTTGTTTAAAGAATGAATTTATTTTTTACTTTTTAGCGCAATTTTTAATTTGAAGTCGGTTCTGATTTTTTTATAAAAATTATTTTATTTTATTCTTTTTAGTGTAAATACATTTTCTGCATAAATACCCTATTTTTTAAAAAATCCATATCAAAGGGCAAAACTTCTTTAAATTAATGGCACTAAAAACTAGTCATTTGCATGATAAATTCCCTTTTGAAGTCTATTTTAGCAAACAAACTGATTGGGTTAATTTTCTGTAATTTCTTTTAAGTTTATAGCCCATGACAACAAACATGTTTTTAACAATGCTTTTATATTTATTAATAAATTTCCCAACAAAGAAAAATCAAGCCAAGCCTTTCCAATTAAAATAAAAAATACTTATTTTTCACTCGTAACGTTTTTCTAAAAAACAAATGTAGGCAAATTGATTTGCAATATTTGAGTTAGACGACCCTCTATCGATTAAAGAAAAAATCTTCAAAATCGGTTCATTTATTCAAAAGTTATGGATGAAAAGACAAAAAATACTACATTTCTGCCCATTACTTTTGTTCTAATTATCGAATATGGTCAAACGAAAGTACGGGACCTATGGGAAACCGCCTCTGATCGATTGAAAAAAAAAATCATGAAAATCGGTTCATCCGGTGCGAAGTTATGAGTGGACAAACAAACAAAAAAAAAAAAAACAACATACATACAATACGAATGTATAACCTCCTTCCTTTGTGGTCGGTTAAAAACAACATGTATTTTCACTATTTCAAAACCTGACACACACAAAACATGGCGACTTGTCTTACATTTTTTTTTAATTCAATTCTCCTAATTCTCGTGGTATATTCTTCTCGTGTTACAGTAACAATAACAGTTATCGCCGCAAGGCTTATTTCGATCTTACATATCGCTTATAGAAATGATCAGTGTCATATCTGCAAAAAATCGTTTTTTTTTTTTTTTCGGTTCGTTTTTATATCAAAATGTTCAGATTTTTGCGCTCTTTATATTGGGAAAATTGTTGTAAGTAAATGTTCAAAAATTAAGGATAGAGAACACTAGTGTCACTATGCGTTTTGGCAGGAACCGGTAATTCTCCCATGTCAACACCGCCTTATTACAGAATAATTCGGTTGGTTATAGAATTTCAACGGGATAGCATCACAATTTTTGCAAGTACAATGTTTTATCATCTTTAATTTCAAAATTCATGTAGTTTATATACTCATAACAGATCGGATGCTATTGACGTAACATCCGATACGACAGTATTCATTTCAATTTTTCATTTTTTGACGTCCTTCATTAAGATGAATACTGTCGGGTTAGTAGATACATTTTGGGTTCTATGAAAGCATTTAAAACCAGCAAATTAAGCTTATTTTATGCTAATGCAATATAGCGTGACATGTGACAAAGGGGGTAGGGAATATGTTGAAGTGTGACACTTAAGTGCAAAGTGTGTAGGGGGTCAAATATATTGAAAAAAAAAATGTGACATCATTTATGAACGGTCCATTATACGCATAAATAATTACCTTTTGTACCCAACTATACAACTGAAGCAAGTCAACTTAGAAGGATCCATCTTTGAGATGCATATTCCAAATTTGCGTTTGGTGTTACAGGGAAAACCTCCTCGTCAGGGCAAAGAAAGGGAGAGGGAAGGGAATTTTTTTTGTGGGTGGGAAGAGTTGCTTTATAAGAACTGTACATGCATATAACACTAACAGAAGTGTCAAAATGGCTTAAACCCCGGGTTCTGAGGGGATTAACTGCTCCCCACCCCTCACCGCTGTGTCCATGTATCAACAAATTCTGAAACATGTCAAAGATGTACACTTTATTAATAGTTTAAGTTTTACATTTATATCAAACTGGTTAACACAGGAAATCGAAACTGAATAATCATTCTTCGAAATGCTCTAAATGAAATAAATAATCAAATTGAGGTTGTAAAGATCCTTCTACCCCCAAAGTTTTAAAGGGTTCTTTCTCTGTTATATTATTATTATTATTATTGGTTACTTACAATTTCATCAAATTTGATTTCGATACATTCCTGATAGTTTCCATACCATGCGAAAAAGCATTTATTCTATAAAAATGTCTACTTGTCCTTTCCAATGAAATTTTTACTTCTCCCCAACACACTTTTATCTATTTCAAAGTATTCAATTTCAAGTCATTCTCTGGATCAATAGATATTTCGTCCTTTTCATAATCATATAGTTTAGGTAAATTAAACTCAGATCCTTGTTCACAAAAGGCTTTAATTTTCACAGATATGGCTCAGGGGACTCCTAACCCTTTATATCATGTCTCGAGTGGCTTGGAGTGCTGGTCGCTCTCTGAATCAAGTGAAAGCTATGAATTTAATCAAAGGACACTACCACTCCGAAGATGTTACTGATGCTGCCCAGATGCCACCTATGGGTAAGTATGGAGGCTTATTACACTGTTCGGAAACGTTTTGCATAACTAAGGCATACACAGTGTGTCAAAGAATTTTTAAGAATAGTCTTATGAAATAAAATGAAACTAGTAATTGATTTTTTTTTTAAGTATTTTTATTCAAAATAAGCACTTACGGCTTCGATATATTTGTTGCAGTGGTTTAACAACGATTCGAGTGCCTGTTCCGGCTCACGTTGTGTGACTGTCTCCAAAGCTCGCGTGGAAACTGTTTGCACACACTGTGTTAAAGAATTTTTAAGACTACAGGTGGAACTGTGGCGCTATCTGTGGTGCGTTATCGAGAATTCGTGAAACTCCTTAATTATCAGCTAATACACTGCCAAAACTTCAGTTCATTTGTTTACTTCTTTTTTACTTTTCTGACTTTGACTCTATACAAGCAGTTTCGCCGTGACCTTTGGAGGAAGTCCCACAATGTGAGCTGGAACAGGCATTCGAATCGTTGTTAAACCGCTGCAACAAATGGACTGAAGCCGTAAGAGCTTATTTGGAATAAAAATACTTTAAAAAAATTTAATTACTAGTTTTTATTTTATTTTATAAACCTGGGTCTTTAAAATTCTTTGACACCCCTGTGTATATTACATTATTTTCTTTCAGTTTGCGAAAAGCTGCTTAAATTTATTTGATGAAATAACAAAGATTCTTCAAAGCGAAAGTAAGCATTCCAAGCAAGCTTTTAGCCCCTACCCAACGTCGGGTAATTTTCAAGAAAACGGTCATAAAAATGCCTGTTTTTTTATCCTTGAAAATTATATAAAAATATGTGTATGAGCAATATATAAATTCATTTTTACTTTTTGATTAGTTTTTATTTTGAAATTTTAAACACTCCAGCCCGTTATTTTCACGGGAGTGAGAAATAAAAGGCGAAATCTCAGCCCGTCATTTTCACGGGAGGGAGAGGCAAAGGGTTAATGTTTATGCTCACTTGAGCTTTTACTATGTATATACATACACTGGATTTTTTCCAAAGACATCTAAAATGATAAAAATAATAAGTCATCAAGACGCAATTTTTGTAGGAGCGGACAGCATGTTTCGTATAGATTAAGAAAATTTGGGATAGTCTTGAACTGTAGCTAGTTTGTTTCAAAAGAAGATTAACAACAACATTTAACAAAACAAAAACAAATACAATTTATAAGTACATGATTCGCAGGATTTTGGATAATTTATTCAATTTACTTTGCTATTTTATTATTCAAGAAGTTTTACATTTATACGAAATTCAGCGCAAATTATTATTTATATCTTTTAACATTTTTAACACCGTGTACGCTAAAGGGAGCTGGTACAGGTTAAATCCGTCGTTGCCCCATGTCCTTCAAGCAAAACGATACCTCTGAAAGTGCCAACCGCAGGTGACGGTCTCTAATGTGGGAGCTGGTTCAAAAAAATTAAGAAATCACATTAAAGGGGCGGAAGTCGGACTCCTGCCTATAAGGGCCCCGTTTGACTCGAGAGCATTGCACCCATTCTTCCTCACTCCGCGCGTGGACACACCAACCAACCAACATTTTTACCTTTTAAATTCTTATTAATTCAAACTTTTAGACCAATTATAAGGTAACCATTAATTGCTTCTTTGTAGATGGACTATCAAATTGCAATTAGTTGAATTTCACCTTGAATTTCCAAATTGTTCATTATTTATTTATTTATTTGAACATTCAGTTATTATCCTTTGTTTTCAGCCACACTCCTCAACCAACCTGTAGTTGCTGCCACATACTATTTCAGTACACATCCTCGCCGAAATTCCTTGTCTGGTGATGGACACGGGGCCGACTCTGACACTGATCGCTGCGAGGCAGCTGATTCCCGTAGTGGTACATGCTATGACACTGCAGATTGTGTTGACTTGGGCGGTACCCCAATGGGAAGATGCCCACAAGAAGGGGTCTGCTGCATCTGTGAGTAATGATATTGTACTGCCCCCATTTCTACTTGAACTATATATATGTTACTGTGAATGTCCGAAATCGGAAAGTGTCGACAACCACCGATCTGATGGATGGTAAATGTCGACATTCACCGGTGATTGTCGACGTTGTGTATTTGGTGTATGTCGACATTTTCCGATTTCGGACGTTCACAGTAACACGTGCAGGGCCTTATTTACCATTATGCCCATGAAGCCCCGGCCTAGGGCCCCCACTTTCAGGGGCCCCCTATTTTTTTTTTTTTTTTTGTAATTTAAAATTTTTTAGAAAAATATTTAAAAATATCATCTTTTTAAAACAAACTGTTAGCGTTCTGTTGCTTCACAGAAAATTTGTATTATTAAACTATTTTAAAACCTCAAGGAGTTTTCCCTTTGGGGCCCCAAATTTTGGTCTGACAATTTGAAATTTGAAAAACAAAATCGATTTTGCACTTTGGAGGGCCCCAGATTTCATTCAAACATTTTGTAATTTAAAAACAAAATCATTTTGCACGTTGGGGGCCCCCAAATCTTAGTCTCTTTGACATTTGAAAAACAATATAGTTTTTGCGCTTTGGGGCCCCCAAAATTTTATGTTTAAAAAATTTTTGTTGCCTGAGGGACCCCCAAACATGAGTTGTGCCTATAGTGATTCAAAATGCAGTAGCGGATTTAGGTTTGAGGGCGCCCTGGGCCGGAGACGATATGGCGCCCCCTAGCATTAAAAAAAAGTTTTTTTTAATCTTTTTGTTAGATACTTTTAGATTTTAGTACTAGCCTGATTAATTATTTTAACAAGAAATTCTACCCTCAAAATGGTATTATGTTTAGATAGTAAGAGCGCGCGCGCGCAATAAAATAAACTTTAAAATTTGGTCTTACAGTTTACAGAAAACCCAATCGATTTTTAGCCTACTTTCCCGTAAAAGTAAAAAAAAATAATAATAAAGCATGAAAGAAGGCTTAATGTATCGTGAAAATATCGTTAGAAATCAAGAAAAGTCAAAAATAAGTTAAGTAATTAAATAAAGATTGAAAAATAAAAGAATTGAAAGTAGGGTTTTGAGATGGGAAAAAAGTGTGTCGGTCGGTCTGTCGGTTTGTCTGTCTGTCTGTCGGTCTGTCGGTCTGTCCCCCCCTAATAACTTTTGAACGAATTGTCCGATTGGAAAAATTCTTTTTGCATTCGAAAGATCTCGGCGAGTACATCTCATTTCTATATTTTACTTTTTGATTTGAACAATTTTTTGTTCAATTTTGAACAGTTCAAAAAATTTTAACATTAGCATCTATGGGTGAAAATGAAGCAAATTATGTAAACTCTGGGTACAAGATCCAAGCTCCCATGAAAAAGCTCACCGGAAGAAGTTCTTGGCGTGAAATATTGATTTGAACAATTTTTGTTCATTTTTGAACAGTTCAAAAAAAATTAACATACCGCCTACGGGGAAATTTCAATCCTATATAATTCCTGATCTAACTGACCGATTTGCTTGGAACAAACTTTGTCGGAAAGCTCTTATGGCGTAGAACATGTACTAATGGAAAGTTCATCCAGAACTGACGAGCCTATTTTCCTATGAAATGTTTTGATCGGGATTTTCAAGAATATTTTTGAATTAATGAATGATTAAATGAATAAGCAAAAGAAAGAATGAATAAATGAGTGAATAAATACATGAATGACTTAATAAACGAATGATTGAATGAATATGTATTAACCGTTGAAAAAGGTATATTTGAAGCAATTAAGAACTAAAGATAGACGAGAAAGACAGAGAGATAGATAACTAGATTTAAATTTGAATTCGGTGTATACGGGAAAGTAGGCTCGTATAGTTCTAGACGGAACTTCTTGTTAATTTTAGTAGTCTTAAAAATTTTGACGCCTCTCAAAAATTTTCGCCCTAGGCCCGGGCCTCACGGGCTAAGCCTAAATCCGCTATTGTCAAAATATAAATCGGGCCCTGAACACATGTGTATGTGTATATGTATATATATATGTATGTTATATATATATGTATATATATATATAATTGCGAAATGAAGACAATGTAGGTAAAGTTGGTAAATTGCGCGAAATGAATTCATCTCATATAATTTTGCCCAGGAAAATTTTGCTTCTTCATTAACAAACATGTATTATAATTATTCTTTGTAAGAGTTCTGTAGAAATGAAGATAAAAGTAGTTGAAAAAATTCCACTGCAAAATTTCAAGTTCGTACTACATGAAATCCAAAACAAATTCCAAGAAAAGGAAAAATATTTCGTTGTGACGGAATTTTCGTTATAATGGAATATACGGACTGGACATCTACTCTATTATAACGAATATTTTGTATCAGTATTCGCTACTGTTTTTAGGGGTTTCAAATTGTTGCATTCTGGTCATGTAACTATTAGAACTCGCAAAGAATATTTTACTGATCCTAAAAAAGATCAATTAACAGCACACTTCCACTTCATGCTTCGGATTCATGGCTTATTGCATACAATTACATTTATTTCCTGAGAAGTTACTTATTTCGTGAATACCGTAAGTATGGGGTTACTTGAGCCTTGAGACGGTAACTTGCGCTCAACAAAAAAATGTTTTTTGTTGAGTACCTCAGAGACTGACTGGCGTTACTACTTTGCAGAACATGTAACTTTAAAACAATAGAACAGGATAGATTTTTTTTTTTTGGTCTTGGATTCTAGTAACGTTCCTCCCCCTTTCCCCAGCAGACTCAAGTACTTACGACACTGAAATAGGGGTATTTACAGTGCTCAGTAAGCCTCAAAAATATTACATAAATGCATTTTACGTCATCACTGTATGTATTTTACGATACATACTCATTGATGTACCGTAACTCATACTAACAGTCTACTTACGGCACTGAACTCCCCATTTACGGTGCTCAGTAAGGCTCAAAATATTACATAAATGTATTTACATATCATTGATAATGTCTCATGCTTACGGCACTGAGTAAGCAGCGCAATACTTTGACCCAACTCCCCAACTTACGGTGCTCAGTAAGCTCATAAATATTACATAAATGTACTTTCCATATACATTGATATACTGTACTCAATTCTCACTTCGCACTGAGTAAGCATACTCAAGTACTTACGGCATCAACTCCCCAATTTACGGTTTCCCAGTAACCCTCAAAATATTACATAAATTTTTTTGAATACGGAGTGAAATACTGAACTCAATCACACTTACTTCTATCCATCGAGAACTATTACCCTTGATTTGCACTCCTTTCGGTCCCGATTAACCAACTTTTAATCCATTCAAATGTATGACCCTGAATACCGAATCTTTTCAATTTTAGTAGCAGAGCTTTATGTGGAACTTTATCAAAGCTTTCTGAAAGTCAATATAAGCTACATCTATGCTATTATTGCGGTCTAACTCATTTTATTACATCATAAAAATTTAAAAGATTAGTCGTGCAAGATTTTCCCTTCCTAAATCCGTACTGATTTTGTGCTAGCAAACCTTTTGTTTCAATAAATTCAGTTATATGACTCTTTAGCATGGTCTCAAAGATTTTACAAATAACTGATGTCAAACTAACTGGACGATAATTCCCTGGCTCACACTTGGATCCTTTCTTAAACAGAGGAGTAATATTTGCTAATTTCCAATCTGTCGGCACTGTTCCTGACTGATAAGAGCATTCAAATATAGACCATAACACATCCCCCATCTCCTCTGCACACTCCGTTAAAAATTTTGGATAGATAGAATCAGGCCCAGGAGCTTTGAAAGGTTTTAAATTCCTTAGATGGTAAATAACCTCTTCCCTATTAAATTTTAAAATCATTTATTCCCTCATTGTTAGCATTTTCCACAACAGCGCTATCACAGTTAAAATTCCTACTGAAAACAGTTGCAAAAAATTCATTTAACATAGTTGCCATTTCTAAATCATCATCTACTATCTTGCCCTGACTGTCGATTAGTGGGCCTAAGTGTGTGTCCGCTTTCTTGTTACCATTTGCATATGCGAAAAAACTTTTCGGATTAATATTGATGTCATTTGCAAGCTTATGCTCCAATTCGCATTTATGTTTTCTGCTAATGAATTTTTATCTTTTCCTTGATTTATTATATTCAATCTTATGTTCTCTTTTTCCCGTTTGCTTGAATATACCGAATGTCCTCTGTTTCTGCTTTAAAGCTGTTTTAGTTTCCTTATTAAACCACATAGGATATAATTTACGCAACTTCCTTTTTTGCACAAATGGGATATGGTTTTTAACTATTGTATTTATTTTATTTTTAAAATCAGCCCACTGTTCTTCAACGTTTCCATGCATTAGCCCTTCCTTAAACACATCAATAAGTTCAGATCTGATCAAACTAAAATTAGCCTTTTTAAAATTTGGAACTAACCTATTATTTTGATCTCTATTTGTCTTTAGAATAATTTCAAATCTTATGATGTTGTGGTCACTATCTCCCAAGTGCTCTCCAATATCTAGATTATGAATCCTGTCCTCATTACTACAAAATAATAAATCTAAAATTGCCTCTTCTCTTGTACCTTGTTGTACCATTTGCTGTAAAAAGCTATTTTGTATTACATTAATAAATTTTTCTCCCCTATCGCTTACTGAAAAATTTTCTTCCCAGTCTATGCCCGGAAGATTAAAATCTCCGATCAAGATAATTTCCCCTGACCTACATGCTTCTTCTATATGCTTAAATAGAATTTCATCCTGTAAAATACTAATATTAGGTGGTCTATAAACATTTCCAATTACTAATTTTCTTCCATTATGATGTAAGATTTCTACCCATACTGTTTCTGCAGCTTCAGATCTATGACTAAAATTTAATTCCCTACAGCTCAAATGATCTCGAACATATAATATCACCCCTCCCCCTTTTCTTAATATTCTATCCTGCCTAAATACAGAAAAACCATTTAATTCTAAAATTGCAGAGTCGTCTTTGTTTGCCCAACTTTCAGTTATCCCGATTATATCCAAATTTGCCATTGCTACTAAAGCTTTCAACTCATCCATTTTGTTCCTAACACTACGTGCATTGCAGTACAAAACTTTTAATTTATCATTTAAACACTTTATCGAAATCTGCCTAGCAATTTTGCCTATCTGCTGAGTAGGTAAGTCACCCCCATTCCTAATTAGTTTTTTGACTCCAAACCACACAAAATTATTTTACTCACCTCTCGGTTTCCATTTCGGCTGAGGTGAATTCCATCGGCACTGATCCAATCTCGTTTGCAGGCCTTCCATATGTCGACGAACTCCACACCGTGCTCCGTACACAGGTCTTTTAATATGTGGTTTAACACTTTTGCCCTTTGGTTTTGCACCCGGATGTAGTGCCGTACCTTGGCAGGAGACCCAGCACTTTCAAATCATACGGCACTGAGTAAGCAGAACTCAAGTACTTACGGCACTGAACTCCCCATTTACGGTGGCTCATAAATATTACATAAATGTATTTTGCATACATACATTGATATACTGTAACTCAACTCAGCACTTACGGCACTGAGTAAGCAGAACTCAAGTACTTACGGCACTGAACTCCCCATTTACGGTGCTCAGTAAGGCTCATAAATATTACATAAATGTATTTTACATACATACATTGATATACTGTAACTCAATTCAGCACTTACGGCACTGAGTAAGCAGAACTCAAGTACTTACGGCACTGAACTCCCCATTTACGGTGCTCAGTAAGGCTCACAAATATTACATAAATGTATTTTACATACATACATTGATATACTGTAACTCAACTCAGCACTTACGGCACTGAGTAAGCAGAACTCAAGTACTTACGGCACTGAACTCCCCATTTACGGTGCTCAGTAAGGCTCATAAATATTACATAAATGTATTTTACATACATACATTGATATACTGTAACTCAATTCAGCACTTACGGCACTGAGTAAGCAGAACTCAAGTACTTACGGCACTGAACTCCCCATTTACGGTGCTCAGTAAGGCTCATAAATATTACATAAATGCATTTTGCATACATACATTGATATACTGTAACTCAATTCAGCACTTACGGCACTGAGTAAGCAGAACTCAAGTACTTAAGGCACTGAACTCCCCATTTACGGTGGCTCATAAATATTACATAAATGTATTTTGCATACATACATTGATATACTGTAACTCAACTCAGCACTTACGGCACTGAGTAAGCAGAACTCAAGTACTTACGGCACTGAACTCCCCATTTACGGTGCTCAGTAAGGCTCATAAATATTACATAAATGTATTTTGCATACATACATTGATATACTGTAACTCAATTCAGCACTTACGGCTCTGAGTAAGCAGAACTCAAGTACTTAGGGCACTGAACTCCCCATTTACGGTGCTCAGTAAGGCTCATAAATATTACATAAATGCATTTTGCATACATACATTGATATACTGTAACTCAATTCAGCACTTACGGCACTGAGTAAGCAGAACTCAAGTACTTACGGCACTGAACTCCCCATTTACGGTGCTCAGTAAGGCTCATAAATATTACATAAATGTATTTTGCATACATATATTGATATACTGTAACTCAATTCAGCACTTACGGCACTGAGTAAGCAGAACTCAAGTACTTACGGCACTGAACTCCCCATTTACGGTGCTCAGTAAGGCTCGTAAATATTACATAAATGTATTTTGCATACATAGATTGATATACTGTAACTCAATTCAGCACTTACGGCACTGAGTAAGCAGAACTCAAGTACTTAGGGCACTGAACTCCCCATTTACGGTGCTCAGTAAGGCTCATAAATATTACATAAATGCATTTTGCATACATACATTGATATACTGTAACTCAATTCAGCACTTACGGCACTGAGTAAGCAGAACTCAAGTACTTACGGCACTGAACTCCCCATTTACGGTGCTCAGTAAGGCTCATAAATATTACATAAATGTATTTTGCATACATACATTGATATACTGTAACTCAATTCAGCACTTACGGCACTGAGTAAGCAGAACTCAAGTACTTACGGCACTGAACTCCCCATTTACGGTGCTCAGTAAGGCTCATAAATATTACATAAATGTATTTTGCATACATACATTGATATACTGTAACTCAATTCAGCACTTACGGCACTGAGTAAGCAGAACTCAAGTACTTACGGCACTGAACTCCCCATTTACGGTGCTCAGTAAGGCTCATAAATATTACATAAATGTATTTTGCATACATACATTGATATACTGTAACTCAATTCAGCACTTACGGCACTGAGTAAGCATAACTCAAGTACTTACGGCACTGAATTCCCTATTTACGGTGAGCAGTAAAGCTCATGCATAGTACATCAGTGCATTTTACGTGCATCAATATATATGTACCGTATCTTTCAAAATTAACGTCCGATTTCGTTTCTTTCGAACAAAATTAGTTTACATATTTGACGGCCTTTCAAGTGTATAATGTACGCACTCATACCTGCATATATTTTTCTACCCGGCTAGTTGACGTAGGTTGTGGCGGAGCAACGAGTGAGACAGTCTCTTATTTTCGAAACCCGGGTTTTCCACTGCCCCATGAGGGTCAGGGTAGTTGCCGTGCTCGAGTAGCCAAGCACTCCGACTCCATCTGCCAGATTCGTCTGGACTTTCTGGAATTC
Organism: Octonoba sinensis; assembly: GCA_038502835.1. NCBI lineage: Eukaryota > Metazoa > Arthropoda > Arachnida > Araneae > Uloboridae > Octonoba > Octonoba sinensis. The sequence goes on from CM076603.1 coordinate 27,756,478, forward strand.
GACCTGGCTCGTCCTGTGGAAGGCAACTGCTCACAAGACATGCTGGTTATCACTGGCCAGAATGAAAATAATCTGGTACCAAAGATTTGTGGACTCAATACTGGACAACACTGTGAGTATCGTTTAAAATAATTTTACTGATTTTAAAATTCAAAAAAATTGATGCATTTTTTTTTTTTTTTTTAACTAAACATACTTTACTTTTGTTTTCTTTAAGACGAAAGAAAATAGAAACAACTCAACACGGTCATTTAAATAGTTGAATACCCACAGTGGCTTAGAGGGCCAATTCGTGCCCCATGGCCGTTTTGTCGCTCCCCCCCCCCCCCCACCCGGCTGCTCTTGCATCTTATGTATAGAAAATTTTTATACTGCATTACCCCTATGCCGAACCGAGTCCCTTCCAAAGGTGGCCTGACAACCCCCTCTCGAACGCTCTGAATACTCGTCTTTTATCTTCTGGAATAACATATATAAGTTCGTCCAGCCGTCGAAATTCGACCGCAATTTATTAGGTTTTTCAAGTTGTGTCTCGAACGTCAAAAGAACTTTCAGACATTTTAATTTTTCTGTTTGACAGCAGTTTTTTGTTTGTTCAATTAGCGATAATTTTTCCTCAGTGCAACAGATTGACCCCTGAGTTAGTTATATAATTTAATGCATTTGTAAAACACATTATACTTTAAAATAATAAATTTTATTTTTCTTACAAATTTTATCTTCCTGCGCTCGTTCTCTTGTAACGAAAATAGAAATAAAACATTTAATGCCACCCTATTATTATTGCATAAATTCGAAACGAAAACACTGACTTTCAATTTAGTCAAGAGCTCAAAACGCTTATGCGAATCAACAAAATAAAGAAACGTTGATTCGAAGCAAAATAACTCGCCACCGCACTTATTATTTCATTTTATATTGTATCAGACATTGTTAACTTCAAATTGCATTTTATTTTGTTCGACATTGTACTGGACAAACAAGCTAGCCGACTTCTCATATTAATTTGGAATTAACTGACATTCATTTAATAATTACACTTCCTCTTTTGTTTTGTTCCTGAAATTTTTTGTTTTAATTATAAATAGTAAAAAATGTATTGAGTATTGTAGAAATATTATAGTTGTAAGGAGTAGTATGGAAGTAAGAGGAATAAAGACTTTAAAAAAAGGCTTCGGGTCTACGTCGAAAGTAGGTGGAAAAAAATAATTGACTGTTTAAAAATTGTCTTTATTGATAACACTAAAACTCATCAATAGCTGCAAAATTTTTAAAAAGTAAGAAAATCGATTGACAAACAGAGGAGCAAATGGTACTTACCTGCTTTGTCTTTACCTATTAATGTATGGATTTTTTATTGATAACACTAAAATTCATCAGTAGTTACTAAATAAGAAAAGGAAAGAAAATCGATTGACAAACAGAGGAGGAAATGGTACCTAACTGTTTTGCCTTTGACTATTTATATATGAAGGGTATATATGAAGGTTCCACTGGAAAAACGACCTAAGTCACATACTACTTTTTGAAATTTGCTTTATGTTTTATTCAATTATTTTACAACATAAATGTTAATTTTAAATATACGAGCCTACTTTTCCGTAACATCCAAATTCAAATGTGTAATACATATATTTATAATACATAAGTTATATTCATTTGTAAGACATAATTTATAATAAAACATAAAGCAAAGTTCATCAAGCAGTATGTGACTTAGGTCGTTTTTCCAGTGGACCCTTCATATAGATGTATATTTTTTTCGTACGAGAAAAACATCTAAGATGTTGAATAAAATAAAAGATTTTCAGCGTTTTAATGTGCTTTTGAAAGCCTATTTAATTCCAAGATATAAGCCTTAGGTGTTTTTTTAAAAGTCATACTCGCATTGAGAAAAGTAGGCAGTAAATTTCTAAACTGAATTTTTGAAAGTAATGGGACCTGCATGGGCAGCGCCTACAAGGCCCCGTTGCGGCCGAATATCACGACTACTTTGTACTTTTTGCTGGTAAGAGTTTGTTCTGATAGAGTCGCACCAGCTACAGACTACAATACCAATTAAATTTAAGCAATTAAAAACTAAATACCCTTACAATGATTTCATACCATTATTTGAGCTATTAATTGAGACTTGAGAAAAATAGGAATGTAATAATAATAAACTATTTTTTCTTTATTTTTGCAGATTACGTTGACGTAGAAGACTCTGGTGCCATAACTTTGCACATAACCATGGTAGGACACTATGGCAGGAAATTCAATATAAAAGTGACGCAAGTAAAGTGTGCAAGCAGAGAAGCAGGTATCCTTTTCTAGTTTGTTACTTTTCCTTTCATACTCTTTTTAAGACTGCTTTAAATGAAGAAACGAAGAAAAAAAGATAACTCATATACAAGCTTTGAATTTTCAGAATAACTTCAGTGCTTATAGCTCTAAATTTACACATCCGTCTCCAGAAAAAAGCCATAAGGTTAGGAACTAAAACGGTTGCATTTGTCACATTATTTAACCCTTTATCTACCGGAATATAGTCACAAATGTTTGTCTGAAAGCCAAAAAAAAAAATGTATACAAAAATTGCATAAATGGCGATACATCTATTTCTATGTATACGTCATGAGTTTCTCACATGAACTTTCGCCATAGCAAATTTTGTTATTGGATAACCAATAAGGAAAGAAAATTACGTCAATTAACGTCAATAAATCGCTTACTGACGTTACCCGTACCACAGAAAAGTTTCGCCAAATCGCTTATTGAAGTTACTCGTACCACAGAAAAGTTTCTCCAAATCGTCTATTGACGTTACCCGTAGTTAAAGGGTTAAATAACACTCCCCACACGCATTTGAGTATTTTGAGTAAGATCCAATCGCGGAAGCCCCTGAAAAAATTAGTACTGGTATCTAATTCAGTTTGTAAGAGCATAAATATGTATATGAGTTTTGTGAAAGCTGATTTGCATTTCGTAAAGAGAAAAGGTTGACAGAGATCCATCAACTCTGATTATGGTTATTAGCAACGCAGATTATGTGTGGAGGACGTTTCAGAGAAAAACTTTATATTTAATGGAATAAAAATTGAAATTTTGGCAGAGTTAAATAAGATAAATCATTGCTAAATAAGTATGGAAGCATGTAAAAAAAAGTTTCTTTAAGGGATCATTCATAAATGGTCATTCAAAATGGCACGCTTTGAGGGAGTTCGTGAAGTCGTGACAAATTGCGACAAGGGGAGGGGAGGAGGTAACAAGAAGTGTGACATCAAGCTTATGCAACATAGCGTGACATGTGACAAAGGGGGTAGGGGGATCGTTGAAGTATGACCTTTTGTGACAGAGGGGGAGGGGTCAAATATAAGGGAAAAAAGCATGACATCATTTATGGAAGATCCCTAAGGAATAAAACATTTTATACGTATATAAGTATGGAACACAAATTTTCCCTCGATTTTAAAATCACCCATTTATTTACCAAGCTTTCACATTTGAAGTATCTCCTGGCGCATTTAGTTTTAGTGACATTGAAACTAAAAAAGGCATCTTGGTAAACTCAGTACCAAAACTCATTCTTCAAAATAATTTCTTACTTAAGTGCAAAGATAAAACAACGTAGAAAAGCACAAATTCAGAATAAAAAGGATTTTTATTCTGAATTTGTGCTTTTCTACGTTGTTTTATCTTTGCACTTACATTTTAGCACATAGCATTTTGATCATTTGTCTTATAATTTCTTACTTGTTGAGATTACATTTTCCTACACAGAATAATCTATGCTATGCAAAGAAAAATTTTCCATTCAAAAAAGTAAAGAAATCTGGAAACAAAATTTCCATCATTTTTTTAAAGCCAAGCGGAATTGATACTTTTAAAAATAACAGAAGGGTTTCCTTCCTCCGATTCTGGGTACGTTTAACTTCCCTCTTCAGAGCCCAGAACTAAGCCCGAACGATTTTGATGTAATTTTTTGGTTATTTAAAAAATGAATACAAAACAAAATAACTATTACAAAAGATGTTTTTAATTTTAATTAATAATTAGTTTAAATAATAATTAATACCCAATTTCCATGCTTTTCACGTTTAAAACGAAGTAAACTATCTGCTGATTCATTTCAAAATCAATTGGGTGCTTTAGCTTTCAAATTGCACAAACAGTAGTTAATAAACAGTATTTTGAAATGTACCCAATTGGGTACACTTGGAATGAAGAGGTTATGAGAATAACATGGATGTATGAACGTAAATTTCAGTGACCGTATCAGTAAGTCAGAGCGCTAATAATATACTTTCTTTGCAGCCCCACCGCACTGTCTACAGTACCATCGAGGCACAAGAGGAAATATTAAGAGTTTTAACTACGACGAACCATCCCTTCTGGGTAGTGGTTATCCCAACAACATGGACTACGTCATTTGTCTCCGTAAAGAACCTGGTTTCTGTTCTGTTACTTATCAGCTACATGCCGAAGGGCGACTAGTGGCGCCCTTTGCCGTAGGTGCCCTTCCCGGGGGACCTGCAGGGGCAGCGCCCACAGGCCCCGTTGCGGCCGAATGTCACGACGACTTCGTGCTTTTTGCTGGGGTAAGAGTTTGTTCTGGCAGAGTCGCACCAGCTACAGTACCGGCCAACAGGCCTACTCGAGAGCCAAATGTCACTTCCACATACATTTTAACAGGTAATGTTTCTTTAAATTTTATTTTTTTGTAAAAGCAGCCGCAAATTTATAACTTTGTCTATAAAAGACTTTTGCAATTCACTTTTTATGCCAGCTTTTGCTTACTCTGAGATCTAGACTCCTTCCTCGAGTTTGGTCAACTAGAATAACAAGTTAACTGAATCTATACATAATCTGATCCATCCTAAAGTATTAAAGTTTTCATTCCTCCGTTAAATTTTCTGAAGAGAGAAAGAGCTCTTTGTTAAATGTTCAAACATTGCAAAAAAATCTTTAATCTAAAATATTTGTAAAGATATTCAGAAAATTATTGTAAATGATCTTTTACAGAATGCTCGGCCCAAACGCAAATTATGAAAATATTTAAATTTACACATTTTTATTTAAAAAGTTAATGTTTGCAAGTATTTTTCATATATAATCGATTCGTTGCCATTTATTTTAACAACAAAGTGACATTCAACTGAAAGAAAAATTTGGGTTTCTTTGCTGGAGTTTTATAAAGATTATCTAGTCCGCGATAAATATCCTAATTTTCACAATCATGCGTTATTAATGTCTTCAGCTTTTTCAGTACCTATATTTGTGAACAATTTTTTTTTAAGAATGAAGCATACAAAAAACAAAAATAGGAAAAGAATCACTGACATACATCTTGAAAATTCATTAATTGCAACCTCGTCTATTGAACCCGATATCGATTTGCTTGTTCAACAAAAGCAAATTTATCCATCTCATTCATTTAAATTTTTTCCATCTTTATGGAATACAAACTAAATGAAACGAAACTTTTACAAATTTAAAAATAAATATGTACCTAAACCCATATCTAGTTCAAATTAAATATATATATAGTAAAATGAAGTTAATTTATTTCAGTAAAACTACAAAGAGTAAATTTTTATTTTAATTTGCTGAAAAAATATTGCATGTGCGGCCCAGCATTTTTTTTTTTTTTTTTTGCAATATGACCCCAAATGGTCATAGTTTAGACACCCATGCCTTACAGTATAATTTAAATTATATAAATCTATCAGGCAAACTCATATAGTTTCTATTGTTTTACAGATTCTACTCCTGGTCCGTTTTTGGTAAGATTCGTTTCTAATGGACTCCGAAATGCAAGAGGATTTCATTTCAGTTACCGACAAAACCCATGCAAATAAACAAGCAAAACCGAGAATCGAATACATCATTCAATGGAGCCAATCATTTTTAAAAATTCAGAAAGAACTAAATATGTAGCAGCAGGGAAAATGCTGTAAAGTCTTCAAAACTTTTCCAGTACAAGAAATGAAATAGTGACACCATTTCTGTGGTTCTTACAAATTTCAAAATTTATTCTACAATGGGCACTTGAAATATATGTTGCAATGGCCAATCAAATAATTAGAACCACTTCATTATTTGAATTTAAAATTATTTCTGCAACAAAAATTAATTTTGTTAAAATTAATTTATCAGCAACAAGTAAAAGTTTGTAAATTTAAGCATTTTTGTGGTTTTTACAAACTTCAAAATTTATTCTACAATAGGCACTTGAAATATACGTTGCAATGGCCAATCAAATTATTAGGATCACTTCATTATTTGAATTTAAAATTATTTCCACAACAGAAATTAACTTGTCAGCAACAAGTAAAAGTTTGTAAATTTAACGCCGAAATTGAATAACTTAAAGAGAAACCATAACACTAAATATATTAAATTTTAAGTAGACTTAAATATTTCGTTGATTTAAGGTTACTTTCTAAGCAATTAACAGGTTGGTTACAATATTATACATCCTGTCAACATCAATAGGAAATATATTTTAAGTTAAAAAGGATTTTTATTAAATTGGAAAACAGCATCACATTTTAAAATGGATTTTTAATAAAATGCGAAAAAAATCTGATTAATAAAAAAAAAGTGCAGCTGAAATTATTTATCAGGTATTAATTTAATTATTCCAAACACTGATGGAGGGGAAATTATCATTATCACCCGCTCCCCCCTCCAAAAAAAGGGAAGGGCCTTTTTTTTTTCCTTTCTTGAAGAAAAAAAAAACTTAGAAAATGTAAATTACTACCCCTAATAACTTGTGCAACCACTGTATATTTAAAAAACAATTATTTAACATTTAAAGGAAATCATGGCAGGGAAAAAAGAAAATAACAGTGAGAGAAATTATGATAATTTCTACAAGATCATCATCATATGATCATTATCAATATTGATAATTGAAAATAGTAAAAAAGAAAAAGAAACAAAGCATTTTAATTTAAATGAAATAAGTATTAATTTAAACAAGCATGACAAAATAATTTTATTTTAATTTTACTTAATGTTATTGAATAGATTTTTGAATAGCTTCCTAATAATTCCAAAATGAAAACATGACTTCGTAAATAACTTGCCTTATTTATTCATTTATTTTTTTTAAATCTTTCATCCAATGGCATGTGTTTTGCAATATTTTTATACAACATTTCTCTGATATATTGCTTATAGAAATGAACCGTGTCATATCTGCAAAATAAACATTTTGCAGGAGAGGAGTTTGAACGTTTTACAATTTGTTTCATTTAATTACCTTATTTGTTTTATTATAATCGATTTTGTTCAGAAAATAGTTATTATTCTAGTTTTCTCTCACATGATGGATGTTAATGATGTCAAAAAAATTAGAAATAAATATATAAAGTAGTTATTACAGTATTGCACTAAAAAAATACAGTTGGCCTCTAGCCTTAATTTTTGAACATTTACTTACAGCAGTATTCCCAATATAACGAGCGCAAAAATCTAAAAATTTTAATATAAAAGCCAAAAAAAAAAAGATTTTTTGCAGATATGACACTGTATATTTCTATAAGCGATATATAAAACAACAAAACAGGAAAAAAATAATTTTAATTTGGTGGAAAATTTTTGTGGTCTATGGGGAAAATTCTTACTTTTTCCATAGTGTACATCTTCCTTATTGTTCTTGTTAATATATCTCCTCCATTTAATATGTAACCTTGGGACAGTCAAAGCTACATATTAAATAGAAGAGATAATACCAGGTGGCTTATTAAAATATCAATATTAATGCTAGAACACCATGTATCGCTACCTATACATTTTTTGAAGTTTCATTCACTGAAAATGACATACAGAGAACAAACGATGTAGATATAATACTCAATTTTTAACATCTTGGTGTAAAAGAAAACTCACTGCAGAATGTTAGTATTTCGTGTTTTTGCATTTAATCTATTTGTTATTTGTTTTATTGGCATGTTTGACAATTATGTAATTTTAATGAAAACGTCTGTTTTTTTAATAAAATCATTTTTACCTTCATAAAGGTAATTTAAACCTTCATAAAAGAATGCATTTAATTTGAAAATACAAAATACACAAAGAGATGGTGACAAGAAAATGCATTTCCTAATATAAAGCCATTGCAGACCTGCCAACCTTACAAAATGAAAAAGCAGGAGAAATTTCTGTACCTTAGAACCAGATGAATGCTAGTAAAAAATTGATAACTGTTTTGTTTTTAGATGATATAAATTACATAAAAATTAATCCACAAGATACAAAATGCATAATTTGTTTTTAAAAGATAGTTTAGAATTACAAATAAAATACTGGTTTGTTCCGTTTTTATTTTTTAAGGTCATTTACTACATTATTTCAAATGTATTTCGTTAGTCTAACAGTTGATTACGAGAAATACTTTAAAATATTTTACAACAAAAAAAATAATATAGTTATGTGATTAAGTAGGACTTAATCGCATTAACCATTTTTGGTTTAGTGTGGCCATGAAATGCCAAACACTAAACCAAAAATTTGTATCATACAACTGTAGCCAGTAAAAACCCTTTTGAAAAAAAAAAAACAGTTCTTAAGTTAGCTAAATTTTTGCTACAAATGAATGAAACTGAATTAGATAAATTTTCCCTTAAAAAGCAGGAGAAATTTTTAGGGTGGCAGGAGGCAGAAGATTGAACAGAAAAAGTAGGAAAGTTGGCATGTCTGCCGTTGTATTTTTTTTTTTTTTTTTTTTTAACAATGGAATTTCCAGTCCAAAATATGCATTATAAATATGGTGCATTGTTTTGCTTCTTTATATGCATGCCAATAAATTATTTATTTTCTTCCCACGTTATAAATTTTTAATTTCAGTAAAAAAGTAGGGAATATTTTTGGTTTTGGTCAATCACTTTAGAGAACAGGAAATAACCTAGAAAATCACTACATCAAAATTAAGCAGAATAATCTAAAGACTGTCATTGGTGAATTTTTGTTACATTGAATAAAGAAGTTGATTAATAATTTGATATATTCCTAGCGATGGAATCCTGTCACTTTTATTGACTAACGAAAGCATCAACATTTTAATAACTGTTTTTGATTTACACAAAAAAAAAAAAAAAAACATGAAAATGTTATTAAAAATATTTTTTTTTAAAGCAATGTCAACGTGAACATTATTTTAATACATTAAAAACATATTTGATAGAAATGAATACTGCTCTGTTGGGTAACAAATAAGAAATGAAGAAAAAAATTTCCTTTGGAAAGCTGTGATCAAGAGCGAGCTTGCGTAAAAGTATATATCTAGAGCTAAAGTAACAAATAAACTAGTAAGTAACTAGAGCTAAAGTAGTGGGTCTGAGGGATTGAGATTTTTCAGTTGCAAAATGATAACTTCTTTAATTTTCTTGATCAAACATGCCTCTAATAAAAAGCAGTAAAAGTGTGCTCATGAGGAGTTTGATTTTGAACCTTGGAAATATATTTTAATTCACTGCTATAAAAGTAAATAATGTTCATAGAATTTTCTGTGCGGAAAATATACATTTATCATTTAAGTAATAAAATGCAAAAAGTGCAAAGTCAATCATTTTTTTGATCCAGATGGGACAACTTTTCTCCATGTAAGTAAAAAATAAAACTCTTTGCATATTTCAAAATTTTTGGCTGATATTGTAATGATATTTTAGTGCATATAATCTGGCCACTACTTTACTACTTACAACATATTTTTGTAAGTAGTTTGATTTGAGAAGACATTTCAGGGTTCGTACGCTTTTGGCAAAACCAAAAATAAGGACTTTCTAAGGACTTTTTAAGGACCAACAAAAAATTTTAAGGACCTCACAAACTTTTCGAAATATACAAACTGTTATGTTTATTTCAAAAGGAAGCATTATTGAAAGAGGAAATTGATTAAACATCGTATTTTTATTAGGAACACAACACAAACACTCATATAAAGCTCTCTTTGACTTGTTGCTTTTCTAATGTCCAATACAGTCAGGGAGTTAAATAATTATTGGAGCTAGTAATAAGAAGTACACAACACAAGCATTAATCATATATAAGCAAATTATCATGATATGAAAAATTATCAAAAATGGTTAGCGCTATAAAATACAAGTTAAATGAAAAACAATTTAAAGAAAAAAAATTGTTAAAGAAAACGCTGCACTTTGTCTTGAGAATTTGTGTTTAATTTCGAATTTTTTTTTTCATTTTACTTAACTTATTTTGCCAGCATCTCAATTTAGGCTTACTTAAATTTTTATCTCTGCCATAAATATACTTTTTTAATTATTTAGAAGAGCTTGCAAAAATTCAGAAAAAACTTTTTCAACTTGAGAAAAATATTTCATTTTGGAAACGACATACAAATAAAAAATGGAGCTTATTCGCTTTGTACATTAATCCTCAAATAGTAACTACCAAAATTTAACTAAAGTAAAGTTTCGAAAAATTGAACATTTTTTTTAAATAAAAAATAAAACAGGCAGACTACAAGCTGAAAATACTAAAACAACTGTCAACTTTTTAAATAATTGATATATTTGCAGGATGCAAAAAGTAGGAGTCTCAAAAGCTGCGTGCGATTTTCGGCGAAGCACATGCTAGATGTTAGCAAGTTTCCGAAAAATAGGTTTTTACATGTTCGCGTTATAAGTTATGAAAATTAATGTAAATTAATACATGTCTTTTTAAAAAGTTTCTAGAAAAATTTTCTTATTTTGTAGTACAATCCCTTTAGATCAAAATACTTGCACATCAGCTTGAAAAATCGGATCTTTTGCAAAAAATCATATTTTTGAAGTTCAGAAATAAAAACAGAAAAACTAGGGGAAAACGGAGCATTTGGCAACTACGGTGTATAGGTTTAAGAAGGGGTCGATTCCTTCAATTTACTGCAAATTAAGAAATTTCACGATATACAAATTTTGATTAACGCAGCAAATATCCATCATCTCTCACACAACAAAACCCCACAGCGAACAATCACGAAGCCAAATTGGTCAATAAAAATTTACTAAATATTAAAACATTGCTTTAAAACAAATTTTCGATATGGGAATTTATTTGATCTAAAACAAAAAACAATGGGAGAACAAACTGTTTAGCGAAAGATCAGCTGAAAGGCGATCAGAGAGTTGGCAACTCGGCGCTTATTATAAGTGTAAGACGTAAGAAAAATGATAATAAAAATAAATCATTCTTTTACCTTTAACAGTATAAACAAGCTGAAAGTTCTTTTTTTTTTTTTTTGCATACATATTAGTTAAATGTATCTTTTTTATTGAGCTAGATGTCAACAATATGCTTCTTTGAAGTATCCCCCCCCCCCTTAAATTAAAAAAAGTTTCAAAAGCACAATATTTATTTACTGATTACTTGTTAAGAGCTGCTCCTACTTGCTTTATTGATACTTGTTTAGAATGTAGATGATTTAGTAACAATTTTCATGCAAAAAAATATTTATTTACTTTGTAACTAAACTTAATAAATAGTATGGAATTCCAAATTTGAAATCCCAATATTCGGCCCTTTTTCGAAAATTCTCGATTTTTGTTTATTTATTAAATTTTTTCCCCTCGAGTCCTTAAAAGTCTGATTTTCAAATTTTATTCCTTTTTCTTTTCTCTTTTAAAAGCAAAATGAGGGAACTTGTGTAATTTCTTTTTCTGTGGTCTTAAATGGTGCCCAGTTGCTGGGCACCATTGCATTTTGTACAAATGCTTGGTGTTTTGATTCGACTTCTCTACAAATATATATATATATTAGATGCAGCTCGATTTTCTTTTTCATACAATTGCAGGAAATAGCAAATTGGGAGCTGCCATGTGAGTGGGTACTAGTTCATTTTAACTGAATTGGGTGTTGTAGTTTGAAGCATTTTATCAAAATCCATGAACATTTTTTTTTTTTTTGTAAAAATATATAACACATCAATTTACTTATATCTTTTAAAAAAAAAATTAAAAAATCAAGAGTGAATTATTTATCTACCAGTTGAGAAAGCACTGCAATTTGTAGTAAAAATGTTTATGGAAATCCGCCATTTTTGGTCCTGTCAATCCGCCGTTTTCAGTCTGTCCGAAAGCTGCGATATTAAAGACCGACCCGAGCAAACCAAATTTGAGGTTCGATTAAGTAGTTGAAATGAAAGAAGTTTGATTCTTGCAAAGAATACAAAACATAGCAAAACAAATAGAGCGCATGGGTACCTTCTTATTTTAACAAATAAAAAAATTAAGCACCTGGAATAAAAAATAAGGACTATGTAAGGACTTTTTAAGGCCTTAAAAATGAAAATGAACATTAAGGACTTTCTAAGGACCTTTAAGGACCGTACGAACCCTGCATTTACTTCTAGTTTGTTTTTTTTTTCCTTTTTGTATCATTTGAAAGAACTTAGGAGAAATATTTTAATATAAATTTGTTGCAAAATACAAAAAAAAAAAAAAAAAAAAAAAAAAAACAAGTTATCTACAATTTGAAGCAAATAATAGAGAAAATTGTTTAAATAAAATACATTTGTTAACAGAACTTTTCTATAAAGAGAAATACAATAAACAATTATAAATAAATTTTATTAACATTACTATAAATTCAATACATCAATACTTCACTTCTTCTTAGGAACATTCTCTAATCCTCGCAAAAACTTGCGTGGAACCTTATACATTTCTGAAAAAAAATAGTTTAAAAATAAATGTTCCTTGTGATGTAAATCTTTTAAAGTTTTGAACATCACAAATAACACATACAAGCAAAACCACCAATAGAAAATGTTTAAAATTAACCCATATTTATGAATACTAACCTTGAAGACATTTTGAAAATACTGTCGTTAGTGTTTGTAAATAACAAAGTATTTTACAGAAATAAAAAGGTAGATAATGGAAAAATATATTGGAAATTAACTCAATATATGTCCCTGAATCAATTCCAATACATACAACAATTAAAGTTGGCTTTATTTGTTTGCATAAATTTGATAGCTAGAAACAAGAAATTAAAGTATGCATACAAGATAAAAAAGAATTTGCATTTATATGGGTGTAGGGAATATTTTACCTAAACAACAGTATACATTACAATTAATTTTTAAAAAATGTACGAGCAATTTTATCAAATCCAGCATTTGATTAAGGCAGAAATTATTAATTGATTGTATGATTTAAATAACTTCAGTAACTTAAATTTTGAAAGTACCAATAAAATACAAAAACAAAATTGCTACAAAATATTTGAGGCAGTAATAACACGCATAAATTAAATGTAAACAAATTTTTAGCTAATCGTTCCCAATAAAGCAGCTTTTAACAAAAATTATCTTGGATAATAATAATAATAAACAAGAAAAGCTTATTGTAGAATTATACTCTATGAGAAATAGGGGACTCCCAGCCCCCTGCTAGGTATCGCTCGCCAACCCCTGGAACTGCTTAGGCAGCTCCTTTGGATTGCACTGCGAGTTTGAGCATGCTTCGCTTGCTCATTACGAACTAAACTATTTGAGAGTGGTTTCATGGAAAAGACCAGTTCTCTAAGTCACAAATAACATTCTATACTGCACACAACTCTTTGGAATCAAAAATTAATATGTATCTTCTAACATAATGTACATAGATTTTAGTGTCGGAAAGGATAATCTGCCGATTTCTTTTTTCACATCGAGATTGAACAATTCTTATTCTTGATATGGCAAAACAAAATGAATAACCAATCAGCCTTCCAGCTTACCGTTATTTTCATCACTCAAGTTTAAAAATTTCCACAGTTCAAAGGAGGGCAGCTAGGTTGGTAAGTGGTCTCTCAGACTTAGATTATGAGGTTAGGCTTAAAAGGCTCAATATGCATATAGTCTACATCAAAGGAGAGTTAGAGGGGACATGATTCAGTTGCTTAAATTCATTAAAATGGGAAATGTTGATGGGCTACAGTTATGTGCTGAAGCTAGAACCAGAGGTCATTGTTTTAAGATTTTCAAATCTCAGACTCATCTTGAAATCAGGGAAAATGAACCCTTCAATAGGGTTGTAGGCAGTCAGAATAGTTTACTGGAAGGGACTCTTACTTGCAGTGGGGTAAAAATTTTTAAGAAGGCTCTTTTTGTTCATCGGGGACTGTTAAATCGACAAGGACCAGCCTAGCTGGGCCCTGTACCTGTCGCTGGTCGTCACTTTTGTATTTATATTTGCATTTGTAATCTGTAATCATTGCTTTATTGTTTCAAAAAATGTTTAGCCAAGTTTTAGTTTCAATTTTCCAAGAAATGCTAAACATAGACATTTTTCCCTTATTTATTTATTTTTGAGTCTTATGTAAAATTTCTCATTTTAAATAAACATCTGGCACTCAGTAATTAAGGTAGCTATCGTACAACAACAATACTAATAGCAATAAAACACTAAGTAAACCAAATATTCAAAAATCAAGAAATTATCCAGAATGTTATTCTACATTCGATGTACATCTGATTACTTTTTAAAGGACCAAAAAAAAACATTTCCAGAAAAAAAAACTGAAAACTTACCCAAAAATAACTTTTGCAAGTATCGCACTTGGTTTCCTTGTATCAATACAAGATTGCCTTTCCCATTTGCATTTGGTGTAACTGAAGTACTGGCAGCAACAGCAACTTGAACATGCTGTGCAAGTTTTTCAGGGTTGATGCCATATATTTCTAAATTTTGAATTAATGTTACCTGCAAAACATATGCAATTAAACAAAAGAGGCATAACATAGTGCTAAATATTTTGTCAAAGTTAATGTCTGCATAATTGTTCTAATATATTGTCCAGGCTTTACAAAACAAGAGCAAGGAAATATATATAAACTAAACTCAGTGGCGCACCAGCCCTTTTGGGGGCCATGGCCTACTGTGCCCATCCCACTTTTCAAGACTGAGGGCTCCAGGATGCAGAAGCAGAAGTTCCGGTCAAGTGGTCGGCCTGATGTGGAACCCAAAGTGTTTAGTTCCCAAGCATGCTTGGTCCTCATTTTATTAACCCCCCCCCCCCCTGCCCAGCCCGGGAATCGAAGCCTGGACCTGCGGCATGGTAGCTTTGGAAGGCTACCACAATATATATATATATATTATATATATAATAATTTTACATATTTTTTATATATGACTAAGAACATAACTGAATGATTTCAGAAAAAGAAATTCAAAGCATAACTAACATAATTGACCAATATAATGTAGCTAACATTACTTATTTATCATAATATTAACATTGTTATATTATATTAAGAAATCAACTTCAATCTTTCAACACAAGTGGTACAAATTCTCTCACAAGCGGTACAAACAAGTGGTACTCAATTAAAACTTTCAAGGCCATTAACCCTCCAACTTTCTTTCTCTAAACCTCCAACTCTCCCCAACAGTCTTCATCTAAACAAGTCCCTTATTTTGCTATTAAAAGGGCCAAATTTGCATTATACAGTTCCCATATTTTTAAAATTGTATTAAAAAAAGAAAAACAAAACAGAGATATCAGAACTTGTTCATGAAGTTCAGACAGTATCCTTTGACAATTACTTTAAATTAAGACTAGCAAACCCTAAATCTCTCAATGGAAATATCTGGATAAGAATTTTTATCAAGATGTGTCAAACAGTAATGAAAAAAACTTACTTTTTTATTTCCTGTCCTTGTATCAATAGTGACCGTGATGGGTTCAAGTTTTCCCTTTTTTACAATAGGATCTTTATCTTCAAAACCTACCTGATAGGCATGAGGCATTTTAGAAACAATGCTAAAAATTAAAGAGTTAACTTTACTATAAAACTACGAAATTACGTCATTCAGTTTAAATACAATGAATTGTTACATGAAGTGCGTAAAAGCTCTTAAGACTGGAACATAAGACAAGTTTTTTAGAACAAGAGTTCATACCAATAGACACTCAAAATGTCAAACTAGACTTGATATTTGAAAAAACTTAGTAGAATTATACATGAGTAGATATTTTTCTGAAAAAATAATTCTGTTGGGATACATGTTTTCTTAATTAAATTTTGTTGATACGATTAGTTGGACTTGGTGTTTACTTGAACACAATTGGTTGTTACATTTAAATTTAAGAGAAAAGAAAAAGTTACTAAATAAAATCAATAATTAAAATATGACAAGTACAGTTTCTTTAATTTATTTATTGTGATGCATGATCTTTTTTCGCAGAATGATTAAAAATTATAAAGAAAAGTTCACTTCTATTTTAATAAGAAACCTCTCCAAAACTAGCACTTAGGGAGGGAGGGGGAATAAATACCTTAATTATCTTTAAATAGCCTACCCCATGGTTGTATAGCACATACAGAAAAAATCATTCTAAAAAAAATTAAGTTTCGTGCATAACTTGAAACCACAACAAAACATTTCAAATTAACAATTCAATTGGTAATGCGCACTGTTTGTACGGAAACAATTTACAATTATAATAAAAATTAATTTAGCATTTAAAATAACAAATTTTTAAAAAGTTTACTTTACCATAATTAGTTTTTTTACATATAGTCATCAAAAACAAATTCTTCTGGGTCAGAATTCAAGAGTTCCATAGAGTTCCCTAGCGAAATTTTGACTAGATTTGGATTATTAACGTCTGATTCACTGCTGGTTTCATAACTTTTGCTGTTACTGATATTGGCTGTTATATCAGGTCTTTTAAGTCAATCTTTAATCATATGAATTGAAACATTGTCCCAAGAGTCCTTAATTGACCTAGCAATATCTGAAAATGTAACACATTTCATTTTTCAAGTTTGCATATAGCTGTGCAATTTGTTAGACGTCCAATTCTGTCAACAGTGTCAGACGAGACTTAAAAGTTTTGTTAACTGTAATGTCGAAAGAATGGATATTTTTTTATCATTATTATTACAGACAGACTCGCTGTAATTGCAGGATTCTAAGCCTTTAACCTCATCTTTTCTTGCAAATAAACTTTTATAGGTCAATGATTAATGTTCTAAAGAGTCAAAAAAGGTGCCCAATCAAACTCTCCGAACCTCATCACAACACTCCATTATTACATTCTTATATAGCCATTTTTTTTGTAGTATTTAATAACTACATCTCTTGGAAAACCTTTAGGTAAAGTTTTACTCTTGAAAATTAACGTCGGTGAACCTGGATCATCGTTTTGAAAGCTAACAATTCATTTCTCTACATTTTTTTGCAAGAAAACAGATTTTGCCATTTTTAAACACTTCATGTAAGGGAAGGAATGTTGAGATATTAAATGGTGGTTCTGTTTAAATTTTTAAGAAAAATTTTGTGCCGTTGCTTACATCATGATTTTGCTTGTTGGTAGTGAAAAGAAAAGTTTTTTCCCGATAGCCTGAAGGCTATACACAGATAATTACAGTAATGATGTATATAATAACAATTTAATTACTACACAATAAACTCACAAAAAATGTTCCACAATTTGCTAACATTAAGTAAAAGGAATGAATACTGCCCATTGGATATATTTCAAGTACTTTGTTAATTCCCAGCTAAGGCGCATCAACAGGGAGGGGAAAACATAACAGGTCTTGCCCCCCAAAAGCAGGGTTCTTCGATTTAAATCAGGTTGATTTTAATCAAGTGATTTATAAAAGAAATCATGGATTTAAATCATTTTTTAAAATTTATTTTGTATTTCCATAAAGTGTTGTGCTAAACATAAAATATTTTGTATTTCTACTTCAGTTTCCATTAAGAAAGCTTTATAGGTCCCTCTGTCTGTCTGAGTGCGTGTATAACATATTTCAGCATTACAGAACAAATTATTTTTTAAATTTCACAGTATTACTTTTATTTTTCAGACATCTTAACAGCAAAGCATAATTTCTTCACACTTTTATATAGCAATCATCATGCAATTTATGTGTTTTTATTTTAATAATATTTTAGATTTATTAAATAAATACCATACAGTATAAAATCTAAAATATTGCATTCAATCCATAATGTTAATGTTGAAAAGAACATTGCTTATAATTTGAATACATATCCTTTAAATGTTTCCCAAACCCCTTAGCAATTAAAGGTTTTTTTTTTTTTTTTTGTAAAATATTTCTTTAACGAAGACATGCTATTAAAAAATAAAGTTTCAGCTTTTAGTAATAAATTGAACATTTGATATTACCAAATAGGTGAATTAAAAATGTTATAAGTTATTTAAATTATAAAATAGAAAAATTATTAAAAGTGCATTCAGTAAAAAATTAAGTGCTCACATAAAATTCTTTGACTTATTTCTAAAAGTTAAGAAAAAAAACAAAGGAAATTTGTTCATTTTTTTCTATACTAAGAGTCGAAAAGAATTTAAAAAATTGAAAACATCCGATTTAAATTTAAAAAATCTCATTTAAGTAATTAAAAAGTTTTTTTGAAAAAATTAAAAAATCATGAACTTTGTGCAATGGGCAACAGATATAAAGTATCCAACTAATTTCTACATACAAATACAGAAACCAATCTGACCATTGCACTAAATATTCAGCTATCTCCGTGTGAAAACAGATATTTGAAGAGGAGAAGCAGATTTCCCTCTCAGATGAAAATTTAATTAATTAGCATCTTTTGAAAACATATGTAAATTAAAGGCTTAAAATGAATTTGGAAGCTTTGGGGTGTTTAAAAATATGCATAGAATTTAGAGGTTTCAGGCATCACAAACAGATATGCTATAAAATCAATATCCAATGTAACCTTTAATCATGACCTTGATATTATTATTTTTTTAAATTTAATTGTTCAAAAGAACTAGTTCAAAAGCATAACTGTAAAATTATCTTACTCTTTTTTAGAACTTTTAAATAATGTAACAAAGATTATTTAATTTTAACAAAAATTATTTAATCCTACTAAGTTATATCAGTTAAAGTTGAAAACACACATTATACCACTTTAAAACACATTATAAAATGAAATTTTTGCAATTAGCTTTTATATATTTTTTAAGGACACTATATTTAAAATTTTCATACTTTCTAATGGTTTCATATCATACACTAAATTACTAATGCTTTTTTAACCATTTCATTGAATTGCACTAAAAATTTAAAAATGAAGCATGATTTAAATTTTTGTAAAACTAAACCGCAGATTATTACAAGCTACAACTAATTTATTGTCAAACTGATAGAAGCAAAATCTTTTTCAAGGCAGCTGAAAACACTAATAGAATGTTCTATTATAATAATCTAAAGGTATCAAATAATTTAATTTACTTAATACTTACAGATCTTGTAGTTCTTCCCATGTCATTACATCTTTAACATCATTCTTTTTTGCCACACAGTCACATAAGATTGGATCGAGAACGACTTCTCTGAAATGTTTAGAATCATTTTTTAATTTAATCAATTATGATTTAAAAGCATAAATAAGCTGAAAATAGGTTATATCTTTATTGAAGAAATTTATAACACGTATGTTACAATAAATTATTTCGAAAATGTAATGATTGATAGCAAGCCTAATTTCTAACAAAAAAGGTGCAGGAGAATTTATGTTCTTCAGAACTTATATTACTGCATAATCAGTTTCAAATTCTGTTCAATTCATACAATTCACTGAAAAAGAAATGAAATCCAGGAGCTGCGCTACCATGAACTCCCTAGTAAATTTAGCCCTGACTGACAGACATTTAATAATAATAATAAAAATAATAAAAACGAAGTAATTTTTCTTATAACTGTTACATATGACAGCACCAATATAAAACATAAGTGTTGACAAATTATCTAAGAATTTAATTGCCAGAGAAAAGTTTAGAGCTGGGTCATATTTTGTATTACATTATTCTTCTATAATGTACTACAAAATACTTCATTATACTTCTATGTACTAGTGCACAAAATCTAGGCAACATGGCAATCTGGCACCCAGTGTTTGTGGAACTCTGAAGATGAGCAATTAATTTCCAAACTTGTGACTTTATCGGGACTTTCATGACCTATAGACACTAGAGATGAGTTCGAGCTCACTTTTGCAGGCCCGAGCCCGAAGATTTGAAGTCCGAGCTCGAGTGATACAGTTCTGTGGCAAAGCCCGAGCCCGAAATGATTTTATAGAGTGTTGTTAATAGATGTGGTGCTACATCGATTAAATGTAGGCTTTTTGTTACCATCGCAATTAGTTCTAATGATTTTTCTTTTAATTTAAAATAAAGAATACATATATTTTTAAACAATCATGAAATGCTCCAGTTGAGATTAAATTCTGCTGAGCTAAAATGCATGAAAAATCTTCGGTTTAAAAGGCATTTCCGGGAAGTTCTTGATTCGCAATCGAATTTAAAACTGGAATATATTCAGTGCAACTATTGCAGTTAGGAGACCGAATAAGATGGGTCTCTAGTCTGGAGCAAATTGAAAATGAAAGTGGACACAAGACTAGCAAAAAACCATTAGTCCAGACTGTAGGTTGATGTATGAATATTTTACCATGAGCCCGAGCCCGTCTCATCTCTAATAGGCACCCTAGCAGTAAGGGGCACTCTACGATAAAGTCTTCCAAAACACGTGATTTTAGTTATAGTTTTATATTTTCCCTTTTGATGAGCACAAATTGAGGGTGTAACATATTTATTTGCTCTTTCATATGCAATATCAGAAAATGATTTTGTCAAACATGACTAAAACAGATTTCATTGAAAATTATTATGATAAACTTATATTACAAAACATATTATAGGTATATCAAATATCAAGAAAAATTCCTTTCAGCTGCCTTATTATAAACATGCCACGAAATTTTATAATAAATATGTACTAGTACCATGCGAAACAAGGGGGAAAATATCAGAATCACTTCTTGAATTAGTACTTTGTCCCAATAATATTATTAAAAGTTATACAATAAATTTGTAATTCATAACTAATTCACAGTCCTATTAATACAATTAATTTCTCCTTTTAAAAACATTTTGATACACTTTACATAGTAACGTAGCTAAGTGGGGAAAACCTGGGTGACACTTAGACACGACGAAGAAGACAATAAACCTTTGAAAGGTTCTATAAAATGAAACAAATACCTTAAACAGGATACTTTTTCATTTTCTTTTTAATTTTTAATTGAGGAAAGTGCTTCTTTTCAAAAACATATTAAAAGTGTTTTTTAACTTCTAGACACACCATTGCCCCCCCCCCCCCCCATTAACAAATACTTTAACTGTTTCAAAGGGGCAGGGATACATCTTGTCTCACTGCTACATGGCTTTATGTGGGGACTCGGGATAATTTTCACCTAGCTGGGGATTGGAAATCAGTCATGAGCGCGAGTGTGTGGACTGTGCAGCTAATCCTTTACTTTCAACTTCTCTCCTCCTATAGACTGACAGCCCCTCAGAGGAGCTTGATTTTCTCTAAGAATAGCCCTTTGAAAAGGTTAAATATTATAACGCCCATGATATAAATGCTTTTTTTCTTTTTATTGTTCAAAGTTGGGATTTTTTAAAATATATTACATTAAAATGCTTACATGATTCCTTATATTTCTTTTGGTTTAATCTTTTCCATCGGGTCACACCATCAATACCCATAACAGGTGTCCCCCATGCTAGCTAAGCCACTGTTTTGCAGTGATCATTATCTTTAATTGTACTGGATCAAGATTTTGAATGTAATTAATATGATGCAATTAAAATGCAAGTGATAATGTAACCATAAAATTACCTTGGATTTTTCTCACTTTGCAGTGAATTTTCCTTTACATAATGCTTTAAAACTTCTCTTACAGCAGTAGTGGGGATACTATCTCCTTTCCTATAAATATTTTTTTAAATACTACACAATCTAAAAAATATTCTTAAATTTTCAGCATAATAATAATCATTATTTTTAACAGAAAGAATCACAGAAAAGTAATTGAAAAGGTAAGGTTTTGTAAATAAAATTATATTTCCTTGGAGAAAAACAAATCACTTAGATATAGTTCAAGTTATGGCTCAAATTAATTGACTCCACGTATTGTCACTTCATTGCATACAATACGTGGCATTTTTATGATCAACTGATGGCAACCAATAAACATAAAAAGATCATTAAATTTAATGAGAAATATCCAAGAACAATTTAATATCCATCTTAGTACAATAAAAAGCTGTTTCTTTATCAATAAAATTAAACCAAGAGAAAATAAAATTAAATCAGGAGAATAAAAAAAATTGTACCTATAATTAGAAAATTCAAAAAGTGGTTTCACTTGAGCAGATATGACATGAAGTTCAGTTACAGATGGAAATTTATAATTTTCTTGTACAGTAGATGATGTTTCGACATCGTCCAATTTTTCAGCTTTCAGTGTTTGAAGAAACGACTTGAACGCAGGATCTAGTATAAAAGTTTTAATATTCTCATTTTCAGCATTAATTGAAACAATGCTCTCTACACCTTTAGTTAGTTCTTTTAATTGTATCACACCCAGTTTTTGCATTTTCTTCAAAAAGACTGATAATTTTTTATATGTTGTTTTTTTAATGTCTAAGTTAAACTGAGAAGGACATGACTTGAGCACATAGCTGCTGTAAAATGTGCTGCTTAAAATAGGGAACTGTATTTTTTTATGATTTGCTTTTACAGCAGCCATGAAAGATTGATATAAAATATCATCCATTGTATATTCCGGTTCAACAGCTACAGTTTCTGTTGGCTGACTTGGTTCAGTTTCAATAGTTCTGTCATTATCTAATTTTTCTTCCTCTACAGTATTTTCCAATGTACCATGAACATTTTCATCACACAAGTTGACATTTTCTACATTTTCAGAGAGTTCCTGTAACATAACATCAGGACACAATGGAATATTCGACTGATCTCCAGACAACCATAAATTATCTTTATAACTATGACTGATAGATACAGCTTTGCCTTTGACACCTTCCTTGCAAAGTTCATCGAAGGTCATCAAAGCAACACCAACAGCTACAGCAGATTTATTCCCGTACAGTCTGATCGCACAAATATCATTCAGTTTCAAGCCTTGAAATTCTTTCACCAATTCATCCTCAACAATGATACCAGGGGCCATAAGATCCGCTCCATTACATATTTTCTCTAAAACAGCTGGAACTGCCACAACAGTAGGTAATAAAGTAGGGTACTTCCACAATGAATAAAGAGTTGGAAAGCAGCGATTTTCAACTTGAAAAAACACTGGATTTATCCCAGAATAGAAAATCATTGCAATAGCACCTCCATGAGTCATTGCTTTCACCTGGTTCATCTCCGATTTGGATGGAATCAAAGCATTCAAATCCTCAGGGGATAAATGAGAATATTGGCTTTCAATCATGGCACGTAACTTTCTCCTAAAAGAAGCAGAAAAATAAAAAGTTGTTATTTCTGAATATTTCTGTTACGTCCTTAGATAACAATTATTCTTAATAAAAATTTTAACCATGACTTTAAACTGTCATATAAAAATTCCTTTTTTGAAAATATCTGGCAATAACAGAAATAATTTTAGGTACAAAGTTCTTTTTCGAGATAAAAAACAACAGGGCATGAAGTTAAATTTGAACCTGCTCCAAATCTTGATGCTTTGCAGTACAAAAAAATAAGTATTTGATATAATCAGTAGTGCAGTCAAGGGAATGGCGTCCCCTCCCACTTGTTATTTCAAAAACTTAGGCTCGTATCTGTAAGGCTAATGGCAGCATAGCAACAAGCACTGCAGAATTATCTTGAAGTTTACAGATTAATTAGCCATCTTAGAAAAATTTTAAAAAAAGAACTGCTACCGGGGAAAAAAGTTTTCCAATTTTGAAATTATATTTTTTCCCCAAGGATAAATAATCACCCTTTTCTTCCAATTTCATTCTATATTAAAATGCATAGTTTGCTAAAAAAAATTATTGTAAACTTGGTTCCACATCATTTGGTGCTGCAAATAAATTTTTACTTCTGAAATATGTGCTGCAGACTGATATACAGAAAATTCTGCTACTGGGTCTGTAAGCATCTCCCTCTTTCTTTTCCAGGACTACACTACTGGGTATATACAATTTAAAGAACACTAAGTGCCTTCGAAGACAGCAATCTAACACAGCAGTTTCTAAATACTTTTCTATATTGCTCTAATGTAGCATGACATTAATGTATGAAGAATAGTAATGGTCATTAACTTAACATTCTATATAAGTTACAATATTGCACATGGTTTTAGAACAAAAGGTCACAAATGAGTGATCATAAAGGGTTTTTGAGTTTCAGAAAATTTATGAGATTTGTACAAGGCAGTACAAAAGCACCATGGACAGTGATATGGGCCAGGCAAATGCCCACTGGGCAGGACATTAATAAATGGGCATTTGCCCAAAGCATTTTTAAGTGTCTGAAATCTGGACATTTATAAAAAAAAATTATTTATATTCTTATTTTTAATAAGAATTACAGCTTATAAATAACATTACAAAAATTTTGCAATATGGATTTTATTGCCAAAAGTATAAAAGGATTATAAATTGTTACATGATCAATACTGATAAGTATTGATCATAAAACATGGGATAATTCTAGGTCCATTCAAACTACTTTCTTTTCAACATTGTTTTTAGGTTTGACTGAACAGAAACAGATTATAAAGTTATACTATTGCATTTTATTCTTAGCAGTTGCTCCCAAAAGTTAGCACTAAGTAATTATGATGGAGAATATGAGACGTTAATTTTGTTATTATTAACAAAGTGGAAGTCAGACTTTGTTTGGGTTTGTATAAGAGAAAAATGTAAATACTATAATATATCAGGAATATTAAGGTAGCATAAGTTATTGAAAATAAAAATATATTCCCGTGAAATGCATTAAATTTTAATAGATTTTTTTTTAAATATGTATGCAAAAAAACCATAAAATAAAAATATTCACTTTTATAACTTTTAAAATATCTGCCTAAAACTATTTTGAGCAAGGTAAAAGTTTATTAAGTAGTATTTCTTCAATTTGAATTAAATAATTTATAAAATATTGCCAATGCTTACATTAAAAACTTGTCATTTCTATTCCACTTGTGGGTGAAATTATCAGTTTTATCACATTCAAAATACAGAAAAAAAATTCATTCATTTTAAATAGTTTTAGGTATTCTTAACAAATAGAATTAAATCACACATTATCGATTAATGTGTGGAATTAGAGTTTTACTTTATGAATACTTTTAAATTTGACAAATTCTTTCGATTACAATGGCTTTCTAGAAATTTTAATATTCGACCACCTAATATTCTGTATTTGGCCTAATACATTCGCTGAATATTCGGCCAAGTCACTATTTGTTACATCCCTAGTACAAATATACAATAACTAGTACTACTAAAGCTGTATGATGAAACGTATGATGTACAAAGCAGAGCAAACAATTTTTGCTATGGAACATTGAAGTATAAACTAATGCATTATTGAAAAAGGATCAGGAGTAACGTAACATCTTATTGAAAAAAACTGCCGTATTCTGGCTTGAAAATACACGTAGGGTAGAATTTTGTCCCATGCCCCCCCCCCCCCATGCAGAGCTGGAACTCTGCCCCCCCCCCCCCCCAATAAAGCCTCTAAAAACAAAGTGTTTCATCAAAGAGGACTAGAAGAGATACTGGCTTAGAAAAGTTTATGAAGCGATTGAACTTTAAAATAAATATAATTGCATTTTCATGAAACGGGCATAAATAAATAGTATTAAATTTTATTTTGAAGATGTCATTAAAGAAAAAAATACTAATATTTTGCTTATCAAGAATAGTGAAAAAATATGACGAGTAAAATTTTCCATCCTATGTATCTTCTAACTGCATGAAGGTGGCCCTCAGTCATCATCTGTATTCACGCTCCCAGAACAATATATAGTATATAAGACAAATGATCAAAATGCTTTGTGCTAAAATGTAAGTACAAAGATAAAACAATGTAAAAAAGCACAAATTCAGAATAAAAAGTAACAACATAAAAAAGCAAATTCAGAATAAAAAGTAACGTCAACTAACTGTGTTGACGGTGTTACTTTTTATTCTGAATTTGTGCTTTTTTACGTTGTTTAATCTTTGTAATATATAGTATACTTGAATCTTGACAGAGCACCTCTTAACCAGCTGTTAGATCAGCTTTTGTTCATATCAACAACAAAAACTTTTGACACTTTTTCAGTCTGCTCCATAATAAGCTTCTCTAGGATGATTGCACGCATCAGGCTTTTTTATGATGAGGATTTGCAAGGAAAAATATTAAGATCAATAGTGATTGTGGGTCTAGATGTGTAATCTGTTTTCAACATGTAAAACTTTTCTTCTGCTCCACAATAAAAATGGTTTCTATTAATTTGCACATATATTTTTGATGTAAATCTATAAATTAATATTAAAAATGAGAACTATTCAATATTTTTTCTACTAAAAAATTTCCCCACTCAGTGCGCAAGCACCGAATGGCACATGCTAATTACAGGATTGAGCAAGCATAACAAAATTGTTTCAGTATTTCAGTCTTATAAACTTATGAGTATAAACACTAGAAAACTAAGAAAATCTTTTATTTTCACCTGTCAGACCCTTTAACTGTAGTGCTCGTTTTCGTTTTATACGGTTTCCGAAACATGCTTGTCTGCTTAAATTTAAAATAAATCACTTATTTTAGAGGAATTTTTGCAGAAAACTTGTCAAACGGACGTGGCTATTGAGCCTGACACAGGCTGAATAAACCCTAGAGCTATTCAGACTGGGCCAGGCTCAATAACATGTGCGCTATGGTACCTTGAAAGTCCAGGCTCTATAACCTGGGAAGCTACTGAACCTGGGAAAAACATCTCTACATTAGAAATAAAATTTCAATTCATTTGGATGTTTTTGCATCTAGAAGCTCCCTGTCGCATTGAAAAAGGGATTCCAAGCAATCCCGAAACATATGTCTGCGTTTTAATGCTCATTTGTGCTTTAATTTAATGTGAAATTTTATTTGTATTGTTTTGCACAAACTTTAATCATTACTATCTCTACATTCTCCGCCTACTTCTCGCTCCACTGCTCAGGATGGTTCTTTTATCATATTTATATCAGAAACTTCTGGCAACATCAATAATGGATGCGTGACAGCAAAATTGTCATCAAAAAGCTTATTTCTTAAACCAATCTAAGAACATTAATAATGTATTTAAAATTAGTTTCATAATTTTTAAATAGGATTTTTTGCATTTTTGGGACTCAATTTTTAATAATTCATTTAATAAAAATAAGAAAAACAAAACATGAATACAACAAACATGGCGGAAGAAGTTTCACAACAAACACTCATGATGATCGGAAAAACGCCACTATCAGAGAGGATATCTCAAATAGAATCTTTTACCAGCATTCTTTCAGTAAAGGACGCAAATAAAGAAGATCCTCCCGATAGATTGGACCAAGAAATACAAAATTCTGATGGTTTTTCCGACACATTTAATCACTCACATCACTCTGTTATGCATGAAAACATACAACATCTCACTGATCATTCATACATACATTCTGCTTCAACTAATAATAGTGTGTCTGACGCTGTAATAGAGAATCAAGATGTTGATTCTATAGATAGTAATATTATGGGTAGACCCGAAACTGCAGAGAGCATTGATCTGAAGTCTGCATCTATTCAAACTAGCAATAATATTCCTGTCGCTGTTAGTGATCTTCAACAAAATTCATTCCCAACTACGGACTCCAGTAAGGTATGCGTAAGTAATGACATTTTATCTTTGTCTTGCGTTGGAGATAACAGCAGTGTCGATGTCTTCACTGATTCTCCTGTTGTCAACAATAACATTCAAGTGCTGGCTGAAAATTCTGTATCTTTTGCGAACTCTCTTAATCAGTCTCCAGCCACAACAACCTCAGACACACAAATAAACTCTAACCAGAAAGAAATTTGTGCCCCTTCAGGAAATTCGGGTCACTCTTCTAATCCTCAATATTTAAAGGTGCCCATTAAACAGACTTCAGCACCACTAGGATCTGTAGACAATCCAATTCAAATCATCCAACAAGGTAACTCATATCGTTCCACGCAAGTGCTAACTCCATCACAGCTGCAACAAATCACGCATGTCCTGCAACGTCAGCATGCTAAAAAAGTGATACAAAATGGAGGACGATCCATCCTCTACGATCCTTCCACAAACACTCGTATAGTTTGCCGTGTTGTCCATCCATCAGAACTGCAAGGGAAGGTTTTGGACTCCAGTGTCCGTACAGGCATCCCACCGCGATCATTGAACTCAAATAGAGGCAGGGGGCGACCGAAACGACCAGCCGGTAAAAAGTTAGAAGATGATGAGAAAGGAAATCCATTGCTCTCTAGGGAAGAACGGGAGGAGAAGAAGAAACATCGACCAAGGACTAGATCTGGACGTATCTCTAAACCCCCATCATACATGGTGAAAGATTATAAACGAATTCATCATCTGGATTTCAATGAAGAAGCATGTGATGATTCAGATGGGGGTTATTCGGATTACCATGTGAGTGATGAAGAAGGTGGGAATCGGGGAAATAAATCAAGCAGTCTTCCACCAGGTACCTTTTTCACGATAAATCCTTTTGAATTGCAGAAAAGTTTCATCTACCGGTCTATTTTCTGTACTTATTGGTTATAAGCCCTACTTTTTTTTGCTTGCCAAATGAAATAAATAAAGCAATGTTATGTAAGATCTAAATAGCAAGAGATTTTATTAGGTTTAAATAGCTGGTTGGCGACATTTCTAAAACCGTCGCCAAGGTAGGGCGTATAACCGATAAGTACCCTATTTTCCATAAAGTACATTATATGAGTTTTTAGTGAAAACTTGAATATCAACTTATTTTATATACTTTTTTTAATCATTGCAATTAGATTCGATATTTCACTTCATCTATTATTTCAATCCCTTATTGTCTAGAGTTCCATTTCCCCCCAAAAAATTATGTACTGTGTAGATCAAGGTTACTTGGGCTCAATATTCAAAATAGGGCATGCTAATTTTTTCCCTGGCAGTCAATCAAAGTATTTAGGGACAATTTTTGATTAAAAAAAAATAGAAAGTACTTTAAATATAGAGATTTGGAAATTTGTGTACTGTTGTAATGGCTGCACAGAAGATATATTGTAAGCACTGTAATACACTATTTTAGTTAGAGTATTGCCTAAAAGAAGGATGAAAGTACTCTCAAGCACAGAGGTGCTCCCCCCCCCCCCCCCCCCCCGAGTGATGACGCACTCCCCTAAAAACTATGGACCACCTTTTGAAATGTTGCTTCAAGTTTCTTAAATGACTCCCCCAATGTCGGCCAAACAGTCGACCAAGTCCCTCCCCCCCCAAAAGCCCCTGAAACAAACCCCCCTAAAAAAATCTCAATGGTCCAATTCGTGCCATGATGCTCCCCTCCCCCTCTTGGTGGGCACCTCTGGTCAAGCATCAGTAGCATATCTAGAATTTTTTCAGAATATCATTTAAATGTTGCAGTTTCAGGGGAGTAGATATATCCTATTTCTCCCCCCTGAATGTTCTCATGTCAACCATTTCCCACCTTTTTATCTTCTCCGTTTTTCGTTTGCATTTGTGTATCCCCCCACACGGGCATTGTTTCTTAGTACTATACCACTGAGTGTCTTCAAGCACTTTGACCCAGCATTTTAAAAGGCTATCTACTTTTTAAATGTCTATTATATCTTGAAGTAAAAGCATTATTCATTTACTAAAAACTAATAACTCTGAGACGCTTATCACGCTTGAGGCATGTATTTCATAAAAATTGCAAAAATAAAGTGGGCCTAAGTAGCGCTGGTTTATATGAGCTCAACAAAAAAAAAAAAAAACTATACAATTGTTATATACAGTTACTGTATACCATATGCTATATGGTTTAGAATTAAACTGTTATGCTGTGAAATAGCAGCTGTGATAATTTATGAATATTCTTAATTTTATTCAATGAATGTTTTAATTTATTAATTTTTTTTATAAAGAATTGAATTAATGAATAATTGACATAATTAGTAAATGGTAATAAGTTTATTGTAAACATTTTAGAACTTCAAATTCAATGTACTTAAGCTGCGAGTATGTATTAAAAATTGAACTTTTTTTTTTAAATTATGTTTTAAGATCAGCTATCAGTGATTTCTTCAAAAAACTGATGTATCTTTTTCCAGGTGTGACTACAGCAAAACAAAGAAATTATTCTTGTAGCTCTTGTAGTAAAGCTTATATTGGGAGAGGTGGCTTATCACGTCATTATCGGTTAAATCCAAGTCATGGAAGTATGCCTGATGGTGAAGATGTTAGCACTCAAGGTAAATTATTGTAAACTATTAATTTCGCAAACATTATGTTATTTCAGCCTAGAACAAGGGCTCTTGATTAGGCCAAGATAAAATGGTCTTTCTGTTAAAAGAGCCACCTGTATAGCATATTCGGTATAGCTTGTATAGCATATTCGGGTTCGTCGCACTTTAAAACTGATGACTCACTCCTTGAACTTACAGAGCAATTTTATTTACAGGCTATTTACTGACTATATACAGATTTGAACACACAGAAATATCTCACAGAGTTCACACATCACCGTAAGAAACCAATGGTAATCTCGTATTTACTTGCCAAATACGAAAGAAATCAAGCACGAAGCTTACAGCACAACGGCTCAGACTGACAGGCACACGCCAAAGTCAAAAACTAAACTGAACTCTTTCTAACTTCTCGCGAGAGCTATTTATACAACATCACGGATCACATGACGGGAACATTCTAGAAAATTCCATCAAAAACTAGGATCATCTAAAGTTAGACGAGATGTTGCCAAGCTTGGCAAGAAACAGCATCGGTATCCCATAATAGCATAAACATGTTGTTTTCCATAGGTAGCAGAGTAGAGCATGATGCAGTTTCAGCAATTAAGATTTTATTAAAACAATTAACAAAACGAAACGCACACATACAAAATAGATAAAAAGAACATCATATTAGTTTTCCATCTTACTTCTATCAAGTCCACGCGCCTTCTGCGCAGTTTCTACAGTGTTCCAATAGGCGGCGCTGATTACATCATAAATTGCGCAATGGATTGCGAGCGACATTAAATTATTCTCTAACATCCCGAAAT
The DNA here is from genome assembly GCA_038502835.1 of Octonoba sinensis. Classification (NCBI taxonomy): domain Eukaryota; kingdom Metazoa; phylum Arthropoda; class Arachnida; order Araneae; family Uloboridae; genus Octonoba; species Octonoba sinensis. The sequence continues at coordinate 27,787,558 of CM076603.1, forward strand.
ACGTAACAAGGGCTCTTGGTTAGGCCAAGATAAAATGGTTCTTTCTGTTAAAAGAACCACTTGCATAGTATATAAATGGCACACATGTATAAATTAAAAAAGGAAAGAAAAAAAGTTTCGTTTCTGTAAAAACTTTTTTATGAAAACATTTTTATAGAATATAGAATACTAGATATATCAATACTGAGTTATCATTATAACTTAATATTGATCAAATCATCTTACTACTATTATAAATAGGAAAGTTTGGATGCATGTTTGTTATGCAATCAAGCCAGAATGGCTAAACGGATCTAGGTGCAATTTAGCCCAGAGATAGATTATAGTCTGGAATAGCACATAGGCTATTTATTTTTCCGTAAAAATGTATGGTTCCCTTGGGATGTCATTATATAAAAATTGCATTACTGTAAGATTGACTTTGTGGCTCAATTATTAAAAAGAAATCAATATTGGCCTGATAGCTTAAGTAGTAGAGCCCACGCCGCGCAACCAAAGGATCTGGGTTCGAGTCCCACTCCGGGCTAATTGATTTTTACTCAATTAATAGTCCATAGGCTGCATTTTACCCAGGAAAAATTTACGGTTCCTTGTGGGATAGAATTGTTTTTTTTTTCACAGAGCAAGGGATCAACACAATTTTTTGCACAGTGATAATTTTGGGGTCAGAGAATAACATAGACTACTTGTTATCCCAGAGAAATGAGAGTCCCACAGGATTTTTTTTTTTCGCGGAGCAAAGTATCCACATGATTTTTTTCATTGTTGTAGTTTAAGGATCAGATAATGACGTAGGCTACCTTTTAGCACAGGAAAATGCACGGTTCCTATGGGATAGCATAACAATTGTATCCTACAGAACCGAGTATTTTAAAGGAGTTTCATTAAAGTTCATTAAATAGAGTATTAGCATTAATTGAGTAAAAATCTATTAGTCCAGACTGGGACTCAAACCCAGGGCTGGGAGTTATGCGCTGAGTGCTCTACCACTTTAGCTATTAGACTGACACTGATTTCCTTTCAATGATTATCAATACGGTTCCTTTTGAATCCTGACTTTAAAAAAAACATTTCTGGTACAAATGCTCTACCATATCAGGCTGCAAAATTTAAAGTCATTATTCTTAAATCTAAGGTTTGCATAATGTTTTTAAAAGTAAGAATAAATGCATCAATGTTTTGTAGAATGTTTCTTCATCAAGTAGATTCATATTTAGCTACATATGAAATATTTCTTTTTAGATGAAAATTCAAATAGTTCATTAGCTTCTTCCATTTTGAGTAGCTCTGGTGGTAATGCGAGTGTTCAGAACAACTCAAGTTTTTTCCCCAGTGTTTCTTCAAGACTGGATGCAGATGGTCCTTCACTTCTGCAAGCTTCTGTAAATATGAGCCCATCTCCAAGCAAGCGAAGATTAAAATTGCAGGAAGTAGGAAAAGTTTTAATAATTATCTAACTTTCGAAAGCAATGAAAACTGGAATGCTCACTCTTGATTTACTACAGTGTTCAAGCATCCCCCCCCCCCCTCAGTTTTTTTGGGAATGCTTTGCAACCAAATAGATAGTTTTTTAAAAAATGATTAACCATTAACTTTTTATTACAATGTATTAGATTATTTGTTCCTTTAACCTAATATTTTTATCGCTGCATTTTTTATTTTTTTTATTTATTTATTTTTTTTTTTTTTTAGCTCTTTCCAGTTCTTCAATCATATAAATGTGCAATGAAAAGATTTTATTACTGACATTTGTTTTTTCTCATTTATTATTTTTTAAGAAATGATTATTTAAATAATAGATTATGTTTTGCACCAAATAACAATCATTTAATAAAACTAAAACTTCATGTTTATGTGAGTGAATTTCTTAGGCCTGATTTATTGAAGCTCTTGGAAACAACTGTTCTTAAGTGTAATTTCTCAAAGAACGCTCTTTCCTATTTTTGGACTGTTTGTTATTATAGCATCCTACTGAGTTTCAAAACTCGGGGCCTTTGAAAACAATATTTTTTATTCATTGTTATTATGTTAAGGCTTTAAAGTAGATTCTATAAGCATAGCTTGTACATTTAGGAGAATTATTTTATCGTTAAACATTAACATATCTTCCGCCCCTAAATTTCAATTAGTAAACTTAATGCATTTTTCTCGGTTGAAATATAAAAGTAGAATTTAACAGTAACAAGATAAAAAGTAAAATTTTTTGTAAAGAAAGAAACTAATTTTTTTCCCTCCTTTGCTTAATCTTTTCACTATGGTGGGCGGGGATGTTCACGAAACTTTTGAATTAAGAGCATTACTGTGAGTATGTCGGCGTTTCTATAATGGCTGCCTTAATTTTGCTGGGGGAAAAAAGCCGGCCGGCTTTTTGCAATAAAAGCCTGCTTTTATTGAAAAATTATTTTTAATTTCTTTTCCCCAAAAAAGTATTAAATTAAAAGTTATATTTATATCATGTATACAATTAAATTATTGCTGCAATTGGAAAATCTGTTGTTTAAAATTGTTTAATAGAATGATACATTACAAAAATAGCAAAACAAAAAGTGCTTCTTATTAGAAGTTCCTTTTGATTCAATACAATTTAAATTATTTATTTTCAATGATTTTTACTAAGAATTCAAAAGTTGACACTGCTATACAAACTAAATATCACCAACAGTAGCAATATAAATTAACGTAGTACAGCTGTTAATTATAAATAGTATTGTGTGTAATTGAAAAAGGCCAGTAAAAGGCCAGCTTTAAAAAAAGACTGGTCTTTTTTAATAAAAGCCAGCTGGTCTGGTCTTTTTTAATAAAAGCCAGCTGGTCTGGTCTTTTTTAAAAATAGCCTGCTTTTTTGAAGCTCTAGTTTCTATTGGTGATGGCATAAAGCACAGTTCGGCCGAAGCGCCGATTATACCAAAGCTTCGGTCAGCTAATGGCCGAGGCTTCAGCTGCTGTGCATATTAAATTTCAACCTTCAACATACAAATAAATAGCTAGATCATATGCTCCATATGTTTCAATATTCTTACTTTCACACAACATTTTCAGCTTACTGCATATTTTTGAATTAATCTCATAATTTAAGTCTGAAAGACCACTTACTAACTTAGTAGCCCTCCTTTGAACCCTTTCCGAAGAGGTAATATCCTTCTTTAGGATAAAGTTAGGGAAAGAGTCCTGGATAATTTGTGTGTGTAGAAATTCTTAAATCAAATACATTTACAGTTGAATATAATCTTTACTAATATTATAAAGCTGAAGAGTTTGTTTGCTTGAACGCGCTAATCTCAGGAACTACTGGTCCGATATGAAAAATTCTTTCAGTGTTAGATAGCCTATTTATCGAGGAAGGCTATAGGCTATATATCATCATGCTAAGACCAATAGGAGCAGAGCACCAAAAATTGCATAAAATAGTCCTTTCTCTCAAAAGAAGTTGTCACATCCTTTCGAGCTTGACAGCATTGAAAAGCACGTAAAAAACTACTTCAGTAAGAGTTTTTTGCTATGTGCTAAAATTGGAAGCCTCTAAATTAACTAGAAAAGAAGTTATTAGCGTTTTTCTCTGCAGTTTGAAATTATTTTTTCAGGGTAATTAACTTTAATTTTATTCGACCCAGATGATGACTGTTTTATTGTATTTGCATTGTTGCATCCTTTCAACAATTGCTAAAGTTGCCATGTGAACAAACAAATCAATGCAGTTGCCATTGTTAAACAAATCAAATATAATAATAGTCAACGTTTCTAACATTTTGATGAGGCATCGCTATATTTTCAAAATATAATTTAAGATAGACCGTGCAACGCCGGGTGTGGCAGCTAGTAATGTATATAAGTAATTGTACATGCAATGTATTAAAAACTGTTGAATGCTTATCATTTATGATCAGGATTGTTTTATAGGTTTTGAAAGGATATTCAGACGAAGAGGTACTTGAAGAACTGCTTCCCAAATTTTCACAAAATGTCTCTTTGTGGGATTTCTTTTTAATGAAGTGTGATAAGAAACCAGATGGTTTGAATTTGTTTGGAATGCTTAGAGAATTTGAAGTCTTTTTGGCAGAAATGCAAAGAATAAGTATGATCTGTTTAGCACCTGCAACTCTTGGAGAAGATCCCAGAAAAACAATCATTAACGTAATTATTTATGACATTTAGCCTACATAATTTTTTTGATTTGATAATTTTAAGTTTTTGCTCTTAGAATGTTTTTTTAATGACTATTTTATAACTTGATAAAATATTTTCCTTCTCACATTTGTTTCTTCGTCATTAACCAAATGCTCTTCCAATTGAATTGGAAAGATCATTATTATGTCAACAATTTCTGTATAAAAAAATTGTTTCAGTTCTTAAAAATTATGCCATTCATTAGAGTATTATTATTATTGGTACCATTCATCCTTCCCCATTGTTGTGCCCCTGTATATCTATATATAGAGAGAGATTAATATTATACCTAAAAAATTATTTCCAATTAACACTAGAAAGACGATGTGGCCCTTCTTGATATTTACTGTTCAGTAATTCCAATAATAATGGACTGAATGTATTGCAGCTTTCTGAATTTTCCTATAATGATCCTATTTAAGTGCTTGCGTAATTATTTTAGTTTTATTCTCATAGAAGCGTAGATATTGGACCTTATACCTAGAGTGACCTGAGAGGCCACTGTGGCCCCTAATTTATTTTACACTGAATACAATTAAGTTCTTTGTTTATTTTAATGGATGTAGTAGGACAAAGTATTATTCAGTCTAGTTTTTCCTTGACCTTCCTCTTTTTACAACTGGTTTCAATTCACAATACAAAACAAATGGCTGCTGACTTGCTACAATGACGATTGCCCCTTGAAAGAGAAGTAAACTTTACATTTTAGTGTGAATAAGAAAATGCCATGGTATATTATCATACATTCAGCTGTTATATAGAGATTAGAGAACATACATGGGGCACGTAAACTCGCTCAAGAATAAATTTAGAAAGAATTATCCGCAAAATTCTCGGAAGGGCCACACTGGCCCCTTCAGTCTTTCTGGGTATACGGGAATTTTACGTCTTTCTAGTGTTAAAATGTTTGTGAAATATGCTTAGTGTTCATTTTGTTTCAATTAGTTCATCTTTTGAAATGACATCGGTGTTTCTAGCTATGGTTTTGCTATTTCTGCTGCACATAATTTCTTTGTCATGATCTGCAATAAATTTACATTTTTTTTGGAGTTGATAAGAAACTCTAAATTACAAACAATCTTAAATAGAATTTAAAGATTGTTTGATAATTTTTGAACTGAAAATCTTAGTAATGGCAGATGCCATGTTTTTTTTTCCTTTTAAAAGGTGATATTCTGTCCATTTATGCTATGTTTTTTATTTAGATCTCAAGTAAGCAAATAGCTTCAGCCTTGTCATTGGAAACTGGATCATATAGTGTGAAAAATACCCTTAGTATGTCTGAAGCTAAAAGAGCAACAGATAAAAGTTTTGTTAGTCTGGGTGAAGCAGATGGTTTAGAGAAATCAGACGACATTAGTCCCTTGAAAAGGAAACGAATTGATCCGAATGTGGAAGATGTTACGCCTGGCTTGCCGGAGCAAATTTTAAGTGATACAGTTAATGAAACTGACAGTCTCGAACTGCATTTGTCTGAAGAAAATTTTTCACGGAACTCACAGAATTTCTTGTTAAGTGCAGCCTTATGTAGAGATAACTCTAATGTGATTAGCTCAAAGCATCTATTTGATCTCAATAGCTCAACTACAGTGACTCCTAGCTCAATGTCTTCTGGTTGTCTCAGTGCGACTAATTCATCTCAAAACCAACCAGCCAATGCATTTTTAACGGATACGGGTTCCCCTTTGCAAACTCTGCAAGTGAGAAAAATACAGTTTGGATGTGAACAAGCACAGCAACTGTTGTCTGTGAGTGATCCTTCTGTTGCTGTTAGCTCCTTCTCTGTAAATACCAACTCCATCTTAAATGAACTGCCTTCTCAAACGCAAATCATCAGCAAAGAAGCGGACATTCATCAAGTGCAAATGGATATATGTGATAGTACTGTTACTCCTAAAAACGTTTTTCAGGGTTTGCCTGCTGATACAAATATGGATATTTTTAACACATGTCAAGAACTTACAACTCAAACAGTTATTCTTGATAACTCTCAAACATCGGAACTTATTGTATCTAATGCAGCACTTGCAGGTGTGAATAGCATCCATGACGGAAATGTGCCAATTAACTCAGAAAATTTAACTTTACAAACTGGATCTCCAGATATCATTATGCCAAGTATGTCCATTGCAAGTGCTTCTAGCTCTTTACAGAATTCATCAAATCTCATTTCTGGGACTGAAATGTCTGCAGTTGTGTCCTCTGAAGGTCGTCTTACTGGTAATGTTGAAGAAAGACAATCATTTGAGGTAAATGTTTATTGTTTTATAACATGCTGACACACCCTTACAAGCCTCTTTACCCTTTCTAAGGCTGTGGGAAGTATTTCCTGCCAAATACATCAATTTTTAAACATGGGAAGAATATTCCCTTCTCCCATTGCCCCAACAAAGGGCTAGGGTAAAAACATTTTATTTTTATTTAATGATCTGTATGAATTTCTTTTTTGAAAACAATATGGGCTCAAAATATTTTTATATTCCAACCTTTGAGAAAAAAAAAACTCATTAAAATGTTAATCTTGAATTTTGTATTATATTAATACCTTAAAAAACTTCAATGCTTTTTAAAAGCTTATGTTTTGAGTGATATTCTCAGGACAAAGCTCTCCTAGTGACAATGCCACTCAATTTTGACCTCATAATCAGCACAAACAGCCAGTGCCAAACCTGTCCATTGCGCATTCAAGATCTCACTGCCTAGAATAGTGATTATAATTTCATTTTCATAAAAGTAAAACATTAAACTCGGGAATGGATGCTTACATATAATTTCCAAATTTTGATTACTAATTAGTTGTACCAAGTATTCAAAAGTTCAAAGAATTATACTGTAAAAATGTAAATTACATTGTGAAAAAAAGTTTTATTTTTTGCATGAAAAATCTCAATAAAATTTATATAAGTAAAAATTAAGTATAATTAAAGATTTTCAAAAATTTTATGAAGCAGAAAAAAACTAGCATATATTTATTTTTAAAATGAAAGGAATTCATGGTTTTGGTATCACAAAGTAAGAAATTACTTCCTTGAGGATTCAAGTATCAAGGTAATAATTAGATGTAAAAAGTCTAGGTATAAACCATTTCTGTGACTCCTGTCAAATAATATGTCGCAATCACACCTATATCTCAACCCCTGTAGCAGAATTTTTTGTATCAATCTGCAGCACAAGTTTCAGAAGTCAAAATTTATCTGCGGAGCCAAATGATGTGGAACCAAATTTACAATCGTAAAAAATAGCAAAATGTGCATTTTAAAATAGTTGACATTAAAACAATAATACATGCAGACAGTAAATAAATATTATAATTATTCGATTTATAAAGAAATTAATAAAATCCAAAATTGAACATGCAATTAATGCAAGCTAAGAGAAAATGAAGTAAAGACCATACAACACAGTTAAATATTTGAAAATTATTTATTACATAACTTAGTGAAAACAGGGTAAACATTATCTGAGTCATTAATAACCCTATTAACCACTTTTGAAATAACATGTTTAAAAGCAAACTTTGGGGACACATGCTTAAAATGTTGAAAGTAGGAAATCCCATATTTTTCTATTAATGAAGCTTTTTAAAAGTTACATATATTTTTAAACCCACTTGCACACGATCTTGCAGGTTAATAAGCCGAGGGTTATTAACCTGCAAGCTTCAAGATAAATCTGCGGCACTCGTTGTCGTGCTGCACGGTTTCTGCTATTGGGGTCTCAACTAATCACACATATTTAAAAGTATCCTTGTGGGCAATATTTCTAATTCATATGAGACAATTATTTATAAAGTGCCATGCCACTTTTTTTATTTTAGAAAAAACTCTGCCAAATGTGATGGAAAAAGATAAACTTGATTGTGTGTAGTGTAACACACAATTAAAAAAGACACTTTTCACTGTTGGCAGCAGTAAAAATCTTAGATGTTTTCTTGGCAATAAAAATCTATTAGTAGATTAGAAAAACAAGAAGAATGCATCGCTGATAATGCACATTTTTGCACCTTTTATTCAAGAATAAAACTGAGCTTCAGAAAGGGCAAAGAGCAGAATGCTCTGATTTTTGTTCTGCCCTCCTCAAGCCTAATGCAAAAAATATTGAGAACAGGAGCAGTAATTCTACCGCTATATTTAGGAATAAAAAAACAATGAAAACCTTGACATATTATAATGTATGAAAAACAATAAGTATGAATATTGATGATTGCCAGAAATTACAAAAAAAAATTCACCCAACTTCGATATTAATTGCATGCTTTTTTTTTTGCAGGCTTGGAAAACACACATTAAGTTATCTTTCAAAATGTATCAAATTTTAATGAATGAAACAGATAATTAGTAACTTAATATATTGTTTTATGTGTTGTTTAAAAGTTTCATTTATATTAAAAATTAATGAACATTTCAAAGACTATGTTTTACATTTTACATTGGTTTTGTTTATTGCAGTAAATCATTGAAGTAAATTGTTTATAAATCGAAAATTATTTAGAAAAGTGATATTTTAATAAAAACGGCAAAAAAAAAAATAGAATGACATGTATCTTCAAGGGAGCGAGATCTCCTTCTTCCCTTTGTCATTAAAGTAAAGAGATGTGCTGAAGTAAAAAGTCCAGAGAACATGCTCAAGTTTATCGTAGATGCTTTTGGAAAAAATGTCTTTTTAACCCGTTGGACTGCCAACCTACTAGATAGCTCGTAGTTGGTGAACTTCCTGAAAGACCAAACAGCAAGTTGCCTCATTGTTGCCGACTTATTTCCATTTTTCAATACATTTATAGGAAGTTTGTAATTTTTTGCTTAGTAACATGTTTTGCACAATATGAAGTGATTAAATTAAACTATCGTTGTTAAGAGGTCCATAAATGCAAACAGCTCTGACTTCAGCGTGTCGGCAGTCAACATGTTAAGCATGTTTCTTCTTTTTACACATGTCTTTAAAGATGTTAAAGGGAACTGAGGATTCCTTTTCATTCTTAGATCAACACTAAAACTTATAATTTAGTTCATTTTAACCTCTCCAGACCCCAGAACTAAGCACAAACAATTTTGACGCAATTTTTTGGTTCTCTGATTTAAAAAATGATTATGAAACAAAATAACTGAAAAAAATTTTTTTTTTACTTTTAATTAATAATTAGTTTCAATAATAATTAATGCCCAATTTTCATGTGTTCAACAAAGTAAACTAACTGTTGATTAATTTAAAAAACAATTGGGTGTTTTAGCTTTCAAATTGCACAAACAGTAGTTAATAAACAGTATTTTAAAATGTACCCAATTGGGTATTGGGTACTCTTGGAATGAAGAGGTTATAATATTGTCCTCAGGGAATACATCTTTTGTTTAAAAAAAAATCTGCAAAAAGCTAACAATCCCCTTTAAAGGCTGAGTTTCTTTATTATATTTGTTTCATACCTACAATTTCATTATAAGCTAATATTTTCTCTCTGTCTGTCTGATTCTATGAACTTTTATAATTAAATTGCATTATTTCAAGCCCCTAAGATAGTTTATTTATTTACAGACTGCTGCCAGTGATATTGTTTCTGAAGCTAGTAAATCTGTGGAATCACCTGCTGTTCTAAGGCATGTGATGCTACCGGATGGTCAACTACTTGGCATTTGGTCGCAGCTAGGGACTTCAGATAAATCTCCAAATGAACAACTAGTGCAAGGCTATATGCCTGGAAATTTAATTATTTTGCAAAATTCTGGTGGATCAGTACAAGTGCCTAGTGATCAAGGTATTTCTTTAGAAACTTTACAAGCTTTGGTTTCAGCCGACTCTGGTGTAAGTAACCAGAATGAAACGCAAATCTTTACAGCAGTGCAACATATATAGTATTGTATATATTTATTTATTCACTTGTTAAGCTCTATTAACAATGGTTTTGTACAGGTTTTTAAATATATATGGTTCGAAAATGTTTTTATACGATGAAAATAGATTTTAGTGACTCTTGGAACTTTTTACTGTTCTTTAATATGTTGAAAATATTGAATCGTACCAGCATTTAGTGTTAATGCAGTAAAATCTCTAACAAGAAATTGACAAAATCACCAAAAAAAAAAAAAAATGCTATTGAAAAATCTTTAAATTACTATTTGACGTACCTGGCATTTGCCAGTGTTTTCACGTATAATTCTCCAAGCCTGTCATTTCAGTCTTTTTCGGGGGGGTTCAAAAAGTACATACTCTGTGTATACTGCGTACAGCAAAATTAATTATTCTGAAAGTTAGGGGGGGGGGGGGCAATTGGTACCCCTCCCGACCCTGCTAGATGAGACCCATTAAACCTTTTACTTATTGAGGGGCACCACCCAGCCTCAATAGTTTTCTGATGCTACTGTATTATTTTAAATTCTTAAGCTCAGCAGGTTGTACTAACCTAGACAATCAACCATTTTTTTGCCCATATTTGACTCAACAGACCAAGCACAAAGTGCCCTTATATAGATTACTAAAGAACAGTGTTCAAAGCTAGGATATAAAAGTTAGGCGTCATTGGCACCTAATTTTTTCATTTCAGTTGCCAAAAATGTTCTGCTAGGCGTCATTTAAAGTAATTCACCTGAAAATTTCTTACTTTATGATTCAAATGTGTTTAGTATTTTAATAATAAAATATTTTAAACATTGTGTTGTTTTTTAAGTTACTTTTATAATTGATAAATTAAAATGAATTTTTTTACCTATTTTTATTTATAATTTTTAATTTCACATTTCCATAAAAAATGATTTTTAGCATGTATTTAAGTGGCTTAGGGCACTGGAAGAAAGTAAGCAATATAATTAAAAAAAATTATTGCATTTTAGTTTATTTAGAAAAAAGGACCGTGGTAGCCTTGTGGTTAGAATGTCAGACTTCCAATCAAAAGATTGCGTGTTCGATATCGGCAGAAGACCCGCCGTAGGGATGCGTGCGTGTAAAATCCGTAGACCCCACTACCTCGCCCCCGGGGCAGGGCATCCCTAAGGCCTACTGCAAACAGGGAAAGAGTTTAGAGGAGAAAAGTAATTTTAGAAGTAAACTTTTGCACTCTGTGCTGATTCTTACACCTTTGGTTTGATTTTTCATTGCACCTTGCTAATCAACCCAGTTAAGAATTTTCCTACTGGAGGTCCAATTCTATGCTGTTTACTTTTCATTTATTGTGTGGCAACACAAGGGCATTACAAGAGAATTTTTTGCTGCCTAAATTAAATACAGTGGAACCTCGGTAGCTCGACACGCAGATAAGTCGACTACCTCGGTAAGTCGACATTTCAGTAACTTATGGTTGGCCCAATGCTAATTTCAATGGGTGAAAAACTCTCTAACTTGACACACAATTTCAAGGAACCCCTATAAGTCGACCTCCATTTTGTATTCTTATTTACTTTTTCTTCCGGTATTTTTTCACGGTGTACAATTCTCAGAATTTTACAGTGATGTTTCGTTGTCCATAAATCAATTCTTTTATCGAAAGTGTTCCTGGAAGATTCCCCTATTCCTCTTGTACTCTGGGGAGTCAGGGAAAACCCCAAAACCCAACAATAAGCATGCTCTTCGTAGAGGTGGTCAGGGTGACCTCTCTTTATCTTGTCAGTCACGGTTAGTATATAGATCAGTGCTTGAGACTCCCTCCAGTCTATGAAAAGGTGCAAACACGCTTCGCGCATGTTCTCATGCGATAACACTTACAATCACTGAAAGCTGGAATAGCCGTGCTTTATGCTTTTTGCCATTTGCTCTTATCTTTGTCAAACAGTAGACGTGTCCGCAATGGCTCCTTGTAAACTGACTACTTTAAGCTTGAAATCGAAAATAGAAATTATAAAAAAAACTTGAAAGGAATAGGACTCCAGTTTGAGTCCTATCCCTTCAGTCCTATCTAGCTAAAGAATATGGAATAGCTCGAAAAACTATATCCACATTTGTTAAAAACAAACCAAAATTATGGATTTTTTCACATGAGGTATTTTTAGTTGATGTACTATATGTTTATATATTTATTTAATTGTAATGTATAACTTTTAAAAATAATAATAATAGATAAATAATAAACGGGGATAATTTATTCACTGGGATTGGATTTTTTATAACTTGAATGGTAAATAAATAGCAATGCAAACCAATATTAGCAATTTAAATTACGGAACCTTGGTAACTTGACACCCGCTTATCTCGACATGTTTTCGTGTCCCCTTGGGGTGTCGAGTTATCGAGGTTTCACTGTAGTTAGCTAAAATAAAAAAATCAATAAATAAAGGGTTGAGATTAGTAGAAAATCAGAAGGAGAAAATTCCTTTATTTTATTTCAATTTTTATTGATTTCTTTTTTTTATTACTTGCTTTGCATTTATTCCTCAAACATAAAAATAAGTTGAGAGCTTTTGGTGTTAAAAATGTTAGTTAGTCATAATATTTTGGAATTTTTAACTGAAACTGCGCTGCAAAAATAATATTTTTATTCTTGTATCATTTATATTATTTAACTATATTAAAGTAAAATAATGTAACTGAGTTAATTATGCTGACCATGGAATTGAAATGCCCATTAAAAATCAATATTTATTTAATGTGTGTACTTTTAATGAAAAAAAAAAAAAACTCCAAAGATTGAAGTCAATAATATCATTTACCGTAAATGCAATCTTCATTATTCAGTTGCTGATTAAAAAAAAGTGATTGAATATCAAATAATCAGCAATCGAGTTATTTCAAAATCAAATGAACCTCTCAAGAGCTTTTCTGTAATGAATGAACTTCTTGGGTGATTTCATGTCAAATCTATTGATTATGCTTATCACTAATGGGGTAGTTAGTGTCTTGTTTAGTATGTTGTCTACACCAATCATACACCTAGTTGCCCTTGTATTACGATCACTTGGTTGATGGAAATTTTCCTGGTTTTCTCTTCTTTAGTAACAAAACCACCTTAGAAGGGGTGTTGACAATTATACAAACAATATTGCGAGGCAACCAACCTTAGAAGTCTTCTAGGAAGGCGCCCCCATTTGTTAATTACCAAAAAATATCACAGCATCAAATCAAATCACAAAGTAAACTTTGTCTGGTGAAATATATTCCTTTGAGGCTTTTGAGCCATTAAGCACAAAACAAACCAGCACTTCAAAGAAAATTTTAAAACGAAAAGTATGGTTGAAAATATGGCAATTGAAACTGCCAGAAAATTTAACAGTGATCTGGAAAAAATTCTACAAAGCATATGTTATTTAATTACATTAAGTTATATTATTTGTTACTTTCTTAGATTTTCATTGATGATTTCATATTTAATTTGCTAAAGCTAGAGATTTTACTGCAATATTATAAAATGTAGTAGAGTTTCAAATAATTGTTTAGAAATTACATACCTGCCTTATTGACAAAGAATGTCACAGGACATTTATACTTAACGTATAAGTGGTGTTCAAAATGTATCTTCTATTGGATTTAAACTTTGAAGAACTTCTCCCAAATGTGTTTTAAAGCCATGACAATTAATTGTGCTCTGTTGTATGCATTTGTACTGGTATGTTATAATTGTGATTTTTCTTGAAAAAAATCTTTCATGTTCAGGATTGGATGGCAGGATTGCCACCCACATTTCTCTAGTACGCCATTTGAAAATAGACCAGGCAAGCAAGCAACTCCTCGCCCAAGGAAAATGCAAAAATTCATTTTATACTTGTGTATAAAGCTGCCGATAAACCTCAAAAAAGTGCAATCCTCTCCATACATAAAACTTGGAGGGGAGGCTGCCGTCCACTTGAAAATTTGAATTTTGGCCCCTGATGTTGCTTTAAAAAAGAAAAAAATTATATGCATATTTAAGTATGCATTAAATATTCATATTTAAGTACTTGTGTGGTTAATGAAGAAGGATTAACCACACAAGCACTTAAATATGTGTTGTATTCTTTAGGTTAATGAAGAAGGCTTGGATGCCCTTTCCAGTAATTTAACTTTCACTTTTAAACTAAATTCAGCTTGAAAATATTAACAAAGTTGTCAGAAAGATTAATTAATTTTTCTTTATGGTGCCAAAGTTGGCGACTGTTTTTTTTTTTTTTTCTTTTTCTTTTGAGCCTTTTCCTCCATTAGCATATAAGTTCCAAGAAAACATGTTTCAAAATCACATCTGAAAATTTCTTACTTTATGATTCAAATGTGTTTAGTATTTTAATAATTAAATATTTTGAAATTGCATTGTTTCTAAGTTACTTTTATAATTGATAAATTAAAATGCATGCTTGTTTAGTTACTAAACATTATCCTTTGAATATTTCAAACAAAACTGGGATAGCCTATGAATATTTCAAGCAAAACAATTTTTACACTGAGGGCAATGCCCTCATTTAAAAATTTTATTCTTTGCTCAGTTATTGATTTCTTTAAATTGAATTAAATAAAATATTCTACCCAACTAAAACAAAATTCCTAAGATAATTTGTATTGCTTATTTTTAAGAAAGTAAACTTGCTTTTATGACATTAAAATAATAAATGGATTCAGTTTATGAGTTAAGTAGGATGCCAAAAATTCACACAGAATAGGATGGGAAATATTGCAAGTTTCAGGGACATCATTTTTTTCTCATAATATTGTGTTGAAAGGATTTGGATTTTGATTTGTATATAATATGGTTATTTTATTTCAAAATAATTATCTGCAAAAGAAAAAAATTAAAATAACGTCATGCAGTAAGCCGGTGATTTTCAATTTTTTTGTGTGTGTGTGTGTTAAGGTGAATTTTTAAAATACTATAACATTTTGATGGCACACTAATAAGAAGTCAAACTTAAAACACTTATTATTTGGTTCATTGTTTGGTGTATTTATAATGCGTTTTGTGAAAATAATAAATAATTCACATTGAAATTTGTCTGATTAACTTTGATGTTTCAGGATTATGGTATTATACTGCAAAAACGAATATGAGCTACCACCTAACCCATGCGCACATCAAGCCAGTAGCTTTGAATAGAGCTATTAAATTATTGGGCAGGCGTGTAGCATTATTTGGGGTAAATCTTAAACCGGTATAAGAGTTTAACAGTCATGTGCATTGTTTCAACCATTCTCCAATAGGAGGATTGAACCGATTGAACAACTAACTTATATTTGCTTATGTATGGGTGTTAACATTGGTGGCACATTTCAAGAATGTTGTGAAGCCGTAACAGGGATGGCGAACCTTTTTGAGACGTGGGTCAAATTTTGCTCCTTTTTTTTAATACTAGCTCGTGGGTCACTAATGCCCATTTGCTCCAACGTTAAGTTTAAAAATTTTTAACTGAGTAATTTTAAAACTAAATATCTTCAAAATTTAATTTGCTTAACCAGTAAAAATGGGTGTGGTTTGACAATTTAAAAACTTTTAGTGGGGTTAAAAATTCTCAAATGTTTAGTGCAAATGGCAATAAGTATTTGAATGAACAAAGAGTAGCAAAAATTACATACATTTTATTTGAAGAAAGTGCTTTAAATATGGTTATTTGCTTTGGTTTGTCAATTTTTTTTCCTACAAGCAAAATGCGAGTAAAATTGTACACTTTATTTGATTATTTTGTAAACACTTTTGCTTTATTTCAAATACTACAAACGCATTTGTCGTCATTTGCGTAACTTTAGAACTGTAATGATCAAACTGAAGGTTATAGACAGCAGTTAAATTGCTTTTGTGTCTATGCAGTGCTTGAAAAAACACAAATTGACTATAAATTATCCACACAAATTAGAAAATCCAAATATACCCGTGTAAACAAACAAATTGTTGCCTAGAAATCATGGGTCAGTGTCTGACCCATGGGTCATAGGTTCGCCATCACTGCTAAAGTATCAAGACTCAGTGCATCGAGACTGAGAATCACAATTACTGTGCCCTGATGTCTCATTGCTCATTTTGATGTATCTCTTTCTCTGTGTCTCCTGAAAGAGAAAAAAGGGGAAAAAAATATTTCTGTGATTTCATTTTTCAGAGTGAACACCTGGCCTATTTTACTTTGTTTATATTGAAACTCTACTGCATTTTGTGCTTCATACAAGTAAATTAGCAAAAGATTTTTATATGTGATGTCGCTTTACGAAACTGAAGAGCTCAAAGCAATACATGCTGACAACATGAAAGCAATTCTTAGGAAGAAGTCAAAAATCTCAGTGATTTTTTTTTTATATATCATTTTAGAATTTATGTTTTGTTTTAGTATTTTATTTTATTGTTTTTATCATTTATTGTTTTGCAATTCCATGTTTATAATTTTGATCGTCAGTGAATTTTTCCCATTTTTTTGTACAAAAATCAGTGTATAAATGTACCTGTCATTTTGTAATCTTGCATTAAGCATTTTTATTATTTATTTCATTTGTAAGTTCAGAAGTGTAAACTATATTTATATTTGTTACCGATTTATAATTATAAAGTATGTTGTGGGGAAATGTTGTGAATATTTTTTATATACTTGGAATGTTTGGTTGTTGCTGAAAAATATTTATTTTAAACTCAATATTTCTTTTTTTATTGATTTGTATTTTAATAATGCTATTAGTCATACTGTAATGTTTTTTAAAATCAAAAATGGATGCTGCTTTGTTTGAATTTGGTTTTTTGTATACAAACTTTTAATTTTATAATTAGCCATCTTTAATTAATATAAGCTCTACTTGGTTTTAAAAATTGACTTATTTCAATGTCTTATAGTTGGGAAAAACTGCTATAGGTTAAGTAAAATGCTGTGTGTTACATTTGTGTTTGTGACAAAAAACCATGTGAACTGACGGAATCAAATTTTTAACCTGCCGAAAAGGCTTTTTATGTACTATAAATTTGAAAATTCTATCAAC
Source organism: Octonoba sinensis (assembly GCA_038502835.1). Classification (NCBI taxonomy): domain Eukaryota; kingdom Metazoa; phylum Arthropoda; class Arachnida; order Araneae; family Uloboridae; genus Octonoba; species Octonoba sinensis. The sequence continues at coordinate 27,804,553 of CM076603.1, forward strand.
AGGGCTAAATATAGCAGCATTTCAATCATTTGCCTTACCTTTTTTAAAAGCAGGAGTAATTTTCGTTTTTTTCTAAACATCAGGAAAAGTTAGTTTTCAATGAAAGATTGAATAAAATAAGAAGAGGATAGATTAGCACCGGACCTCATCGCAGTAAACGAAAGAACACAATCAACACCAATGGATACGGAAGATTTTAAATCATTAATTGCTATACTTATAATATCATCAGAAGAAATAACATCAATTTTAATTAAACCACAAACATAGTTATCCAAATGGCCGGAATTTCTATCATACAGAGTACTAGACTGATACACAAAGCTAAAATACTCTGCAAAAGCACTAACTATATCCTTATCAACGTTATGTAACTATTGTTATATTTTTTACTTGTTAATGTGTGTATTTTGCTTTCTAGTTTTTCCTGTTTTACTTATAAGAAACATCTATTTTAAAGGAGAATAATCATTTTAAATTAGAATGCTTATGATTTTTCAATTTTACTTGATACTCCATTGCAATAGCATTTTTTTTCATTTTGTCTCATTTTTTGTTAGATTTTTATTTAGAAAGAAATATATAAATTATCTTTATTTCTTAAATGATTTTGATTTTTATTTAAATTAATCCTGTGTATCCAATCCTGTTAATCCAAATATCTCACATTTTTACCATATAATTGTTTTTAATTTCGTTATTTCTCTTTAAAAAATGAATTTTCATTTAAAAAATGTTTTGTGAGCTAAGTAAATTTCATTTTAAACAGTAAATGAAACATTGGTGGAAATTTAAAATTCAGTAATTGTTAATTTAGTCATAAAAAATCATTAAGTTTCTTTTAATAATAATAAGATTTGAGTTAAAATGCTAGTTTAGCTTATAGTTCAGGTCCACAAACAGAGTGAATAATTTGCCTCAAGCACGGTTGCCAATCTTAGTATGGTTATAAATAACCCACATGGGCAAGTTTTTCCAAACATTCAGAACAAACAACTCACAGGCTTAGACCTGATACTATTAATTTTGGCGTTAATTTTAGAAATTATTTACAGGCAATATTTTAAAAGTAGAAAACTATTATTTTTTTTCCTAGTTTTAAACTTGTAACCCTATTACAACTTTTTTATTTTTTGCATATACTTCTATAATACAAATACAAAAGTGACGACCAGCAACAGGCACAGGGCCCAGCTAGGCTGGTCCTAGCCAATTTAGCAATCCCCAATGAACATCAAGAGCCTTCTTAAAAGTTTTTACCCCACTGCAATTAACAGTTGCCTCCGGCAAACTATTCCAACTGCCTACAATCCTATTGAAGTAATAATTTTCCTAATTTCAAGATTAGCCTGAGATTTGATAAGCTTTAAACAATGACCTCTGGTTCTACTTTCAGCGCATAATTGCAGCCCGTCAACATTTCCTGTTTTAATGAATTTAAACAACTGAATCATGTCCCCTCTAATTATCCTTTGCTCTAAACGATACATATTGAGCCTATTAAGCCTAACCTTAATCAAAGTCGATAATACAAGGTAATGAAGTGAAGGATGTCTCAAATCCAGCTATCCTGCAAAAGGCAACCGGGAAGCAGATTTCTTCATGATGTTACGCGGCGGGCGTCTAGACAAAATTGGGAAGGTTGTAGCACTAAGCTATAATATAGCTACTATATGAGTGATCCGTCATCCATTGCTTGAAAATCGAATTGCAAAACAAAAAAAAGGAAAGGGTGGGACATTGATTTCAGCATAACTATAAAATGACAACAAGAACGATGGATGCCTCACTGGGCATGCGCGGCTGCAAATTTTGTCCAAATTGGCGTGCTTGATTTCATCAATATGGAAAAAATCTGTAGCCGCGATTGCGCAGCGAGAAGAATCTCTGCTTTTGTCGTCACTCTGATATTCAAGACATTCAAAGCATATCATTCCAGGTTTTTATTTCCATTTACGTTTTGTGTTTGCAAAAGCACTCTTGCGTTCATGAAATAAAACATTACGAAAAAACGTCTGTCCACAAAATTTGTATCAAATTCACTTACATCTCATATTTAGTATGCTTGAAACGAGTGCGGCAACATTAAATATCTTTAGAGAAACCATTTAAGATATCTTTCTTGAGAAACCGTCACACGATGTCTTGTATTCAATGATTTGAGCAACTATATTGCATTACATGATTTCATCATAATTTGTTTTAACAAGGGGAAAAAAATCGATTTTAAACTTCACTTCTGTTTACATTCAGTAAACTAAGCTCGATTTTGCAACATTTAAACACGATTGTCAAAAAAGAAAAAAATCCATAAGCCGTGGACTCCTAATGTTAATTAATTGCACTTCAGTTAGTTATTTAGCTCAGTGAACTGTAAGGCGCAGAGCAGTGTAAAATAATTCCAAACACTGCGTATAATTTCCCCTACTCTTTGCTTCATGAGCCAAAAAGCATTCAAACCCTTTTTCCTTTTCTTTTTCTTTCTTTCTTTCTTTAAAAAAAAAAAAAGCATTTTCTACTGTATTTTTAAAATTCAGATTTAATGGATACAAAAATAAAATCAAGCAGTTCAATATCTTTTCGTTATATAAAACAGGTAATTTATCTGTGCTGTGGGTATGTTTTGGAATTGTAATCTTTATGGGGGTACAGAAAGCAATCATGTTGTTTGTTTTAGATTTTAATATGTGAGTGTATCTGTACTGTCTTGTGTTGTATGTTGTTGCTGAAATTTCAAATGTTTTTAAGTGTAAATAAAATTTAATTTTCAAAGTTTTATTTTTGTGTACGTAGTGTACTTAATTCTAAAAAAAATGTTTTCATAAACTAAAATTTAAGTTATCTCGCTGTAATATTTAAAAATAATTCTTTCGTGCAGTATTCCTTAAAATCTTTACAAATTATGTTTGTGTTATAACTAACGCAATCGCTTTTTTTTTTTTTTTTTTCGTGGGGGAGGGGTCATAAAAGATATTGCTTGTATATATAGTACCCGGAACCGGGGCTCGCGCTAGGCCACGCGATCGCGCGATTCCCGCAGTATTTTTTAAAATCCCACTCAAAAAAGTTCGTTTGCGCGCTGTTCCCGCAACTAGCGGACTCACGTTCAAAACATCGCGAAACGAAACTATTAGTTTAAACTGATAATTCAATACAAACTAAATGGAGTCTGTTAGTTCTCAATTGCTATCTTATCCTCATTACTGAAAAGAAAAATCTAGGAACCCTATTTATCATATATAATAACATGGGAGAAAGATTGACAACTTTTTCATTTTTTGGGATTATTGAACAATTTAAGCTAATAAACTAGTAAGTGAAATGGCGTGTTTTGAGTTCAAAAGTTAAAGTAAATCAAAAAATCGTTTCAACACAGCTCCTGTTTAATTTCAGAAGGTTCTAAACCTCAGTGACCAAGAAAAGTTATTAGCAAAAAAATAAAGGACATTTAAGCAATATTCATACTAAAAACATCTAATAAATATTTTTAAAATAAAAATTAATATTTCGTGCTTTTATTTTTCTTGATTATTTTTTTTTTGAATGTCTTCCTTAATAAACCTTGAAAGTTTGAATTTACTAGAACACATTGGCTAACTTTAAAATTATGTGTAACATGGTTTGTACAATATCTTTTTGTAGCTAAAAGAGACATTTTTCTTGACAGATTGTTATAACGCAGCGATTCTCAACCTGTGAGGCGTGACCCCCTATGGGACGCGAGCACACGAGAAGGGGGGCGCGAGAATATCCAAGCGAAAATATTACATTAAAAAATTGATTAACTGACTGAAAGGAAAGCCCACATACACGTAGAAAACAAAATACATTTCGACATTTTGTAAAACTTATTAAAATAAAACAAATTACTAAATTAAAACTTACTTAATCAAAACATACTACATGAAAACAAATTTAATAATTATTAGTGGCAACCTTGGGCCTGTCTTGCAAAGCAAAGTTTTTTATAGGAAGGCTTAATATTAGAAATAGCTACTCTTAGTTGTTTCTATATTTAGCTGAGATCTATAGTTTGTCTTCAAAGAAGCCACATCAAAAAATACAGTTTCACAAAGTAAGTTGTCGAAATGGTAATAGAATGCGAAATGCCCTTGTTTTTAACGCAGAAAAATCATTCTCAACTCCTGCCCAAAATTCGAATAGTGATTTATTACTAAACTAATTTTATTACTAAATTACTCGTTTTTACTCTTGTTTTGGCAGTTAGTTAAAAATAATTCACAAACAAAATCCAAAGTACTCAATATACATTATTGTTGTATACATTTTAAGGTAAGTGGGGGGCGCGATGAAAATTTTGATAGAAAATTGGGCCGCGAATACTGAAAAGCTGAGATACGCTGTTATAACGGATGAAAGATTACCTGAAGATCTCATGTAGTGGCTGAATCAGTTAAATCAGCTGCTTGGTACTTTATGATCTACTGCGGAGCTGCTACAGCCACGGTTTTCATCGTGTGTTTCGCAGGCTTTATGTGTTTTCTGGAGATTCGGACTTTGGAAGCTGCTTTGGGTTTGGGTCTAAAGGACGGCATGGAGAAATACCGGACTGAAATAGCAGTGAAAGAAGAAATCGATGCTCTGCAAGAAGATTATAAGTGCTGTGGCGCTGATTCATACAAAGATTGGTATGATACTGAAACAAATCAATGTTTGTATACGCGACAAATCAATGTTTGTATACGAACATTGACTCTCTTAGATCTGGGCGAATTTCTGGTTCATATTTTAGATTCTGTCACAAAATTTTTTCAGAATTAGACACTCTTTTGTATACCATTTCTCTGAAAATTACATATTTCATTAAAATTAATTTGTAGACTCACTTACGTGTCTTCAAAGCATATGCATATTTTTCAAATTGTTGCTCAATAATAAGCTTCCCATTTTGTTCTTATAAGTTCTGCTTTCCTTTTAATATTTCTTAATTGGTCTCTGTTGCACAGAAAAGTTGTTATCGCTAAATTATTCATAAGACAAATACAATCACTTTAAATGACATTTTTCGATATTCAATAAATCCTTTTATCAAAAAGCCAAAGTAATAAAATCGTATTAACTTTGAGAACAGCTTTTTTTTTCTATTGTTAAATGCTTATTTATTTATTGTTAGACATCTGTCATATTTTTCAATTGTTTCTCAACAATAAGCTTCATGTTTTGTTCTTAAAAGTTCTCTTCGCGTTTTAATATTTATTGATTGGTCTCCATTGCACAGAAAAGTTATTATCGCTGAATTATTTATAAAACAAGTACAAATTACTTCAGTTCCATAGCTCAATTGTAGTAGGGACACATTTTCGTATATTAAAAGCATCTAGAAATAGTTCTATTTTAAAGTTTTGAAAATCATTTGCAATGGATTCTGACGATGATTCAGATGAATCTACGCGTGTTACTATCGCCGATCCAACAGAAGAAGCGAAACCAGAAGATTATATTTTAGCTATCTCTGTAACAGAACATTTGCGGCAGATATTCGTACTAACCTTAATAGTTTGCAACTTTCTTTCTGTCAATTTCGCCCTTGTCTTCTTCATGCTTAGTTGGTACGTCCAAAATTCTCTGGAAAAACAAATAACATTTCTACAAGATTTTTACCAGCCACAGGCAATTCCTGTTGTCATGGCACTATCGGGCTGCGTGATGTTCTTTTCAAGTTTAATTGGAATTAAATCCGCCATAGGTGGCAGATCTGTTGACGAGGCTGAATCAGCTAAATCAGCTGCGTGGTACTTTATGATCTACTGCGGAGCTGCTGCAGCCACGGTTTTCATCGTGTGTTTCGCAGGGTTTATGTGTTTTCTGGAGATTCGGACTTTGGAAGCTGCTTTGGGTCTGGGTCTAAAGGACGGCATGGAGAAATACCGGACTGAAATAGCAGTGAAAGAAGAAATCGATGCTCTGCAAGAAGATTATAAGTGCTGTGGCGTTGATTCATATAAAGATTGGTATGATGTCGCATGGACTGAAGTTAAATACGTAGATGTGCAAGATTCTACAGTGAAAAAGTAAGCTTTTTTCTAAATAACTTGGGCCCTGAATAGCTTTTAACTCCAGTTTTGTGTACGTCAAACACATGCAGGAAGTATGGAGAGGGACAGGACCGTTACCAGAAATTTTATAGTGAGCCTCCATATCAGTTTTTCTTAAAAACAAATAACACCTCCTCCATATCAGTTTTTCTTTCAATGCTTTGGAACAGACATAACTTAATTCATTATAAACATTTCATAAACAAAGTATCCACTGACGAATTTTGAAAACGGATAAAATTTATGTATAAATATGTGTTAAATATATTAAGTCTCGCAGTGGATCAGTGTGTTAAGCTTGATTCCCACAGAACACCGAAAATGAAGCAGCACTGACTATAGTCAGTGTTTTATTTATTTTTTATTTATTTATTTATTTATTTAATTTGTTCTTAAGGTCCTGAATTCATGCGTGATGGGATTGTTCCTGGAAAGTGCTAGGTTACTGGATTTTTACTGTAAAGCATTTTGTTAGGAAAAACGTTGCCAATTAAGTAAAAGGAAGTTCACATCAGACTCAGTGTTAAACTTATAATTAAGAAATCTTTGTAGTGCGCCTAATAATCTGGCCAGGGACTATAGTACAGAGTGAACCCTTTCGCTAAACCTGAGACAAATATTCCCCACGGAGAGTTTTGATTGACACTATGGGAGACAGAACTTGGTAAAAATAATTCAACTTTTCGTTGCATTTTCAATGATAACTTCAGTACCACTGGTACATACAGTAAAACCTGTAAAGTTGACCACCTTTGTAAGCTGACCACTTGTCCAAGTTCACCACTTTTGCCAGGAACGGAATTAGCACTATGTTATATAATGTAGAGAAACCTTTGTAACTTGACCATCTATGCTGACAGCCTGTCTATATTGACCACTTATGTGCACCAAATTTGTGTGGGAGTTTTATAAAAACCTTTTGTAAGTTGACCGCCTTGCTATTACTATAAAACCCTTTGTAAGTTGACCGCCTATTTATTACTATATTCATTTATCTATTTTTGCAAAGATAAGAAAAAAGCTGAAATAGCTTCTCCAGGATATTTTTTATGCTATAATGTTAGACCAGTATTTATCTGGATGAATGAAACATCAATATAAAATTTGCCTAAAACTCTTTGTAAACCATTATGGGAAAACTACTATGAGCACTCTTTTATTCTTTCAAAGAATTTTCTTCTTTTTTTCTTCTGTCTGATACAGCCATTTTGAAAAATGTCTTTTTAGTAGATCTTTACCATCAAATAAGTAACTTACATAATTAATATGATATTGATCTTTGTTTTAACTAAGTACTTGAATTTTAAAGTACTTTTGTATAGGATGCATTGTAAGTCATTTGGGTTAAATTAATTTAATGATATTTTAGATAATTGTGAAGAAATAGCTAATTAACTATTTTAAAATAACGTCAATACATGAAGCTATATTTTAATTAGTTACAAATGAATAAATACATAGTGTAAGAAATTGAAAAAAAATGAATAAATAAAATCTCTACCCTCTATAAGTTGACCACCTGTTTAAGTCGACCACTTTATTCATTGTATGTGCCAAAAAATCATACCAATAAGACAAAACCTAATCCTTCCCCCTCCCTGTTTTTTCTTTAAGTATATTACTCATTTTTGTATTGCAGGTAGGTTAAAATACCTACTTTATTCATTTATTTCATAAATAAAAAAGCAATATTATTATTAGAAGTAGTGAAAGGGTTACGTAATTGAAAAGGCGAAGGAAACAATTTTCTTTGCTTATTTCAATAATAATTATTATTGTTATTATTATTATTAACTACGCCCTGGTCCAGCCACGTTGGACCATGGCCTCTCTAACAATTTTCTTCCTTTCGCTTTTTCGTTCCAGTTTCGAACATTTAGATTTTTAAGGTCTTTTCCCACTTCGTCTACCCATCTTTTAACAGGCCTTCCTCTTCTCCTCTGGCCCTGGCATTGTCCCTTGAAAATCTTCTTAATGCCTCTGCTTTCCTCCATTCTCTCAAGAAGTCCCAGTCATTGTATTCTTTTTGTTTTTACATAATTAATTATATATTTTCCTTTAAATAATCTTTCAATTTCGAAATTATAACGCTTCCTCCAAAGATCACCCTCTTTGACAGGTTCAACAATAGCTCTTAAAATATTATTATTATCATTATCATTATTTTATTGTCAATTAGGTTTTTTAGTTATATTCTATTTAAGTGTCACTGACATTTCCACAGGTTCTTGAAAAAAGGAATGTATTTTGGAAAAGACGTCCCGTACAGTTGCTGCAAATGGAATATTTTCCGCCCTTGTGTGGATGCAAGAATCGAAGACAACTCCTATCATTCTAAATACAATTTTCCGACTGATTTGACTGTGTACACAACTGGGTGCCGCAAAGCAATAACCGATTTCCTTGGATATAAAATTTTTAGAGGTGTTGGCGCTTACGTCTTTACTTGTTTCTCTATTTGGGTAAGATTGCGGACTAGCTCCCCCTTTAATTTTTCCAACACGTGAATGCCACTTGTGAAATATCTCTTGCCTTTTCGAATGGTAATTCTAATAAACTAAAAATGTATTTGAAGGCCACGTTCCAAATTTCGTCCCCAACTTTTGGGGAACAAAGCATTAAAAACAATCTAATTGGACGGCTATTCCTGAAGATCGAGAACGCATAGTTACCATATTCTAAGCATTACAAAAAATAATTAAATGAATACAAAATTTAAGACATAAAATATGAATAAAACTGGAGATATTTTAGATTGGTAATGTGAGTATTTACCGGGGAACCTTATTAAACATTCACAGAAATAAATGAGTTGAGCTTATCATAATTTTATAAAGTCTTCAAATAGTCATCTGCAAGAGTAAATAGACTGAAATGTTTCTAAAACACAAAATTTAAGATATTTTTGAGAAATTATTTAAAATTCAAGAGAATAGAAATTCACGTTAGTGTTCACCGTGAAACAAAACCAAAACTAATTTCAACTACTAGTTAAGTTGTTTTGCTTTGCATATCTGCGATTTAACTTGAATCTGATTGGTGTGTGGAACTACTTGACATACTGTCATATTGTTCATATTTCAAAGTGTAGTAGTCACTTTCCTACTTAAAGTAATAACTTGAACTTGGACAAATATTTTCAGATTTTTTTTCTTTCTTTTTGGATTATAAACACCATGTCAGAGTCAGGGAAAAACTGACACAAAAACAAACAACCTAACCTGTAAAAAAAAAAAAAAATCTTGTTATGAAAACAACTGAGCAATAGATAAGTTTTTGAAGAAACTAATGTTTTATGAAATGTGTTTAAGACAAACTTGATAAGTTGTTTTTATTTCAGGTTAATACTGTTCATTTGTTTTTAAGTAAATTTACTTCGTATAAACTTTACAGCATCGCCACAACCGGGGGGGGGGGGGGTCACTTCTTCCCTCATCCAAGAGCCCTTGGTTTTACTTTATTTGAAGCAATATTGCCAATGGGTAACATGTATACATGAAGGACACCACCTCCCAGGAGAAAATTCTGGCTTCCCCACCGCTTAACAGATCGGGAAAGTGACGTACAAAGGGGCAAGGGCTGTTGATTCAAACCCTCCCTTCTTTAAGGTTTTATAGGGTAAAAAAATCTTGAATTATTCTAAATTATTGTTCTAAAAAATCGTGTGTTATTATAATTATTGTTATTAGAATAGTAAGTACATTAAAAAATCGTGTATTATAATACCTAAAAAGAATCGTACATTATTCGAAATTATTGTTATTAATAGGATAATGATTTTGAATAATGCACGATTTTTCTTTCTCCTATAATATATTTATAAGAAACTCGAAATTCTCCTGATTTTATATCTTTTCTGCCAAAAATAGGGGAAAGTACCTTAATGTTGGATATTTGGCTCGGTTTCAATATTCTTATAGTACTAGGGGGCTCCCGTCTCCTTTTCGTTATCACTCACCAACCACCAGAACTGCTTCGCAGCTAATTCAAACAATTTTCTGCGCACTTGCGTCACACTTTAGGGAAAACCGCCACCACTCTGGTGGTGACATAACACTTGGCTATAATAGGAGCGACAGCCCTGGGGTTTGAGTTCCACTGATGTCCGCCAAGAAAACTGGTAGAGCAAGAAATCAACTGCTTCAGGGTTTGCCTTTAAAATGTTCACAAGCGGCATAAACCGTTGCATAAGAAAGTTTGCTGTATAAAATTGGATAAAATGAAATAACATCATTGATGCCCCTTTTGTCACGCTGCTTGATTGACCTTTTACAAATCTAGACTCTGTAAGGAAGTAATAATTTCAGTGTAACAATAAAATAATGATGAGAAGAAAGCTAACGAGTTAAGCACAAAGTAATGTCCACAGGGAGACTTAAAGTGTGACGTCAGGGACTTACGCGCTAAGCTCCACCCCATTTTTTGCATGTGGGATTTTTCAAAATTAATTAACTATCAATATATTTTTTTTTTGTATGGCTTTGTTGAATTTTAGAGTTTTTCTTTGTCTTAACCGTATTTAGCTGTCAAACTAGGAACATTTAATAGGTCGAAACTTCCCTATTATATTAAATCGAGAAACGCCATTTTTTCATTATTTATACATGTTAACAAAGGTATAAAAACTCATAAAATTTAACAGTTTTAATTTCTTTCATTACTTTCTACACTTCGACTTATATATTGTTCAATCCATTCTTGCGGTTGTGACATTTGTTCGTAATTCTTTTTTGCATTGCTTAAAAGTGCATCAGTGTTCGCCAACCGTCTGAAGACACTGAATAACCGTACCGTTTTCAAATTCCCCTACAAGCAACTCCCCCCCCCCCCTTCACCTTCATCCAAAAAAAACTCACATTTTAAAAATTGCAAGCATCTCAATTCTCAGTTATTGATCAGCTTTCAGTTGTTACGCAATACGAGGCCCTCGCAAGTTTTTCACTACTAAGGTAGTCGTCTTGTAAGGAAAACATATGTACAGAGTTTAGTTAGTCGTAATCGCGAGAATGTGATGATACAAGCGTAGCGAAAAATTAAGTATTAAGTGCTAAGAAATTTTTTTAAAAATTCTTTGTACTAAAATAATGAATTTCAATGAAATTTATTAAAACATTCTCGGAAGGATAAAATTGATTATTTTTTTCGTTTGGATTAAAATAGAAATTTATATTTCTGAAATCGAGACATGCCTCGTAAGATGCAGGTTTTTTTATTTACATAGATAAAGCAGAGAGTTTGTGTGCAGGTTTGTGTGTTTGTGTGGGTGGGTGGGAAGGTATCTCGCCTCCTGGCGAGATGAGAGGGAAAAGATTTTCTTAATCTCTTTGTTACGTAGAACCCTTTTTTAAAATCGATTTTTACCACGGAACCCTTATTTTCTGAAGTTGTGTGTGGTATTAGTGTAATATTTTGAAAATTACGGCTCAAGAATGAGAACCCAAAACTTTTTTTTTGTACCAATCAACTCAGAATTAGTTAATACATAGGAAAACAGATATACTAAATTGAAAATTATGACATACCCTTATAAACGCGACATAATCTCAATTTTGTAAAAATAGTTTTTAGTTCAAAACTATACACTAGGTGACGCTTTGCGTAGAAAGAAAAATATATAATTTTTGCCGTTTGACATTTCACTTCCTACAGATCTTGTCTTAAATTGTTCAATTCTTTGTGCATTCCAAGTGGCTCATTTCTTTTATTCAGTTTGCTGTTTTTTTCGTGCAAAACGTCACCTTTCGGACATTTTGAATTAAAATTAAACTGCTTTAAAATTCCTTGAGCGCATCTCGTGCGAAGTTCATACACCAAATTTCCTGACAATTCGCTTCCCTGTTTTTCTGCAGGATGCTGTTTATGGTGGGAAGTTTAACTACAATTCCCCTGGATGCAATTTTTAAAATGTAATGATTATAGTTCCGGTCCAGACTTTTATTCGATTTGAATTCATTATCATTCATTTCAGGCTGTCATGCTGGTCATTGCGAGGTATCTGCATACATCAATTACTCAAGTATCCCTTGGCGAAAAACCTATCGGATTCCTGATTCCGTATGCTAAGCCTCAAAAGAAAGAAGGTGAATCAGGAAAAGTCAAATTAAAGGAGTCAGATGAAGAATCCGATGAAGAATAATATTGCACAATAAAACTATATGTTGTTTTTTTTACCATCTATTAGAACATTATAGTTTTCCATAAACCACCTGATAACTTCTAGGTTTCTGCATACTAAATAAAGCTTACTGAATAATACCATTTTTTTGCTTACTTCTTGACGTTAGATATTGAATCTTGAAATCAAAAAGTGAAATAATATGAACAAGTATAAGATGACTTATAGAACACGTAATTTGTATAAGCCATCGATCGATTTTTACAAACATCTACAGTAAAACTCTTCTGTAGCAAACATCATCAGGACGAAAATATTTGTTCATGAAAGAGGGGGTTTATTGTGTCCGCAAAAACGGGTTTTTTACAGGCTCATTGCTTAGCTAGCGAATAATTGAAAACTGTTCGCCTAACAGAAGTGTTCGCATTTGAGGGGTTTTCGTTAGGAGGTTTACTGTATTTACATACAGTAAACAGAAAAGTTCTAATACAAGAAGACACTAAGACTGAAAAAATCCCTCTTTCGCGGACAACTCTCTATTACGGAAAAATTACATTGTCCTGGTGGTGACAGCTACAGAGGAGTTTTACTGTATGTATTGTACAAGAGCGGATCTAATTTCTGACTTAAGAAGGGGCGTTGCTAAAATATATGCACACAACGGGGTATTTAATTCGACTGCGGTCTGCGGGAGGTGGCTTTACCAAAGGTTAAAGACGTGAAGGGTCTTTGGTTTTACCACCTTCAGCCTCTCATGCCCTCTCGTGACGTGACGCGGACATATGACGTCACGGTCATATGTCCGCGCCGCGCCTGACGGGCGCATTGAGCTGGCGGGCGGGCCTTACGAATGTCTATCGAGGGTCGAATGCCTTTTTAGGGTCGGTGAGGGGGGGGGGGGGTAATTGGGGTTTTTTTTTTTGAAAAGCCAACCTGATTAATTTTTATAGTTTTATTGGGATTTTTCGGGTTTTATTTGAGGTTTATTGCCTTTTGAGCCACTTTCTGGGGTTGAAAAAAAAATGAGTTTTTTCCATAAAACTCAACTTAAAGTGGTTCTTTTCCAGGTTTTACTGCGGTTTTTTCCGGGTTTTATCGGGAGTTTTCAGTTTTTTTCTTTTTAGGTTTATTGCTTTGTGAGCGCTTTTCGGGGTTTAAAAAAACCGGGGGTTTTTCAAAAAATCCAACTTTAAGTGGCTCTTTTCTGGGTTTTTTATATTTTACTGGTTTTTTTATCGGGGGAGAGGGTATCGTTTTTTTTTATTTATTTATTTAATTAATTAATATTTTTTTCATGTAGAGCCGTGGTTCCATCTAACACTACATGAGCCTTAATTTCCGAAAAACTCAACTTAAAGTGGTTCGTACCCAGGTTTTACTGGAACTCGGGTTTTATAGGGGGGTTTTGAGGTTTATTGCCTTTCGAGCGCTTTTTTGGGGTTTAAAAAAAAAACCCGTGCTTTTTTCTGAAAAATCCAACTTAACTGGCTCTTTTCCTGATTTTACTGGATTTTTTTTTTATCGGGTTTTATTGGGGGGGGGGGTTTCGTTTTCTTTTAAATTAATTAATTTTTTTCAGGTAGATCCTGGCGGGGCGGGCTTGTTCCCTCTATTCCCTCTAAAACTATATGAGCCTTAATTTCACGTGTAGCTACGTCACATTTACGAATCTCCCTCTTTCTTTCTATCTCTCTCTCTCTCATTAGGACACTACAACAACGACAAAAAATTTCCCTCTTCGTGTTTCATTTCCATTCCCTGAACCCTCTTCCAATAAATGACTTCTGTTCTATTTCCTTTATTCTACTGTTTTTATTACATAGGAAAAAACTCAATGGGAACTAAAGAAGCCTGTTTTTTAGTAAACGAACATTTTATTGTAATACAGAATAATATTAGATTTCTTATGCATCAATTAATCCTTTCAGACAGAATTTTGAAAAAAGAGCTTTAAGTTTTTTTCCTTTGAGATATAGCTTCGTAATTTATCCATTATCAATCACACAAAAGTTTAAGCTTTTTCAATCATAAAGTTATGACGTGTCCAGCTTTGCAAACACGTTGCAAAACATTTAAATTTAATGCCAAAAAGTATGTTCTGATTAATAGATTTTGCTAGTAGTAAATCCTTTTACTACATAAATTTAAAATATATACTAAAAATAACATTTAAGTAACATTAATTTTTTAGAAAAATATTTTTGAAAAAAAATAGAACCGATTTCAAATTAAAAATTGCGCTAAAAAGTGAAAAATAAATTAATTCTTTAACCCATTCGAGACGACGATTGTTTTTCGAACACGGACCACAGGAGCGAAACATTTTTAATAAAAAAACATCTTTACTATGGAAATCACCCAATTCATAAGTGAATTCACATGAATAAGATCATTGCCCACCGAACAATTTTCCTGTACTTTACAGATTTCATTAGTTCAAGAAAAATCTTATTTCGACGACTAGTTTACTCAGAATAACTGATGATTGCACATTACTGTTATTGCACACACGGTGTGCAGGCCGTCTTCTAGCCTCGGAAATCAGTTGCACACACGGTGTGCAATCGGTCGCGAATGAGTTAAACAGCATCGATACGACTTTTAAACATAATTATCCAATTATCATTACGCCATATATTACTTCACAAACTCTGGGCCATTTATACTGTTAAAAATTTCCGTAAGAAAATAGTAAAATAACCATTTATTTTATTGTTATTTTACCATATTTAACTACAACAGTTGAATAACCATTAAAACGATGGTACTCAAACCGCTGATTGCGAAAAAAATCGTTTATTCTCTGTTTATCCTAAAGAACGTTTAACTAACCGTAATTTTCAAGCGCTCAATAAGAATCGGGCTTCCATCTTGGTTGCGAAACTTTACCAATCGTACATTGTTGTTAAAATATGAATAAAAATTTATCTTTATTATATCATTGATTGGTGTTCTGCGGGAACCGAGCTTCTACCGACTGGTCCAGTGCGAGACAATTATCTAATAGAGTGTAAGAAATAGGCTATTTTAAGGGTCAAAGTAGATTAGTTTTACTCTTAGTCCTACTTTTAGATTACATCAAAATATTGACTGCACATACATTGCTTGTTTCATATTTTAAATCCGTTACAAACAATAACTAAAAGTATCAAACTATAAATATTTTTTTAAAAATTAGATTCAAATATAACATTTCAGTGACACCGTGTAAAGTCTCATTGTTAAATATAAACAGATTGTTAGTTTTATTCTTTTGAATAGTGTTTCTGAATAATAATAATAATATGAGAACATTGCTAATAAATACGTAATATATTAAATAATAAGCAGTACAAAGTAGCAATTTTGAATTGTTATTATTTAGAATTGGTTTCTTCGAAACTGTATTTTTTTATTTACGCTATACTCCTGTACAAAGCACTCTTATGTAAATAATTTTTCTTCAAAAATGTAGCGAAAAATTACTTCTCAAATCAATTATTGTTAAAATTCTAAAAAACAAGAAATAACTCAGATTAAGTATTTCGTTAAGGTGCCTGATTCTTTGAACAAAATTGCTCCATTTTCGTTTTCTCAATGGTGGTAAATGTGGTGCCTCTCTCCATGTGTCTAAAGAATAATTTTAATAACGGGCCTAGAAATATTTAAGGAAAATAAACGATAAATATTATACAAAAGTACAGTAATGATTTTTTCTTTGTAGATTCCTTTGTTCTTGTATTAATTAATAATAATTTTATTTCCACCTATATAAAAAAAGAAAGGAAAAAAGAAACGAACAAACAAAAAGTAAGAACAACCTTGTATTTTAATATAATCCTAAAATTATTTTTGTATTTAACTTATCTGTTTATTACAAATTATGTATTCATCCAATCAGTTAAGATTATTGGATTAGAATAGTCACCCCTGTTTTCCAGTTAAAACAAAATTTCAAATAAGACTGCAGCATACGCATTTCATTCAAAACAAGCTAAGTTATGCCATGAAGTTTATGACTGATTGACTGATATTAGGAGTTCAAATTTTCCAAAGGAGGCATTAAAACCTCATGTGTCACGCATATATCCACTTTTACTCATCCGACATTTCATTGGCTGAGGAACATGACGTCATGTTTCATGACATGTCATGGGCGGTATTACACATTTAAGTGCGCGCCAATTTTGTTCTGTTGCAAAATCTAGGTATAGTTAGAACCCCGGTTATCCGAAAAGCACATTAATTTATTTAGTTGCTCCATGTCAGACAATTAATTGTGTTTATTTATTTCTTTTATTTCCATATGATTAGCGTCTTTTATTTGAGCGACCCACTTCTTTTTCTTCTTTCTTGCTCTTCCCCTATTTTTTAAAAAAAATTCTTTAACTTTTTTCACTGCTTTATTAGGTGTTTAGTAAAAAAAACTTTTTGAGCAATAATAAGGTGTATTTACCGGTTTCCTAAAACTTTTAGGCACAGATAAAACAAACACTACATATTTTCAGCATTCAACGTGTAGTCTAATGTACTGATAAAAGTGGTAGACACCTGTTTCGGGGCTTATATGGAGTCCTTTTTCAGTGCTAAAAATGTGTTGTAGATGAAAAGACATCTATCAAAATTGAAAAAGGGGCTCCCAGTACCCCCGAAACACGTGTCTGCAATTTCTATTGCTTTTTTTTTCGCGTTTAATGGTTTTTATTTTGTTAATTAAACTTTTTTCATACTTTAAATCAGTTTTGTCATATTGCATGCTGGCCGGTTTTTTTTTGTAATAGATAAACTGAGTGTTTATGTTGGTCGATACTTATCCCTATATAAGGGCGTAGCGAAAGGGGATAGGGGATGTTAAAACCCTTATGAAGAATGAATACGTCAATTGGTTTAAGAATTAAAAATATACATTAGCCTCGGTGAAATCTGAATATTGCTTTTCATAGAATGTTTTATCACATACAAGAGCGCATGGGTAATTTTCAGTAAAAAAAAAAAGAAACTGATATTTTCAAATTTTTTTAAAAAGTATATACCGATGAAAATTATATAATTCGGTGAACATTCTCCCCCTCCCCACACACACATAATACATATGTGCAATATATATATTATATACACATTAGCTCGAAGAATCTTACAAGTGATTAAATGAACAGTCAATGTATAATTTGATGTGATGGCCCGACTGTTATATCACTACTATAGAAGTCCATTTTCTCCTGAAACATTCCTCTGAGTTTTTCAAAGTGCAAAATATTCTGCTTCTCGCAAGACAGAAAAAAAATATCAAATATATATATATATATATATATATATATATACAGTTGAACTGGCTTAATACGAAATGTCAAAAATTCGCGAATTTGTTGTCGCGTATTTGCCGTTATTCGTAACAACCGTGAATACGTAAAATTGGGTAAAAGAAACTATTGGAAATGCAAAAATGTTTATATTTTAAAAATAATTACTACTATTTATAATAAAAAGGACAATACGTAGTGAAAACAAATGATTTATTTTTACTAACACTTTTTAAATCTTTTTAGTATATTGAGAAAAAGTGAACTTACCTTTTAAAATTTAACAATTTTTTGAAAATCCTTAATGGTTAGTTGTTTTTTAGGTACATTAAAATTTATCATATGCGCGTACTTGGTATTTTGCAATGACTCAAAAGAACCAATTTCTAAAAAAAAAAAATATTATTTAGCAATCGAGAAAATTTTTCGTGAATAGGTCAGAAATTTTGCTCGTCTTAGCCGAAATTTGTATTTTAGCCTTCGTAATATGCGTGAGATATAGCGTAATTAAATAATAAACCAAACTTAATGAACAAAATGTTCGTTTTAGCCGTGATTTCGCACTAACCGTGTTCGTATGAAGAAAGTTCAATTGTATATATATATATATATATATATATATATATATATAGATAATACATTATTTATCAAAGAAATATTAAGTGTTATAAATTAAAAAAATTTCGAAAACCTTTTTTTCTTTTTTTTCTAATTTTCGGTTTTTAAAAATGCTTTGAAAATTCGGAGAATTTCAGATCAGAATCACCCATACAAGAGCACCAGAAGCAATATCTACTTTTCCATTATTTGCCTTTTAAATCTAACTGTACCTAGATTTTGTAACAGAACAAAATTGGCGCGCTTAAACGTGTAATACCGCCCATGACACGTCATGAAACATGAGGTCATGTTTCTTAGCCAATGAAATGTCGGATGAGTAAAAGTGGATGCCCTATGTTTAGCCGCCTGTTTTGGTTGCCGCCCTTTGGTCCGTTGGTCCACCGCCCTTTTAGGGGTCCCAGTCCGTCCCGGTTCTAAGCAAGGCCGTATCCAGAGGGGGGGGAGGGGGGTGACAAGCCCGCCCCCCCGAAATCCCAAAAATTTTTGCAATGTAGCATATATACTTTCCTGAAACTTTCCCCTACACAAGTGTTTTAAAGTCAGGCCCCCCCCCCCCCCCCGAAAAAAATTTCTGGCTACGGCCTTGGCTCAAGCAATCGAACAGCGATCCAATTTAACAAGTTTTGCTTCACCAAAGAAAACTCAAAACTAGAATTTGTTGAGATAATACCGAATTGTATAATATTTTAAAAATAATTTATTAAGAGAATGTTTTGTAAGAACTGGAGACCGTTTGACCGTGGTTTGAGCTGACTTTTCGCTCCTCTGCTTTATTTAACCGAGATATGTCGTTTCATCATCTGGCAACAGGTGTTTCATTTCGTCTGCTCCGTTCTGTTGATAATTTTTATCCTTCAATAATATACTTATACTGTAATCATGTATACTTATCTAAAGTAACGTCAGAAAAGATCCAAGAAATGTAGTATAACCTTGATCTCTTGCATTTGTCCATGAGCTCTTCATATGAGCAGATCTTTTAGAAATGGCGGATATTATTGTCGTCGGGGGATGCATTGTGGATTTAATAAGGTTTGAAATTATTTGAGCATCTGAATTAAATAAATCCTCTTATAATTTTGTAATTTAGCAGGCGCAATATTTTTACTTTAGAATCTTCGAACACATTTTGAAAACTTTTATTATACTTTCATTTTATTTTTTCACTCTTTCAGCTATGTTCGAAGATTTCCGAAACCAGGAGAAACTATTTCTGGAAGCTATTTTGTTAAAGGTTTTGGAGGAAAAGGAGCAAATCAGTGCGTTATGGCAAATAAACTTGGTTCTTCGACTGCTATGATTGCTAAGGTTATTTTTTATGCTTATTAAATAGTCATCTCAAAATTATGTTTACTTTCTGATGTTTGTTACAGTAATCTCATATCAACAAAAATTATGAAGAGTTAATGTGTTAAATTATGAGAAAATGATAATTTCGGGGATTTTTTCTGCTTTATTTTTATTTAGCTATTGTTGGAATAAGCGTCAATCATTTACAGTTGAATCAATCTGCCTAATTCTTTTCTACACACTTGAAAGCAATGAAGCCCCCCCTTCTTTTTTTTCAGCTTTGATTACAGGTATTGCAGTTCTATTTTATTTCATTAAAATAATTACACATCTGTTATTTTCCAAAAGTTTTCAGCGTATTCTATGCTCACATCTTGAATGAAGTTGAAAATTTTATTTACTGCTGCAAAAAAGTTAAATTTATGGCCGGACTATTTCTTACTACCGATTTCTCTTTAGGCTGCTTTCATGGACAACTGAATACAGTGAAATGTTTCCTTCAGATCAAGTGTCATCTATATTTATATTAATCCAATTATAATTAATCCAAAATTTTTCACAATGTAGCATATAACTCCCTGAAACTTTCCTCAACATAAGTGTTTTAATGTCAGCCCCCACCCCCGAAAAAAATTTCTGGCTACACCTTTGGGTACACATCATATTACTTTTACTCATTATAAGTCGGGGACAAAACCAGTCGTAGATTTTAGGATGGCCCAAAAAGCATGTACCTTTTCCAAGCGAAGAGATGAAAAAAAAATTTAATTATCCTATTATTTATTTATTTTTTTCGTGATATATCACAAATAAAACTTCAAAACTGTTGTCTAACAATGAAGAACATGTCTGAGTAGGTCACTTTTGTTTAAAAAATGCAGCCAATGAGCAATCAATGACTTCTGGCCCTGCTTTTTTTTTTCTTTTTTTTTTTGCCATGGGCAAAAATTTAGCCCATGAATATTTAATAAAATTAGACAACTGAATGAAACCCCTCAGACTCTCTTTTGCTCAAGAGTATGCATACTTAAGGGGCTGTTCATAAATGATGTCACGCTTTTTTCTCATATATTTCACCCCTCCCCCCTTCGTCACAATATGTCACACTTCAGCGAACCCCCCTCCCCCCTTTGTCACACGTCACGCTATGTTGCATAATGCATGATGTCACACTTCTTGTTACCCCCCTCCCCTTCCCTTGTCACAATGTCACGAACCCTCTCCCCCCCTCGAAGCGTGACATCATTTATGAATGATCCCTAACCAAGTTCAGAAGAATAATCCAAATCTATAGGGTTATAGTCCTTAGAGGTTATTCATAAATGATATCACTTTTCAAGGGGGAGGGGGGGGGGTTCAAGAAAGTGACAGTTTGTAACAAGGGGAGGGGAGGGGGTAACAAGAAATGTGACATCATACATTTTGATTTCTATAAAACATTTAAAATCAGCAAATTAAACTAACTTTATGCTTATGTAATATAGCATGACATGTGACAAAGGGGAGTAAGGGGTATGTTGAAGTGTGACACTTTGTGACAAAGGGGGGGGGGGGGTGGATAATGTATTGAAAAAAGTTATATGAATGAATGCTCCCTTAGGACATTGTTTCTATTGTTAAAGCTCCTTCTTATGGCATTTCATGAAATTATTTGTTTGATTTCGTGTTTAACTAAGCTGCTAAAACATAATGTATATTTTCATTTGAATTAAATTAGTGAATAATTTTTCTAGGGTTATAGATTAATTGGTTTCATGGGTAGGAGTGAATACAAAGGGGAGGCAATAGGGGCAATTGACTCTCCCGTCTCATCAAACATTATATAAATAACAAACTAAAACTTTATAATATATCCCTTCCGGATGAAATTTTCTGGGAAATTGGTAAAATCGGGAAGAAATTGTTCTATCCTCAACAACATATCCTATATCCATACCTGTTTAAGGGCCCCAAAGAAAACATGAAAACAGTTATGACAAATGTATCATAGAAAAATGTACAAGGGAGGACTATTTTTTTCTTCTTTCTGCACCTTTTGTGTAACTTCTTCTTAATATTCTTGTGCTCCCCTTCAATGTACTTATTTCCCAGATGAGTATTGTGTCATTAAATGATCTTTTAAATACTTGTAAAAAAGCAATCTTGTAAATACAGTAAAACCTGTAAAGTTGACCACCTGTCTAAGTTGACCACTTTTGTGAGGAACAGCATTAGCGATATAGAGTGTTTCTTTCAGATCTTTTGCTCCGGGAGGGCAGGTGAAGAATTAGGAGGGGTGATGTATGATCCCGAATCATGCTGTGTTTTTTTTATATAATAGGTAGAATAGAAATGATGATAATATGGATTTTTTAAATGTATATATAATAGATCCCTGGTAATATACAGTAGAATCAACTTTTGGCTTTATGTTTAGTGAAGTTAGGGGAGTGAGTTTCTGAAATTTTTGTAATTGAAATCTTATAAGTTATTTTTAGGCTGGTTTCGGGGGAGGGGGGGGGGGGGGGTCCGGGCAAATTTTTTGGCAAATTAAGTCCTGAGAATGCAATTTTAGGCTCTTAGGAGAAGTTAGAGGAGGGGGGGGGGGTTCTAGGGTTCTCCCGTGAGAAAATTTGGAAACTAGCCTTAACAATGCAGTTTTACTCTATTTTTGTCAACGTCACTGGAGACGGGTGCGAGCGAGAGCTCTCCTCAAGAAACTTTTTGAGTTCTACCCAGCAATGAAATTTCGGATAGGGGTCATTCATAAATGATGTCATGCTTCGAGGTAGGGAGGGGGGTTCATGAAAGTGTGACAGTTTGTGACAAGGGGAGGGGGTAACAAGAAGTGTGACATCGTACATTTTGATTTCTATAAAAACATTTAAAATCAGCAAATTAAACCTATTTTATGCTAATGTAATATAGCGTGACGTGTGACAAAGGGGGGGGAGGGGGGTCAAATATATTGAAAAAAAGTGTGACATCATTTATGAACGGTCCCATACGTTGTTTGGGGATGTTAGAGTATGCGAAAAATAGTTCGGAGATTCTCTCCTCCCACAAATTTTTCGGAATTAAAATTTAATATTTTTGGCTACTTTTGGTGACGCTACTGATAGTGTTCGGTGTCTTTCCCCAAGAAATGTTCCTGAAACTGAAGTCTTAAAAGTGCAATTTCATGGTATCTTAGATGATGTAGGAGAATGAAGAAAGGTCCAGAGGACATAGCACGAAAATTTTCCAAAGCTGATGAAGCTCTAAAAATGGAATTTTAGGCCATCTGTGGTCACGTTAAGAAAAAACGAGGTGAGTTGGGAGCCATGCTTTGAAACATTTTCCAACCTGAAGCCCAAAAAGTGCAGTTTTAGGCTATTTTTTTGGTGGCATTAAGGGAAAAGGGAAGGTGTCTAAAGTTCTACCAGGAAAGTTTTAAATTAAAGTCTTAAATCACAATTTTTGGCATCTTTTTTCACATTAAAGAGATGTAATATTGCAAAAAATGTAGAGCACATGTACAATGTACATATTTATGTGTTTACTTGCTTGCAAAGCGATGATCATTTGCCAGTCAAGCAGAAGATCACCTGAATCTAGATTTAGATGTTTTAAGTATAAATGTACATTGTTTTTTAAAAGATATTTGTCATTGTTTCTAGAAAATTTCCAAAAGTACTCTTAATGTTGACCTCAAATAAACAATTTAATTTCAAACTAACAGTGCCAAACAGTTCATTGCCAGCCGTCTCTCGTTGCAACTGGATATGTAAAGATTCAGATAACAGAAGTAGGGATCAAAAGGTTCCTATCATATGTAAAAAAAGGAACCAATACTAAATAATAAAAGGCAGATTCTTTTAGGAAGGGGTTATATTCATGATATTTAATGGAATAAAGGGAGATTGTATTGATTATCCAGTACTCTGAACCAGGGCCACCAATAGCCCAGGCGGGCCCCATGTCAGTTTTGTCGCCCCCCCCCCCCCCTCCAACCTCCCTTACCCTTGCATCTTAACCATAGAAAAATTTTACCCACTGCACTACTCTGATGCCGAACCGAGCCTCATGAATCAGCCATACCTGACACCCCTCGCAACAACCATGCTTAAAACCAGGTCTTACCTGAAGGACCGGAGCTTTGGCGTTTCTCATTTTGTTGGCCGTGAGAGGCCAGTTTTATGCCCCGAAACACTGTATTTTCTCCATATTTTGAAATTTTAATTTTTCCTTCTTCCTTTCTCCCTTTTATTTTTTTCTTCTTTTTTCCTTTTTTTTTTTTTTTTGAAATTGATCTGAACTTTTCTCCCGGGGGGGGGGGGGGGGCAGTTAGCTTGCTACGAGGGGGCAATGCCCCCCCAGAGAGATGCCTGAAAGAAATACTGGCGATATATTATATAATGTAGAGAAACCTGTGTAAGTTGACCACCTGTCGATGTTGACTACTTATGTACACCAAATTTGGGTGGGCGTATTATAAAAAACTCTTTGTAAGTTGACCGCCTAATTACTACTATATCTATTTGTTTATATATTTTTGGAAAGATAAAAAAAACTAAAATAGCTTCTCCAGGATATTTTTTATGCTATAATGTTAGACTAGCATTTTCCTGGATGGATGAAAGAGCCATATAAAGTTTGCCTAAACCTCTTTGTAAGCTAACCAAATGGGAAAACTGCTACAAACACTCATTTATTCTTTAAATAAGTTTTCTCTGATCTGATAGAGCCCAGGGTTCGCGCTAGGCCGTGCAATTCCCGCAGTATTTTTTGAAATCCCACTCAAAAAAAGTTCGTTTGCGCGCTGCTCCCTCAACTAGCGGACACACGTTTAAAAGATCGTGAAACGAAAGTAATAACTGATAATTCAATACAAACCAAATGGAGTATGTTAGTTTTCAACTGCCAACTTATCCTCATCAATGAAAAGAAGAATCTAGGAACCCTATTTATCATATATAATAACATGGGAGAAAGATTGACAACTTCTTCATTCCTTGGGATTATTGAACAATTTAAGCCCTTTGTGAATGCAGACTTATCTTCATTCATTCTATTCACAGAGGACAAAATCAAAAAAAGGAGTGGAAAAAGGGAATCTTCCTTGCTCACGAGGTTACAAGAGAATACTGGTATCTAAAATATGTTTTCATTAAAAAACGTCAATAGATAAAATGACATATGATCAGAAAAATAGAGGAAATATTAAACTAATTTTTAGGATTTTTTTTTTGTATAAATCACACATCAAAGAATTTTGGTTAAATAACCAAAATACCAGAGGATCTTTTTCATGCTTAACATTTTATAAAGCACCCGTTTTTGCGATCGCGAATTTTGTGAAGGATCCGTTTTATGTGAACCTTGTTGATGTTCATTCTTTCTTTGCTGAGCATAGCTTAGATAATCATCTTTTATTAAATAGTTTGTATTGGATCATGATCGGACAATTTAGAAATATTTTTAAAGACAAAAACAAAAAGAAAAGTTCCCACTTAAAGTTTAAAAATCCCACTTAAAATTTTGGTCAAGGTGGGAAATCCCACCTTGTATTTTTCCCCAGTGTAAACCCTGGAGCCATTTTGAAAAATATATTTTTTAAGGAAATCTTTAGCATCATATAAGTAACTGACATAATTAATATGATCTTTATCTTAATTTTAACTCAGTACTTCACTTTTGAAGTTTTATAGGATACATTGTAAGTCATTCGGGTTAACTTTCTTTAATGCTATTTTAGAAAATTGGGGGGAGAAAGCTAACCACTACTTTAAAGTAGCTACATTACATGAAGCTATATTTTAATTACTTACAAATGAACAAACACATAATGTAAGAAATGGCAAAAAAATATATATATATCCACCCTCTATAAGTTGACCACCTGTCTAAGTTGACCGCTAAAGTGCTGCACCGCAAGTATTCAACTTACACAGGTTCCACTAAATCAGGTTATGTTACCAGGTCAGCTACAGAAACCTTTTCAAACTGCCTCTCATGGCTCCAAATCTTCTGAAGTCTTACCTGTCATAACTACCTTATTTTTCTTGGTCTTTCTTTTCAAAATCATTCTGCATGATTTTTTGTTATAACCCTCCGTTAGGCACGCAAATCTGTCACATGCATGAATAAAATTGCGGTACAGGTAGATAGGTGCTAATATTTTTATTACTTCAGTAACAATCCATTATTTTCCAAAGGCAGCGAAAATAATGGATTGTTACTGAAGTAATACAAAAATTAGCACCTATCTACCTGTAGTACTTTTTTATTTATGCATCTGACAGATTTGCATGCCTAACGGAGGGTTAATGAACAAATTGATTGGAAAACTGATAAGGTTAGCCAACATAGCAAGCACAGAGGCATAGCTAGAAAATTGAGTCAGAATATGTTTTGTAACTGAGATTATTTGTAACATGATCACAGAAAGGAAATGCAACAATATATGTACTGAACCGTAAGGGGCCGTTCATAAATGATGTCGCGCTTTTTTCCTATATATTTGACCCACTTCCCCCCCCTTTGTCACATGTCATGCTATATGTTGCATAATGCATGATGTCACGCTTCTTGTTATTCCCTCCCCTTGTCACACTTTGTCACAAGTTCACGAACCCCCCCTCCCTCCTTCGAAGCGTGACATCATTTATGAATGATCTAATATATAGTGGAACATTGTCTATACGATGTCGAAGGAACTACCAAAAATCGTAAAACACTGTATAACGTAGTATAATTGCTTTACCCTTCTGGCTAGATCCAAGAATTGGGGCGTCACGAAAAACCTCGTATAAACAATATTCCACTGTGCGCTTTACTGAAAGTATAAAGTAGCATTTATTCCTTTTTTCTTAACATTTTATGTACTTCATGCATTTTTAAGACAATATATTTATATTGCTTTTGAAAGTTACTCTTGAATATTTTTTCAGCTTGGAGATGATAGTTTAGGTCATGAATATTTTGAATATTTCAAGCAATCTGGAATTAATTATGGTAAACTCGATTAATTTAATAATTTTTATAACATAGTAGACTATAACTGTGTATGATTTAAATGCCTGTATGAATACATACATATCTTGAATATCCATTTGTTTAGTTACATAGGACTATTAGGAAAAAAACATTGTATATTCATTGATTTAATACATTATCAGATAATTCTATACTAAAATTTTATTTTGGCAATTAAAATAATGTTTTCCTATTTAATATATACAATTTGGAAACAACTAGCCTTTTTTATTATTTTGATAAACTCTTTCTCTCTTCACTTGTTTATTTCATACGCAGAATTTCAGCAAGTAAGACTAGTGAAACAAATTCACTAGGACCGGCCTAGCTGGGCCCAGAGCCTGTTGCTGGTTGTCACTTTTGTATTTGTATTACTGATTTAATGTTTCATTCTAAATATCTTTCTGGTTACTTATATTCAAACATTGCTGTAGCTATACTATTAGCACTTTTAATCTTCATTCCCCCAGATGTTGACGCATGAAATAACATCGAAAAGGGTTAAACTTAGAATAGGTGAATTTTAGCAAGACTGCTATTGGGGTATTATCGTTAAATAACAGTTTCTGCAATAGCTCCCTGCCTTTGGGTACACACCTCTTCTATAGTTAGTTACAAACCACTTTTTTTTCTGGAAGGGATATTTTCCTTGCTGGTTAGGATTTTCTCAGTCATTAGAATGTTTTCTTTTGGATTTGGAATTGTTTTCCTTCCTTATTTAGAATGATTTTTTCTTCAATCTTTGGTATCCAACAACCCCTCGTCTTTAGAATTTTTTACTGAAATCATTTGAATTTTTTTTCTGTATTTTATTCTTTTTTTTTTTTTTTTTGTATTTTCATTTCTGCCCCAGTGCCTTGAGCTTTTGGGCCCATACTTTTTTTTTACAAAAACAAGCTCAATCATCAAACCTAGCTACCTTTTCTTTGATTTCAAAAACAGAAAAATTGTGTTGCGTGTGATTTTAGTTTCAAATTTTCTTCAAAATGTAATCAGACCTTATTTCAGATTTTATAACAATGACAAACGAGTCTTACACAAGTACAGCATCTATTTCAGTATCAGATGAAGGTAAGCCATATTATATGGTCTTCCAACTAAAGTATATAAGCTTGAAACACTATTTATTTATTTATTTATTTATTACAGGACAGAATTGCATTATATATGTACCCGGAGCAGTGATGAAGCTCACACCACTTGACATACTGGAAGCAGAGGAGTTAATAAAAAAAGCAAAAATTATGCTATGCACATTTGAATGTCCTTTGGATTCCCTCATAACTGCTTTAAACCTAGCAAGGAAATATAAAGGTATAAAACACATTAAGTAAAGTAATTTGAAAGGTTTTTATCAAAATGTTCTATTAAATTAAAAATCTATAATAAACAGATTTTAATTTATCATTGATTATAACTTGGATATTAGAATTCAGAATTTAAAAAAAATCATAATTGTTGATGCAGTTTAATAAGATATAAATTTATAATAATATTTATTAAATTTATTAAATGTATTTATGTTTGTTTGTGACAATATTTTTTATGATTTAATATCAAAAATAATAGCAGTAATAATAATAAAATATTATTATTATTATTATTGTAATAAATCAATAAATGTAATAAAAAGAACACTTATCAATGCTGCAAAAATTTTGACAAGAAAATGATTTTACATTTGTGTTAAAAGATTAAGTTATTGTAATGTAAAGCAGAAATGCCTCACTGGTAAAATGAAAAAAATGTTTCCATTACCTTGTAGTTGCGAAATATTAATGTCATTAATGATTATCAATAGTTGAAGAAAATTTTAGCTATAAAAAATATGTATTTGTATGGATCAGGAACATACAATTGGACTTAGTGTGAAAGAATGAGCCTGAAATAGAAATAGTTTAATACAGTGGAACCTCGGTAGCTTGACACTCAGATAAGTCGAATACCCTCCGTAAGTCGACATTTCCCTCCCCTAATGGTTGGCCCAATGCCAACTTCAATAGGCGAAAAACTCCCGAACTTGACGCACAATTTCCAGGAATCCCTGTACGTCGACCTCCATTTGTATTCTTGTTAAATTTTTCTTCCAGAATTTTTTCACGGTGTACAATTCTGAGACTTTTACAGTGATGTTTCTTCGTCAATAAATAAATTGTTTTCTGGAAAGTGTTCCTGAAAAATTCCCCGACTCCCCTTGTACCTGGGGAGCCTCACCAATTGTGAGGAATATGTGAATATTGAGTCTGAACTGATCACTTAGGACCTCTAGAAGATACATAGATCTTAGAAGCTATAACTCGAACTGTAAATCCGTTAAATGCTGAAAACGGATCAAGTTGGAACGAAGATGACCAAGTTGCAGCTCCGTCTGGGTGCGAGGCATTTAAAGCTGTAGATGTCATCCGGCGTATTCTACAAACATAAAAAAAAGTGAATTGCAAATTCGCAAGCTTAATAGCGTTAAGGAATTTATGTTTTCTGTTCAGAGGGAAAACAAACAAAAATTATGGATTTTTTTTCTCATGAGGTATTCTGATTTGATGTACTATGTTTATATATTTCTTTATTTGTAATGTATAACTTTTCAAAATAATAATAATAATAGATAAATAATAAATGGAGATAATTTCATTCACTGGAGTTGGTTTTTATAACTTGACTAGTAAGTAAATAACAATACAGACCAATATCAGCAATTGAAATTACGGAACCTTGGTAACTTGACACCCGCTTATCTCATCATGGGGATGTCGAGTTACCGAGGTTTCACTGTAGGTATGTTATCCTAATTGTTTATTTTAATTTTAATGACATATCTCTCTTGTTGGACATTCTATATTTTACGTAGTATAGATGCATGTTTTTCTTTGGGGAATTGTCTCAAAAATTTAAGTGACTCTTATAGTACTTGAAACTAGCGAGCCTGAATAGAAGAGAGATGTGAACAGGGTGACTTCTTGTCATTGGTCGAAGGGAATAGTTTACCCCTTCGGGCTATAAGCGCGTTTCTCCCGTAGACTAAGCATGGAGTTTATCACTGTTCTTTAAGAAATACGCCTTCTCTTCTTAGAAAAGGCATGTAAACACTTCTATTTCTAATTTTTCTATTCAGCAATGTTGAAAGTCTTGACTCCTGGTAAAAATTTGTTGAGAACTGGTTGTTTTTCCATTGTTATGGCACTTTTATTTGCTTCATAGTAGTAAGCTTGAATGGTCACGAATCAACGCACTAGTATTCACTAAGAATTTCATATCAGTGTTGCCCAATTTGTTTTTCTTACAATTAATGCAACTATCACGCTTCACTTTAGTTACATGTTGCTTGTTGATAGTATTTAATTCGAATAATAATTGCTAGAGCGTTTAAAAATGCACCGCTACGCTTCACGGTGTGACACAGAAAAAGCAACAAAATAGCTCTCAGTAAAGTGTATTTATTAATTATGTACTTCCTCGATAAGCTATGAAAAATTTTCCAATGTTCTAAAATAAAAAATATTCATATTTCCTTTTTTAAATTGAGCTAACGGCTTTTTTTTTCTTAAATCAGGGTAATTATATAATTCTTAAAATCTGAATGATCCTAAAAAAAGCTTAATCCCTTTTCAAGCATGCTACCTTTTGCCGAAAGAGCGCAAGTTGACTTCAAATCATTGCCCCTCTTGGTAAAAGCCAGTGATATGCGGCCACGCTGGTAAAAAAATGTTGTCGGGGAGCATGCGCAGTAGCCGTTGTCGCCACTCTTACTTCTAGAGGCACGCTACTCGAAACTGATGTTGATATAGAAATAAATGTCCAGTGTTTGATTTAAAATTTCCACCTCACCACCAAACTTAAAAATGTCTTGGAGATGAAAAAGAAAGCTCAGATGCTGATTTAATGACTCTGGAATTTGAAAGGGCATAACGGTTTTATTTAAGTGAATTACAAAAATCATATTTTAGTCGGGTTTTACAGTCCAATGTTAGAAATTCTTTTTCAGAAAATTTGCTTACAAATTAAGGTGTGTCTTATAGTCTGTAGCATCTTATACTACATTAAAATGGTAACTGATATTTCAAAATGCATACCAAATATACCATTCTTCAGGCCCACAAGTTTTCACTGATGAAACCTTTATTTGCATAAAAATTAAAGTTTTCATGACTACATATTTAGTAGTTTTAATTTGAATCAATATATTTTTGTCCTACACAAAATATGGCTGTAATGGTATTTAAAAATATAACAATGTGCAATGGAAAAAAAGAAAAGGCTACTAAGAATTGAATTGAATTGAATTACATTTATTTTCCAGTTCGTGTGCTTAGTCTCGGGACTTGCTTATGAACTGTCGTCCAATATGACAGATAGCACAAGACAATACATCAAAGATTTTATTCCATCACAAAGACAGGAAATAACAGAAATACACCCAGGGCAAGGTGGGAATCGAACCCACGACCTCGTTACTGCGCGCAAGCAGCAGGCGGAAGCTGGTACTAAGACTGCTCGGCCACCGAGGCCCCACTAAGAATTTTTATCTTTATTTTATCACAACAATAGGAAAATTTTAAAATATATAAAAGATTTTTTTTGTCTGAGCTTTCAGGTTTTCATCTGCCAAAAAAATATTTTGACAAAGCAAAAAAAAAAAAAAAAACCTTCGATACTACGCCTTATTACAATTTTTGCTTTGACTTGAATTTCAGACTAACATTTTACTATAAACAGCAAGCTACTTTAGATTGTAGTATGACTCATAATTATTTCAGGAAATATGACATGAAAATAGTTTACAAATTCCTTTTTACTTTTAGTCAAAACCTGCGTTAATGCAGCTCCATCTTGTGATTCAACATATGAAAAAGTTTATCCTTTGGCAGATATAATTTGCTTAAATGAGGTTGAAGTGAGTATAGATGTTTGAGGCTTTTTTATCAGTATTATGTTTGGTAAAACACATTAAATTCTTAAAATTGAAATTCTAATTTTGTTCAGGATCTCACTTTGTACTCTGCATTTTTGTGAACAAAAATAACGAGTTCCTAATTATATTGCTCAAAATTGTTGTATACTGTAATTCTAAAGCTAGACAAAGTATAAATTTCCAGTCCTTAGCTATCAACAAAAGAACTTGTCCAAAAGTAAATTTTTTTAGAAAGTAAAAAAAAAACATTGGTAAAAAATCAAAATTATACTGAAACAATTGTAGAGTTTTTTGCTTATTTTTATCAGTGAAGTGTTTCTTACTTAGCATAGTGGGGTAATTTATGTTATATACCACTATTTCAGGAGGCTTAGTGTGTAATATACAGTAGAACCTCGCTATTTGTACACAATTCATTTCAGAAGACAGTTCGAATGGCAATTTGCACAAATGACAAATTAATTTTTCACATAAGAAACAATATAAATTGGATTAATCTGTTCCAGACCCACAGATGGTTGCTTTTTTAAACCTATGAAAAACAAATGTGCAGAACTGTACATGAAATTAAACATAATTAAAATTTTAGCTGCACTTTACTGGTACTGGGGTGAGCTGGTGGCATAAGTGAAATGTTGATGTTACTGTTCGGAAGAAGAGTCGCCTTCCATAAAAACATCAGGTAACATCCCCTTCGGGTGTTTTCTCCCTTTCTGCTGTTCTTTCTTTGTTCTGTCTTTTTGCACGAGAAGAATCTTGGGTTTCTTTCTCTAAAAACCTGTCCAATGTTGGCTGCCTTTGACGATTTTTCAGAATGTTTCTAAAGTGCTCAATAACATTGCCGTTCAACAAGTTGATGCTCCTGTTGACCACAGCTGTCTTATGATGCCATTTTTCCACCACGCTCTGTGTTTTCTCCCAGTGGTAACACAACTCTTTAATTTCTGCAAAGGAAATGCTTTCCTTACTACTTTTCTGCTCTGAAGAAAGTTCTTCAACCACTTCCTCTTGCTGCTCCCCTTAGAAAGTTAAAATTGTCAGTAAAATCTCAAAAAGTATTAAAATTTTTAAAAATCCAAAATGCCAAACAAATTATTTGCAGACGAGTTCAAGAAAGGCATAATTTCTCGATTTTTTTTTTTTTCTTTGAAAAAGCCAAACTGGCAACCCTGGCTCCTGGCGCCATCCAAATTGTGGAGCAAGCGTACGAATGACGAGTTTAATTTTACTTGAACAAGTTGGACGAATAATGAGTTGTACGAGTAGAGAGGCAGACGAATGGCAAGGTTCCATTGTATCTAGAGTGTAAGCATTGTCTCTGATGATAAATATTCCAACATAAATTAAACATTAAAGGTTTAATTAAATTTTAAAAGAATTAACCCTGTTTAAATTGAAAACCTCACGATTATTTAAAAACTTTTGAATTTTTTTGCAGTTTTAACCTAAATTTAATGTATTTTCCAAGCTTATTTTGAAAATAAATATACTAACTAACTCAGAGACGTAAATTACACTTTTTAAAAAGAAAGAGAAATACAAATACTCATTATAAGACGAATGATCAAAATGCTTTGTGCTAAAATGTAAGTACAAAGATAAACAACGTAAAAAAGCATGAAGTCTGAAGAACATGAAAATTATGTTAAGCGTAAAGAACTTGCACCTTCTTCTATTGCCCAGCATTGTTGGACTTTAGATCATTGTTTTGAATTTTCTTCTGCTAGAATTATCAGTAAATGCTCTTCGGTCTATGAACTTGATTTTTGGGAAGCTTATCACATTTGGAAAAATTCTCATTCTTTAGTAAATGATTTTTCCAGCACTCCATACTTTCCTTTCCTGACATTTGGAAACAATTTTTATAATTTTTCTTTCCTTTGGTGTTCTTTCCCGTCTTTTCCATGTTCGTTTCCCGCCTTTTCCAGTTCGTTTCCCGCCTTTTCCTCTTGGGCTCTGCTCCCGCCTTGTTCCTGTCCTCTGATTGGTCAATCGCTAATCCGACACATTTGGTATAAATCCCTGGTTGTCTCTCTGTTTCTTGCCTGTTCACTCTCAGCTTTCTAGCTGCGTGTTGAGCGTTTCTTTTTTGCACTGATGAAGAGGCTCCATTGTAGCTTCGAAATAGCTATTTGCGTTACTTTTTATTCTGAATTTGCTTTTTAAGTTGTTTTATCTTTGTACTTACAAATACTTATTGTCTGTAATTGCAAAAAAATAATATTCAAGGAGAGCAAAGCAATTCATAGTGTATATGAATACATAACATTCTAAGAAACAATGTAACCCTAGGGATTATATAAACCTTTCTAAAACATCTAACTTGTGCATGTTTTTTTTTTTTTCTTTAGGCTCACAACGCTACAAATTTTAACATTGAAACTGTAGAAGATGCTGCAGAAGCAATTCAAATTTTATTTCAGAAGGGTTGTTTAACTGTTATCTTGACTTTAGGTTCCAAAGGAGTTGTATTTCAAAATAAGAATGAAAATAAGTATACCCATGTACCTGCTAGAGTTGTTAAAGCTGTTGATACTACAGTGAGTATTTTTGCAAATACTTACCAAATGATATTTAGTCTCCTTTTTTATATATATAAGGTAAATGACCTGGTAGTGGACACAGTTAAGAAAATTTTCGTACTCTGTTACGTGGCAAAAATTTTTTCAAGGGACTTACATCAATATTTGCATATTTAGCTTAATCACCAACTATTTCTCTAAAAATTAATTAAATATAAAATGTCATTTGATAAAAAATTAGGATTTTTACGTCAAATTTACTAAACGCTTAATTTGTATCTATAGTGTACATTTATAAGACACACTAGTAGTGGACAGAAATGAACTTGGAGAAATAATTTTTAAAATGACTAAGGGACCATTCATAAATGATGTCACACTTTTCCCCCATATATCTTCCCCAAATCCCTAACCTTCTTATGGATCAGCTTTAGTAAAGAGCAGCAAATGTAACCGTTGTGGAGGCAGCTATTACTAAATATTATGATCCATGTACTTGCATAGATGCTCCACGCCAACTTTAGTTTTATTAACCAGCACTAGGAATCGTTCGCTATAGGTTCTGATAATTTCATTCAAGTTTAATGTTACATTCGCTTATTTTAGAAGCTTAAAGATCTAAGTGTCCACTACTAGAGCAGTTTGAATTACAAAGCAAAAGATGAAATATCCTTAAATGAACATAATTTTCTAAAGAATGGTGTTATTTTTACAATGTAAAAATATATAGGGATTTCTTAACATCAAAATTTAGTTTATATCAGAAAAGTCGTAGTTTATAGACCACTGCACTTGCTGTATACTACAGTCTAGCTTAAATTTTGTTACTGCCTTTGTTACATATATAACATCAATATTATTTATATAATTTTTAACGCTGTTACAGGGGGCTGGAGATTCTTTCATCGGAAGTCTTGTATATTATTTGTCTGAACATCCTCAACTGAGCACAGAAGAGGTTATTAAAAGATCATCTGAAATAGCAACAATAACTGTTTTAAAGAAGGGGACTCAGACGAGCTTTCCCGACAGAAAGGATCTTTCAGAAGATTTATTTAAATAATATGAAATATCTTCAATTGAAGACCTACTACCACACATGCTTAATTCTTGAAACAAAAAATGCTGTTATATACAATTGTGTGTTACTAGTGAGTGTTACCCTCTGGCTTTAAGTTTCTCCATTTTCAAGGAAAGTGTTATTCTAAATTTGAGTCAAAGGGAAATGTTAGAGTTTCAAATGATCTTATTAATGGGTTTCTTCTTTTGACACACTTGTGATTAATAATCGAGTTTCGCTCAGATCAACCCACAGTTGTGAATAACAGCTACTTCATAGCAAGAAAATATATTGACTGTAACAAATTAATTGCACTTTATAAAGTTTTAAATTTAATGACAATAACAAAATACTGTTTGTTGTAAATTTATTCAGTATTTTATTTAAAAATAAAGTATTTCTTAAATAATGAGTGAAATGTAGCAATCTATGTAGAATTACATTTTAAGTTAAGCCTCACAAAGTAATTTGGTTTAATATTTGTGCATTGCATAAATAAATATGCACTTTAAATTTGGAGAATGATTGTTCATGTTCAATATTTCATAAGTCTAGGTTTGGGGAAATAAAAATCCAGAATTCTGGCTATAATTGACAGCAATTGCTGTCAAGTGTTTTCTTCATACTGCACGAACAAGACAACTTTCCCAGGTCAGAATGGCTTTGTAGATAAAGTCCAAAGATGGCAAAGAATAAGGAAGATAGGGGTGTTGGCAGGCCCGACTTAGCCTAATTGGGGCCCGGGGCAAAAACTTATTTCGGGTACCCCTCTATTTTCCCAAAATGGAGTTTTCTGATTTTTAACTTTGTCATCTAGCTACAAAAAATTCGTACCCTTGTTGACATTAGGACGGAATTCAGCTACATTTTCGTAATTACGATGGTTCAATTAAGCAAATCAGAAGATGGTATATTTGTAAACATATCGCATTTTGTAGATGTAAAAATACAGGCGTATGTAAAAATACAGGCTTTTGATTGGCCAAATTTATCCGACGTGATTCGGAAAGTTTAGCTGAACTCCGCCCTAGAAAGAGATGGATTTACGAAGAATAGGATTTTTATGTTTATGGAATAGATTAATGAAGAAGCTAACATAAAACTGACTGATTTTAACACTGTAGCGATATTTTTCTTTAAAAATGTTCATTAAAAAAAACGTAATATAAACTTTATATTCTGTTTGGGACGAGATGTGGGGGCCCAGGGCAGTTGCCCTGTATGCTCCTGCCTTAATTAGGCCCTGGGTAGGGATTCAGCAATATTTGATTTGGAGATGCAAAACTCTCGTCGACCGAAGTAGAGTAGGCTCTTTAATTGATAAGTAATGAAACTTCTTACATGAGCTACAAAACATTCACTTGTTTTCTCATATTTTAAAGTTATTATTACAAATATTAACCACAATTTAATACATTTAAATTTTTTAGACTAGTCTTTGGAAGAAAGGAAGAAAAAAAGAATATTAATTTTGCAAATTTATATGTATATTAAAAAATTAATCAGCATATTGAAAACATATTTCTAGATGCAAATAAATATTCAATTTTATCTAATTCCAATTTAATCATATCTAAATCAATTTAATCATAATCTAATCAATTTAATCATATTAATACATTTTTGTCAAATTTAAAATTTTCTTTAAATAAGGTAAATATATATATATATAAATTCCAACCGTTTATACTCGGATAATCAATCATCACCTATATTTGCATGCAACATCACATTGTTGGATTATTTTCAATGGAATCGGTAATTTTATCAAGTTTTGGAGTTGTTTATTGCAGGAAAAGTTCTATACAATTTTCTTTCTTTAGCCACACTCAGTTATACACTGCTGTTTGTAAAAAATGCAACACCATGACGAAATCATCAGAATTAAACAAAATTTGCAGCAAATGTCAATTATAGGATGTTATGTAAAATAGTAAAGTTTCATAGCCACCACGCATGCATGGCGTCCTCTGCACTGGTGCAGACTCCTGAGAGCAGCGCCCTCTGAACTGGTGCTGAAGGTGTGAAAAAATGTTTTCTCCATTGTAATAATAATAATAACGAAGTTTCGTCTAGAACTATATGAGCCTACTTTCCCGTATACACTCCCCCAAATTCAAATTTATAATCTAGCTATCTCTCTCACTCTCTTTCTCATTTGGCTTTAGTTCTTAATTGCTTTAAATATACCTTTTTTCAACGGACAATACATATTCATTCACTCACTCATTCTTTCATTTATATGATTTCATAAAATGTGAATTGTGATAAGACTTTTCAGCTGATTTTCAAACAATTTTAACTATGCTAAAGAAAACGCCGTTTCAATTCTTTCTATATGAACTACAAATAAACCAGAAAGGTCATTTAGCCTTTAAAATTGTATAATTTATACCACAAATGGATTTTTAAAGTCAAATGCTACTAACATGCTGAAGAAGACAGTTTCAATTTCAATTACTAACAAAACAGAAAGGTCATTTAGCTTTGAAAATGAATAATTTATACAATAAATAGACTTTTAAAATAAAATGCTAAAAACATTTCTGTTTTATATAGGTTCTATAACTAAAATTTTAAATTTAAAATGCCCAATTTTCAGAAGCTGTAATTCAATACCACCGATATAATTTCCCCATACTGCTACTTAAATTGCAATTTCAAATATTGGATAATGAGTAGTTCTGGCAACATATGTTTCATAGAGCAATCTAAATAATTGAAATCTAATTAATTGAGTGGCATGTTTAGATTCACAGGAAATTAGACTAAACTTTTTTCTTCAACTCTTTTACCGAAACGTTAAAAATTTCTTTAAAAATTATGCATTGTGTTAGAACAATTCCATGTACAAATCTATTGATTTTTGTGACTGTACTTAATTTGCTTGAAAAAAATTTGAACTCTGAAAAAATAACAATGTTTCGGTGTAGAATCGGGTACCCCTTAGTTAG
This sequence comes from Octonoba sinensis, assembly GCA_038502835.1. Taxonomy (NCBI): domain Eukaryota; kingdom Metazoa; phylum Arthropoda; class Arachnida; order Araneae; family Uloboridae; genus Octonoba; species Octonoba sinensis. Next base: position 27,842,355 of record CM076603.1, read on the forward strand.
GTGTTATATTTTGGCGATAAAATTTTATCAAGAATTAATATTTGTTAAGATCATAAATGCCGGCTTTTGGTCAATGCAAATGAGGTCTTAAAGCAAAAATTTCGTGGTTAAAATCGACTTGGATAAATGCATTGAATTCTTATTTGCCAAAAATTAAAGAAAGGAACTACAAAGCGTAAATATAAAATATTTTATCATTCCATTTATAATTTTGGCAATATACAACTAATTTAAGAATACTAACTAGATATAAAACAAAACAACCATTACATTATAATTGTTATACCTTTTTCTGAGGAACGGTAAACTCCTGGGAGAGCCCACCGCTTTTCAAAATCGCCAATTTGGCATCCATTTCGCAGAACAATAGAAGCTGGGTTTTTATCGAGTCTGGGTTACCAAGATTGCGTACTTATCGCCAACGGGGTGGGCTCTCCTATGATCCAACCATGAAATCAATCACACGATTTTATATAAATTCAAACATCATGAAGTATACTCATAATATCATTATATTCCATCTGTTTTTCATACTCATCTTGTTTCAAACGATCTATGTTAGCCTGGAATCTTTGCTTGAGTGCTTGATTTTCAATGCTCATAATTTCCAGTTCTTGAGCCCGACGTTTAGCTTGCAAGTTTGAAATAGAATGCTCAAGTTCATCCAACTTTTCCATTAGAGCCATTCGTTCTTCTTCTGTTTTTTGTTCTTTCAACAACTGTCCTAAATTTTCTCCAGCAGTTGCAGATTCTAACTGCGATACAGCAATACTGTCATTTTCCGTACCATAATCTTGATCCTGAAATTGTTCTGAAACATCTGGACTCAACTGCATGCTCTTTGAGAGATCAACAATATCTTTTCCACTCTTTGCTTCTTCATATTCGGGTGCTTTATCCTGTTCTTCCACTTTAATACCAGATTTGACTTCACGTCTTTCACCAACATCAACGACGTTGACATCATCTTCTTCTGCACTCTCTTCAGAGCTGCTAAGCACTTCTCCAAATAAATCATACTCCGCAACATCTGCAGTCTGAGAGTTACTAAGCTCCCTTTCCTCAAGAGACAACTGCCCTTCATTTCCAAACTCTCTTTCATTACCTTTATTATCAACCTTTTCATCTTCTGCATTCACAACTTCGTACCTCACACTAATAGCTTCTGTGTCAGTTCTCAAAAGCCTCTTTACTTCCTTTTCAACATCAGGCAAATCAACATATTTCTTTTTCAAAGTTTTCCTAAACCTCCTTTTTCTTACATTTTTTAAAGGTGCTGTGATGCCGTGAGGTAACATGTATCGTTTGTCTTTGGCATCTTTATCTTTTTTCTTAGGCGAAACTTCTTCATCGCTCTTAGAAGCATCTCCTTCTGTAGCGACCATTATTTGGCAAATGTCAGCGGTTTTGTAAAATATTTTTCTGTCAAGTGTTTTACACGATTCTATAATCGAAGGCAAATCATATAATTTAGCAGGCAATGTCCATTTATCAAACTGAACTGTCGCGTGTCTCATATCATTTTCAATTTGAATTTTAAGTCTATCTTCCAAATTCATAACACCAGATTTCACCGCAGCTCTCAAGCTAGCAGCCGGAGTTGGAGGTAAACGCAAAATAAATTGATTTTCCAATTCAACAGGAGCATCAGCTCCAGACTTCCGAGACTCTTCCAGCATTTTTAAAGCGACATAAGAATTAGGACTTAGAAGAAAAGTGTTGCTTTAAGTAGTACAAGTTAAAAACATATGATATTTACTATATCAAGTTTCTATTACTTAATAGATCTGTAACTGTTCACTTGTTCGTACTAGAAAACAGAAACGCGTCGATCAGAAAGTGAAAAATATAATGTAAACAATTTGGCCGTGGCTATTGCACCGGTCTTCGGCAGAACATTCCCACCACTATTTTGCCGAGTTTTGAGCACGAACACCACCAATCAGAGCACGAGCTCGGTTCAAGAGTATTTATGCTATTTCACCGGTTTCTTTGATTGGTACGCAAAGAACAAGTAATGTTATACTATTCAACCGATCTGAACTGCATTCAGTTTTCGCCTAACTTTTCTAAAATAGCACCAGTTTTACTTTTTCAAATTCACAGGCTGAATTCCTATTTTCTCATAAGAAGAAAATCGAGACCTCAGTGAAATGGAACGAAACTGTGATTGGTCAAAATTTTGCTTGACACAGTAGCAAAATGAGTTTTATTTAACCGATTAATCGGTAAAATAGACACTCCAAAACATTTTACTTCAGTTCCGTTGCGTTATCACGTTCTGAAAAAAAAAAAAAAAAACAATAAATAAATAAGTGTCAAACAAGGAAACACACTTGGACGTTTCATAAACAGTGTTTCTTAAAAAAAATAATTAAAAAATTTAAAAAAAAAACGAAAGAAAAGAGATTATACTTTTCAGATTTCAGAAACACTTTTGGGGATAAGAGCGAACACTGTCACTAGTGACACTAAAAGATAGGAATTTATTTTGAAAATTTTCCAAGGAAAGGGTAACCAAACTCCCTTCTGCTTCCTCTATAACATAACCTCACTAGTGCATCCAGGTTTTCCTAGATCAGATCGTTTCTTTGGATCAACTGATGTTGCACGCACACGAGCGTCTATGTTTTAAGAGGGCAATAAAGAATCTCGAAATTGCATGGGTAGGAAGATTTCACAAAGTTTCCTGGGGAGAGCCCTCGAACCCCTGCCCCAGTAACGTTGACAAAAGATAGACTAAAACTTTTTTTATTTTTAAGACCGCAGTTTCGAAAATTTTCTTATGGAAGAACTTCTGAAACTCCTCCCTCCAACGTCCACAAAGAGCCTAAAATTGCGAAAAATTTCGGGGAAGCACCCCCGGACCCCCCCCCCCCCCCGCTCCAGAGGTAGCCTAAGACCAGTTACAAAAATTTAAGATGTAGAAGCCCCCCAAAAACACTCCCCTAAATATAGTCTAAAAATGCAACTACTGTATATAGTATATCAAGAATCTATCAATATATATAAAAAAATTCACATTATCATCATTTCTAGTCATATATATATAAAGGTAATGATTTTTAAGCTTCTCCTAATTCGTAACGTGCCCCCCCCCCTCCCCCGGAACAAAACGTCGGAAAGAAACACTGTTCATATTCAAAAGAAACATACAATAAAACACCTAAAATTTATTTTAGAAATAAAATAACTAGTCGTCGAGGTGTTTAATCAAAAATGAAAAACTATTTGCATTTCTTTTGCTACCTAGCGGCGATTCCAAAAACGTACTTAATAGTGGCTGGCAAATTTTAGAAGCTGCAGAGCCAATTTCATTGGTCAAAAAATGTTTTGAAAGAGCCATAATTACACTTTGATAAATATTTTATTATAATTTATTGGAATAATGAATGCCATATTATGCATAAATTTATGTAAAAAATGTATTTAAAAACAACTCTCCTGCAAGTCTCTCTCCTCCAGGCGAAGGTTCTCTCACCTGTTTTGTAAAATTTGTGACAATATTTAGAATGTATTATCGGTACCCACATGGCGTTGCCTGTAGTAAATTTGAAAAACGCCGCCTGCGGCGTTGTCTCATCTTAATAAGAGTATAAAAATATTGCTTGGGGGCTATTCTTGCTAAGAATATAAAAAACGTCCGATAGAAGCTCGGTTTCCGCAGAACACCGAAAGTGAAGCAACATTGGCTATGGTCAGTGTTTGGTAGGGTGACAACCTCTCGCGGCTGGTTGCTGCGTACCGCGTACGCTAAAGGGAGCTGGTGCACGTTGCATAGGTCGTAGCTCCAATGTCCTCCTAGTGAAACGATATCTCATCTGGGAGCTGGTTCAAAAAATTCAGAGACCTTTCAAAGGGGAGGAAATCGGACTCCTGCCTATAAAGGCCCCTGTCGACTCAGGAGCAGCGTACCCATTTTTAACTTAATCGAAATTCTAGAATTAAAAAGGCATTAATCTTATTTTTCCACAATATCGATCGGTTTTTAAATATTCAAATAAAAAAAGGGGGGGGGGGGTCAGAAATATCTGCAATACAACTTCCAAAATACACATTGGGCGGAAAAAGGGACGTTTGGATTGTTTAACGCTGATAGGGCAGCAATGCAGCCGCCCACTGCCACAATTGAGATTTTTTACCCTCTCCGCCCAAATGGTGGCATACGTAACTAAATTCGCGGTTACACACAAATCATTCAGTCTACCGCCAACCGCTGTTGTGTACTTGAGTTGTGGTATTTTTATCATGGCCAAAGTGGCTAAGTCTAGTATGTTTTACATAGTATATTTTTTCAGCAGGTTGAGCAGTTCGTCGAATGAAAAGATTGACATTCTAAAATAATTGAAAAACGTCTCTTCGTCGTTTCTGAAAAGAGGAAACAAAGTGCAGAAAGGCTTTAACTTAGGGTGACATACGTACTTGACTTCTAGGACAGTCCTCAAATTTGTATTTTTAATGCTTTGACCCCAAAAACACCATAACTACTTGGAAAGTCCCAAAATTAAAAAATTTCAATTGTTTAGTGCCAAATTCCTTCTAGCTTTGCAATTGGAAGTGTTTAAGACAGTAATTGTAAAACTTTAGATACTATTATGGCCATCACCTAATTGTAGCCATATAACAATTTCTAACCGCTGATAAACTGGGAAAATTAGCATACATTGCGTAGAAAGAAAGTTGGGATACCCTTTAAAATATATTAATGAGAGTAATTTTTATAATATAGGGTCCGTACCGAGATTTGAGAAAAAAGTAGGAACTCACTACAGACAAAAACAGCTATAAATGTACTTAACGGGCACACGAAAAATATTAGTTTAGAGCATTAGAGCTCTAAAGTGTATACAATACGTCTTGTTCCTTCCCCCTTTTTGAGAAAGAAGGTATGAACACAGTAAAATATCATCTAAATTTCACTCAACCGGAATTTTTTCCGATAGTATAGTATTTAATTTCCATTCCATGATAGTATAGTATTGATAAATACATAAAGAATTTTCCGATCGAATTTAAATACACAACTCTTGATTCTCCCTCTCATTATGTGATTTTCTCTTCAAAACGAATAAATCCTAAATGAAGAATAAATCACAAGAAATATACTTTTTGCAGCAAAAGAGATCTTGAAAAACATATGAAAAAAAAAGTACGATTTAGACAGTCCCAGACTTAATTTTCTTTGTTGAACGTCATGTGAATAATACAGCAGATGAAATTATGAGGCGTTCAGCCCACTTTAAAATAAAAAGCTACACTGTTACTATGGATCCATCTGGAATGGTGGGTATGGTAGAGGTCTTGTGGTTATTTCGCCATTGCGCAACCTTACTAGATTCGCAAAAAAAAAAACCCAAAAATATCTTTTGGGCAAGTTGAAATATTTTTTTTCGTTTTAGTAGCTGTATAATATAAAAATAACAACCCCAGACTAGTTTTTGAGTTTTCATATTTAACTTAACCCCCCCCCCCCCCATAATTTAATTAATATACCCAAAAAATATACTTTAGGCAAGCTAAATTTTTTTATGGCATATTCAATAAACAATTTGAAAAATACATGTCAATTCCCAGACGATTTGAACAGTTTTTAACGACCCGACGTGAATGAAGATTTTGTCTCCTCGGCCTGTGATTAAATCGCCTCTAGACCACGTAACTTGTTGAGTTTCGCGGTAGAAACCGGTTTTCTGTGACCAAAGCACTATGATGTGTGTGGCACATCTTTTCAGCGCAAGTGGTTTAGAATCACATTTGTGTAGTACATGTTAATTTTAAAAGTAATAAAATAAACATTTAACGTTGAGAATAAAACCTACTCCACTCCCCATATATCAATTTACCTAAAGTAGTAAAGAAAGAAAACTTAAAAAATACTTAAGTAATGAACATAAAAGTGCTTAATAAAATACTTTTTTGTGTGTTACTTCTCTAGCAAACAAGAAATAACACGTATTTCAATGATTTTTTAAAACTTTAAACGAGTATCATTAAAAAATCTTTAAATTAGGATTATATCAGAACAAAATGCAGTTATTAAAATTACTATTCTTTTATAAAATAGCTGAACAATTGACCTCAAACTTTCCCAGTACAGTAAAACCTGCCACATCCGGACGGCTCGGGGAACAAATATTTTTGAGTAAGCAAAAGTCAAAGTACTATTTCTTTCGAACTGTGCAACGGGCGAAAGAATTAGAACAAGAATTTATTTATTGCCTGTTAGTGTACATGAAGTATACAAAAGAAGCACGTCAAAATTAATTAATTTTAACGTCTATGTGCTTCAGCATAATCTCAGTCCTGTTTACAGCTACATATTTTGAAATGGTCTTGATATCCGGACCGGTCGGTCGCCACATTGATCCGGATGCGACAGGTTTTACTGTACTACAAAAAGAAAGGAAAGAAAAAAAAGGGAAGAGGGAGGTTGTAAAAAATTGTACTTGCAAACATTAACATTATTTTGCAAAAAAAAAAATTTTTTTTTTTTGGGGGGGGGGGGGGGGAAGCTGTGAGGAAACTATTTCTGATGTATTCAAATGCAAGAGGCAGATAAAAAGAAGCATGATAGACTTTTTTCAATTTAATTTTTATTTCAAAAGTACAGCTCACTAAAGTCCATTTATATGATTCCAATCTGAAAGAAAAAGACATCAATAAGTTTTAAAAATTAAACGCTTTCAGAACTAAATAAGTTTAAAATATAAAATAAACAGAATCATACTATATTAATAAAATAAATGGTGTTTATGAAGTCTTTATACATTGAGAAATATGATCCATTCCAATTCCTTTGTAAGAATGCTGGGAACACATAGAATAGACGTTCGATTCCGTGCACATGAATTATTGCATGTAATTAACGTAATGAATTTTTCTTTGATAGGGAGATTGATCATGGCTCTCAACCACTTTGGGTTCCACGGTCACCAGACCTTTTCGTACGAGATTTTATGAAATCCAAAGTAACAAACGAAGATTGGTAGCATTGAACAATTGAAACAGTAAATTATGGCTGCAGGAGTTAAAATCACACCAACAAACTTGCAAAAGTGGACCCAGAGTGTACTGAAAAAGTGTCAATGTGCCAAGACACTCAGAAAGGCCACATTGAACTTAGTGTTATATTATGTTGCATTTTCATGTAAACAACTTATATTTCAGAATAAACCCTGTTTAAGCAAAAATGTCTAGGGACATTATAAATAACTTGCATTTCACTAGAAGTTATTTTTAGGTCTGTTTTCTAGTCTCACAAAAATTAAGAACTTGAAAAAGGGAAGTCCTGTTTATATCATGAGTTGAAAAAGTAATTTAAAAGTTCTTAGTCAATTATCAGCTAAGTATTGTTGAATTACATTTTAAGCAATGTATTATAAAATTTGTTAAAATTACTAGTAATTTAATAACAGGAAAAACATTAAAAATTATGAAAGACAAGATTTAAGACACCACCTGTTTTTCTGCATTCCTCTCAGTTGTATGCAATTTTCAAAAGTATATTAAAATTAATGTAATTTAACTTCTATTTTGGCTTTTCTCACTGAGATGGATTTCTTGGAAATGGAAAAATTATTGCACTGTAGGTTTTACTTTCCTATTCTTTTAAATCAGTCTTTGTACTAATTATTACAGGCAGTTACGTCTTTTACTGCATGCGTATCCATACCAGCCAACACTTTGAGAAAAACATACAGTAGATTGCAATACACCACAATCTTGCATGCATTTTTTATTTTTTTTAGGGGAAAATGGGGAGTCTTAATACTAGGCAAAATTCCAGCCGAGTACTCGGCCATTACTGAGTAGTTGTAAAAATTTCGTCATTTTTTAAAAGTTTACTAATAGTAGATAAATTTGTAACTGATTAGTACAATAATATGCAAATATAAATATGTAATATGCAATAATTAAGAAAAATTGTGACATATATAAAATATTTTTACACAGCTTATATATTGGTAAAGTTCATATGCTAATTTGACTATTTTTTCCACTTTCTATACTTTGTTTGCCACAATTTGTTCATTTTGAACTGATTGATTTTGTATCTGAGGAGTAATGTGTTTCAATTTTAAATTAATGTATCTTAAATTATGTCATACTACATAGAAACTTGTGTTTTTTTTTACATTAATAATTTTGTATCTTAGGTTTTAAAAATAGAATTACACATAAAAAATATCACTTTATTATTAACTAGAAAAAAATAAAAAATGAAAAGAAAGTAAATAAAAATATACAGTGTCAATATAGACTTTTTTCCTTGGGTGCAGGGAGGGAGAGGGGAGGAGAAGATTATGAGGCATTTTACATTATTGAATGAATTTTTACTGCAACCAATAATCATTTTTGATAAACTGATTTTTATAAAGAGTTATAATGGTTTAAAGAATTCTATTTTGAAATTCTTACATTCCATTTCTTTCATTAGTTTATTTATTAGTTTTTATATATTATGTAGTTAAAATGTACGTTTTCATTTCAATATATACAAAATTCTTCATGTGCACATCAATACTCTTTTTTTATTCACAACTACTCGGTACTCGGCCAAAGTGCTACTCAGTACATCCCTACTTATAATGTCTAAAACTAAGTTTCTTGTGTACATTCATTTGTCAAAGAAATTTAATAGAAAACAATTGCTTTTTAAATTAAATTTAGTGATTTTTTCCCATAAAATTTCCTAGGGGTTTCCCCCCAAAATTTATAAAAACTAGGAGATTTAAAAAATAAACTGGTTGACCAGTAGAATATGATAATCCAGGAGTCTCCTGGAAAACCAGTGGAGTTGGCAGGTATGCCTATCCCATGCATACCCCTGTCCATGATGTAGCATTAGCATTTGCAAAACTTCTGCCATGTTTGTTGATGAGAAATAGAGAATGCATTTCCTTATTTGAATGTTCCTTTTTACATGTAAAATTTTAAATATTCTTACGCCCTAGGAAAAAAATCTTAAAATGAAAAAAAGTTCAATCAGGCAGAGCATCACTAATCTAATGCAAAAACTTATTTATGATTCAACCCTCTGAGATAAGTAAAGGATATTTTAATTATTGTTTTGATTATGCAAGCCTTCATAAAATCACATAGCTGCTTTCATGACCAAAAGTTGATGGGCCATTTCACAGTATTTTGTCCAAATGTAGAGTAGGCAACATGACACTTTTTTTGTTATAACTACGTAATTTACAGTTTAACTATCCCCAAATTTTATTTTCAAATGTGTGGAGCACATTATTTGAAAATAAAATTTACTGATAATTAAACTGTAAATTATGTAGTTATAACAAAATCAGTGTCATGTTGCGGACTCAACATTTTTAGAAAAGACTGTCAAATGGCCCTGATGTTTGATATACTATAATTTTTCCAAACCAGTTTTAAAATGCAAACACTTTTAGCCTATTTTTTTGAACATGCATGGAAACTGTTCAATTAAATTTTTTTCCCAACTAATGATGAAAACAATATATACAATGAAATAGATATAATCAGTAACAAACATCATATTCTTACTTTATTAGCAACATCTAATGCATCATAATCTGGAGCTAACCTTACATAAGCTTTCTTTTGCCCATCGGGTCTAAAAATAATAATTCAATTTGTAACAAAAATATTGATCTAGCAGTACCAATACATTTTATTCAGTAAAGTGACATTTAACAAAGAAAAAGATTAACAGGAAATTTTATAATGAATAAATACTAAACAACTGCAAAATAGCATGCATTAAGATTCAGGATTCATAAAGGAAAAAATAAATTAAGAAGTTGGAGAAAACTTTCAACTTGCACACAGCATGTGGAAGAAATTGTTTCGAAATTAGGTTAAACTATTTCTGTATTTCTAAAACAGTGCACAAAAGTTACTGCATACTTACAAACCTTGGAGGGAATAAACAGGATTTTCAATAACCACTCCCCCCACACAAAAACAATTAAACCAACTTACACAATTTTTTTTTTAAATGTTCATTATAGCAGTATGATAAAATTTTTATCATCAAACAGGGCGAGTAGCCACATTTTAGTTCAAAAAGTAAGCACTTTGTAAGCACATTTTCAGAAAAAAATAAACACATGTTTAAGTACACATATACATTACTTGCATAATTAAGAGGAAAACATGACTTGACAAAATTATATACTTCTAACAGAAATAGCTAACAAAAATGAGAAGAGAGGCTTTGCACTACATAAGGAAAACAAATAAGTTTTATTTAACAGATGCATTGCTTATAGAGCCTGTTTAATTGTAATATTAACTAAAAACACTGATCAAAAATATACAATAAAGTAACAAATTGCAGTTATTGCAGGTATTATTCTGATAATCTAGCAAAAAGATAAAATAAAGTAATAAATTGCAGTTATTGAAAGTAATATTCTGATTATCTAACTTAATATAATATATATATATATTCTTTATTGGGGGGGGGCAGTTTTTTATTTCCCCTGAACTTTGTGCAATTCTTTTTTCGGGGGGGGGGGGGGGGCTCCCCCCCCGAAGATGCAAATCCTTATGCAGTATTGCTGTAATCTAAAAAAGATTAATAATAAATGGCATATTAATAATCTATACTACTTAATATGATACCAAAATTCTTTAAGGGCATTATTTTTCACTGAATGTCATTGGGGGGGCTATGAGAGTGCAAATCCTCTACTGCAGAGGCTGAATCGTAAAAAACTATTTAAAATAATGGTAAACCATAATCAAATTAGATAGTACACAAGAACTAGGAACTTTTACTGAAGCGGATGCAATCAGATTTCACAGAAAGACGGGACTGACCCTTGAAAGCATATGAAAGACAATGCCAATTTTACTGCTAATTTGTAAAGTCGTAAACAAATATTAACGCATGCTGCTTCAAAAATTTTTTCATTTAAAGAAAAAAAGTTCCAAAGTTACTGAATATACTAACTGTTTCATATCACTATCAGGGAGGGGGAAAAAAAACTACCCAGATAAAATTTAAAAATAAAAAAAATAAAAGTAAAAAATTTGGTTTCGCACATAATTACTATCCTTGTCTACAGCAATCAATCAATAGAAACCTCATATTTTTAATACATTTGTACAAATTCAGGAAAAGCAATAAGTCAAGGGAAAACAAATCAACTTGTTTATTTTTATTTTAAAAAAAAACTTACCTTATTAGAGTGTTCACTTTCTGTACATCAATATTATACAACTTCTTCACTGCATTTCTTATCTGGGGCTTATTTGCTCTTTTATGAACAATAAATACCAATGTATTATTGTCTTCAATTTTTTTCATAGCCGATTCAGTTGTCAATGGATGTTTAATGGTTGACCACTGATCAAATCTATGGGAAAATTTTTTAAAATAAGATTAGGGGTAAACTTGTAGAGCAAATAATTCTGAACAATTAATTATATAAAGTTAATTCTATTAAGTTTTGAATAGGCAGGAATTTTTTTTTTTTAATTCATTGCAACAGACTAGCATTTCCTAAACAATGGTCAGAAACTAATTGTTGGCAGGTTGCAATAATGTTAATTCCCTGTTAAAAGAATTTACCAAATGAACACTAAGAATTATTTTTACGAGACAAAAATATTATGAAACAAGGCAAAGTTTAAAACATTGTTTTTAAAGTTAAAAAAAAATTTTGGGTTTGAAAAATTTGATTCATTTTTACAAAAAGAGTTAATTCTTTCATTAACAGGTCCCTGGGACCCAGATTATCGGTAGTCAAGATCAAGAAACATCTACTTAGTGGGATTCAGCAATCAGTTATGCCCATCTACGACTTCGTATGCCACCTCGAGTTTAGTGGGTTGCTGATTCGTGATTTTTTTTTTATAAATCTGATCTTTTAAAAAGACTTTAAGGACTTTGGATATTTATCATTTTACACTTTCAAAACACATAAAGTGGATCACGATTATTATGAATTGCAATATTAATTGTTGAATGATGAATTCTACTTTGATGTTAAGATGTCTGAAGAGTAAGAATACTGAAAAATGTTAAAAAAAAAAAAAAAAAAAAATTAGTTCTAAAGTTATGAAATATATAATGCTAGTATAATCTATGAAGTTTTGCTTGAAATAGAGGTTGAAATGCAACATATTTTATATTTATAACATTTTCTAACACTGAACAATTTTTAGAAATCTTTTAAAATCAATGTTTTTATAAATCACTGGATTTAAATCAACGAAACCTGGAGCAATAACCGATTTTTACATATTCATCAGGTTTTTAGACTACGGCAAATTTGGTGGGATTGAGTACATTCATCTTGCAGTACAAAAATTTACTGCAAAAGCAACAACTTGGGTTATATTTTGTCATACATGGCTGGCTGCTATTTTACCATTTTTGCCGGACACTGCTCATCAGAATAGCAGATTTATGAAGAAAATGTTCAGACAGAAAATTAAAAAAAAAAAACCCTACCGATAATTAATAAAAAGTGAACAAACTTTCAAAATGGACACCCATGTAAATGCTTCCCTCAATCTAAAATTCATTACAAGAAACCCTATCATATGCATTGCACTGTTATGATTTTTTCAACACAAATTTCAATAAATTCAATGCCATAGCTATAATACCTTGGCCTCCTAGGACAGCTTTTCCTGGGATATTTAGGCTTCCTCTTGAGTGTAAGAGTTTTAGGTCGTCGGAATTGTACGGTTGTTCTGATTTTCCTGGTTCTGGTACCATGAGCTCCCTTGACTACCTTTTTTCTAGCAACTAAAGCTTTAGCCTTTGCTTGAGCACCTCCAACTTTTTTACCCTTAGGTACAACCTTTTCTGTGCCTTTAGAGACAACTTTAGGGGCTGGTGCAGGAACATCTTTCTTTTCTTCCTTAGGTTTTTCAGTTTTAGCTGGCTTAGCAGCAGTTGCTGCAGCTTTAGTCGCTACAATGAAAAAATTAAATAAATCCACTGTAACATAAATTCAATTACAGTCATTCAGGGAAACTTGGCACTTCATATTTTAGAATATTTGAATTCAAATGAAATCGTAGAACACAATATTAAAATTATATGTATAGAAAGACTATAATACAGCTCTTTCCAAAGTGCGCTTCTGTTTTCTTATGATTTTTGCTTACAAATTACATACTATCATTCAACTGCGGATTAGTGTGTATATGAATAAAAATTTTTAAGTGATATTTCAAAAAAAAAAAAAATGCGAGATTTGATTATATTAATTTTACTAAGGTAAAATTTATTAGTTTTGGTGACTACCATTGACAATTTGTGGTATAACCCAAAAAATGTGTTAACAAAATTGTCTCCTGAAGATATTATTACTCCAGATAGTAATAGAAGGGTTCTTATGATATCAACTCTGTTAAATGCAAAAGTACTTGGCTATAAGAGTTAGATTTTAAAGTGATTTTTGTAATGGCTGTTTTAGTTAATCAAATACAGTTAAAGCAAGATCTTTCTGTTGCAAAAAAATCCGAATATATGGAATAAATTGATGAAAACATGTAGGGAGGTAAAATACTTTGCCTTTACACTTTTTTTATATATATTTTATGTAAAGTGCATCTTTTAAAACCCCATTAGCTTGAATTTGCATTGGCATCTAGTAGATGTCATGGGTTGCTTATAAGAGAAAAGCAAACATTCTTATTTGTGAGCTAATTAATATATATGCATCTGTAAAACAGACCTCTTTGAAACCTTGAAAATGGATGTGTCCACCTTTGCTATGTGTGTCAACTTAATGATTGTACTACACTTTACAAAGCAGAGCAGAGTAAAGAAAGTATTTTCTAGAATAGTAAACTCCCTTTTTGGAGAGGGGATGTAAATCAACTTTATGTTTTAAAAGGTTAAAAACAAGCATTTATAGATGTTTGAATACTGTAATATGCTTCAGAACGCTGTGGGAAAAATATTCAGCATAACAATCAGATAAATATCTTCATCATAAACATATTACAAATTTAAAGCAAATGCAACGTGCAAATAAAGTTATTTTTATGCTTTGTTTGGCTGATTTAATTTTCTTAGAAAGAATGAAATAAATATGCTAGTCTGTAATTTTTTTTTATCTACCATCTATCAAATTATTTCTATGCAAAATGATAGTTTGAACCAATACCTATAATCTTGAAGTGGGCACCAATTCAAGAATAGAGATTCAAGATAATTCACAAAAGTATATTCCAGAATCGAGAACTACATCTGCAACTCTTTTTCTCAAAAGAGGAAGGTTAATTAGATTTATTTTTTCTTAGGCAAAGTAAGAGCAATAAACTCCTAGGAGAGCCCACTGCTTCTCAAAATCGCCAATTTGGTGCAGAACGATAGAAGCTGGATTTCTATCGAATCTGGGTTACCAAGATTGCATACTAATCGCAAACCACGCCAATGGGTGGGCTCTCTTAAGATCCAACCAGTAAAAGCATTTAAAGAAGTTTGAAACTGTAATATGCTTCAGAACGCTGTGGGAAAAGTACTCATCATAACAATCAGAGCAATATCATCATCATAAACATATTACAGATTTAAAGCATAATGCAGCATTCAAACTTTATTTGGCGGAATTAATATTTCTCAGAAAGAATGAACAAATATGCTAGCTCACAACTTCCTTTTATTTAGGCTAAAAACTTCTATGTAACAGGATAGCTTGAACCAATAATAGATAATCTTGAAATGGACACCAATTCACCAAAGTATATTTTAGAATAGTGAGCTACAACTTCAAGATGCTTTCCTCAGAAGGGGGAGGTTAATTAGGTTTAATTTCTTTAGGAAAAGAAAAATCATTTATAGAAGCTTGAATACTGTAATATGCTTCAGAACGCTGTGGGAAAAATGTTCATCATAACAATCAGATCAATATCATCATCATCAACATATTACAAATTAAAAGTATATGCAGCATAGAAAAAAAAAAAAAAAAAAAAAAACCCAGAAGCATTTTTTGTTTAGGCTCATTTAACTTTTTTTAGAAAGAATAACTAAACATGAGACTTGTCTGTGTTACTCCTTATTTATCTACCTATTATTAACCAGCAACATGGAAGCGTGAACCTATAATCTTGAAACAAAAGAAAACAAGATTAAAATTTTACATTGCAGCTTGAACTTCAGGGGTCATGCCAGAGGAAATTCAGGTTCCTTTTCGGACCCATCACAAAATTTTGAGGTACCAAATCTTAGTTTTTACAAAATGTATTACAAATGCAAACATATTAAAATATTTTTTATCACTGTAAATATTGAATTTTCACAAAAATGTCTTTAAAAAAAAAAAAAAAAGTTAAAAATGCTGGACCGACACCTGCTCATTAACCACAAGGCAAAAACACTGCTACATTGTACTGGACAATGAAATCCTCTTGCAGACAGTTTTTCCATGCAACATTTTAAGTTTTTTTCTCAAGACACTGCAAGGGATGGTTGCGTATGCTAGAATCAGATTTCCCCCAGAACCTCAATCTCAGAAACGAGAGCATACCATGCTCATGAAGTTTTAAGTACAATGATAAAAAATTGGCAGTCTATTGAAGGATTTATGCATTAACATTGTGCACAAAATTTGAGGTTAAATTACAAAATTCCAAAAGATTGTTGCAAGCTGCTACATAACTTTTCGCCTTACTGTGTCTATATCTAAAATTTTAGTTCTCAAATTTTGCATAGGTATGGAATCAAGACATGAAAATGGAATTATATCGTTGCAAAATAATTATCAAGATGGACTTAAAACTTAAAATTAGGCATCAAATTATTACTTTTTTTTTTTTGGAAATGCTGCCAAAATTTAGTTAGTAAAAAAAATGAAAGCAGTTTCACACAGAAAGTTTGAATTACTGTAATATGCTTCAGAACGCTGTGGGAAAAGTACTCATCATAACAATCAGAGCAATATCATCATCATAAACATATTACAAATCCTAAGGATATCAAACAAGCAAATAAATAGCAGCACTAATTAATTTGGAGAAAACATGTAGTTTCATTTTCCTGCCCTACTAGATATTTTTTATTTTTACCATCCACTATATCTAGGCAATGTAATAGATTGCATCAATTTGATCTTGAAATGCAGAAAAAAGGTTTAAAAGGACAAGCTTGCAGCAAGCAATCAAGACTTTCATTTGAAATTAAAAAAAAAAAAAAAAAGAACGTGGGTTGTCAAAAATTTAAAAAAAATACTATTAGACTAAATTAGGGTTTAGAACGCGGCGGGATACATTACAATAATCAGAGCGATAGAAAGACATAAAATATAACATGACAAACAGCACAAAATGATAATATATTACTGTTTTTACTAGCCTATTAAGCCTAAAAACGTATTGTTTTAAATCTCACTGACAGAATTAATGACTTTTTGATACTTCAGACATGCTAAAACATTAATTAATTTTGAGCTAGATCGTACGAAATTAAGCAAATGCTCTTTGAGAAAATAACTTTTATAAGAAATAACCACATATGATTGGGATAAACCACGAGGCAGATTGACTACAGTGCGCTATAGTACCAATTAGGGAATGCAACAAATCAAGTGTTAAAAATATTACAAGTCTCTATAATAAGGATTATTTTATAAAAGAAAAATATTTTTTTTTCAAAAAAAGAAAGTATACAGTACGTTTATCTGCTCCTTTTTTGGATTTCGGTCCCATTTTTACACCACCGCGTCTTTACCACGTTTTACGAATCCGATTATAGTGGTGATGCCAATCTCTATTTAAAAGTGTAATTTTAGAGAAAAAAAAATCTTTTTAGGGGGGAGGGGTAAAGTAGTATTTTGCTTTTTAAAATAGCATCAAAAGCTATTGAAATTTTTTAAATTTCAATTAAGTCATGTTTTCCCAATCATATCTGTAGATAATTACTAATGTTGTCTTTCGAATAAATAATTTTTTTTTCGGTTTTCGAATTACTTAATCAGCTTAACAAAATATCCTATTATAACTCTCTATTTTGTTTCATCTTTTTCTACCTCTATTTTACAAACTAACTTTTTTTTTAGTACATGGCGCCAGTTTTACAACAATATTATGTTTATCAGTAGGCCTATGGCAACACTTGCGTTTTCCGTTCTCCATTTGCGTGAAGCACGTTTTCGTGTTATTGAAATTTTGGCTTTTGTGATTAAAAGTCCCTGTTTTGTATTAAGTCATCATGCCACAAATGAGTGTGTCGGAAGTTTTATCTATTGAGGAAGTTGAAAAAACCGAAGGTGACCATAAATCTGGCACAGAATCTGAAAGTGATGAATCTTCACCAGAAGGAGATGAGGGAGACAATGCAGCCCAATCAAGTACAAGTCAGATGGCTCAAATGGCTGGTTTAAGCGAAGAATTGGTTAGTAAAGCTAAACAAAGTCGTGGCGAAAAAAAAGCAAGAAAATTGATGTCAAAGCTTGGCTTGAAACAAGTACAAGGTGTTTGCCGAGTGACCATCCGGAAGTCTAAAAATATATTGTTTGTGATCACTAAGCCTGATGTCTATAAAAGTCCTGCTGGCGATACTTACATCGTGTTTGGAGAAGCCAAAATTGAAGATTTAAGTCAGCAAGCCCAAATGGCTGCGGCTGAAAAATTTAAAGCCCCTGAAGGCGCCGGTCTGGCCGGTGACGGCCCGTCACAAACCATTGCATCTCAATCCATCGAAGAGGAGTCTGAGGAGGAGGGTGAAATTGATGATTCTGGGGTCGAAAGCAAAGATATCGAGCTTGTCATGTCGCAGGCTAATGTTTCTCGCGGTAAAGCGATTAAAGCTCTCCGAAATAATAGCAATGATATTGTGAATGCTATTATGGAATTGACTATGTAACTTTAAATGTTTTGAAAAGGAGTTATGGCTTCAGCTCCATGTCTGACATTCAATCCGTTGTTATTCGATCTATTTCAGTAATATTCTAAGCCAATTCGTGTGTATAAACTTAATTTTCACCTGTTAAATAAAAAATATTACAGGGTTCCTTCTATGCATGTTTAATTAGTAAACTTCTGAAGTACTGTTGTTAAAATGCATAATGATAACAACAACAAAAAAAAAACTCATTCTCCATCATAATTAACTATTGCTAGCTTTTGGGGCAAATGCCGAGTATAAAATACAATATTACAACTAAAAGGCCATAATAACAGCCATCTCACAAAAATTGAAATTTTTAGCACTAGAATATTTTAACACAGGCGTTCTACCACTTGTTTTGAATTTTAACATAGGCGTACCCCCACTTTTTGATGTTCGTATATTAAGGCGTTCCCCAGGACTACACCACTGATGACATCTTTAATATTATAGTAGATATCTATATTTTTTAGGTTAAATTTTTGAAATTAGAGTGATTTTTTTAAACATAATATGCATGCATTCTTTTTTAATAGCTTATGATTTAATTTTAATATTTAATGAAACATGTAGTATGTTTAATTTTCAAAACTTTATTGCATTAAAAATTAGGCGTTTAAATTATTGTTTCAAGTAAAAGCAAAACTTTATATCTTTCACTTTTCCTTCATATTCTTACATCAATGTTTATTTTGCATTTACAAAATTATATAATAAGCCTTTCTTTTTTGTACACCTATTATAAATACTTATTAAAAAGACTGATATGAAATGCAAGTCTTAATGCTACAAAGTAAAAACTAAATATCAACATAAAATTAAGCAAACATTGAATGACATACAATCTTAAAAAATTTACGCCACACCAATTTACAGATAGGAATGCTAGGTAATCTGTAGGTCCATAGTACTATTTCCAAGTTCCAAGCCTGCTTGTTTAGCAAAATACTAGTTCACAGTTGGTCAGCATCGATGTGCAACAAAATAACTAGAATAACCCTCTTTTTGTTTACTGTTTTGTTATAGAAATGTTGCTTGTGTACAATTTGTGGAGAGATGGTTGAAGCACTTGGTATGAAAAAATGAGGAAACTACTGTGGTACTCTCAATATGTAGCTAAAACAAAAAATATGGGAGCATAGGAGGGGTCTCGCCATAGGAAATTTGGGTACGTTCTCAAAATTTCAATTATTTAAAACTGACCTTTCACAAAGTTCAATTCAATCAAAATGGACCCTTCACAAAATTCCAAGCTTCTAAATCGTAAGTTTTACACCATTATTTGTTGAAAAAGCTGCAAATAGAAATAAAATATGTCATCAATATATCGCTGGTTCAAAATTAAAACGACACTTCTGCAAATCACACAACTTTTCCAGCAAGCGTTTTTAAAGTTTTTTTTAGCAAAAAAAAAATTATCTCAGTGGAATCATAACCCATTTATATTTTGTTTGCGTTAAATAATTTTTTATAATTTTTACTATGAATCTACTTTGTAATGTTAAATCGTAAAAAAAAAACTATTTTTGCAGAAGTGTTGTTTTAATTTTGAACCAGCAATATGTTTAAATTAACTATCTCCATAAAAAATGGACCGTGTTAAAAAATGCTGGATCGACTGGATGTGTAAATCCTCGATTAAGTACCTCCACCTTGACTTACAAACCTATTTTTTTTTGGAAAAAAAGTAGTGATAGTTTTTGGGATTATATGGTATGTTATAAAACCTTTTGAAAATTCTCTTCTGTGTGAAAGAAACATAAAAAAAAGAAAAGAAACTACATTAGAAATGACATGCTTTATGCAGGACTATGATCCTAACACTGGTGTACTGAAAGGGGGGGACTCTTTATTTTAAAGAAAGTCCCCTCCCACATTTTTACAATTTTAACGCAAGCGTCCCCCCATTTTTTGATTTCGATGACATTGTTCGTATATGTAATGTCCCCCGAACTTATTTTACAGGAATACACCTCTGGATCCTAAACACACTACCTATAATGTGAAGCTATGGCTGCTTTATAATACAGTCGAGTCCCAAAAACTCTGCCTAATGTGGGCCGAGTTATCGGGAATAAAATTAAGTATAAGTATTTCTGCAGAAAGAACAATATTGTACTTGCATGTATCGATTGCTTGAAAATGCAACAAAGAATAAAATGCCCAAATATCCTTGAAGAAAGGGAACCTACTTTAAGAAAGCATAGAGCCTTTACTACATGAAAATGAATATCGGTGAATATACAGTGTGCAGTAGTTTACCTGATAAGACGGACCACAGAAAAATACTGTATGAAGGCATAAACAGAGGCGTAGCTAGGGTTTTCAGCGCCCAGGGAAAACTGAAGATTTTGTGCCCCTGGAGGCCCCTAAAGGCAATTACAAAAACTTTTATGCTTCCTAAATGATAAATAGCTCTAAAAAGCAGCCCTTTAAACTTTCATTTTTATTAGCGACCATTCACTTCTAAAGGAAAAATGGGACATTGGCTTCTCAAAATTATTGGGTTGGAGGGAAAGTTCTGTCGTATTTTAAATACGCAGGTGATTTGTCTTGTAAATAAAAAAACATCTGGCTAGTGAGTCATTTGGATATTTTTTTTTAGCTTCTGTATAATATAAAATGAGTCCTTTTTTACCGTTGAATTCCAAAAGGAAGCAACGCACCGGTTGCATGTAAAAATTGATGTGAGGTATTTGGAAAAGTTATTGTAAACATTCGTACTTGTCAAAGATGGTTTAGCAAATTTCGTTCCGGGGATCTGAGCCTACAGGAAATCGATCGATATGGACGACCATCCACGATCAATAATGATGTTTTGCGATCCATGTTGGAAAATAATCCACATTTAACAAGTCGAAAAATTGCAGAGGAGTTTGGCATTCATCATACAACTGTTGGATATCACATTAAATCTCTTGGATTTGTGTTAAAGCAAAGTTTGGGTTCCAAATGAATTAACGAAAAATATTTTCTTTAAAATACGACAGAACTTTCCCTCCAACCCAATCTGTGTCCGATTTCCCATACACTCCTGTTCTACATTGGTCATTCCCGATATGGTTTCCCACGTTTTTGTTGAACATATTCACACCTCTAGTTCGAATAATTTTCTTTTCAAATTTAAAAATAAAATAAATTAACATTAATTTGGCACCCCTTGATGCTGCGCCCAGGGACAGCTATCCCTCTGTGCCCCCACCTAGCTAAGCCTCTGGGTATAAAGCTGTCCTTAAGGAAAATTTAGTTGACTTTGTAAAAAACTGGCTACTTTTTTGTGTCTTGCCAGGATTTGGCGGTGTAGTCAAGTTATCTGGACTGCCGGATTTTTGTGTGTGTGGTATTCAGTTGCCTTCTCCTCCACATTTGCAGCTATGGAGTATTTATAGCAGATTTACAAAACATGACACAACCCCAATGGGTATGTTTAAAAAAGCCATTATGACACTATAGAACAAAATTTGTAAACTGGTCATCTATGCCAGTGGTTCCCAGAGTGGTCTGTATGGACCCCCAGGCAGGGCTGTCAAGAGGTAAATTCCGTTGGGGTTGATTTTACCGACTAATACACTGTAAAAGAATTGTTTTAAGACTAGGTTTATGAAATAAAAGGAAAACTAATAATTACATTTTTTAAAAGTATATGTCTTCTGGCTTCAAAACATTTGTTACAGCAGTTTAACAATGGTTCGATTGCCTGTTCCAACTTATATTGTGGGTCTCCCTCTAAAGCTCGTATTGAAGCTGCTTTTACACAGAGTGTCAAAGAATTTTTCAAACTGTAGCTGGAACCAAGTTTACAGTGGCGCTGTCTATGTTATCGAGTATTTGTGAAAGTTCTCAACTATCACCGATCCACTGCCAAAACCTCGTTCATTTCTTTACTTTTTTTTTTTACTTTGATGACATTTGCACTATACAAACAGCTTCAACTTCAACATAAGCTTTAGAGGCAGTGCCACAATGGAGCTGAAACATATTCGAATTGTTGTTAAACCGATGTAACAAGTGAATTGCAGCCGAAAGAGCTTAAAAATACTTTGAAAAATATAATTACAGTGGAACCTCGCTATTCATACAGAATTTGTTCCATGAGGCTGTTTGAATTGCGATTTGTACGAATGGAGAATTTTTTTTTCACATAAGATGCAATGCAAATGGGAATTATCCATTCCAGACCCATAGATGGTTGCTATTTTAAACCTATGAAAAACAAATGTACAGTACTGTACATGAAATTATACATATATAAAAATTGAACTGCACTTTACCCTTTACTGGTACTGAGGTGAGTTGATGGCATAAGTGGAATGTTGAGAGGAGGAAGAGAAAGGTTGATGTTACTGTTTCGAAGAGGAGTCACCTTCCATAAAAAACATAAGGTAACATCCCCTGCTGGTGTTTTCTACCTTTCTGCTGTTCTTTCTTTTTTGCATCAGAATCTTGGGCTTCTTTCTCTAAAAACCTGTCTAATGTTGTCTCTGTCTGCTTTTGACGATTTTTCAGAATTTTCCTACGATGGTTAATAACATTGTTGTTGAACAAGTTGATGCTCTTGTTGATCACAGCAGTGTTAGGATTCCATGTTTCCACCACTCTCTGTATTTTCTCCCCAGTGGTAACTCAGCTCTTTAACTTTTGCAAAGGAAATGCTTTCCTTACTACTTTCCTCCTCTGAAGAAAGTTCTTCAACCACTTCCTCTTGCTGCTCCCCTTAGAAAGTTAAAATTGTCAGTAAAATCTCAAAAAGTTTTAAAAATTTTAAAAAAAAATCCAAAACGCCAAACAAATTATTTCCAGACCAGTTCAAAAAGAGCATAATTTCTCAAATTTTTTCTTAAAAAAAGCCAAACTGGCAACCCCGACTCCTTGGGCCGTCCAAATTGCGTACGAATGACGAGTCGAATTTTACTTGAATAGGTTGGACGAATAACGAGTTGCACGAGTAAAGAGGTGGACAAATGGTGGGGTTCCACTGTACTAGTTTTTGTTTTATTTTATAAACCTAGTCTTAAAAATTCTTCGACACACTGTGTATACATAGAGAGAGACGGAGAGAAAAGCAAATGTATATAATTGAAAAAAAAAAGCTTCTGCAAAATGAGCTAATGTAAGTTTTTTTCTTCCCAAATGAATAGGAAAAATCAAAAATGCCCAATTCTATAATATTGGTCAACAGGGTGAAATTAACGCATCGTGAGGACATTGGAGAAATTGTTCGTATGAGCAATATGAAGTCTTTAAAATGAAAAGAAATTTCTGTAATGCATGACAACACAAATATTCATTTCTTTTTTTCCTTTCAAAGGTTTACACACATAAATATCTGCATATATGCACATAATTATTTTTTTACTCAATGATTCTATAAATCTGGAATTGGTTCCAAAAGTCAAACATGCCGATTTTATCTGAATTTGCCAAGTGAACAAAATCACCAATTTATGACTTCAAAATGTCATGTTACTCGAAGCTAATAAATCTCACTAAAAAGTAAGAAGAAATGTAAGTTTGTGTAAATATGTTGACATTTTTCATTTTTTATAGTGGCAAACTTTTAAATTCGAAAGTACTGAACATACCGACTCCAGTTGATTTTGAGGACTGGATGAAGTCGATGCAGGCAAGCCCCCCCCCCCCCCCTCAGCTCCCAGGAGTCTGGTAATTAATATTTACAACGATTCAGGTAAAGGCATGCTTCATACTTTGTATGTTGCCATTCAATGCATCTTTCTAAAACATTTAATGAAATTGGTATTAAAAGCAAAGGATTTGGGTAAGGATTGCAATAAATAAATATATATATACTCGACTATTTGCTACATGTTTGTATGCTGACTTTTTAGAAAAGCAGAAGTTCAGTTTTCTTGGAAGTAAACTGAGGTTAAATATAAAAACGAAAAAAAATTTTTTGTTTGTTTCCAAAAATATATTTTACTTCACTTTACTTATTAACTTAGCTTTTAAAAGTGTTGCTGCTTTGCATCTGAAGTATCATTTAACTGCTATTTTTTAATGTGTTTTTTTTTGTTTTGTTTTTTCTTTCAAAAGATGAACTGTTTCAGAAATGTTTATTTTTTTCAATGCTTTTGCAAGCAATCGGTTGCTATTGTTTATCCATATAACGAAAATGAAAGCATGAGATGTCAACGCCGTATCCATATTTTTTTTTTTGGGGGGGGGGGGGGTGGATGCTGACTTTGACACACTTATGCTAAGGAAACTTTCAGGGAAGAATATATGTTACATTGAGAAAAATTCTGCAATTTGGGGGGAGGCGTGCTCCCCTTCTCTGGATACGACCTTGTGAAATGCTTAAGATTTTGAATTGTATCATTCCATTACAAGAAATATATTTGAAAAATTGATACATTGTAAAGTTGCCAGAAATATTTAAATAATTGTTTCTGTCCTAGCATGAAATAGGAAAGGAAAGTATGAAAGAATATACTAAAAACATATTTATTTACAACAATATTTATAAAAATACAAGTCTACATTTTTCAGCTCTTTGCTTCCGCAGAACTTGTGCTCTCTACTTTTGACTCATTTTCACCTATGAAACTGCGAACAATTTGTGAAGGAACTGCTTGAAGAACTTTGCGTGAAAGTCTCATATTTCCACTAGCAGGATCCCGACCAAAATATTTTACTTGAATTTCTTGACCAATCTCCAACCCTAAGGCAGATGGATGACTAATCTAAAGAAAAATGCATAAATAAATAAAGTTTTGAAATTGATAATAATATGATAAACATAATCACATTGGTTGAAATATACCCAGTAGCAGCAGCCTCTATATTGATCTGCAATGCCATGGAAAAATTCTGAAATTTATCAGCAGATATATTTGTATACGTTGGCAAGCTTTAAAAGGCCTGAATGCTACTGTAACTGCAAGAGTGGCTGTGAAGCGCCGGTAGTCAAACCAAGATCTTTTTGGCAGTAGTCTCGTTCTTTACCGCTTTCCCAAAAGGCACGCTCCCTGAGCAGGGGCAAAGATGGCTATTTGAAGCACTGACCCACACCGCTACACTACAATACTATGCCCTTTAAAAATTCTCCAACAAAACTTGAAAGCCCCAATAAAACTGGGAAAAAACCGAAGGTTGGGTTTTTCAGAAAAAAACCCATTCTTTTTTTTCAACCATAAATAAGGTGTTCAGTAGGAATTTGGACGACTGCGCTGAGCAGGCCTGAATCTAGTTATGCTAAGTCAATGATTAGTTATTACAACTGCGGATACAGGATTTTGCTGGTGTAGGGGTTATTCTTTCGTGCTTTTACTGATTTTCGGATGATTTTTGTTACACAGCAAGTAGCAGTTCATCTGTGCCACTGAAATTTTTGGGAGGATTGTTTTCATGGATTTTTGGAGAAGTCATCGCTTGGGGGATCCCGTAGTTGTTAGGAGGTGTGCCATTGCTCCTGGGGGTAGGCACCCTTGTTCCTGGGGGACAATTGCTCCCCTTTCTTTCCCGCTGTATTTGCGGCAGTGGCATTATTTATGAAATATATTGCTATTGGATGGATAGTTACAATTTATCCATTTAAGTAAAAGGAGTGTGTTTGGTTTTTCTAGTGGGGTGTAACAGTAAAGTAAGGAATGTAAAACTTTGAACAAGGGTGTATTTTCCTTTTACAATTTTTAACTGTAAATTTGATTATAAAAAAAGCATTATATTTTGCTGTGTTTTAGGTTCATTCCAAAACCTTTAGAATTATTCACCTTTGGAGACATTTTTGCATAAAAATTATCCAATTTCTTATGTAACTTTTTACATAGTACAGTAATACATAACTTACATTATACCTCTGAAGGTAAGTTGCATTCCATTATAATGATGAAAATTTTATTAAATAAATTAATTTTGCTTGTTTTGAATTGAGCAGATGTTTATTACCCCCATACCTTAAAACTCATCATGCTAATTCAAAATAATAATAAATTCTGCAACATTCTTGCTTTCATTGATTTTTGTTAAAAAATTATTTAAATTAATAGTTCGAATCATCTGATTTAAATTATATACAGCCTGATAAATATTAGGAACATATTTTTCAAAAAAAAAAAAAAAATCTCAGAAACATATTACTACAATCAAGAACATATTAAAGCTTACAAAATATGAGCAAGTTCCAAAACATACCACTTCCTGTGTACTTTGTTTGGAACCAAAATTATGTTATAAGTAGTAATACATAAAACAAACACTGGTGTTTTGTACATTTTCTTTGTTTTTATTAACTTCTTTATGGAAGAGGAAAATATATAGTACGGATTAAATCCTAAGTATAAGTATTTTATTAATGGCTTTAATATAATGTTAATAGTGTCAGTGGATATACAAAATATTACTTATTGAAAAAAAGAAAGAAATGCACTTACTTTCCTTTGATCTAATTGAGAGTTATGCAATAGAGTAGGTTTCATACTTGGATATAATGTGACCATAACACCAGTTTCTCTAAAACATTCAAACAAATTTCACATTTACTGTTGGAAAAAGATAGGAAATGAAAATAACAGTAACAAAGTAAGAGTGAAATAAATTATTTTAGCTACCTTAACTCCACAATATTTGCTTTGTATATAGCTCCAAATTCAAGCTCTGGTGCTCTCTAGAATACAATCAGAAAGTAAGAAAATATAAAAAATCTTCTGAAAGAGCATGCAGTACACACACCCATATATAAAGAGTAATATAGATGACTAAGAGATTTTTAAAGGTTAATAACTTATATAGTTTTTTAATCATCATTTTTTAACCTTGTGTTTGCTGACAAAGTGTATGATTTTAAGTTTGTATTATGTTATATTCTTTTCTTCGTTTATTTTATTATTATTATTTTACTATTTTGCAATTCTGCACTCTGCGATTTTTCACTCTTTCTAAGTACAAAAGATAGAAACACATGCATATTAAAAAGGAAAAAAAAAATTCTTGTTAATATTACTCACTTTAACATTTTAATTTTACATTGCAAATGCACACACACATATACACTATCTACCAAAAAGTATTTGGACACTTTGAATTTTTGACATTAAAAAAAAATTCTGAAGAAATATTAAACTTGTTGTTCTGTATTTTGTACCATGGAAAGAACATACTTTAACTCGTATTTAAGAAATAAAATTCAGGCTTAGGGCAATTAGGGGGCGGCCAAAAAAAATAGAAGAAAAAAAAAAACACTTTTGAACATCTTGTATCAGAAAATGATCGAAATGTCCTGTAACTTTCGCAAAACATTTAAAATTATATTTGCAATGCTTACACTCGCTTTCATCAGAATAGCAGTAATATTCATGAAGATATGGGCATTTGTTTTGAATATTTGAAATTTTTTCGCAAATGTTTTGCTTATAACTCGCTAAAAGTTCTATCTCCCATTACATGAACCTTGTAGACAACTTGACAAAATAAAAAGTAAGTATGGCACCAAAACGTGGGGAAAATGTAATAAATAGTCGATGAGATTTGAGCAGTTTTATTAAAACAAATGTGATTGCGCACGAAAGATATTAATTATTTTTTTAATAATTTGGTAGTGAGATCTATGGAGCAACTAAGTTTCAGTTGAATATTGATATTTTTCAAAAAGATATAGATTGTACAGTGAGCCGTATTTAGCAAGTTCTCAAATTGGAGAAAAAAGATAAGGGGTTTTCCACAAATTTTTATATTGCATGATAATTTTGGCAAAGTAAACAACAGCATTCAAATTCAGACTCCATAAACAAAAATAATCTAATGCAATTTAATTCAGTTTAACATATGTCAATTTTCCAATTTATCATGCAATATAAAAATTTGTGGAAATCCCCTTATCATATTTCGCCAAGCTCATCTTCCTTTGAGAGCTTGCTAAATAAGGCTCACTGTATGGTGTATATCTCTTTGAAAAATATCAATAGTCAACTGACACTTTTACATAAGTTGCTCCATAGATCTCACTACCAAAATATTTAAAAAAATAATTAATATCTTTCGCGCATGCGCAATCACATTTGTTTTAATAAAACTGATCAAATCTCATGGACTATTTGTTACATTTTCCCTACGTTTTGATACCATACTTACTTTTTATTTTGTCAAATTTTCTGCAAGTTTGATGTAATTTGAGATAGAATTTAGCGAGTTATAAGCAAAACATTTGCAAAAGTTTTCGAATATTTAAAACAAATGCCCATATCTTCATGAATATTATTGCTCTTCTGACGAAAGCGGTAGTAAGCATTGCGTATATAATTAAAAATGTTTTGCGAAAGTTACAGGACATTTCGATCATTTTCTGATACAAGATGTTCAAAAGTGTTTTTTTTTTCTTCTTTAATTTTTTGACCGCCCCCTAATTGCCCCTAAGCCTGAATTCTGTTTCCTAAATTGAGTTTAAGTATGTGCTTTCCATGGTACAAAGTACAAAACAGCAAGTTTAATATTTCTTCAGGCTTAAAAAGAAATGTCTAAAATTCAAAGGGTCCAAATACATTTTGGTAGATAGTGCATATATACATCTTGTTTTCTTGTAAATTTTGTTTTACTGTACATATTTTTTTACCCTTTTTTAGGAATTTACAAGTTTTGATAAAAATTCGGTAGGCTCCCAAACAAATTGGGAAAGTTGGCAGCTATGTAATAGAATTTTAACGGAAAACCAGTTCTTAGCATTTTTTGTACTGTCCTGAAAAAATATGTTTTTGCCATTAAAAGTAAAGATCCATTGCTGTTTACAACTGTTTGATTCAATATTTTTTACATTCACACAAGGATGCTCAAATTCAATAGAGTGCAAAAATAGTGACTTTAATGCCAAGCAAAGTTTTTTACCTCTTCTGTCAAAAGCTGGTCAATAATTTCTTTTGCTTCAGACATAGCTGCAGCATTAGGAGCAAAGACAGAAAACACACCATTTTCAATAGATGTAAGCTGAACTCCTACAAGATACATAAATTTTATCACAATCACATTGAATTGGTTATTGTGGTCAATGATGACATCATTGATAAAAAAGGATTCTTGGTCAAACCAATTTTCAATACCAATCATCCTAAACCACCGTTTCTCAACCTTTTCAAAATGGCAAAACCTCCTTAAAAGCAGGAAAAAATGCAGAAAAAGCCTTTCGACCCCTTTGATGCAGTGTTTTCTTTGCACAACATTGAATTTTGTAAAATTTGATCACAATTTAAGGTATTTTGTATAATAAAAAGATTTTTTTACTTTTTTTGGTCAATTTTACTTGATTACGACCCTCTTAGGGGTCATGCCTAGGTACGCAACCTTGGTAGGGTCTGGGTCCTGCTTAGGTACGAAATCTAGGTCCAGACACATGTTAAGAAACGATGACCTAAACTATACCAACCTAAGTATATCAATATTGAAGAATGATGAGGAAAAATATAGAAGTGTTTGAAGAAGCCTGTCAATAAATCAAAACATTTCATTTACACCTCCCCCCCCCCAAAAAAAGAAGACATTGATTGAAATAGAAAAAAATGATTAAAACATTAGACATACTGTTAACTTATGCTGACTAGCTTTTGTGATTCATTTGACAGATTTTTCACCTAACATGAATATTTCCCCATTAATGGATAATGTCTTACAAGAGTATTTAATGATTCTGTAACCAATACTCATTTTTTAAAATGTTTTGCACAAATTTCCAACTTATAGTGCCTATTTTAGACCGTGTGACTAGTTAAAACTTCAATGTTTTAGTGTTACAAGATTCATAATATTCATATAAAACTGCAATGTAAAAAATTTTTGTGGTTCAAATTCGCAGATTAAAGATGCATGATTTACTACATTCATTCTAAATATTTTTGCTTTATTTTTTGATGAAATCACTACAAATCATTTCAATGCACAAATATTTTCATGCAAAACAACAAATTTTATGAAACAAAACTATTAAAAATAGGATTTTTAAAAAAAGAAAAAATTTGCAGTAAGAATGAAGAATAAGTAATTTACCTGTTTCTGCTCTTAGTTTTTTGATATTGTGACCTCCAAATCCAAAAAAATGTGATAACTTGTGCATAGGTACTACAAGTTTTTCTGGAGGGGAACAAAAATTGACATTATTCTAATCATAAAAATTTATTAATTTTATTGCAATAAAAATCAAATAAAGCATAATAAAATAAAGTAGAGATTTCAACCTGGAAAGTTTTAGTAACAAGTAAGGCAATTTTCCAGTTTAAAAAAAAAACTAAAACCAGTAGTTAGGCACATTGGTTAAGATTAGTTCCTGCCTAAGCATAAATCCTTAATTCAAATTTAAGGTTTCTTAACTGACAATAATGTATAGTAATGTTACCAAGTATAACAGTAGCATATAACTCATTAGGTTAAAGACCTATTCATGTTCAAAAAGTTAAAGATATAAGTCATAGAAACTGAAACTAAATTTTTGTGAGCCCGCTAGCAACATAAACTATCTTTGAACCTTTTACTTTTCCCTTGAGATCATTCATTATTTGTACACTGTCACTGGCTGGAATAGCACAAGGTTATAATGGCTGCTACAATACAAAATCCTTCTAAATGCCAGTTTTGTTCCTTCTCTTTGCTTCTTAAAATGTAAACTGCAATGTTCAGCTGATATTTACCGTCAAATTATTCCCAGAAATGGAAACATCATAAATACTGCCCCACTAAGCACAAAAGTTTTATATGCACTTCTTTAACAAAATTGAGTTATTATCATTGTGGTTCTTTGTCACTTATTTTACTGAAATACAATGTTTTATTGTCCCTTGTAAACCAAAAATGTTGAAAAGAGAAAAAATCTGAAAAGTGGCAGTACAGAAGAGTAAAACTTACATAATTTATATCTCATTTTGAGCTAGGATGCATACCACTTTTGTGCTTAGTATGGTAGAACAGACGAGATTTTATGAGTGGTGTGATGTTGTCCTTGATGGTACAACCAATGTCATGAAAAACACAGAATTGTTTAGCCCTCTGTAATATCTGGTGCTCTTCTGCAAATTTTCCACTAAGATAATGATCTTTATTTTTAAAAAATTTTATTTATTTGTTTTCATGGATGATGACATAAACACAAATCATTTTTTAAATGCAAACTACATGAAATACTTACTTTGGGAACTAATATCTAAAAGATCAATCATATTCAATTTACTTACATTTCGGGAATCATATAAAATATTACCTCCCACAGCTTTCATATATTGTATCTATGTATTTGTTTTATACTTGCATAATATAAAGTCGAACTTCCTTTTATGAATAAAAAGCTGTCTGAAATTTTTATCGACTATTATAAATAAACTTTTTCATCATCTTTTTTTTTTTTTGTTTTTAAATATTGATGATAATTTACTACCATATATTCTACTTCTATCTTACTGCTTACTTAGTGGGGGAAAATTTTAAAACTGGTCACTAATCATATCAAATATTTCTACTACTTCATGCGATTATAAAATCATAGCACAGTGAAACCTCTGTAAAGTTGCCCACCTGTCAAAGTTGACTACTTTTGTCAGGAACAGAATTTGCCCTTCACCCTCTACCTCACCCTCTATAAGTTGACCACTAAAGTGCTGCACCGCAAGTGGTCAACTTACACAGGTTTCACTGTACTTATGTATATTTCATCTATAGTATGATGTAGTTTGTACATCAAATTAAGGAATTCAATCGGTTTCTTAAATACCTGACAAAGGCCAATTTTCTTTTTTCTCTTCTCTTGGTTTTGAAATTGTATCGTTCATTATATTTAGTATTTTACTTTTGCCCTCTGTAGAGAAAAGAAAAACTTAGCATCACAAGATAGCACTATTGAAAGAATGAGTAAATTATACATATTAGGAAAGAAAGAAAAAGAACTAAAATAAAAATGTAAGAAAATGTAAATAAAACAACTTTTGTGAATTAGTAGAACTAAATTCAAGTATTTTCAATACATTCATTTTCAAACAATGCTTAATTTTAATAAACATAACCTTAACAAATTTATATGAACAATTTTTACCTGCTCCTTGTTGTATTGCTTCCATTACGATTCGCAGAGGCAAACCAGGAACTTTAACATCAAGCTAAAATTATTAAAATGAAACATAACTATAAATAGAGGATGGAGTTATGTTATGAAATATCTAATCGAAGCTGAAACTGACAAACTGCTAACAGTAAAGTTTGTTTGTGTGTGCGAGGGGGGGAGGGGGAGAAGGGGCGGGAAATTCCGATTGTCCACTTAAAGTTGTTATTTTTTAAATTTATTTATTGCCGACATTAGGTTTGCTTGCCATCTCTTCTATGACATTTAAAAACTTGAATTGAAGAAAACAAAACCTGCTTTAAATGTTGTTCTCATAAATATTCTTGGAAGGAGGGGGCACAATGCGAGTAATAATATTTTAAATGTTTTACACAATCTGCATGATGAACATACCTGAAGCAAGTTCATAAAAAATTCTTTAACTTAATGTGATAAACACTTCCCTTTATCTGTATTTCTTTTCAAAACAATACTAACCTAAATAAAGGCTTTTTGCTAATTTCAGATTATTTACATGAAAATTGCAATGTAAAACTATATTAACTAAAAGACATCATTCAGTTTTAAACTTATCCACTTATTTATATGGAATGACAAATTTTCAAAATTTCCAACCAATAGATATATTTTTACTAGGGAAAGAAAAAGCAAGAAGCACATACCGTAAAATCCCGAAAGTAGCCCCCCCCCCCATCGAATGTAACCCCCCCCCCTTTTCTCGCGAAAGTGGAATCATTCAATATTTCTTATTATAACCCCCCTCCCCAAATGGCTGACTAATTTTAAAACAAATTTTGTATTATTTTCTTATAATAAAGATTAAATATGTCCAATTTCTTTTTGTGTTTTATTTTATTTGTTTATTTTTCACAAATATTCAAGGTCTATATGCTTAAAAATAAATTTCATGTACTCTGCGTTGATTCGTTCATTAGCCGCCATTTTTGATTTTGTGAGTCCGCCATTTTTGGTCGTGTTTTGAAATTCGAAACATTACGAAATACCGATATAGCGCTTGCCCCGAACATGCCAAATTTACGTTTTATGAGTTTTAAATTAAAATAATAGGGATTTCTGCTAACTTAAGTGCTAAATTCTTTCTTGGCGTTGATTCGTTCATTAGCCGCCATCTTTGATCGTGTAAGTCCGCCATTTTTGGTCGTGTTTTGAAATTCGTCACATTACGAAATACCGATGTAGCGCTGGCCCCGAAGGTGCCAAATTTGCGTTTTATGAGTTTTAAATTTAAATTATAGGGATTTCTGCTAACTTAAGTGCTAAATTCTTTCTTAAGTCAAAGATGCCATCCCCATGCGATCAATTTTCTATTAGAAAATTATAAGACAGATTTTTGTTTATTTATTTTTTTAATCTTGTTTTATATTAATGTTTTAAAAATAGTTTTAAATGGGTTATACTTATTATTTATCTTCAGTAAATGCTCTTAATTAATACTAAAAACATTTTTTTTTCATAATTTTTTTCGAAAATCTCGATTATAACTCCCCTATCTGAAATTTGCCAGTTTGGTTTTTAAAAAGAGGGGGGTTACTTTCGGGATTTTAAGGTATAATTTAAATAAATATATGCAACAATTGATTAAATAATCACAAAATTATTTTTTTGAACGGAGTTAAGGAAAAAAATGGAATATTGGTAACCAGGGATCTGAAGCAACCACTTTTTTGAGTTGCTTTTCTCCTGCTTCTAATAGTTTTAATAGGAATCATATTATTTCCCTTTCTTTTGTTAACTCCATGGGTGATTCTAAGCAAAAAAAAAAAAGAAAATGGAACTTCGCACAAAATTTTCGAAAAAAGTATGAGCCATCAACTTCAAATAAAAAACTATATACCATAGGTTAACAATCTCCTTCAACACAACAGTACATACACAAATATATATATATATATATATATATATATAAGGTCAAAAATAACCCCTCAAGTTATTACATGAAAGGTCTAATATATTAATACCAGAAATCTTTTTTTTTCTAGAATAAGTTATTGTATTGAAAGTTTTTAAAATAGTAAAAAATATTTTGTTTGTTGGAAGGTAGAAAGAAAAGCACAGACATTAATTGTCAAAGAAATTTTAAGATTAATAAATTAAAAACATTTCGGAACACCGCTTTTTTTTTAAGTTTCAGAACAGGTGCATGAAAATTTTCGGAAATGTCTGTGAATTTCAGATCAGAATCATCCATGGTTGACTCATAAACAGGCATTCATGTGATAAAAATTAAAAACGTTACTCACAATTAATTTATTTTTCACTAAGTATATAATGTTTGATATGCAAAAACGAAATGTACCCCTCTCATTTATTTTTTAGTTTATGAATTAAAAAAAAAGCAGTGGAGAATTTTTTTTTTTTGGCATCACTCCAGTTTCAAACAAAATTTTGTTGCGCCATTGCCACACTCGATTCCTGTTGGTGACAATCCACCTACTACAATATCACGGAAAAACACATATATTTATAAAACTTGCCATAAAAGAGTTAAAGACAAAAACATTTAAATTATTAATTA
Organism: Octonoba sinensis; assembly: GCA_038502835.1. Classification (NCBI taxonomy): domain Eukaryota; kingdom Metazoa; phylum Arthropoda; class Arachnida; order Araneae; family Uloboridae; genus Octonoba; species Octonoba sinensis. The sequence continues at coordinate 27,876,774 of CM076603.1, forward strand.
TTACAATTAGCCTCATTAGTGATTACTAATGTACATATGAGAAGGAATAACCAGCACTCTGTATGAGCCAACACAATATCAGTAACATTATAAATTCTTGGTCAACAAATAATTTAACTCTGAACTTACTTGAACTGCAGTGATGCCTTTTTTTGTGCCAGCAATTTTGAAATCCATATCTCCTAAGTAATCTTCCAAGCCCTGTATAAGATAAAATAAAGTCCTGTAATTATTTTGCTTAAGGGAAAATAAGGCAAATGTTAGAATGTGCAGCCAACTCTGGTTAGAAAGTACCTGGGATATAATGTACTATTGCTTATAACGTGCTCAGATGCTTGGTCCCAAAACGAAGTTCTACACAATGATTTACAACTCTGACCATATCAGACCATGCAAAAGTCTTATCCTGGTTATAACCAGGGTTTGAAATTAGCGGTCGTTAGTTGTATTTTGCAACTAAAAAAGTCGGTTTGATGACCGGGATCTCATATTCAGTCATCACTTTTGACGCCTAACCTTTCATAAAACCTTTAGTTTGATAACAAATTTTTCACAGCCAATTTTTAAAATTTATTAATTATTTTTTTTTAAACATCTGATATTACTTTATACAATTGCATTTTTATGACCAAATTTCATCTATTCTTCTTTATTTTGAGTTTTTACGATACCTGTGAAGATTATGGTATCTTCTTGACCACATTTTATTTTATAAGTCAATGATTAAAATATAGGTTTATATAGATGTATAAACTTAAATAAAATGACCAACTTCTCCAAAGTTACTTACAGAAATTGATTTTCGAACATTTTTCTCTCTTATCAATAATTTTCTCATTAAGGATGTGATGTTTTGTGATATTTTTTAACAACTGTACAACTGTCTTAATAGTTATCTGTTGATATATCTGCCCAAACAATTTGAATTATTTAAAAATGACACCTAGCAGGACATTCTTTGCAACTAAAACAAATAAGCTAGGTGATAATGGCGCCTAACTTTTCCATCCTAATTTCAAACCGTGGTTATAACATACTTTTCAGACTGGTAGGAAAACGCAAAATTTGGCTGTCAACCATTCATTACTGGTTTACAAACTCTTCTGGACATTAGATTCATACTTTATTGTGGATAATGATCTTACGATACCCTAAACACTATTCAAGGCTCCCACCGTCTTAACACAATTTGTAGCAGCTTTCGGAGCAGGTAAAATGTCCTTTCTGTATCAGTTTGGAGCAGAAGAATTCAACTTTTGTATCAGTTTGGAGCGAAAGAAATAGACTTTTGTATCAGTTTAGGAGCCGAAAATATCAAATTTGTACCATTTTTGGAGGATTTTTTTTCTTTATTTTTTAAATATTAAATGGCTGTTTTAAAGCAATGTCATTTTCATACATCAAGGGTAAGAGCAGTTTCAAGTCTTCAAAATGATAGGAAATGTAAATGTCAGTCATCTTTCAAAAACTGAATTATAGATTATTTTAAAAACTGGATTATTTTTATATTTCTTATAAGAAATTATTCATAACCTATTCAAAAAGTAAGACTAATTAAACCTATAACCCTTATAAAGGTGTTTTTCAATATTTTCTCAAGAAACAGATTATTTAAAAAAATGTTCTGTTGTTTTTTCTTCTTCTAATGATTAAGGAATAGCTGAAAGAAAGCTTAAAATTTTCTTCTTTTCAAAAATTATTACATTCTCTCTTTTTTGTTTAATAGCTAAAACAAGATTCTTACAAGAAAATAAGCAAAAACTAACTGATATGAAAGATTAAACTATTTAAAACTATTTATCATTAATTAAAATTTGTTTTTTAAATGGTACTTATTTGGGTATAAACATTGTGATTATAGTAACAGTTAACTTTTGAATGAATTAAATATAATTTCATATTTGATCAAAAAATATATTTGAACTTTATCCTATTTTCTACCTGCAGTAATATTTATTATTTTTCTGATTAAGAAATATTCCTTTAAATTTCAATCCTAAATGCTCACTTAGATGCTTTGGAAGTAATTAATATTGCTGGGCTTCATAATTTTGCAGCAAGAAAATTCAAGAACCAAATTCTATTTTTCAGTTTTATAATAGGAAGGCAATATGTATTTCTTATTATAGGTTGATAATTTAATGTCTAATGATTTTTTTTTCAACAATTTATCTTTACATCTTTCAAAAATTGCGTAATAGTTACAATTAAATTTCATGAGTCCTAGGGTTACAGAATTGGATGCTGAATGAAACTAAATTGAATTAAAAGAAAGAGGAAATGCATGATAATTTCATAACTTTTAAATCTAGTTAAAAAATTGAAACTGTAAGCAAGAATACTTTTATGAGGTCGTTCATCCACACCAAAATTTCTATTTCTTCTAATAATATTGCTTAACATATTTGCTAAAGATCATCAATTCATTAAGATATACATGCTTTTTTAATGATTTTCTAGCTTAACTAATTTTTTTACTTATTTTGTTCTTTATATTTGTCTTTTTTAATCGCTTGTGGTTATATGATGTAGATTATAGAGCTTAAAGAGTAATGAGAAAAGAATAAAAGCTGTAATTCAATGTTTAATTTTACAGTGTTTAAAAGTCTATCTCTAAACACTTTCGGGAACAAATATATATTTTCAAACAATGTTTGTATTTAAAATAAAAATACATTTTATTTATTTACTTTGAGAAGAAACATTATAAATAGTAGAAATGGAAAAAAAATCCGATTTTTGTAGCGGATGCAAAAAGATTGTAGAACGTATGCACTCCTTTGCTTGCACGTGGAAAGTAGGCTTAAGGAATTTTTACGAATTGTTATAATGGAGCAATAATCTTTTAAGCACATGTTCTGTTATTGATTTTTCACATTGATTAGTATTTCCTTAACATTAGAACAGAAAACACAAAGTGCACTGAGGGAAAACGCTAAGTTTATTTTTTCCACGTTCTATGAAATTTTAAACTTTTTTATCTATTTCAATAAAAAATTACTAAATAAAATGTTCAACAAAAATAGTGATAAGAGGAATTATTTTTCTCTCTATAATACTACAAAATATTATAAATCTTCTCACCGTTTCTTTTACAAGCATGGGATACATCACTCATCCTCTCAATTTTCTCATCCACACTTAATGTTCTTAAGAGAGGATAGAGCTAATATTCATTAATAAACTGCTTCAAAGGTAAAAAATTAGTTGACTAAAGGAAAAATGTGACGAATGATGCCGATTTTAAGGTGAAAAACGTATAATATCTAAAATTTTTTCGATTTTTTTTCAGAAAAACTCGATTTGGCGCAAATTTCCAAAAAAAAAAAAAAAAAAACGCATTTTGTAGCAGCATGTAGCAGAAAAATCGTTTTGGCACAGCCGTGGGAGCTCTGCACTATTTGATAGTGAGACTGCTAAGGTCAAGTAACAGTCTCCGGTTCAATTAGAACAGCACTAGCGAGAGATGATGATGAAGATGAAGTTCCAAATGTATGTGAGGCATTGAGTGACATAAAAACTTAATCACGCTTCATTGAATTTCATACTGACCATTCAGAATCTGTAAAGTTTCATTATAAACTAGCTGAATTTTTTTCAATAACGTACTTTGTAAAAAAGCACCACGTTTCCCCCTAAGGCCTCGTGCTGACAGGGGGATGGAGGAGAAAAGTCCCTTGACAGTACATTAACATTATTACTGGAGTCTATTGTATTTTTTTCTAGTCTTTAAATACAATAGACTAGAAAAGTCACTTTTGCTTTCCTGTTCCATAAACAAAATAGAACAGGATGCATACAAATATAAAATAATAATATTTCTTAATGAATTCCTTTTGTGTAGAATTTTTCCATGCATACTTAGTTAAAATGCACTTTGTTCTGGATTTCAATTATGACTTATTACTACAAATTTACATTAAAATGAGCACATTTACATTTTTATTGCAAGTCAATGTAGTAAAATGAGTGTTTACGAATGCAATAAAAACCAACAAGGTTTTTACAAAAGTCTTTCTCAAGCATTTTCTCATGTCAACTTGTTTAAGATTTTTGCATTATTAAATGACATTGCAATACAGAGATTCAAATAAAATTAATACAGCGTGTCCAGAAAGGGTAGGGGGTATTTGTAAATTCAATTAAAAACAAACCACAAGTCAGAAAAAAAATATTAGTATATTAAATTTTACAGATGATATTGGAAAATTAATTGGCAAAGATTATGTTGTCCAAATGTTGACCCACGGTTTGCTGGCAATCCTCTAAACAAAATCGGAAATCAGCCACCACGCGTCTACACATCTCTCCGGAAATGGCGGCCATTTCGGTGCGGATGTTGTGCTTCAGTTGCAGTAGAGTTCGTGGATTATTTGCGTACACTTTCTACTTAAGGTATCCCCACATGAAATTATCAAGGGGTGTCAGATCGGGGCTTCTCGGAGGCCAGTTGATGGTTCCTCGACGAGAGATCACTTTTTCTGGGAAAAGTTGATTGACAACCGCAAGCGATTGGTTTGAAGTGTGGCAAGTCACCCCATCTTGTTGAAACCATGTCTCCGCATTAAAACCTTCAAACTCCTGTAACTGTGGAGCCAAAAAGTTCCGTAACATGACGCAATACCGCTCACTATTTACCGTAAGTGCTCGCCCTCGCTGGTCTTAAAAAAAATACGGCCCAATGATGCCTTCCCCAGATATGGCAGCCCACACGATAAGCTTTGGACTATGTAGTGGTCGTTCATGTTTCTCCCTCGGATTTTTGTTGGACCAGAAGCGGCAGTTTTGTTTGTTTACGTGCCCATTTAAGTGAAAATTCGCTTCATCACTAAACAGGATGTTTTCAAACGTTGGGAAGCGTTGAAGCATTTCATTTGCAAAATTCAGTCGAAGAGGATAGTCGGTAGGTTTCAGTTCCTGCACGAGCTGAATTTTGTAGGCTGTAAGATGTAAATCTTTCTTCAAAATAGCGTGCAACGACGATTTTTTAATGTTAAGGCCTTGACCTCGTTTGCGAACTGATTGAGACGGATTTTGACGCACTGAAACTCTCACTTCTTCAATCGCTTGTTGGGTTCGAACAGAGCGTGGGCGACCTGGATGGTGAATTTTCACACTCGAACCGGTATTCTCAAACATTCGAATCCATTTTCTGATGGTATCGTCCTTCGGTGCATTCCGTACATTAAATTTTGCACAATATAAACGTTGAGCTGACACTATCGAATCACGATTGCGATAATAAGCGCGTATGCAAAAAGCACGATGGTTTCCCGGGTACGCTTCCATGGTTACTGAATCTCCAAATAATGGCAGAGCATGCTATCCTATCCACTCCCCCCCCACCAATCGCGACGTCACTCGGACACCGCCGATACAAATACCCCCCCCCCCCCTTTCTGGACACCCAGTAGATCTGTGGAATTTATTTACTAATTACATTCATTAAAGTAAAAATAAAAGGAGTTAAATATTTCCAAAAGTAAGAAAAAATATTCCTAGAAAATTATTCCACATAACTTGGTGTTGCAAATCCTTTCCCTCTAATTTGGCCAAAGTGAAAAGCGTGCACTTTTGGCACAGATAAAACAAGCACCCCATATGATATGGCAGACTGGTCTCCATCTTCATATTACACAATTGTTGCACATTTTCATATAATCAAATAAATAAAAAGTTTTTTGAGTATAATATCTTTGAACAAATATAAATAAATTCATATAACTTTATTTTTTCTTGCAAACATACCAATATGTCGGTTAATATTTTATATTCTTCAATTTCATATGGCTTGTCTTCATTGGGAACAGAAATTAAGCCAACAGCAACTCCAGCAACTGGCAGTGAAATAGGAACACCAGCATCCATGAGAGCCAAGCTTCCTCCACATACTGAAGCCATTGATGAAGATCCTTTATGGAATGAGAAAAAAAAAAACCTTTAATTTACGATGTAACCTGAAAGACACGACAAAAATGGTAGATTGATTTGTACCTTGAAGAATAATTTTGAACTACTTTTCCACTGTACATAGCTTATAATTTAGTAGCCCCCTCCACTTAATGCAACTACTTTATGAGAGTTCAGCATTTTGATAATACACTAAAACTGCTCTTTACGGACCTCTTAGGTGGACATTTATTAATTCGCAGCAGCAAATCAAGTCTAAAAAAAACCTCTCTTCTGCAGACACTTTTATTACAGACAAATATTTTTTTTGTGATGGTGTCCACTATAAAGGAGTTTATTGTAATAACCAATTGATTTAAAAAAATCATACAAATAATATAGAAATTTAATCAATGCAAATACATAATTGAAAAACAATTAAAGATCTTGTTATATTGTTATTAAACTATGCACTTAAAGAGAAGTTACAGTGGAAAACTAAAAACTTTCAGAAATTATTTTCATTATCATTTTTTTCATTTTAACAATTCATCAAAAACTTGTTGTGTTTGTATCATTTCTAAACATTTAAAAACTTGTACTCAGATTTGGACATGCATAGATTTTTCTCACATCTCCTTCAGACTCATCCAAAAAGTTTTAGTTATGAAAGTTTTTGGCACTTGGCAACTTGTTTATCTCTACCTTGATAGAAAAAAAGGAATAACATTCCCCACAACCACGCTTTTTGGTTATGAAGAAAAAATATAGAAAGAATGAAACCAACACTGCTACCACCTAAGCCTCTTCTCTCTAATCAGCCACTTTCCACCAAAACTGTCATAAATGAAAAACTAAGTGAAAAATATGGAGAGAACAGGTAAAATTGCCATATGGAAATGGTATCACCAAAATCTGGAGACCTTGGCAAAAATCTTCTTAACCAAGAGTTTTCAGACTCTAAAAACTATCAAATAAGTGCATTCTTAATCATCTTGCATATTTTTGGAAGTGCTTTCTTATTCATCTTGTATGTTTTTGCATTTTGTTAGCAAGATAGTGACAAAGTATAATCAATAACTTCCACTGCAGACTCAAAATATTCAGTAAATATATTTGTGAAATCTTAGCTGTCTGTTGTGGAGAATGATCTTGACATGTTCTGCATACACAACCTAAATCAAACATTGATAAGAATCCAGATTCTTTAAGATACTGAGGGATAAAAGGAAATCTTTCATAAAATTGGAGTCCCTCCTCCCTTGATTGTAAATTATGGAAGTACATAATACCATATTATATGGAGCATAATCAACAAGAAACTTTTAAAAATAAAAGTTGGTAACTTCTTTTTTGAACCATTTTTTTGAATGAATGAATGAATAAATAAATAAATAAATGGATTGAGAAGATGTATCAGAAGACTTTGAAAACACTAAGAAAATAATAACAGAAACTACATGACCGTAATAAGCAGAGGTTTACAGCATAATTTATTGAAAATGGATGCAGATTTCTTCAATATTAAAATCAGAAATAGTGTTTGGTTTCACTTTTGGTGATACAATATTTTACACAACCAGAAGAAAAATGCTTTCCAATTTAAAGGTAAACTTTGCTTTTCCATAGACATGTAGAAACTTAAACTATTGAAGATACGGTGCACCAAACTGACTTTTTCAAAGAATTTCAGTCACAAAAATTCGAGAGAAATCCCAGGCTCTATAGACTAACAAAGTTTGAAACACAGAACTGAAAGGAAAAGACTTATGGGACAATTGTTGTACTAGCCAGTCCTCAGAAGCTGGTAAAGATATTTTATTTATTAGTCATACATAGTGTTTTTTTTAATATGTAAAAAAAAGAACAAAATTATATTTAAACACAGTCCCATCCCTTTCCCACTAATCTACAAAGCAATTAAACATCTACACAGGAATTTTATATTTTACATGCAACGTACATTTTTGAAAAACACAAAAGCGTGCAATCTTTATTTATTACAAGGTAAATATAGAAAGAGAAAGAGAGTGCATGATTTCTCCCTTATAGGAGAACATTACCATTTGATTCGAGTACTTCAGAAGTTAAACGTATCGTAAAGGGAAAATCTGATGGCACAACTGGTCTCAGACTTTTTTCTGCTAAAGCCCCATGACCAAGTTCTCTTCTACCATATGTTCCAACACGGCCAATTTCATTTGTTGCATAAGGAGGAAACTGAAATTCAAAATTTCATTAAACAAGAGCAATTTTTACGTGAACTTGCAATAAACAAAGAACGACATTTCCAAAGTAAATTTATCTTTTTTTAAATGAAATTTTTAAGGTACAGATGACATTATTTAGCAGCCTCACTAATTAACCCCTTCCACATCAGATAAGTGTCACAGCATGCACCCAATAACACCAGATGTGCAAAGTTTAAAACATAAGGATAAGTAAATTTCCTTTCAGCATGAGTAGTAAATGAAAAATAAACAAATTCCAAGCATCAGAAAAAAGTAATGAAATAAATAATACTATTACAAATATGGTAAAGTTTTCTGCATAACTGCAAAGTTTTCTAAAAATGACAGTGCCTAAAAAAATTTAAATGACTTAAAGTGATTCTGAGGCTGCCACAAAATGGCCACTCCAGAAATGAAATTCAGGAGTATTAGAAGAAAAATGAAATCAACCATTGACCATATTAAAATTCAAAAACCTTACCGGTGTCACCACTACTTATAAAAACAAAAATAAAAATTACCCATAGGTATTTAAGACCCCCTGTTCGAATTGTCCTCATATGAGGATGTTGGGACTCAAGCGGGTCAATTAAATGCAAAGTCAAAAATCAACAAAGAAAACATAAATACTTACTTCATAATGCAACATAAAGTTTTTTTCCTTTATTCCACTGAAAAACAGAACATATTTTGATCACAATTACTTTTTAAACAATTTGTAATTGAAACTTTTAAAACATTTTATAAACAGACTAAGGAAAAATTCTTATAAAAATATTTCATTTTACTTACCCGGTTATTACAGAAACAGGATCACTACGAAAAGCTGAATCTAATGAATCAAATGCCACAGTGCACAAAACCTATGAAATAAATCAATTCCAGTAAAAGATACTTGTATTAATTTTTAAATATTTTGATAAAATCACCTATTTTAAGGTGATTTCATCTAATGGGTGTCATACAATACTGTAATGGTAGTCACCACCAAGATTCCAATTTTAGGTTGAAATAATTTTCAAATTAATGATACCATAAAATACATATAGAAAAAAATTAATATACTTTTTATGAAGATAAAAAATTACAATACATCATCATTAAGTATATTATCTTACTTTTAGAATTTGTGCAACAAGAAATGAAAGAGATGCGTTAAATGTGAAAATTCACAAAAATAACCATCCCAATGAGATGCAAATTTCTTTTTGAAGTTAAATTTTAAAAAAATTTAATACTTCAACAACTGATCATAAACTAATTTATGGGCATGCTTATCAAAAAATGTTTTACTTCAAGTAATATATAATATTCATGCAAATGGACTAAAACATTTTCAAAACTAACTGCTTGAATATAAATTTTAAGAATAAAAACAAATATAAATAACTCAACAAGCAACAAGATCTGGGTGCAACAAGGTTGGCTTAGTTGCCTATCAATCCTTTATGAAGATAAAGAGCAACTTTTGACAATGTTCACTCCATCACAAATAATAAACCTATCCAGAAAATTGTTCTAATCAAACATAATGCTACTGAAATAATTTTTTCCCTTAATCTTAAATTTATAATACAAATGGAATAGTTTAAAACAATGACCTCACATTCAGACAAATGTCCAAGAATTTGGTTGATTATCATCTCCCATTGAAAGAAAGTCAAACAATTCAATACATCTTCTCTAACTCACCTTTTCTGGAGATTACAATTTAAAGATTCTAGCTAACATACCTGTGTTTGGCCTCTTTGAAAAATGGCTGAACCATGAAGTGGCTTGAATACATCAACAGCACACGAAATGTTTCTCAAATCAGTCAAATTTCGTCCATCACATCTGGAAATTGTTGCAGTTAAAACAAATTTTGGACACAAACTTATATAATGAGATCAATAATAAAAAGATAAATAATAATAATGTATAAGTAAATTTTAATAAAATATACTAAATAATAACAAAGAAATGAAGAGCAAAAATGAAATAATAAATATTTTAAGAATAAGTACCGGAGTAATAATAATGATAATACTAACAATCAAACAAAATAAAAACTAATTAATAGTAAAAAATAAACACTTTAGTTTTAAATTACTACAATATTAACTTACCTTTTTTCTGAGCTTAAGATTAAGCTTCTAAATGTAGATTTTGAAACAGCATTTAGAGCTTCATACAACACTGTTACATCAGTATCTGGATAATTTTCTATAAAAATATAAAAATTTTGTACACAACTTTCAATAATGAATAGGAATTTTTGAAGTATAAACACAATTATTTTACTGCCACTGATGGAATTTTTGTTGAAACATTCTGGAATTCAACAATACTGCGCCTAGCATTTTAATTTTAATAAGATTTCATTGACTGACTATAAAGAAGAAGTATCTCACAGCAGAAATAATAAAGCAGGTATATCATATATTTCGAAAAAGAGACATTCTTGTAGGGCTTATGAAAATTGGGGTGAAATGTTTACTTCCAGAGCAAAATTTTACAGGAAAGAAATGAAATTCTTGCTTGACCATGCGGTTTACTAGAAACGGGTATTTTTACTTACAAATTAAAGTTCTTATTTTTTTATATTTCAACAATTCTAAATGCCCTCTATTTTATAGTCTTTTCAGGGTAGAATATCGATTTCAAGATAAACATTTGAATATGCATTTATGATTTTTATTCATAATGCATATTCAAATGCAATTTCAGAGCAATTATATGCTTTGAAATTGCACCTTTCCGAAGAATATGAAACTTCTGTCAAATAAAATAATTTTAATCCAATAAAAGAAAAAATAAACAGTACACTAATTCAAAATGAACAGTTGTTGCATACACAAGTTTTCAGTAGTTTTTCAAAAGAAAGAGAAAAAATTTCATGAATAAAGTCACAGGAAAAGATAACAGCATAAAACAATCACATATGAAAGCTGCAATATAAATTTCAACAATTTTCAACCTAATACTCCAAAAACATTAACAACATTTTAAAATCTTAGTTATTATTTTATTTTTTGAAAAGATGCCTAAACATTAGTGCCTAAAGTTTTTTTTTATTTTTTAAATTACAATTATTTCTTAAATTTAAGATGAAACTGTTAAAAACAGTATGCCTGTAAAAACACCTTACACTTACTAGCTCTTAGAAAAGGCATTTTTTTTTTTGTTACTTGGTTGTTACTGTTGAAAAAAACCCACACAAAGTTCTGGTTAAATGTGTACATGTGAGCAGACAAAGGAGTGTTAAAAAGGATTGAAGAAATGTTTCGGTTTCACCCAAAGAAACAAATATTTTTTCTAGAGAACCAACCACACAAAACATTTTTACATTAAAAAACCCATTTGTGCAATGCAGGGTTGTTTGGTTTAAACCACGTTGGTTTAAACCATGGTTTAAACCAAGGTTTAAACCAAATGGTTTTTTTTAAAAAACCACTTGGTTTAAACCAAATCTTTTTTCATTTATTTTGCACATCATTAAAAATTGCAAAATCCAATTTATGAAGAAATTGCAAGCACAACAATGGATAATTAATGAATATGTAAATTAACAAACTTTTTTTTTAATCAGTGCAAATTTTTCTCATCTCCTATCTACATGTCAGACTACTTGGGTTTTTCTAAACTTAGCTCTGAAAAAGCTAATTTGAGAAAAGCTCTTCTCAGTCATTATAAAAATTAAATGATATTGCAATTGTAATTCCTGGAGTTAAAAAATATATATTAGAAATAATAAAATATCTTCATAATAACTTATTTGCAAATGTATGTTACAAATAACACTTAAAAAAAAAAAACTTTTTTCATTTATTTTACATATTACAAAAAATTTCAAAATCCAATTTATGCAGAAATTACAAGCACAGCATTAGATAAATAATGAATTACTGAATTTGTAAATTAACAACCTTTTTTTTTAATCAGTGCATTTTTCTTTCTAAATTATTCTCTTATTTTTGAAAAAATATATTTAATCTTCAATCAGGAAAAATAAAGTTTGTCCATTGTATTACTTTTATAAAATTGCTTTTGTTTTTGAAATATATTTAATCAAGAAAAATAAAGTTTGTATTAAAAAAAAATAAAAATAATGCTGTTAATTTCTAAGCCAATGTTGCCGATTTATATAAGTGTTATTATTGCTAAATCCGGTAAGTGTAAAATATATCTATAGTAAAAGATTTGTAATCATTTGTTGATATTAATGATACTGTAAATCAACACACATTATTTTTAATATATCTTTCATTTTTGCTTATTTTTTATTGATTTAGTAAAATATGCTTTTGTTAAAACTCAACCCGCAAAATAATAATTTTTTTAATAATTTGCTGAAAGGTCTATAAATAGAGTATTGTAATATGTTAATACAGTAAAACCTGTAAAGTTGACCACCTAAATTGACCACTTTTGGTCAGTAACGAAATTAGCCCTATATTATTTAATGTAGGGAAACCTTTGTAACTTGACCACTTATGTACGCGAAATTTGGGTGGGAGTATTATAAAAAAAAACCTTTGTAAGTTGGCTGTCCTGATTATTACTCTATTTATTTGTTTGTCTATTTTTGCAAAGATGAAAATAAACTTAAATAAATGCTCCAGGGCAATATTTTTTATGCTATAATGTTAGACCAGTATTTGTCTGGATGGATGAAACATCAATATAAAGTTTGCCTAAACCTCTGTGTAAGTTAAGCATCCGATAAAACTACTATGAGCACTCTTTTGCTTTCTAAATAAGTTTCTTATTTTTCTTCTAATTGATCTAGCCATTTCAAAAAATTATGTATTTTTAGGGAATATTTTCCATGAAATAAGTAACTCATATAATTAATAAGATATTTATCATTATGTTAACTAAGTGCTTTAATTTTAAAGTTGTATAGGATACATTGTAAGTCATTCAGATTAAATTTATCTAATGGTATTTTAGGTAATTTCGAAAAAAAAGCCAATTACTAATTTTAAAGAAAAGTTTTTACATGAAGTTATATTTTAATTAGTCTCAAATGAATAAACACATTGTGTAAGAAATGACAAAAAAAAAAAAAAATCTCCACTCTATAGGTTGAGCACTAAAGTGCTGCACCGTAAATACGCATTTCACTGTAGGTAACTTTCTGAAAAAATAAAAGCTACACTTAGAAGGTAATTAAAATTCAAGGTTTTAACTTAGTTATTTAATTAATTATCAACAAATTTATTACTAATAACATTTATTCACCATTAATGATCTAAAATCTCCATGATTTTCCAAAAGTCAAATTGTTTTGCCTACAAATACTATTTAAACCAAAAAAACCCGGTTTAAACCAAAAAAACCGGTTTTTTTGGTTTTTTAAAAAAAAAACCAGGTTTTTTTCCAACCCTGGTGCAATGTCATAGAAACGTTTCTATTGCATTATATTTTTATTCTGTAAAACTGAGAGATATGCAACTACCCCAATAAACATTTTGAACAAACATTACTCATTTAATGCTTTTGAGCACTCTGATCTCTTTAATTTTATACAAAATCTTTTAAAATTCACAAAATACCTAAAAGTTTTTCCTACACTTTTCATCCAAATGGCTGTGACATTCAATAAATTAATTTATCATCTTTTTAAAAAAAATACAGCATAATAAATATATGCTATATTACAGCTAACTTGGAAAAAAGTATTGAAAATAAAAACCTTTAAGTTTTTCCAGCCCTTCTTGTACTACAGCATCTATGGCTTGGCCTCTCCCAACCTGCAAATATAATAACTTTCAATTAAAAAACCCATTTATGGGCTGAATACAAGATGGATTCAACTAACTGAGGATATGTTACCTTGTCATAAGAAAAATCAGTCAAGATTTCAGTTATTTTGGCTTCACATAATCTTTATTGAAAAAGAGAGAAAAAATACTTGATCAGTACTTGCGTAGTGTATAATGCATATGGAGAAAAACAGTTATGAATTTACAGGGATTAATAATTTGAAACATTGTTTCCAAAAATGAGAAAAGTATATTATTTAAACAGTTCATATTTTTTGTGAAAAGTAGTAAGAATGATCTCCGTGTATAGTAAGAAATAAAATTTAAAAAATAATCAAAAAGAAGGGGAAGGGGTGAAAAGTTGCTAGAAGCTAGATGCAGTGAGTTGTGCCGTATATACAAAACTGTTAAATGCTTTTACAATACTTAGATTTAAATTACCAAAAGAAAGGAAAAAAAAAAAAAAAGAATGAAGCTTACAATTTTGCAGAATCGATCATTTCAACTGAAGGGACTAGAGATTCCTCTATGGGCTTTTTAGGCTTTCCATATTTTCTTTGAAGTTCACTAATCACTCTAATTATATGTTGTGATTCTTTCACTCCTGTTTTCAAAGCTTTCATGAAATCTTGCTGCAAAACGTTATCTGCTGAAGCTTCTAGCATAACTATTTAAAAAAGAAAGGAAAAAATTTATGAAACAACCTTAATTGAATAAAGATTCACTGCACAGAAAATTAAAAATAAACTGATGACGAAGGTTATGTGTGTGCTACACAGGGAAGACAAAAGAATAACACAATTTTTATATAGTCTAATTCTATAAACTGGTACTGAACACATACCTACACACCCATACAAAAACATTTTCCTTCGAAAAAAAGAGGTTTTTAAATTGACATGAGGATGCAGCATTGTTATATTTGCTGCACAATGATTTGGAAACAATACTACTGATGATTATTTGGGGATTGGATTGACCATTAGGCAGTAAAAAGTAATTTCAGTGTGTCTTGTGTTGCTTTGATCAAAGTGATCAAGCCAAAATGATGGCCAGGTCCTGGAAAAAGTTAGTATTCCCCTCACAAGAATATCTATACATTTGCAAAGTTTTTAAGCGGAATTTTTTAAATTTGAAGTTTTTCTATCCTTTCCCCCATGTTAAAATTGCTATAAAGGAAGATGTGTTTAAAAAGGGAGGGGGAGGTAAGAAGAAATGTACATAATTTTGGTGCTAAGGTCCACAAACCCGTGTGTTAATCGGGATTTGGGATTATTTAATTATTACCGTAGTCATGAAAGAATTCATGACTACAGTTTTTTTTAGAAAATCTATGAGTCCTTTTCTCTTCAAAAGTGTGCCTCAATACTTTAGGGTGGGTGGTTAAACCATACTTGCAAACTTTTGAAAATGAGCGTCAGTAAAACTCTTATCATGAACACTATGACTTCATCACAGCAATATTAGGATATGTGATTCAACAAATATCAGTGTATATACCCCCTAAAGTTTTTGTTCGTATTTAACATAAATCACCTAGCTATTCAAGTAAATTGACAATTTTGTTTTGGTTCTTTAAAGTGAAGCAAGTTTAAAGGCATTGGTGGAAAAACATTCAATTAAAAAGCAAATTTTCACTTTTTTTCTTTTAAATTTCTAAAAGTACAATCGATAAATAGCCATATAACTTTCAGTGAGCTATATTTATATTCAGTTATGATGTGTTGAAATGGCATCAGTAAAATTGTATAATTTGGGTGTCACCTGAGGTGGACCACCTCCTCTAGTGATCCAACTGCATATAATATATAAAGCGTTATTCAAAAACAAGGATGGGGTTTTACACAGCTATTGATTTGAGAATATTTTCCTACAGCTCTCTGGTAGAGTGTGAATGAAGGAGAGAGTTGCAAAGTTTCAATTGGCTAGCCCTAGATGTCTCTGCACGTTATTATACGTCTTACTTGTCAAAATGGCGAGTACCCTAGGTCACCAGACCTAACACCATGTGATATTTTCCGGTAGGGACATGTAAAGGATACTGTGTTTGTACCCTCCTTACCTGCTTACTTGCTAATCTTAACGAAAATCTTTAGAATGATTTAAGTATAGGGGAAAAATTGTTTTTGCACCATTTTTACTCTTAGAAACACATGTTTGAAACCTTACCATTCTTTTTGAATCATCCTACATTTATAAACATATACAAACTTTTATAAAATTACTTATACATTATAAGATCTAGGACAGGGACGGACTGGGGCCCCTAAAAGGGGCGGTGGACCAGCTAACCAAAGGGCGCCAATCTTTACTTTAAAAAAATTATAATAATAATAATAGTAGTAATAATGAAATAAAAACAACACACACACATGTATATATATAGGATGATATTCAGAGCTGCAAAAAAGCCGGCTATTTTTAAAAAAGGCCAGTCTTTATTGGCCTTTTTCAATTAGACACAATTCTATTTACTATTTGCACCTATACTATGTTCATTTATGTTGCTACTGTTAATTTGTGTAAAATGAAGCTCAGATCTTTCTTTTAATGGAGTT
Organism: Octonoba sinensis; assembly: GCA_038502835.1. Lineage (NCBI taxonomy): Eukaryota > Metazoa > Arthropoda > Arachnida > Araneae > Uloboridae > Octonoba > Octonoba sinensis. The sequence goes on from CM076603.1 coordinate 27,893,202, forward strand.
AATTTAAAATTAGATTCAGAATTATTTTGTTACACAACCTGAATGCATTTTACAATACTGATTACCATTTTCGTGTTTGTGTGCTTAATTTTGTGAGACTATCTCATTAAACTCTTGCCTAATATTATAGCTACACAGAATCTATTTCTTTCAACACGAAAGGAGAATGAAATTAATCCTTCAAAGGAGAAGAGGAATCGAGGGGAGAGAGGAATCTAAATCCGCTTCTTCTATAGTCGAGCACAATACCTTATCTTAATAAATATGAAAACTGTCCTATTACAGATCCAAGTACATACTTCTCATTTAAAATTGATACTTTAACATTCAGAATTTAATTACTTTAAAATAATTCAGAACACTGAAACTTGCAGTGAAGAACTGTGTTCTTAGATTTTTTTCTAGCATACATTTTACACTACAAATAAAAAATTCTTTTGCTCAAGATGAGAGGAAGGGTAGGAAAAACGGTGATTTGAAATATTTCCTTTCCTTTAACAAAACACTTAACGAAATCCTAATTAACAAAAGCAGTGTTTACCTACAGCACTACTCATGGCAAAAATTTAAAAGAAGTCGTCTGTGGTGAGTAGTTGGCTCGCTTTTATATAAGGATTTTCTGTTATATACATAACATTAAAATTTTTTAAGATAAATATCATTCTAGTACAATTTAATGTTGACCAGCTGGTCTGCTTCAAGATAGGCATCTTTTATTTTATGCAATTTATTTGACAAATAGCTTATAATAATAATAAAATTACACGTTAATTTAAAGCACAAAACGTGTAATTTTATTATTATTGTTTACTTGCACAAAGTTAAATTATTTTTTAAATAGCTTATATTTTTATTTGGATCAGAGAACTCGTGAAAGTTCTGAAAAAGGTTTAAATAAATAAAGGTGCTTTAAAATATACAAAAGATTATGAGTTACAGACTAAGGCAAATGACTGGTAATCTTTAGTTCATATATAGTGTCAAGTGAACTTTTGAATTCTTAGTAAAAATCTTTGAAAATAAATCGTTTAAATTGCATTGAATCTAAATAAATTTCTAATAAGCAGCACTTTCTCTTTGCTATTTCTGTAATGTATCATTCTATCAAATAATTTTAATTCTTATTTCTAGTATTTTGCTATTGCATGAATAATTCAATTGCATAAATGATATAAATGTAATTTTTTATTTAATACTTTTTTGGAAAAAAAAATTAACATATTTTTTAACAAAAGCCAGCTTTTATTAAAAAAAGCCGGACGGTCTTTTTTGGCCGGGCTAAAATCCGGCAGCCATGATGATATCTGCCTGACACATGAGGTTCAAATGCCTCCTTTGGAAAACTTGGGACTCCTAATATCAGTCAATCAATCATAGAAGAACAACCACTACTTCTGTGTTGGGAACATAATTTCATGGCACAACTTAGCTTGTTTTAACTGGGAAATAGGGGCGACTATTCTAATTTAGGTAGTAAACTAATTAAATGCACAAAGCAGACTTTTGCTTTGAAATCTTTGATTATTAATATGAAAATATTACCGCCTGCCATTCTCACTCAGATACGCTAGTTTTCTTTTTAAAGGAGCAACACAAATACTTTAATTGCTACATAGCGTGACATGTGACAAAGGGGGGTAGGGGGGTCCGTTGAGGTGTGACGTTTTGCGACAAAAGGGGGAGGGTGGTCAAATAAGTGGGAAAAAAGCGTGACATCATTTATCAACAGTCCCTAATGCAATAATAAAGTGCAAAACGGGACAAGCTAGAAATCAGTGATCATGCCATGCAAATAAGCCCAAAAAATACTGAAAACAAATTCAGGGCAATTCTTTTGTTACGTGTGTTACATTTACAGGGCATTTTTCAAATTTAATGCACTTTCTAACAAACTTGTTGGGTATTTTTTAGGTTTTTTAATTTTGTCTAATAAAAGTACATGTGTTTAAGTATGCAAAAAAAATTTCAAAGATATATATTGTTTTGCTGTTTGTTAAAAAAATTCTGAAATTTTGTTACGTGCGTTACCTTTTATAATCCAACATATTCAAAACATTGAATACGCAAATTTATTTCTGTGATGTATGTGTGAGTAGGATTAAATTTTTTTTTTCATGGAATGATAGTTTATTAAATATGTTTTTAGTAATTTTTTAGAAATTTTATTCTTTTAAGAAATATTTTTAAATTGGAGAAAATGGCACGTTACGTGTGTTACCAGAACGCTACGTGTGTTCACCTTCTGGATATTTCAAGAAAAAAATCCCAAATGTTTCACTAAAAGATACAGTTCTTTGTAATTAACATAAAAAAGTAATTTATTTTAACATATGAAGCAGCTCACAGTTGGAAGGAAAATTTTACCCCTGCTTTTCCTTGGTTTAGAGCATAGGTTATCAACCTTTTTTTGCCCACCGCCCACTTTGAGATAGCGATTCCCACGAATATATTTTTTAATGTGTAATATTATACATTTTATTCGTAGATAGGATATGACCCTATCCTATTTTTGTTTTTAAGAAAGACTTTTAAAGAGAGCAATCAAAACTCATACTTAATTATATTGAAATATATTTTCATTAAAATTTTCAGACATTGAATTCGTAACTTAACTAATGAGAAGGTTGAATTTGATGTATTTTAAGGAGTTTGCTAGTATCAGGCTCGATTTTACTTAAAAACAATCGTAAGTCTCCACGTTCAGTAATATAGAGCTGATTTCTCACTGTGGTTATCAATGTTGCTACAGCACTATAGCGACGTTCAGCTAAATATGAAGATTGGGATGCTGTCAGAAATCGTTGAACAATCGACCATAAACCTAATACTTTTGTTAGTACATAATCAGCGTGTTTAGTCTATTTTAGACTATATTTAATTAATCTGCCCACGCCTCTCCGTGTTTTCTCAATGCCCCCTAGTTTTCTCTGGATATTTTACTGCCCCCTGAAAGTCTCAAACGCCCACAAGGGGGCGTTATCGCCCATGTTGAGAACCTATGGTTTAGAGCAGGGGTCTCCAAACTTTCCAGCCTTAGGGCCATATTGATTACTCCAGTAAATTCCAAGGGCCAAAACCATATTATCATTAATTGTTGCCGGTGGTAAAAAGTTGAATCAGTCCACTAGTGGTGTAAAATATGATTACTTTTTTGCCAGATGCCATTAGCGACGGGGAAGCTGATGTATTTTCTGTATCGTATGGGTATCCGTTATAATGGGGTACCCGCATCGTATCGCCATAGTAATCATTGATTACAAAAGTAATGAAATACACAAGTAATCATTGATTACTTTTTTCTTCAGTAATCGTTACTTCGGTTCCTAATGAGTACTCAAGTAACGAATGAGTATTTTTTTACATGAAAAAAAAAGTCCGAAAAAGTACGCCACGTTTAAAAAAGGCTGCAAATCGAACTAAAGTCCGCAAAACGGCAACACTGCATATTATTAATTTTCCTGTCATTATCTGTAATTTCTAGATTAGTCGTAGAGTACGAGCGAGCCATGAGGAGTAACGTGACAGGACATCTGGTGGACACAAGCAGAAATAGGTAGTACCTTCTATCCCTAACAGATGGCGCTAATAGCACTTACAGAATAATCTCGTTGGTTCGATAAAGTTCTGGTGTCTTCCACTCACTTCTAGATGGCAGTAAGTGAAATATATAAGAAGGCTAGTGGCGCAACCACAAGTCAGTTCCTATGACACTGCTGTGAAATAAAATAGTGCGTACCTCCTTAAAACGGGTTTGTGCGTGTTTAAGTTTAAGACATCTTTGTAACAATATTTTTATTTGAATTGTTGCTTTTGTGTGTGATTTAGTAGAATGGAAAAGAAGCGAAAAATTGATAGTGAATGCAGAAAATTCAAAGATCAGTGGAACATTCAGTATTTCGTAATTGAGTCCAGTAACAAGGCGCTATGTTTGATTTGCAATGAAAGCATAGCCGTTCTCAAAGAATATAACATTAAACGTCATTATGAAGCAAAACATTTTCAAAATTACTCAAAATATACAGGAAGTTTGCGGACAGAAAAATTCGAAGCTATGAAGCGCGGATTGAAATCGCAGAAATCTTTATTTACAAAACTCAAAACTGAACAAGAGGCTGCAACTCGTGCCAGCTTTCGTGTGGCTCTTGAAATTGCAAAACGTGGAAAACCATTCACCGATGGAGAAATGGTCAAAGACTGCATAATCGCAGTAGCCGAAGAAATGTGCCCTGAAAAGGTAAATTTATTAAAAACTGTCAGTATGTCAGCAAACACTGTGGCTCGAAGGGTAGAAGACATCGCTGAAAATATATCCTCTCAACTGTTCAACAAAAATGGACATGTTGAGTGGTTTTCTTTGGCCTTGGATGAGTCAACGGATGTATCAGATACTGCTCAGGTGTTGATTTATATTCGAGGAGTAGATAAAAGCTATGAAGTGCATGAAGAACTTCTTGATATGTATAGTATTCATGGCACAACTACTGGTTCAGATATTTTTAAAGGAGTTGAAATGGCCATTAAGCAAAAGAACCTTCGATGGAAAAACTTGAAATGTATTACAACTGATGGAGGCAAAAACATGAGTGGGAAAGATAAAGGAGTGGTCGCTCTTGTGTCAAAGGCTGTAGAAAATGACGGTGGTTCAAAACCAATAGTCTTACATTGTATCATTCATCAACAGTCTTTGTGCGGAAAATGTTTGGATCTGTCTGAAGTTCTGAAACCAGTCATATCAACTGTTAATTTTATCAGATCTTTTGGGCTGAATCACCGACAATTCGTACAATTTATTAAAGAGATTGGAGAAAATGACTTACCTTATCATACTGCCGTACGTTGGCTTAGTTGTGGGAAAGTCCTTCAGCGCTTTTTTGAACTTCGAGCAGTGATCGAATTTTTTTTGAATGAAAAGCATCGCCCTCTTACTGAATTGCAAAACAACGCATGGCTGTGGAAGTTAGCATTCTATGTTGATTTGACAAAACATGTGAACGAACTGAATTTGAGATTGCAAGGAGAAAACCAGCATCTTCCTGATTTATACAATAATATCAAATCATTCCGGAAGAAATTGATACTGTTTCAATCACAACTACGAAGTAAATGTTTTTCACATTTTAAAACATGTGAAATATTTAGCCACACCACTGAGACCGAGTTTCCTATCGATTTTGCAATCGAAACTTTGAGTGCTTTGAAAATAAATTTTGATACTCGTTTCTCGGACTTTGATGCCATTGCGAATCAAATTAAGATTTTTCAGAATCCTTTTGATACTGACATTGAAACCCTAGCCCCGGAACTTCAAATGGAAATGATTGATCTACAGTGCAGTGATATAATTAAGAACAAATATCAAAACTTATCTTTGTTGGAATTTTATAAGTGTCTTCCACTGACACAATTTGATAATTTGCATAAATTTGCTCCTGGGCTGTTTTCTGTTTTTGGTACTACTTATTTGTGTGAGAAGACCTTTTCCAAAATGAAGTACACAAAAAATGTTTACAGATCTAAATTAACTGATGAGCATCTTAAATCTCTTTTAATAATTGGTACAAGTAAAATTAGTCCACAACTACAAACTATTGTCAGTGGAAAATCTCAATTACATAAATCTCATTAGTATTTCATATGTCGTTATGCTTGTTATAAGTTATCTTTTCATTTAAAATGTATAAAATGTTAGTTGGATTCATTTCAATAATTTGTTAGTTAGTAAATAATAACCTACAACAATGTTATGAGTAGTTAGCCCATGACCATATCAATGTAGATGTCATATTAATAATTATTCAACATAAAAATAGATTACTTCAGTAAACTTAATTTAATTTGCTATAAAAAATAAATATGTTCTCTAGAAGGAGTTTTCTTTCAAGTATGCTAGCTCTCCACGGGCCGGACAAAATCTGTCCGCGGGCCGGATGTGGCCCTCGGGCCGTAGTTTGGAGACCCCTGGTTTAGAGAGTAAAACAGAGTGAATTGTTCAGACTCCTACTTCGTCAAAATCATCATTCTCTGGAAACTCAAAATATGTATTTTCCCGTAAATATTGTATTTTCAGGTTTCCATTTGCATTTTTATTTCCATAATGTATCCAAGATAGAACACTTCCCGTTCAGCAATGGTTTGTAACTTCACCATTACATAACAGTTGTTATAATCTGAAATATATTTTAGTGGAGTATCAACGATTGTTATTTGGAACTTCAATATTAGTTGGCCGGAAATCTAGACAGGGTTCGTACGCTTTTGGCAAAACCAAAAATAAGGACTTTCTAAGGACTTTTTAAGGACCTACAAAAAATTTTAAGGACCTCACAAATTTTTCGAAATATACAAACTGTAATGTTTATTTCAAAAGGAAGCATTACTGAAAGAGGAAATTGATTTAACATCGTATTTTTATTAGCAACACAACACAAACACCTTTATGGAGCTCTCTTTGACTTGTTGCTTTTCTACTGTCCAATACAGTCAGGGAGTTAAATAATTATTGGAGCTAGTAATAAGAAGCACACAACACAAGAAGAAATCATATATAAGAAAATTATCATGATATGAAAAATTATCAAAAATGGCTAGTGCTATAAAATACAAATTAAATGAAAAACAATTTAAATAAAAAAATTGTTAAAGAAAACGCTGCACTGTCTTGAGAATTTGTGTTTAATTTAGATTTTTTTTTTTTTTCATTTTACTTAACTTATGTTGCCAGCATCTCAATTTAGGCTTGAGAAAAATATTTCATTTTGGAAACAACATACAAAAAAAAAAATGAAGCTTTTTCGCTTTCAACTTTGTACATTACCTTCAAATAGTACTACCAAAATTTAACTAAAATAAAGTTTTAAAAAAATGAACATTTTTTTAAAATAAAAACTAAAACAAGCAGACTACAGCTGCAAATACTAAAAAAACTGTCAACTTTTGAAATAATTGATATATTTACAGGATGCAAAAAGATAGAAATCTCAAAAGCTGCGTGCAATTTTCGGCGAAGCAGGTGCTAGATGGTAGCAAGTTTCCAAAAAGTAGGTTTTAACATTTTCGCGTTATCAGTTATGAAAATTCATGTAAACTAATACATATCTTTTTAAAAAGTTCCTTACAAATTTTTCTTGTTTTGTAGTAATCCCTTTAGATAAAAATACTTGTACATCAGCTTGAAAAATCGGATGTTTTTGCATAAAATCGGATTTTGAAGTTAACAAATAAAATCAGAAAAACTAGGGGAAAACGGAGCATTTGGCAGTTACAGTGTATAGGTTTAAGAAGCTGTCGATTCCTTCAAGTTACTGCAAATTAAGAAATTTCCAGAGATAGAAATTTTGATTAACGCAGCAAATATCATTTCCCACACAGCAAAACCCCGCAACGAACGATCGCGAAGCCAAATTGGTGGCTAAATTTACTAAATATTAAAACATTGCTTTAAAAAAACAAATTAATAAATTAATTTTTGCGATACGGGAATTTATTTGATCTAAAAAACAAAACAATGGGAGAACAAACTGTTTGGCAAAAGTTCGGCTGAAAAGCGATCGGGAGAGTTGGCAACTCGGCGCTTATTATAGTTGTAAGATGTAAGAAAAATGATAATAAATAGAAATAATTCTTTTACCTCTAACAGTATAAAAAAGGCGATAATCATACATGCAATTGGTCAAACGCAAAAAAAGCTGAAATTTTTTGTTTGCCTACATATTAGTTAAATTTATCTCTTTTATTGAGTTAGATGTCAACGATATGCTTCTTTGAAGTATTTTCCCCCCTTCAATTAAAAACAAAAAAGTTTCAAAAGCAATATTTATTTACTGATTACTTTTTAAATGAGCTGCTCCTACTAGCTTTATTGAGAATTGTTTAGCATGTAGATGATTTAGTAACAACTTTCATGAAAAAAAAATTATTTATTTATTTTGTAACTAAACTTAATAAATAGTATCGAATCCCAAATTTGAAATCCCAAAATTCGGCCCTTTTTAGAAAATTTAAAAAAAAAAAAAAAGTTATATATCTACCAGTTGAGAAAGCACTACAATTTGAAGTAAAAATGCGTTGAGGTTTATGTAAATCCGCCTTTTTTGGTCCTGTCAATCCGCCGTTTTGGGTCTGTCCGAAAGCCGCGATAGTTCCGGATTCGAGCAAACCAAATTTGAGGTTCGATTAAGTAGTTGAAATAAAAGAAGTTTGATTCTTTTGAAGAATACAAAAGATAGCAAAACAAATAGAGCGCATCGGTACCTTCTTATTTTAACAAAAAACAATTAAGCACCTGGAATAAAAAATAAGGACTTTAAATTTTTTAAAGGGCCCTTTTAAAAAGAAAATGAACATTAAGGACTTTCTAAGGACCTTTAAGGACCGCACGAACCCTGCTAGAATATCAAGAGGAAATTCTAGCAAAAATGGATTGTTTGTGGACCATAGTTTTGCAACCTGATTAGGAGATACCTGTAACACACGCATAGATTTTATGCCATGGATAACACTTACATTTTCCCATGGATTGAATTTTTTAATAAATTTAGTAATTTTATCACCACTTATATGCAAAATAGTTGTAGCAGGCATTTATTGATTGGCTAATTTTGCTAAGTCTTCTGAATTTTGTACAACAATGCAGCTATTGCCTTGACTTAGAACTTAGCTTCCAACTAATGATTTAGCTCTGCTAATGCAAGTAAAGTTTTCACAACAAAAAATTTATGTACGAACCATTGCGTATTTTATTTAAATTTTACACTAAGAAATATAATCATTGATTTTCTAGAATAAGAAATTTCTTTAAGTCATATGAATGAAGATGGGTGTTGAGTTAGTTCTATAACTATTTAAGAAACCAAATTTTTAAATTTCAATAAGTTCTAAATAAAATTATCATTTGAGTGCATTTTGAACATTTTTATAACAAACTGTGACAAAATACATCGGTAAAACGCACACAACGTAAAACACAAGTAATATTTCGTTATGTGTGTTACCTTTGAGAAAATTAATTATTGAAAAGAAATTAATGGTGATTAAAATTTTTAAAGTTTTCCGCTGAAATATACTCGTTATCTTGTTTTATAAAATAAAGTTTTAAAAAAAAATCTATTTTATTAAGTTTATTATAACAAAAAATGTATAATTTTGTTACGTTACGTTATCTTGCCTTCATTAAGCAACTTTTAATAAGAAAAAAATGTAGGTAGGGAAAATTTCAAAATTTTATATGAAAGATAAAATGTTTATACAGTGATATATCGTAGTAATAATTGTTTAATGATACTTTATATTCTCAGATGCCCATGAAAATACACATTAGCAAAAAATGCAATAAATAAAAAATATCAGTATGTTCCACTTATTTTTAAAATTTTAAGAAATATTGTTTAATATTTTAAAAAATATCACCATTTTTGGAAAATAGACATTTTTTAGATTCTAAATGTGTTTCATTTTTAATATTGCAACAACTTTGAATTTTGAGTCACATAGGACCACTTTCTGTGGAATGACCCTTCAGACAATTGCTTGCTAATGTCGGAAGTATAACTTATACAATGACTGCTAATGTTGGAAGTATAACTTATACAATGACAAACAAGGCTTAACTGATTGAATCAATACATAATTTGTAATAAACAGATAAGTTAAATAGAAAAGTAATTTCAGGATTATATTAAAATGCAAGGTTGTTCTTACATTTTATGTCTGTTAGTTTCTTTTTTAAATAGGTGGAAATAAAATTATTGTTTATTAATAAAAGAACAAAGAAATCTCCAACAAAAGAAAAATTCATCACTGCACTTTTGTGTAATATTTTTTGTTTATTTTCCTTGAATATTTCTACGATTATTTTTTAGGCACATGGAGAGAGGCACCAGATTTTCAAACTTTACACAATCATTGAGAAGACGAAAATGAAGCTATTTTGTTCAAAGAATTAGGCACCTTGATGAAATACTTAATTTAATTTTTAGCTGGATTTTTGAAGAAAAATTATTTACATAAGATTGCTTAGTAAATTAGGAGTAGAGCGCAAATTAAAACATACACCGTTTCGAAGAACACTAATAAACTTTAGTATTTTAATTTGTTGTGTTTCTGTTTTAATTTACTAAGCCATAACACTACGAAAAGGCATATTGAAAAACTAAAATTGCATTCTTACGAAGTATAGAGAGCACTTAAGAACGGAACATGGAGAAACATAAATTTGAAGCAAAGTTCTTTAAAAAAAATTGTTTTGGTTTCTTTACACCATGTACAGTTTACACCTAATGCCGCCTCACCTTATATGCAAGCGTCATCACACAAAACTAGATATATAAATAAAAACTAGAATAAAATCAAAAGTAGGCAATATAAAGTAATTGCGATACAAACGAAAAATAATTTTAAGTACAAGTGGAGACATAATTGAAGATTGAATTCTAAAACAAAAGAAGACGACTCAATTCCCGAACTGCTTTCGCATAGCTTTTTTATCACTGTCATTCTCCACCAAGTTCAGTATTTTCGTCTTAGTAGCCATCATTGTAAAGGCCTCCAAATGATGGTTAGTCATACGCTCTTGAAGACGTGATTTCATTATTTTAAGTTTCGAAAATACTCTTTCGCATGACACTTGTGTCAGAGGTACAGTAAGTAAGTGCTTGTATACTTTGAAAAGTTCGCGATATTGCAAAGAATATATGTTGTATCTACAAGCACTTTAAAAATGCACTTCTTCTTTTCCTCACATTTTTCAATTTCTTCACCATGTTCTTCAAAAACTTCTGCCTCATGTTCTTCAAAAGTTTCATCATCAGCATCACAGTTGTATTCAACAACTTCCTGTGATCTTAATATAGGCCACATACTCGTGAATGAGGAAAGTGCCTCTATCGATTTGCTTTTATTAATGCTGGGAATTAATTGGCAAATTTTTTCCAATGCATTTGAGGGCATTGGAAGAACCTTGTGCATAACAAACCGCTTAGGGTCAAACCAAGACAAGTCCAAGTACAACAACTTGTGTTTTACAAATCGATTGTCCACGGTATGAATTATTTTGTCTATTATGACATAAAATGTGGAAATGCGGAAGGCATCTTCCGCTGTGGATGCAACATTTTCATGCTTTGATATTTTTCCAGGCATTCTTTTAATTATTATCCTACTTTTAACTTTTAAATCAGTTTCTGTAACTAAATTTTCAATAGAACTATCAATTTCAGTTTTTTCTTCGAGTAGCATTGAAATTTTTGCTACGAAGTTTTGAGCAGCTGTTAACAAATTAGGATAGAGTTCCCTCGTGTTTTTTTATTTTTTCAAAAGAGGACTCTATCGATCTCCATGCTCGCACAAAGCCTAAATTTTTTGTCTGCAAATAGTTTCATAAAGCAGTGGTAACTTTAAAAACCTGCAGAAATATCATCCCTAACAGTATTGTTTCAAAGGATGTCAGTTTTTTTAAAATTCCTGCAGCATCGCTTCGAACTTTAGGATTGAATACATCTGAATTACTTATTTTAAATATAGCTATTATTAGCTCTAAATAAACAGCTTTAGGTTTAGAATTATTATTTAGTGGCTCTTCAGTCATCCAACGGTCAATTCTCCCGAATATTTTTACCGTAGCATGACTTTTGCTGCTCCATCTCGTTGCCCCAATGGCTTCCAACTTGAAGACTGGATTCTGCTCATGGTAGATATCTATTCGTTTTGATGATTCTTTCAGAAAAACCTGTGCTTCTTGCAGCAAGTTAAAAAAAAGAGATTGTGTTCGGAAGACATTGTGCGGTATCAGACAAGACCAAGTTCAAGACATGCGCGTAGCACCAAGTATGAATGTGATTTGGTATGCTAGCATATAGTTTACAGCTACTCCATTATATTTCCTACTCATATTTGCTGCTCCATCAAATGAGTTTGCAATGCAGTATTTCAAAGGAATATTTATTTCTGCTAAAACATCTTTTAAAGAGTCAAATAAATCTTGTCCAGTTGTTGAATGCACACATTTTAAAGCAATGAGTCGTTCAACAACTTCATCTTCGAGTACATACCTTAAAACAAAGGCACACTGATCATTGGAGGAAATATCAATTGTTGTGTCCATCATTATAGAGAACTTTGTTGCTTCCCTTACTTCTTCAGCAATTTTAGTTTTCATTTCTGTCACTATTACATCAATAATTTTAACAATTATATTTTTGCTTAAAAAACGTTACAAAAGAGACTCTGCTGATGGATATTTTCCCATTATCCTCCTTTTTATTTTCTGGTTGTGAGTGAATATTAGTGCTGTGTTCTATTATAGCATTGATATGCTTTTCGAGCATTGGAACATAATTTTTTAGTAAAAGAATTAGTTCAAGAAGGTTTCCGTGGTCAATTGTCTCATTTAAAGTGTATGCAGCTTCTATTCGGCCACGATAAGGTAAGCCTTGTTCACCAATAAATTTAATTGCGTCTATTATAATTTCAACGATTTTCCTTCTTTCTAATATTTGCTGTTTTCTCTTACATAATTGGTCATTTAATAATAAGTCCTTAAGTATTTTTTTATTCTTCACAGTCATTAGTATCTGTGCAGATTCCATATGGCATTTGGAAGCCTCATATTCTTCCACTCTTTGGTGTACGTGTTTCCAATCAGTTAATCCAGTACGAAAAACAGATGTAGCATTACTAAATGCGATGCACGGAAAACAAAACCAATTTCAGAGATTCCTCATCGTAAGTCAGCCACTGTCGCTTAAACACTTGTTTGTCCTTTTCTACAGTGAAGAGCAGTTTTTTGTCATTAAAGGGCATATCCCTTTCGCGGGGTTGTATCAGATGATATTCTAAGAATAGCAGCAACTTTTCCTGGTCAGGTTTTCTGAAATAATTTTCTAAATCTCTTTCTACATTTACTGAAACCTTCTCGACTTGCAAAGGAGTTTCTTGAACTACAGAATTAGATGCTGGCCTTTGATTAATCGGCGATGCTTCATTTCTGGGATACTCACCTGCGTCCGCAGGAGAATTATCAGCTAAATCAGATTCTGAAAGAACAGATTTAGGTTGGCGATAGAACTCTGTAATTTTGGTACATTCTTTTGCAGATTCCTGATGATCTCTGATTTTTTTTCTCCTTTTTGAATTTGTTGCCACATTATTTTCTTTTTTTACTTTCCATTCCTACTCTCAAGCATAAGATGCTCAAAACCCCTAGTTTATTAAATGCCATGTATTAATTAACTTTTTTTTACAAATGACGGAAATGAAATAAATAATAAAAATAAAAGTAACTGCAGAAAATTTCAAGATTTAATGTATTAAAAATGCAAAATTATAAGTATAACCTATTGAGAAAAGTTATTATTGTTTGGGTAATTCGAGTAGAGTTGTCCAATGAAAAAGAAGTGGCTGCCAAATTTTAAGTTAACAATAATATGTTAAATTTTTTTCAAGAAGGGCATTGTATTTCATTGCTTAGATTAGATATATGTAGCTCGATTTAATTTGTGAACTTTTTCTTAAGAGTTAAAGGAGAAACTTTGCAACACTGAATTTGGCTACCTGACACGTGAGGAAAGTGGCCCCTGCGAAGAGGAAGTGATGCCCCGGGAAAATAAATCTATTAAAATAACAGACACGAAACTTTTTCAAATAAAGGAACTAAAAAAATTTAACACCTTTAAACTTTGAAAAGAACATCAAAAAAGAACGGTAGGATTCCATGACCGTCTATATGTATAATTTTAGAGCGGAGGGAGGGTCTAAGAAAATTTTTATATTTCAATGTTTAAATTATCTATCAATCTAATATATATATATACACACACACACATACCACAAAACACCGAGTATCCGCACCCCTCAACTTGGATTGTTATTAAAACAATGAACAAGGAAAAATAGCACAATTAACAAAATTAGCGAAGGCAAAAACAAACTTTTTAGAAAAGTCGCGATCGGAAACACGAATAACTACGGAAATATTCATTTTCGATACTAAATTCGTTCGTTATATTTGATTTCCAGTCTATATTGACGTCGATATTCGATCTAGTAAGAAATATGTCAAATGCTTATTCAGATCTGAATCTCCCCCCCCCCCCCTCCTATTTCGGTTTTCGAGTGGGAAATATTTGTGAGTGATGAAACAAACACACATGTTAAGAAATAAGCTAAATATTCTAAATTAAATTATGTACAAATTTCAATGTTTTTTTTTAAAAATGGAACTGGGTATAGCTAAGCTTTAACAACACTGATCAAAGATTAAGATGTTAAAATTTCAATGTTCCCGTTTGTTTTATTAGGTAACCGAAAGAATTGAACCGAAGATTGAAGGATTATTTTTAGAATACTGAAGCAGAATTGGAGACCTCCTTTCCTAAAATACTGGGGGGGGGGGGGGGGAGAGGGACTAACACCCTCTACCTTACAGCAATAATCCCCCCTAAATAATATGGAGCCAGCGACGTCTATGCGTCACTAATTAAAACCCCCGAATTTTCATTTTTGCCAAACTATTATAATATTTTTGCAGTAGAGCAATCAGTTTATAAATAAACAATCCACATAATGTGAGTTATCTTGTTTGATATTCTAACATTAATACACAAACCTGGGCCATCTCTCCTCGTAGGGTATCTCACATCAAATTACCCTATTATTAATATTATTATTATTATTTCAGTTTTTCTAAAGTTTCAAGTAGATTCAAGTAATGAATCTTTTTGATTCAGGAACCAATCCCTATTCAGAAGCAGAAGTAGATACATTGCCTTGTTTTAAAGTTTAGATTAAGGGGATCCAGCACCCAAAAATGTTGGAAAAGCCGAATTTTTTTATTGGCTTAAGTAGTAAAATAAATCTTTAAAAATGTTACCTGAAAGTTTCAGAAAAATTGAAGCAGTATTTATTGATTTATCATTGATTTTATTACGGCGTGATTTGCCACCTTTTCATTCTGAAACCGAAACTGTGCTGAATTATAAACCACATATTTATTTTTTTAAAAACAATAAGTGAGAAGAAGCAATTTCATCGACTGAAAAAAAACTAAAAAAAAAAAACAGTTCCTTACTTGAAATTTTGATACAGATAGTGCAAGCCAAAAACTTAAAATGCTGTTTTCTCTTGCTTTCTTTTTGCGCATTTCATCTCCACTGAAATGCGAAGGGGTCATTCCACAATAACGGATGTTACATTTACACAGCATTTTTCAACTTAAACGAGTTTTCTAACAAACTTCTTGGGTATTTTTTAGGTTTTTAAATTTTGGCTAATAAAAGTACAGGTGTTCTAAGTACGCAAAAATTTTTGTGAAGATATATTTGTATTTGCTGTCTGTTAAAAAAAATTCTGAATTTTCGTTACGTGTGTTACTTTTTGGGTAACACACGTAACGAAATTTCAAAATTTTTTTTATCACACAGCAAATACATATATATCTTCAAATATTTTTTGGCAAACTTAAAACAAATGTACTTTTACTATCCAAAATTAAAAAACCTAAAAAATACCCAAGAAGTTTGTTAGAAAGCTCGTTGAAGTTGAAAAATGCTGTGAAAATGTAACGTCCGTTACTGTGAAATGACTCAAAGGCTTTTTTAAATTTGTACCTATAATATGGATTTTTTCTCCCACATGTTCCTGAAACTATGCATAACATATGATAACTTCAGCACTTTTTTAAAAATTCTTTTTGTAGGTTTTTTTAAAAAAATTTTCGCTGTTTTTCCTATGTTACTTCAGTTTTTATTATTTATTTTTTCTCAAAAAGTATTTGACTTATAAAAAATTCAAAGCATAAAAGTTTATAAGTAATGAATCAATAAAAAAAAATTAAGACTTTACGCCAATTTTTGAAAAAGAAGATGCATTTTTAAAAATTGCTAAATTTTGTTGTAAAAATTAAAATTTTCAAATTATGTTTAAGAAATCCAATTTCTTTATTTTAAATTTCTTATAAAGTGATATAACATAATATGAGACAAAAATCATAAATAAAAACACCATCGAGAAAAAAATGGTGAGAACTCCCCTTAATTCTGTGAATGAAAATGTAAAAAAGTGTAGCAATATAATAAAAACATTTAACATTTGGTTATCATTGTCCCGTTGTGTTTGTTGCTAAAAGATTTTTTTACGAGAACGGGAGCAGGGACTAGTATAAGGGCACATATTATTAATATTAAAATAAGTATTTGTATTTCATATAACAATTGAAGCATTAACCATTTAAAATTGATTTGTTAAAAATTAAATGCAGAGAAAGGTTTAAATACTGAATTTAGAAAAGTCAAGGAAATGTTTCTTATAAAAATATTTCGTTGGGAAAATTGAAATTCATTGCATTTAATATGCAGTGATATATTCAGATGAAATAATTTTCTGAATAAATATGTCATATTTACTAAATTGAAAAATAGACACAAAATATTTAAAAAATACTCTTGAAGGCTAATTACTTAATTAATAAGGGTGATTGAAACCGTAAATTCTAGCATATTACTTGATCTGAATTACTAATATTCCACAAAATTAAAAAAGAAAAGAAAAAGAAAAAAAAGAAAGAAAGAAAAAAGAATGAAAAAATAAAAATATTCATTAACTTAAATTATTTAAGTTATCTTTTTATACCAATAAATATCGGCAAAGAAATTCTTCAAAAAAAAAAAGAAAAAAGAATCATATGTAAAATTATTGCGCAGGGTTCGAGAAAAATTATTTTTCATTGGAAAATAAACTTTTTTTTTGTAAAATCAGATTTTTATTTAAATTTAAAAAATCCAATTAAAATCAATTCAAATTTAAAATGTATTTCTAATAGCATTTTACTTACAATTAGTACAATCATACTAGCTAATTCTAAATAATAATAATTTAATTTGCTACTTTGTACTGCATATTATTTTATATACTACTTATATGTTAACAATATTCTCATATTTTTATTTTTCAGAAACACTATTCAAAAAAAAGAATAAAACTAACAATCAGTTTACATTTAACAATGACAGACGTTCCTGATAGGTAATATTCGAATCTAATGTAAAAATAATAGTTATAGTTTGATGCTGCTAGTTATTGTTCATAACGAATTTAAAATATGAAAGAATATTAAAAATTTTTTAAATTAAATAAAAGTGCCCTATGAGATACGTTTCGTCTAATGTGAAACTAAAAACAATTCAATTTTGAAATAATAACTATTTTTGTCTTGTTACTTGTTTATTGAAATTCAGGACATAAATCACTTTTTGAAGAATAAATGAGTTTGCTTCTACTGTAGTAACTGCGCCCCCATGTCTTATTTTTGCTGAACATCACCCATATGGCTTTTTAAATTTGAATATAGCTCTTATGTTCGCGTCTGTTTACAATGTGTACGTACTCCCTCGACCCCGAATCCGCCCAGCATCGTAAAATAAAACATGTTCCCAAACTGTGCGCCGAGGAGCTGAGAAGTCCTCACAGGGCGCCACAAAATTTTGCAATAAACTTCCAAAATAATTAGAAGTTTGCTCATTACGAAGCTTTAGCAATACGTCGCAGTGCCCTATAATAAAAACGAGGGTTATGCAATGCAGGTACACTAGTTTTATTTACTTTTTATACGTTACCCTGTTATATGATTAACAGGGATGCCCACCCTTTCAGAGTGTACCCCTGCTAAAAAACTACGGAGAGAGAACCTCAAAATGGTTAACCCATCAAATTGGTCAAAAAGTCAACCAAGCCCCTTTACCAAAAAAAAAATCTCAACGGCGCAGACTCCATTCTCCACCACGACCTTCAGCCCCCCCCCCCCCCCCTGTTAAGCACCCCTGTGATCAGTCAAATCTTTACTTAGGAAATCTTTATTCCAAAACTGGCGCCTCGACTCGACATTCGGGATGTGTTCACGAATCCTCACAGAACATAACCCTACTTTTTATGTTCTCAACTGTCAACTCGCCTCTTTCTTCCCCTGAGCATTACCAAAATGTGTCCCTGAAGCATATATATACCTCCTAAAGCTTTTACAAATGTTGTTTTGCCCTTTCTTTTAAAGCAAGATTTAGTTGTCACGGATTTAAAACAGATTATTTCATTTTATTTCTCTTATTGTAGAATATTAGGGGGGGAAATGTCTTAAAAAAAATTTTTTTTTTTTTTTTTTTGAGGTGTCTAGAGGAAAGGGCGCACCGGGACATATCCCAGTGGGCCACTCCACCCCTGCTCTAGGAATATGTGTGCCATATACACATAGAGAGTATATCTAAAATACCCCATATTAAGCAAAAAATTCCCTATATGTTTATTACTCCTAAATACAAAATAGTTTAGTTTATTGAACATATTTCATTTGAAACACATTTGTTATCATGCACGCAATTAATCCCATTCATAAAGCATTTTACTTAGATTTAAGCAAAATGAACCTGTAGTCTTATTGCATACATCAACGAGGAAAAACTAATCAAAATTTAATTCTACATAATTTGTAGGTTTCCCAAACACATAATTGAATAGATATTTCTAAATAAAGTTATATTAAGATTATCTGTAATGACTATTCAAGACCCTTCTTATCCATCAATTAAACAGAATAATTGAAAATTTTAATTTAGGACAATATTTTAAAAAACCAAAATAGCTTAATAAATAACTTAATATCTATTTTTTGATTCTATTTTTTGATAATATTATATTTAGAATTTATAAACAAAACTTTTAATAAAGATAACTTATTCTCTGACAGTAAAATATTTTTTTAAAATGCTGATGCACCTGAATGAAAATTTAGAAACATTACTTTAAAATATTTATAACTTTCAGGAAGCAAAAAGCAACATACCAACTTGATTATGCTCTGTGGCAGCAACAACGAGATTTAACGAGCTTTGGTTTATTTCTTTTCTTGTGGGGTTTATTATCACGTCACCATCTATTAATCCAACACGAACAGCTCCAATTGGTCCATTCCATGGAATATCAGATAATGCCAAAGCAGCAGAAGCTATAACAAAGGCCTAGTTTTGAATGGCAACCAACATACTTATTATTTTTTAAAATAGGTATCCACACCAAAAAAAAAGTGCAAAAAATGATACAGATGCAGTGATATAAATAAACAAAAATAATGTTTAAGGGGGGGGGGGCATAACACCATTGCACTCTTTTGGATTTACTACTGCATCTAGTACAGATGCTATAGGGTTCAAGAGATTATCAAATTGATAGCACAATTTAATAATTGAGAATAGAATCATCATAAACTATTTGAATTTCAAAGCAATAAGATTTTAAGGCTATCACCAAGAAAATACAAAGAAAAAACTCTTTTCAATTCAACTGGAATTTTATGGTGTACAATTGCTATCACAGTCAAAGTCGCTTATTGCCCGGACTTAATTACCTGGCTTTAACGAGGTAAATTAAATTAAAGATTAATGTTAAAAGCCCTTTAGGGATCATTCATAAATGATGCATACCTGCCAACCCTGGGAGACAAAAATTAGGAACACCTCGGGTGGGGGGGGGGGGGGGGGGGGGGAATAGGAACACTTTATGCGTAAAAGAAACTTTTAAAAAAGTCATGTAAGATTATTTAATACAATCTGTTTTTACATTCTTTTGAAATTAAAAAAAAATGTCTTTACATTCTTTTGGAATTAAAAAAAAATCTGTTACATTCTTTTGGAATAAAATTCATCTTTAAGAAGGACCATTAAAAAAATTAAAAACCCAAAAGCAGTGCCAGCTACTAAATGGATATCATATAGTATATAAATCACTCTGATTCATTCTTGGTTAAATTTGCATGGCTTTTCTCATGGTCTGCTTATAAAATATTTTTCTCAGTTTAGAATGTAACCTTTTGTTAGCTTGATTTAGAAAGTCCCTTAATATTTTTTATTAATATTTTTTATTTCATAAAAATATCGTATGAGTACTTGACATGAAAGAAAAACTCTGTTACTAAAGTGGATATAAGTGTACTTTAAAATTCGTATGAAACTATATAAAAAGTGGAAAAGCAAAAATTATTTTGAGTAAATATTTTTGGAACTATAACATTAATGAGGCTCTACAATATTTAACAAACACAATAACTGACATGATTTCCAACATTTTAAGAAAGACTTAATAAAATGTCTGAAACCTCTGAATTGTGGTAACTCACAACTTTCCCAGCTGTAACCCAATCTCTAAAGTATAGGATCCCCTGATTTGCAGACTCTAACACCATCCAAAATGCTTTCAACAACTTTTTAGATCAATTTCATTTTCCAAATTCTTCATTAACCAAATATAAAGCCTGCTAAAAATTAAGGTTAATTCTTACAAAGTGTCAGTTTGAATGAACTCAGATGCATCTCGATTGCAATTTCCGAATGGGTGCGTCAAGTCCTCTATTACAAAAATAAAAATAATGGTTAACACAAAATTATTGACGTCTAAGTGGTCGAAATATGTAGTATAAAAAATTAGATTGTTTTTACTGAAGCAGATGTAGTTGGATTTCGGAAATGCGTTAAAAATCGGCAATTAGAAGTATTTCCTCCATTTGGTGCAGTTTCTTTAAAGCATCGTCGTTTCGGAGCATAAAACAGCAGAATTTGCGTTTCAGTGCGAAACGCATAGCTGTTTCATCACAGCAAAAGAGGGGAAAAAAGGGTACAATAATTTTCTTTCTTCCCAAAAAATCGGATTTTGAGGGATGAAATTGTATTTTCGGAACACGGTAAAAAAATCGGGACAAATCCGGAAAATTCGGAACACTTGGCAGCTTTGAATGATGTCACGCTTCGAGGGGGGGGGGGGGGCGGTTCGTGAGATTGTGACAATGGGAGGGGAGGGGGTAACAAGAAGTGTGACATCTGTGCTTATGCAACATAGCGTGATATGTGATAAAGGGGGGGTCCATTGAAGTGTGACAATTTGTGGCAAAGGGGGAAGTTGTCAAGTATATGGGAAAAAAACGTGACATTTATTGACGGTCCCTTAGAAGGAATACAGAAAAATATTAAATTAAAAATTCAATCTCACAGTCCAACTGTACTGTAAATCAGTGTATTTCACAGTCCTTGGACCTTATAAAATAAACACATTTACAGTGGGATTGGATTTAGAAACAGCTTTGAATTTAACATATCGTTTTTGCGTCAAAATAACATGTGTGAATGTGTGTGTGCATACATATATGGGCATAACTCAGATTTAGTGAGCATTTTTATTTTCATAACATCTTCAATTTTTTTTCTTGATGGACAAGCACAATTCCATGCAACTTTTGATCGGAGAAAAATTAACATTTTACAAGAGGTGGATAATGGCACACAAAATATTTGAATTAATAAAGTAATAGCTTATCTTCATCTACAGTTTCGGTGTCGACAATTGACGAAAAACAAAAATTTTTTAAGCAATGTTGACCAGTATTTTTCCCTTATGCCATAATGAAGAAACAAAGGTAAATCTTTTTAAATTATAATTTTTATTAAATTCATTTTTATGCAATAAGCATTAAATTTAATAAGCCCGGGTATGACGAATACTCAAATTTAAGGAGCAAACGGTTTTAGTTCTTTCACCCTTGTTATAACCGAATTCAATTTGTAATTCAAATATAAAAAATGCATGGCTCAGTCTACCATTTATCAACCTGGGTGTTGGATACCTAGGAGGGTCATGTTCACACGTAAGAGGGGTTGCAATCTGACCAACAAAATTATGGACTTTTCTCCATCGGACACCCTTGCACCTTTTAAGCGAAGCCTTAGGTATCATTTTATTCGATACATGCCTCAAATTACAGTAAAGTGCTACAAAATTTAATATCGTGCAAATAAAATGTGTTAAGGGGGTCGCAAAGCTTTTTGTCTCGCTATTCAGCTATTAAAGGGGTTACAACAGTATAAATGTTGAGAACTGATGGCTCAGTCCTTTAAGACTGACAGGTCATATTGTTATTATGACTAAAAATTTTATTTTTTAATGAAAAAATAAATAAATAAAGATGCACGGCTTCCTAAAATGTATAATGCCATTACAGAAAAATTGTAAGTGCTAAAATATATATATGTATGTAGGATGCGAGTGCGAAGAGACATTGACAGCAGCGCCCTCTGGCGATAGGGAGCGTAAGCAGTTAGTTTGAGTAAGACTCCGTTCTGTGTGGACGTAAGCGCTGCGGTGCTCGGATGATGTTGTTGTTCGTAATTGAAGCTGTTCTGTATATAGTTTTGTAAATAGGAAAGTGTAAATATAGTCAGTTTTTTATATCTTTACGGTGAGTAATGATTTTAGGAACCCCTAGACACCCAAGACAAGAGCCTATATATATATATACATATAAATAAAAAAACTATAAACTTAGCAATGAATGAATTATTTGTGTTAGTAAATGCTTGAAGTTTTGTAATGTTAGCAACAACAACGCACAAAGTGCAGTATTGCTATGGTTGATTTTTTAATGTTATGAAGGGAAAAGCGTTTGGTAATTAAAACATGGCGTTTCTCAAAAGAAGCATTTTTAAATCAACAAGTCAAACACTCATGAAATAAATTATGAAAATAAGAAAAACAAAGAAACTGCCTTTTTGATAAAATAATAAAAACATTACAGAATCATTTTGTTGTGTAATTGAATTTGAGGAAACAATGCATGTATCTTTTTGCATAAATAGAATGCATTTTTTTTTTTTAACAATTTCAACAGAATTCAAGTCAAACATTAAAATGCTTAGCAGTGATTTCAAGCTGAAGCACCTATTTTAAAACAAAGAAATGTTCAAATATCAAATATGCTATTTCTTTAAAAAATATTTTGATTTTATAAAATCTATCTCAAATATTGTACCTATTATTTTAATTCTTATTAAACAATTCTAACATGCATAAATTTTCAAATATCACCTCCTTTTTATTTTCAAAACGTTTAAATTAAGTGTGCATTTAACCGAGAACTTAATATTAAGTTAAATATTCATACATTAATAACATATTAATCCAACAACGCTTTGACTTGGTAGCAATGCCAACGATGATGCTGATTTGTAATTGATTAAAGGGAACTTATGAACTAAAACATGATTTCAGTGTTTTAGGGTTACTTTTAATATTGTCTATCAACTGTAAAGAAATTTAATAAAATTTGTTAGAAGTACCTCCCCCTCTCCCAACCTTCAAAATTACATCTCAAAGAAAACTGATTTTTCGTCATTTTTCTTTGAGACACTGTTTGGACTTACTACATCACCGACATGTAGTCTTTTTTGGATAACTAAAGGTTCACGGCTGGTATCTATCTTATACAATATAAATGACTAACTAAACATGATTAAAAAAATATTCAAGCACAAGCATAACATTTTTTAAAACATACCAGCATTTATACTAATTACATCTGGATCATTAGCTCCATCAACAGCCAAAAGATTACATGACAGCTGAAAAAATAATAAAAACATTTGTTTACCAAGGTCACTTATTTAACTCACATCTATATATAAATAGGCAAAGACAATACAATATTCATTAAAAATTAGCCACTATAACTTGTTAGAGGAAGGGCTAGAGATCCACCCTCCTGCCACTCTTTATGGGCATTTATGGTAGCAACATAACCAATCAAATACTAAGCACAGTAGCTTAAAGAATAAATCTGAAAATAGTGAAACTGGTTTAATTTTCTTGAACAACTGATATAAATATCAAAGTCTTGGTACAACAGCCTCTTTCTCTCATGCAATTTGATACTGAATAACTTAGTTATTTTTATTAAAACAAAAATTTTGTTTTTTAAATAATTGCATAATGAAACAGTACGGAATTCAACATACCTGTATTTCAGATGAAAATCCTTTGGGAAATAACGGTCTAACAGATCTATCTGAGAAAATAGAAATAGCATTGTTTCAGCACACAATGCTTTTGGTAAATAATACCACATAATTTTAAAACAATATAATCCAGAAACAGCAACCAAGCAAACACTTAGTATAAAAAAAGGGCTTCCAAAACACAGTCAAATTTAAATTAAATTTTTTTGGAAGAAAATATTTGAAATTCAACACAATACTACCAGATTTCTTTTTCAAAGTTCCATTTTTGAGGGAAAAAAAGAAAAAATATTTTCGTGGAAAAATGATGTGATCATGGAAATTTTTGAAAAAAGGGATCCTTTTCTATGCAATAAAATTTCGTAAAAGAGACTTTTATTTTTATTTGAATTTTGGGAAAAGGGACTTTTTCATGAAGTTGAATTTTGTGAAGGGGCACTTTTTCATGAAGTTGAATTTTAGAAAGGGACCTTTTTCATGAAGTTAAATTTTGTAAAGGGGCCTCTTTCATGCACTTGAATTTTGTGAAGGGGCAGCGAAAACTGTTCCAAATTTCACTCAAGTCGGCCAGTGATTATATAATACCATGCATCAATAAAATCATCTGAAATAAATATAAAGTAATACAATATCACTGCATTGTCACATCACTGCTAATAGAAATTTCAGGTTATTCGGAGGTGTTGGAACTTGCTTAGCCTTGCTACGGTACAATAAATTGTAATAATTATGGCAGTAAAAAAAGTTTTGTTTCCTTACATTTTGATTGGTATTACAATTTCCATACCCGCCACACTAGTTCCAGCACCATCGAGGCTATGCGGCATTTTCTCCTAATTCTTGTTTATTTCCTAATATTTGATACAGAATTTATTTTTCTTTAATTTATGATATACACTGGGAATTAGGAATTTTAGCAACAAGGACAGGAATGGGTATTTGGAAAAATTAATTTTAATAGGAAGAATAATATGTTTCTTTCTCGCAGTCAGAGTAAAGGTCTTACTTTTTTTCATAAGTTGTGTACTTCAAATAAGTCCTAACACCTCCCTTTTCATTTCTGGTTTTACATTTAACAAGCATATGGGAAGAATTTGTGTATTCTGACATCTTGCATAATATTTGAAGCTACAGTAACTATTGCACAATTATTAGCAAATAAATATAAAGCAGTAAATAAGCAGGCATTAGGCATTTTTATATTTTAAAGTACAAGCAGTCCCCTAGCTTTCTGCTAACCCTCTTCTATGAGCATGGGTGAAAATAAAAGCATTTCAAAAGTCGGAAGCTAAAAAAATTTTCTGCAACTGTACAAAAACATGCATTTTCCAAACACTAAGTTAATTATTTAGCCTTTTTTTTTCATAATAATAGGATTAACATTAGTAATAAGGATAGTTAATAATTAAGGTAGGAACACAAATTGAATGGTTTTAAAATAACTCTTAAGTATTATAAAAAAATAAAAATTACTAAATGTATTATAATTAGCAACCATTACCTATTAAGATTTTAAATGAAGCAATACCATAAAACAATTATAACACCATTTAAATCTATAGTATAAATCATTTTGTTAGGATTTATCAAAAAAGACAGAAATTCCTCAATAGACGGAAGACTTTCACCCATTAGCTCCACACACACACACATATACTGTATAATATCAAACTATCATTTGCTAAGGTTTCAACAGCATATTTAAAATAAACAATAAAGAAATACCAATTACACGGCTGGTTAATATTTCTTTCTCACTAGGTCCTAATTCCCTTCTCAAATAGTTCGTAGGAATGCGGCCAGCAGCAGCTGCTTTTTGGCGGTAATCCACCTAAATTAAAATTTGAAACTGGTCAATGAAACATTATACTATTAAATAAATACATTCCCTTTTTTCATCAAAATATACAAATAAAACTTTTTTCATCTTATCAATTTATTTTGAAGCAAACTTTCAGCATAAAACAGTACCTTATTTTTAATAAAACTGAGTGAATGCATTAAAATGTATACTGGAAAGCATATTTCTCGAATAAGACCGCAAAATCTATTATTGAGGTATAACTGCATAATTAAAAAAAACATAAGATTTCTAACAAATTTTACTGAATTTCTGCATAGTTGATAATTAACCTTTTCGCTACGGTGCTGGTACAACTGTTGTACCAGTAAAAATTTTCTTTTTGCCACCATTCTAACTGCATAAGTAGAGTAACAATAGATAATTTTTTCCCTTAGTATGAGAGGTTTTTTGGCATACATTTTGTTTCCTAAAACTGCAGAGCTGAAGTGCTTACAGTAACCCAGGGTTCGAAATTAGCGGTCGTTAGTCGTATTTTGCAACTAAAAATTCCCGTTTCATGACCATGGTTTCACATCCAGTCGTCACTTTTCACGCATAACCTTTCAACAAACTTTTAGTTTGACAACCACAATTTTTGCTCCAGTCGTCATTTATTTATTTATTTTCAAAATCTAACATAACTTTATGTAGCTGTATTTTTATATGCATATTTCATCTAATCTTCTGTATTTTGAGTTTTTAATATGCCTATGAAGACTATCGTAACTTCTTGACCTTCAAATTTGGAATTGTAAATTTTTATCTACAAATGAAGTAACAGTAGACTGTAAATAACACTTGAAAAAGTAGTTAAGTCAATTAAGTTTATTTTATTGGGCACTGATTAAAAATAGACGTTAATATTGATTCATAAGCTTAAGTAAAATTAAAACCCTTTCTTAAAAGTTACTAATAGAAATTGATTTTCGAACATTTATCTCTTACTTATCAGTAATTTTCTCAGTAAGGTTGTGACGTTCTGCGATATTTTTTAACAATTACACAACTGTCTTCATAGTTACCAGTTGTTATCTCTGCCCAAGCAATTTGAACTATTTTAAAATTACGCCTATCAGAACATTTTTGGCAACTAAAACAAAAAAGCTAGGTGCCAATGACGCTTAACTTTTACATTCTAATTTCGAACCCTGCAGTAACCACTGTATAATAGCATAAATATATGCTAACAGTTCGTTTTGTTCCTCACGTGCCAGCCATAGTTTAAAGGTTAAAGCATCCCATAATAGCTGTTAGATACCTAAAAATGTTAGTAGCAGCATATGTTTTTCACCAATAACTAGAGTTTACTGCTTAATCACTTTCTTCTCCCGTCAAGCTACATGCACATTTTATGTGAATTGAGAATGATACATGTTACCCGCCACTTGACTCAACACAGTATTATTCTCTTTGCAATACTTAAATAACTGCTGTCCAACGGAAGTGTGCACTTGTATTTTGGTATCTAAGGCACAAGGTACTATCACTGGTTATACTTATTCTTTCCATTCGAATTGTAAAGTTTTTTAAAGTGTACCTGATGATTTTGATGTTAATAAAACTTAATTATATTTGGGGAAACTGGGTTTCAAGCATACTTTGCTAAAGGTTCCCTTAATGGATGAACTTTTTAAATGGATTTAACAGAAATCAATGATTTAGTTGAGCCAATATTACAGCAACATATCATTAATCCTAGATTGGAACCTACATTTTAATAATAACAATAATAATAAATGTATGGTTTAGAAAGGAAACAGATAGAAAAAAAAGGGAAAAGAAAGAACACATCTCACTTATAGCTCTACTTATCACCACATTTTATCGGACACATAAATAACATCACCCAAAACTGGCTCAAAAAAAACTTTTAAAAATTAGTTTTATATGGAATAACTAGTGATGGGCATAATAGAAAGATTTCAATAATCGAGTGATTAGTACTCGCGGGAGGTTTTGATAATCGAGTGATTAGTACTCGAGTGATTATCTCGAGTTCTCGATTGATGATCTCGAGTTCTGGATTGATCTTTTCGAGTTTCTTAAGGGGTTCTCGATTAAATCATTTCGAGTTCTCGATTGATCATTTTCAGTTCTCGAACGATTATTTCGTGTTCTCGAGCGATTTCAGAATGAAATGAATCTATAACAGGGACGTCATTTAGTGAGTCAGAAGGGAAAATTTTCCACCCCCTCCCAAGCCTTAATACAATGTATTTCTCCGTAGGTGCAAGTATTTTCGTTTTCAGGGAACTGGAGCAACAAAATTTTTGAGTTGCTCCGATCCGACTGATTTAAAAATTTGTTCCAACGCTGCTCCAGCTCTGCTCCGTGCAGCGAATAGCTTTAATAGAAAACATCTTTATTTATTTAATTAAATAATTAAATGATAGTAAATTTAGTTATTTATAGACAATTTATAATTTAAAAAAATCTTTTTAAAAAATCACGTTTCGTTTTAAGTTGTTGTTACTTAAAACTAGTTTTAATGAAGAAAGATGTCATGTTTTTATGAAATTCTAATTTTAAATGATCAGAGCAGTTAAGCACAACAAGTTTCCGTGCTTTTTGGGTCCGCTCCTACTCCAAGCAAAAACTAGTTGCTCCCCGCTTCCCAGGGGGTTCCGCCCGTTTATTGTTTTTTTTTTATGTAACATGCGCCGAGTTTATACCCCCCCCCCTTTGAAATGAAGGGGAATGATCTCGACAAGTTAGGGGTCATTCATAAATGATGTCATGCTTCAAGGGGGGAGGGGGGTTCATGAAATTGTGACAAAAAGGGAGGGAAGGGGGTAAAAGAAGTGTGACATCAGGCTTTTACAACATAGCGTGACATGTGACCCAAAGGGGGGGGAAGGGGGGCCGCTTTAAGTTTGACATTTTGCGACAAAGGGGGGAGGGGGGTCAAATATATCGGAAAAAAACGCGACATCATTTATGAGCAGTCCCTTAGCGATGATTATTTCAAAAGATTTCTGGGCATCAAATTAAAGATGGCCCCCTCCCACCGCACCCAAAGCATACAGATTTATGGGCATTGAAGGGATTTCGGCAAAAGAGGAAGTAGCGAAAACTTTTAAGCGGAAGGGTGAGTATGGGAGTGTTATTTCTACTACGTTCCTGATATCAGTTAACCCAAAAAATATGCCTTGCCTAAGGCTGCATTGCCTAATTTTGTTTCGTGCCAGATCTGTTTACTGCTTAATGCTTATGATTATTTTGTGAATAACCGAGGAACGTTCTTTATTGATGACATTTTGCAGCATTTGTTTATTTTATGTTTCTTTATTTATTTTATCGGCTAGTAAAGTGACAGCAGTTTGCTTTTTTTTTTTAAAATTTTTTATTGACTAAAAAATATTTTAGCAGAAAACTTAGACCGAAATTGGTTAATGTCAACATTCACGAATTCCATGAAAGTCCGAATATTTCGTTATATTCTTATACATTTGGACATTCAATACTGTATGTCGACAATCACAGATGTGCTCTGGTGAAAGTCGAAACAAACAGCCTATACCAATAAGAGTTGCATCAGTCTGATGAACTTTAGTCTGAAATAAGATTGTATAACGTTAAATCCTTAAAATTATTGTTCGTATTATATTTATCCATTTAGAGTATAATTTGTTTGACATAAATCAAAGTGATTCAATAATGTATGATTTAAAAACACTAGGAACTCCGCATTTGCTCGTTTCGCTTGCCAATCCCGTTGCGTGGTTAAATGCTGCATGTAAATACAACATTAAATACCTCGAAATAAATAAGATACTGCCGCATAAATATATGTTCGTGTAAATAAGAAACTGTCAGAAAGACAACAAAATATCATCAATACTCATTATTAGCAACTGAAAGCAATATTCAATTACAACAATGATTTTAATTGTTAAAGGAACATTTTAAATCTGCTCTACTCTCAAAATGAGTTGAAAAATTGGTTACTAATATATTATGCGCAACACCAAATTTACGCTAAAAATCTGGTGCTCCTACCAGATCCCCCCCCCCCCCCCCACACCCCTCGGGGCGCCAATCGAAAGGAATTTAAAAAACTTTCATGCTTCCTAAATGATAAATAGCTCTAAAAACAGGGATGTGCCAAAGGAAATGCACTTTTGGAGCAATCTTTGGAGCAGGAAAATTGTAAATTTGGAGCACTTTGGAGCAGCACAAAGATTAGTGAGTAGTTAAGAATTTGTATATACATACATATCTATATGAAGTTTTGAACATCTGTCACAAGTTGAAATTTTATTTTAAAAAAAAAAGCATTTAATCGAACTAAAATTACTGCAAAGTTAAAAATGAAAACTGCATTATTTTAATAATTCACTAAGTAGTTAACTAGACATTTATAGTTACAAAAACAGTTGAGCACATTATTTTGGCGTTGCATTTCTAACTTTTACAAAAGTATAAACTGAATAAAAATGCAAGGTCAAACTTTTCTCTTTCTCTATCATTTATGCAAAATAAATTCATTTAATTCATAAAAGCATGAAAATCAATCGAGATACCTGAAAGAAAATAAAATTAAAATATTGAGCTAAGCTAAAGCTATCTTGAAAATATTTACAACATTTCACTTTAATAGTTTTTCAACATGTTTGATATGAACGTATGAACAACTTCAAACATGTAGGACTAAAAATAATAAATTGAAAGTGCTGTGAGTGTACTGAACATTTGAAAAATAATTTACTACACATCTTAAGTACATTTTAATTACTGCTCTAATTCTGAAATTAATTAGAATATAATAAAGTAAAGTTTTCCTCAGAAGTCAACCCATAAAAAAATATCTGCAACTTAATTTAAACAAATCAGCTGACATTGCGACATAAACGTTTTGCTAGTTCTATTTAATTGACTTTAATGTCTTTTAAAACTTTGTCTACTCAGCTTTTTGCTTCTTCTTTCAATAGTACTTGACCACTTTGTACAGTATCCAAGTCTTTTTTTTCTTCAAGCCTGCATCAATGCAACTCTTGGCATGATCTAGCATTGTTTGTGCAGCAGTTAACTGACATTTTAAGTTTTTTTACTGATCTTTTAACTTCTCGTTAATTTCATTCAATTCAGTATTTTCTCTTTTTGACTCCTGTGCAATATACCCCTCATTGCAACATACCTCTTACGAGCTTCTTTTACATTTTAAATTATTTTAATATTCACTGACTTTTCCCTGGTTTCCAGAGATTTTTCAGAAAATGTCCCTAATTGAATATTTTGTAATATATATTATATACACGCAAAAGATAAAAAGCAGACCAATTCAAAAAACAAATGCTACATTAAAATATTAGAATTTTTTAAAAATTACAGCAGATGAAATTAAAAAAAAAAAAAAAAAAAAACAAATTTTGTTATTTTGAAGAGGCATTGTTACAGCAGTAAAAAAAATTTACAGCACAAAAATAAAGCACCAAATTAGTATTATAGTAGTTCTAGGTAAAGACAAAGTACATTTTTTTGTTACTTGGTAAGCAATTTAATATTCAACAAGCAAAGCTCTTAATTTTGCTTCTTTTAAATTGAATTTTATGCTATTTAACAAAATAATTAATAAATATTTGATGGGTAATTAATGAGTAATTGATTGAAAGAAGAATGTGAACATGCATAACTTTAAAACTACTTTCTTGAAATACTTGAATTTTAATAAGAAAATTATGCATTTCTTAAAGATTAAAAAAGCATTTAATTCTATTAGGAAATACCCTGCTCCAGAAAAGACTTTTGAGCAAAGATTAAACATCTCAGGATTAATGCTAGTATAACAAAAAGTTGAACTGTCCACATGAAATAGATAAATATCGTAATATACAGCATGAGAATTTATTCCAAGATTTAACATTGCGTACTGAATAAAAAAATGAAATAAATATTTTTTTAAATTAATTTCTTTATTTTATTGTTTATTTATTTATTTGCAATTAATTGCTGATATTTAACATGTTCTTTCTGCACATAATCATTTTATATGACGAATGAATGTGCTTAATCAAAAAAATTTATCATCATGATTTAGCCAAAATGTGTGATGATAATTAATGATTTTTGTTTTTTGATTTCTTCAAATTTAAACATATTATTTAATAGTTTCATTCTTTATTTAAAGTTTTTAAGCGATATGAAGAACTACGCATGCTTTAAAAAATTCAAACGAAAAATAAAACTAGAGATATAATATTCCACGGTTGAAAAGTTCGACCTCACCCCCGATCACGATTCACGAAATTTTTATTAAAAATTTCAAATTAAAGTTTTAGTGAAAATAAAAAGAAATTTTATTTGTTGACCTTTTAACAAAGCATAAGAAACATCGAAAACTTGTAAAGTCTAGTTCCCATCGCGGATGCAAAGAGATCGCATTTTCCGATGTGGGCAACAAATGTATGAAAAACGGCAAATAAACGAATTTTTTTTTGGAGTAAAATAATTTTACAATTGAATTTTAATAAGAGAACACTGATCAATATTAATGACTACAGATAAGATCGCTGAAACTTAGGGGAAAAAAAAAAAAAACCTTCTGGATTTTCATTAAATTTTTGCAATTTTGCCTACTTTTTCCAGAACATTAGATTTCCGGGTTCTGTCGCCACCCGTGTATACCCTCCCCCCCCTTTCTCAAAAGAGAGAAAGAAGCTTTTCCTCTTTCTTAAAGAACTCACAGGTTGCCGAAAAGAGCTGCAATGCAAATTCTTAACCGCACTTTTTGGCGCAAGTTCGCCCGATTTGGCGCAGAAAACGTACATTTAGAATTTTTTTGTAGCAGACTGGCGCATCTACGTAGTTCGGCGCAATTTGCGCAGCTGGCACATCCCTGTAAAACGCAACCCTTTTAGCTTGCATTTTTTTTAGCTACCATTCACTTTGAAGGGCAAAATGGACACTTTGGCTTCGCAAAATTATTTGTCTTTTCCTTCTTTTTCAAGTGACATTTCCTGGGTTATCTGGGCATCTGGTTCGCTCATCTCTGCTGCTCAAAGAAAATGCCCCTAGAGAGAGTTTTTGTCGAACATATTTATACCTTTTCAGTTCAAATAATTGTCTTTTCGCATTTTAAAATAAAATAAATTAACATTAATTTGGTGCCTCCTTGACGCTGCGCCCAGGGACACCTGTCCCTCCTTGCCCCCCCCCCCCCCTCCGAGCTACGCCTCTGGTTCCTACAATCTATGGTTTGTCCCGCAGAGCGTCGTCACATACAAACTTTACGATTTTTTAAATAGTATATAGAGAATATACCCCTTGCCTCCTACTGGAAAAATTCAAAATGTCAGTCCTGATAAGGAAAGCTAATAAAGCTCAGGTCCGACTCGGGGCCCAGTGGTAACGTATTCAAGAGTTGTAGTCATTGCTTTGGAACTGAGGAGGGGAACTTGTTATTGTAACACGATAACACACATCCTACTCAGGAAAGAACTGGAGAATCCTTCCAAACCCCTACCGTTGCCCCAATGGCGTATGCAGAAATTTTTCAAGGGGGCGGGGGGTCATAATGTTCTGAAAATACTAAAAGAAATTCGAGTATGTAATAAAGCACTATTAATTAGGGCTCAAGGGGGAGGGTTAAGACCCCTAAACCCCCCCCCCCCCTTGCGTTGCCCTAACATTTCGCAATACAGCTTAGGAGTCATTCATAAATACTGTCATGCTTCGAGGGGAGAAGGGGGATTCAAGAAAATGTAACAGCTCGTGATGAGGGGAGAGGAGGGGGTAACAAGAAGTTTGACATCGCACATTTTGATTTCTATAAATACATTTAAAATCAGCAAATAAGACTTATTTTATGCTAATGTAATATAGCGTGAGATGTGACAAAGGGTTGTAGGGGGTATGTTGAAGTGGGACACTTAGTGAAAAAGGGGGGGGAGGGATTCAAATATATTAAAAAAAGCGTGACATCATTTATGAACGGTCCCTTAAAACCCCGATTTTAGAATGTCAATTTAAAAAAACTTTTCAGTGGACGAGCAACCGAAACCCCCTCCCCTTATGCTCTTACCCCTGATGAAACACTAACGATAACCTAGAAATGCGTTTGTAAAACTTAAATTTCGAAATATTTTGGGGTACGCTTAGGTTAAAATTCAAAACAAGTGAGGGGGCACTTGTTTTAAAATAAAAAGGTAAGGGGACGCGTTCCCCCTCAACTACACCACTGGTTAGGATGACACCATCACAGTCGTACACAAGAATCACCACATTTTTCACATTGGTGGGGTTCTGACGACATTTCGAACGTTGTGGTGACCCGTAATGATGCCATTCGTTTGATTGGAGTTTCAGTTCTGGCTGGTACAAGACGGCTCAAGTCTCATTCAGCGTAATGATATGGCATAAAAAAGCTAGTCTGCTAGCTGTGGGAACAGTGCGCAAACGAACTTTTTTTAGTGGGATTTCAAAAAATATTGTGGGAATTGCGCAATTTCGCGGCCTAGTGTGAATATTGACTTAATTAGCCCTTTGTTCTTATTTTTTTTATGTATATCTATAAGAAATAACATCAGCTTTCCCCCATACATTTATTGTGTTTAAAAACACTACAATTTTTATCAGAAAACTATTATCAATGAACTTTGACATCTTATGACCACAAATGAGATAATCATGCCAAGGAAGATTTGAAGAAAAAATTATAGTTACCATTAATGGAACATAAGCAGCTGATGAAGATTTACTTTTGCTAACAGCCGTAACCATAACTGATGTATCACCTAATTGCGCAACACAGTTGCCATCAGTAAACCTAGCTAAGTTGCCAAAGCTCAGTTTCATAGGTTCCCTGAAATAATAAATTTTATCATGAACACTAAACAATTCTAATTTTATGCAGGACCAAATAAAATAATGTAAAGATGAATCCATTAAAGATAACTGACAGATATCAAATAAAAACTGTTTATGTTTATAACATGATATTTTATCTTAAAAACAATGCAAAATTCAACATCCATTATAATAGACTTTATTTGGATTTCTATTAAATTTGAATTATCTCATATCCAGTTAAAAGATGGTTCTAGAAATGAATACGCAATTGTATATTACAATTGAATCATTTCAGAAACCCATTCATTTTTTAATTTTCTATAAGGGCAAAAAGAAAAAAACTTTAGTATAATTTTGAAATTTTGCTTGAAAGTTTAATATAGGCTGAAAAGCAGAGGATTGAACCAAAATCCTGTTCGATGTAAGTTGGTTCTATTCTGTTAGCTATTTAGCATTGCTGTGCCTGTCCTTGGTTTCAGGGTTCAAAATTAGTGGTTAGACGTATTTTGTAACAAAAAATTCCTGTTTGATGACCGTGATTTTACATTCAGCGGTCAGGTTTCACACCTAACCAAACATAAAACTTTTAGTTTGACAACCACAATATTTCAACAAGTCGTAATTTTGTACTCATTTTTTTTTAAAAGTCTAGTATAACTTTGTACAATCATATTTTTACATACACAGGGATGTGCCAAAGGAAATGTACTTTTGGAGCAATCTTTGGAGCAGGAAAATTGTAAATTTGGAGCACTTTGGAGCAGCACAAAGGTTATTGAATTGTTAAGAATTTGTATATACTTACATATCTATATGAAGTTTTGAACATCTGTCACAAGATGAAATTTTATTTAAAAAAAAAAGCATTTATTCGAACTAAAATTACTGCAAAGTTAAAAATGAAAACTGCATTATTTTAATAATTCATTAAGTAGTTGACTAGATATTTCTAGTTACAAAAACAGTTAAGCACATTATTTTGGTTTTGCATTTCTAACTTTTACAAAAGTATAAACTGAAAAGAAATGAAAGGTCGAACTTTTCTCTTCCTTTATCATTTATGCAAAATAAATTCATTTAATTCATAAAAGCATGAAAATACCTGAAAGAAAATAAAATTAAAACATTGAGCTAAGCTAAAGCTACCTTGAAAATATTTACAACATTTCATTTTAATAGTTTTGCAACATGTTTGATATGAACGTTTGAACAACTTCAAATATTTGAAAAATAAATCACTATACATCTTAAGTGCATTTTAATTACTGCTCAAACTCTTAAATTAATTAAAATATAATAAAGTAAAGTTTTCCTCAGAAGTCAACAAAAAAAAAAAAAAAAAAAAACTGCAACTTAATTTAAACAAATCAGCTGACATAGCGACATAAATGTTTTGCTAGTTCCATTTAATTGACTTCAATGTCTTTTAAAATTTTGTCCATTCAGCTTCTTGTTTCTTTCAATAGTACTTATGACCACTTTGTACAGTATAAAAGTCTTTTTTTCTTCCAGCCTGCATCAATGCAACTCTCGGCATGATCTAGCATTTTTTGTGCAGCAGTTAACTGACTTTTTAAAGTTTTTTTTACTGATCTTTTAACTTCTTGTTAAGTTCATTCCATTCAGTATTTTCTCTTTTTGACTCCTGTATTAACATCATTGCAACATACCTCTTATGAGCTTCTTTTACATTTCAAATTATTTTAATATTAATTTCAAAAATTTTCAAGCCGCAAGTTTCTTTTAATATGGCTCTTAATTTTTTCTTAAGCCATTGATGCTATGAACACTTAAATTTGATCTATTCTCTAACATTGCTTTACTTACACTAAATTTCCTTTCACAATCTGCATCACCATGTGGCAAACGCAGGAGACATTTCATGACTTGGGATATACCAGGGTGGCTACAGAATATCTAAAGCAGAATTCCCTGACTTTTCCCTGATTTCCAGAGAATTTTCAGAAAATTTCCCGAATTGAATATTTTGTAATATATATATGTATATACACACACAAAAGATAAAAAGCAGACTAGTTCAAAAAAAAAAAAAAAATGCCACATTAAAATATTAGAATTTTAAAAAAATTACAGCAGATGAAATTCTTAAAAAACAAATTTTGTTATTTCGAAGAGGCATTGTTACAGCAGTAAAAATAATTTACAGCACAAAAATAAAGCACCAAATTAGTATTATAGTAGTTCTAGGGAAAGACAAAGTACATTTTTTCATCACTTGTTACTTGGTAAGCAATTTAATATTCAACAAGCAAAGCTCTTAATTTTGCTTCTTTTAAATTGAATTTTATGCTATTCAACAAAATAATTAATAAATATTTGATGGGTAATTAATGAGCAATTGATTGAAAGAAGAATGTGAACATGCATAACATTAAAACTTCTTCCTTGAAATACTTAAATTTTAATAAGAAAATTATGCATTTCTTAAAAATTAAAAAGCATTTGTTAGGATTTTCCTGTAATTTTTGTCTTGCAAAGTCACAAATATTCCATCATTGTGACGCATTTCCCGATGTTAGACACGTGCTTGCATAACGTCATAAGATGACGATGCTTGACTGTGATTGGTTGGCTTTCTAACATCGGGAAATGCGAGGATGGAATCTCATGCAAATGCGCCTTAGTATTTAAACGCATGCTTAGGCAAGTAATCTGTCCCATTCTTCCATTCTGTCTTTTCCCATTCTTCGTGGAACAGGCTGTTCCTTCATCTCTCGTTGCCGCTATGATTTTTTTTACCGCCACGAGAAGAACTTTATTTTTATTGAATTTAAAACTAATCATCTGTAAAATATTCACCAAGGCCATTCTGTATATTTTTTCACCAAGGAGGAATAAAAATAATTTAAAATGATAAAAAAAAGACTCTTTACCGTTTCTTCAAGACAATTGTTCATGGGCCAAGCAGCCTCCCTGTGTTCGTCCAGAGTTTATTAAACAAAAGTGAAAGACTTCCCGGTGATTTTTAATTTACAAGATTTTTCAGACGGTGGGCCTATTATTTGCTGAAATGGAAATTCAAAAGTTAAACCGTCAAAATTACACGACATGGATAGAAGATATAAAAGCCGCCCTGATGTCCAAAAATTGCTGGCGTATTGGTATCCGGCAGTGAACCTGAACCGGAAAAAGACTCGGCTTCCTTGCAAGACTTCAGAAAACGAAGTGATAAAGTATACAGTTTAATCTATTTGAACGTAAGTTCAGAGTACAAGCCTAAGGCTTCGGCTAAAAGGTGCAAGGGTGTCTGATGGAGAAAAGTGATATTGAGAGGGCCGTGGTAGCCTAGTGGTTAGCACATCGGACTTCCACCTGGAAGGTCGCGCGTTCGATACCCACTGAAGACCACCATGTATACTTGGGGGTATGTGCATGTAAAATCCGTAGACCCCACTACCTCTCCCCGTGCGTAAGCAATCCTAAGGCCTCGGCTAACAGGTAGGGGTCTGGTGGAGAAAAGTGATATTGAGAAACCAAATGAAGGATGGAAGAAATTAGAAGTACATTTTCGCCCAGATTCTAGAGCACGTGTCATCGGACTGAACGACCAGTTCTTTTCTTGCCGAATTGAAGACTGCGAAGAAATAAATATTTATGCTTCAAGATTAAGAAAAATAATTCTACAGCTAAAAGACGCCGGTAAGCCTGTTTCAAGCTATTATGAAGCATTTCAACTCATAAGATACCTTCCAGTAGAATATGAAGTGATTGTCCAATCTATCTATCGATGGAAAGACGAAGATTTCACCTTTGATAAAATTTTGACAGAACTCCTGGCTGAAGAATCGCGGCTGAAACAAGTTTATCGAGACCGTAGTGAAAACTCATCTATATCCGCTTCAGTTACTTCGCAGAAAACTCAATTATCAAAAGCCTATAAAGTGTAATTTTTGTAACAAAATAGGACACACTAGTGCTAAGTGCTTAAAGAAAAAGAATTTCAAGGAGAATAGTTTCTTAAGTTCAGCATGTGTAGCCGTAGAAAACTGCAAAATGGATTGGATAATGGATTGTGCAGCTGCGAACCACTTCTGCAATAATAAGGAACTATTCAAAGATTTTAAACCTGTTAAAAGGACCAGTATGGCTACAGCTCTGGAGGGTTCCATCTGCCAAATTGAAGATATGGGAACTATCGTCATGATACTGGACAGTAAAGGTAATACAGAAAAAGTAACTTTAAATAATGTGTTGTATTTGCCTAAATTAAGAAGAAATTTAATTTTGGCTTCTTTAATTGACCGTAAAGGTAATTCCTATTACTGTAGAAATGGTGAATTTATTGTAAAATCTAAATGTAATAGTAGAATTGTCCTCACTGCTAAACTGAAAGATGGACTTTATCATGTTAGTCCAACGAATCCTCAATTTGCTTCTAATTGTAAACTTGAAAACAATGATTTTAAAAATGTTAAAAATCAAATAAATGTGCAAGTTCGAGGCTTCTTCTATGAAAAAGGAAAATCAAAATATATTTCCGAAAAGTAATGTAAATTCGAAACCTTATCCTGGTAATTTTAATAGTTCAAAATGTAGAGATTCCGGTGACTTTAAAAATTCTGAAGTTAATAGCAATGTATTTACAAATGCCAAATTTAATGGTAATTTTAAAATGTGGCATGAGAAATTTTGTCATATTAATACGAAGTACATTTGTAATACGAGTAAAAACAATGCTGTAATTGGTATAGGAAATGTTAAGGATGTAAATTTTGACTGCGAACCATGTAAACTTGCCAAGTCTAGAAGAATTTCTTTCAAAAATATTGGTAAAGTCAGGTCACAAAAACCTTTAGAGTTACTACATATGGATCTATGTACTCTTACAAATTTATCTATAGGGGGTTATAAATACTTTTTAACCATCATTGATGATTTTTCATTACGGTATTTCCGTTAAAGGGAAAGAGCCAAGTTTTTGATTCTTTTAAAATTTTTCAAAAACGAGCAGAAAGGTTTTTAAATTCTAAAATTGTAAATGTTCGTACTGATAATGGTATGGAATTTTGCCATAAGGAATTTGAAAAATTTCTAGATGAACAAGGTATTTGAGCAGAACGTACTAATACATTCACTCCTGAACAAAACGGCATTAGCGAACGTTTTAATTACACTGCAGTCGATGCAATTAGAACCCTTTTAAAGGATAGCAACCTAAGTAATGGGTTTTGGGCAGAAGCTTTATTATGCTTTACGTACGTATAGAATCGTATCTGCCATGATGGCCAAACTGTTACACCTTTCGAGCTCTACGGGCGTCGCAAACCCTCTGTCAAACATCTTAAGCCATTTGGCTCACCCGTTTTTCTAGGGGTTCCCAAGCAATTGAGAAAGAAGTTAGATATGAGAGCGAAAAAGGGAATTATGGTTGGCTATGCACTTAGGACTAGGGGTTACAGAATTTGGTTGCCTAGTGAA
The DNA here is from genome assembly GCA_038502835.1 of Octonoba sinensis. NCBI lineage: Eukaryota > Metazoa > Arthropoda > Arachnida > Araneae > Uloboridae > Octonoba > Octonoba sinensis. Next base: position 27,933,081 of record CM076603.1, read on the forward strand.
AGAAAAATAATAGAATCTATAAATATACGTTTTGGGCAAGAGTCTAACAGCAGTGGGGCAGTACTGGACCCTAATATTTTTGCAGATTCATCAGATGATTCTGATAATAAAAGTTCAAACGAGGGGCAATTCATAACTCGAGAATTTGTTCACACACCGGATTCAGAATTAGGAGAATCGAGCAAATGTGTAGTGCAAGCCAAATACAAACTCCCACGGAAGTGGTCTGGCTCAGGAAAGCAGTTCCTCGTGCAGATACGTCTCGTACAGACATTTACTATTCAGTAGAAGGTACGAAGGCTAGACTTCGCTCGCTCAAAGATGTCGAAAAATTTTGCCTAGCTCATAATATTAATTATGTAAAAGAAAATTTTGATTTCAGTGGTAAAAATAATTTTTTAGGAATTGTTAGCGTAAACAAAGCAGACGAATCTCAATTATGACTAGAGCCTCATATTCCAACAAGTTTTAAAGACGCCCTAAGAACTCCCGAAGCTGATAAATGGTTTAAAGCAATGTCAGACGAAATAAAAATATCAAAGACCGCAACGTTTGGGAATTAGGGCTGAAACCGACAAATTCAAAAACCATTGGGTGCCGGTGGGTGTTTACATTAAAACAAAATGATAAAGGAGAAACCGTCATTTTTAAAGCACGACTTTGTGCTCAAGGCCACAAGCAAATAAAAGGTATTAATTACGATGAAGTTTTTAGCCCAGTTGTTAATTTTTCATTAATACGCATGTTATTTTCAATTTTGGTTTGTAAAATGAAGTGGTTAAACAACCAGGTTGATGTAAAATGTTCCCAAATTCATCAATTACTAAATTTTCGTCAATTTTAATATCACGATGTATCGACATTAATGCTAGTCCTGTAAGTCTGTCCATTCCTGTACTGTTTCGCAGATAGGTCTTTAATCTTTTCAAAGTTGAAAACGATCTTTCCACAGAAGCCGTAGAAACTGGAAAAACAGCTAGAATTTCTAGGAGTATGGAAATATTCCGATACGGGCATTCTTTTAAAGCGTCTACAGCAGATTTGGGTATGAACTTGACGTTTTCTAGAATCCTTTTCTTCCACTTCTGTGTCCAATTATCCCATTCTCCTTCTAAAATCGCATAATTTTCAGTTTGAAGATCCTTTATGTAAAAATTGAGTGCTGGGATTATATCTTCAAAAGAGGACTTTACGCACTTAAGTGGCAGAATGTTATTTAAAGTGATTATTTGCGCTTCGTGATCTATAAATCTTTCTTCTAAAGATGATCTTATTTCATCTAAATATGGAATGAAAATTGTTCTACGGAAATAATTCTCAGCTGTGTCAGCTTGATAATTTTCCCTGTGCCTTTGGGAGCCTACTCTGCAAGGCATGTCTGCTTCCACACCAAATTTCAGTCCTAATGCTTCAGCTCTTGTGTAAAGGATTTTAAATTCTTCATCTGCATTCTCTCTCATTAAGCTGATTTTTTCACAGATTCCATCAATTGTTTCCATTGCTTCATTTAAATCAATGTCTTTAGTTTGCAAATACTCAGACAAATGGTGAGTTAGACCAAGAAATCTTTCACACACAACAAGCCCAATAATAAATGAAAATGTGCACATATTTTTGTGCAGGGCAGTAGCTTTGGCTGTTTCCTCACTTATTCCGCGACTGTCAATAATGAACTCCAATGCCATTATTATTTGGGGGAAAGTGTCAGAAAAAATTGAAATGGCTTCATGGCATTCCACCCATCGCGTCTCACAGTACTTCTTTAAACAAGTAACTGATTTGTCTGCGGATTGCAATTCTTCTTTAAGAATGTTCGATCACTTTGAAGATGAGCGGAAAAAATTGCAAACCTCAGATATCGTTCCAAACACATTTCTAACCGTTTGCACTTTTGAAGCATCTGCCAGACAGAGGTTTAAACAATGAGCAGCACAATGTGTATACAAGGCTTTGGGATACTCGGCCCTAATGCATGCTTGCACGCCACTGAATTGCCCTTTCATGACGCTTGCCCCGTCATAACCTTGACCACTTAATTTTGCAGCATCCAGGCCAATATTGAAAAGCCGAGATTTGATCAAATATGCTAGTGCAGCTCCAGTACCATCATGTACTGGTACAAATTCTATGAAGTCTTCTCTTATTTTGTATTCTTCCACATCAAGATACCTTATACATAAGAAAAACTGCTCTGTTCTTTTAATGTCCGTAGTGCCATCAGCTAGAATGGGAAAAAAATTGGCTTTCAGCGCTCTTTTGACAATTTGAGATTTTATGTTATTGCCAATTAGCATTATGAGTTCATTTTGAACAACAGGACTTGTATATAATTCATTCGCACCTGATGAAGTAATATGTTCCTGCAAAATTTTGTCCCCAAATTTGGCTCGATAGTGAATCAGTGAGCGAAAATTGCCATCATTATGGTTAGGCTCCTCGAACGAAATGCGGCCACAGTCTTCAGTGCCTCTGAGTCCTATTTCCTGTTGACCACATAAAATGATGGTTTCAATGACACTGGCTAACATTTGTCTGTTTTTCTGCACCAGTTTTCCGCAGTCTTTATTTATTTTGCAGCAAATATTGTCTTCTTTTCTGTCAAAGATGTTAGCGAAGTTGTCAGCCGAAATTGCTGCTTCTCTGTGATATGTTGTCTTTTCGTGATTTGAAAATACCTCTAATGCATCTTTCCAGTTCGTGAATGGTCGTTGCACAAGACTTCGAGGACATTGATGGCGCCCCTTACTTACTACGGATACCGCAAAAAGGACACAAACTTTGCAAAGGGCACCTTTCGCAATATCAGAGTATAGCAGCCAAGAAAATTTTTCCACCCATGAGGGTTGAAAAGTTCTTTTTCTCTTTCCTATTACTTGCTCATAAAACTAGTAAGACTTGCTGGTCATCCAAGGGTTTTTTAACAAATTCCTCCGCATGAAATCATCCGAAACATTTTCACGAAGGTACAACCCTATGTCATACTTGTTAATGTGTGATGTTTGAGGAGTTTCATTATTTTTTTCTTCAATAATATTCTGTAAGCTCTGCTGGAGATTCTCTATGCAAGCATGACTGTTCACCTAACGAAATTAAAGGATTTTTTTTAAAAATAATTTTAGTTCAGAAATTCTATGATTTCTATATATACATATAAAAAGCCAATGATGGTGTCGGCGGAGCCAATCAAATTGTAGTTACTATGATAACAGCAACTAATCAGAAGTGAGATCTCATCAACAGCGCACGCGTTTTAAGTTCAAACAATGGCTTATCTTGACAACTGTTATGCATTTCTTTTATTTGAATTATTGAATTAATTAATTTGAAACGTTTAACTGTTGAATATCTAAAGTAGCAACACTTTTGGGGATGTTTCAATACCAGACTTTTGACACTAACTTTTTCTCATGAATTTATATTTTAAAAAATTTTCGACAAGGAAAACATTACATTTTTTCAAGCTTTAAAGCGATTTCTTAGTTGCAAAATATGAAAACGTCTTGACACAAATCTTAAAATATGCAGTAAAGTGTCGACTTCCAAAATTCTTCCCGTCGTCGTCAAAAATCATAATAATAAATAAAACGTGTACGTAAAAATATAATTATATCGCTTTCAGAATTTAGAATTCCGACCTTAGGATACGTTCCGCTTTATTTTAACTTCATAACTTTACATACAATTTCAAGTGGGAGTATTAATAGGGACATTCGGAATCTCGCCAAACTTCTGATGCTGTGTAAAATCTATGCACATTATGTTACAAGATATATATTTTTGATTCCAAAGCGTTGTGTACATTACAGAACGTTATTTCTGACAGAGAAAGGATTCATTCCCATAAAGCTATTCTAAAATAGTTTATTTCGTAATAAGCGAGCAAAATGAGCTTGAACTCCGAAGTGATCCGAAGTAGCTGCGTAAGCAGTTCTCGTAGTTGGTAAGCGATAGCGAGCAGGAGCTCCTTAGAACTATTCAAATTTTCATCACCTTTTAAATACCTTTGTAAGTTTGATGTTTTTTAAATTTGAGTCAACGGTATACTTTTATTTTTGTTTATATATTTATTGTCTTAATTTTTCCATGTGAAAATAAGTAATTTTTAGTAGTTGGGACATTTATAAGTGTAGGGTAATGGGGGGCAAAGTGAAATTGTTAAATATCTACTCTATTTGCAGAACCTCTTTATTTAATAACATTTTAATTGTGTTACATAACATGTACTTGATTTCAGTCAGAAAACTAAAGATCAAGCTATAAGATAATACAAGACATTTTCAAAATTTGATGTGCATGTAGCAATATTAAGTCAAAAAGATTTTTGGCTGTTATAATAATAATAAAACTTCTGTCACTCATATTTTAACTATTAATTAAGATCAACTAATGTCCAGTGCGGTGTTAATTTATTTTATATTGGGCTTGTTTTGATTTCAAACGTTTTGCACAATTTGTCAACATGCAAATACTTAATTATTCTATAGAAAACTATTTCATGTGCATACGTATTCACTTTCACTTTGTCCCTACACCAGTCATCAGATAACTAATTTTGCCGTTCATTTATTCATTCATTTATTCATTAGTTTATTTATTTGCTGATTTATTAAGTAGATTTTTCATCCGTTCATTAAATTTATCATTTATTTTTTTTACATTCATCAATTCCCGTATACATTCGTTCGTTCTATCCAATTTTTCATTTATACTCGGTTTCACCCTAAGTTGGCAGTGAGCAAAAGGCTACGGGAGACGTTTTACACCGTTGGCATGGAAACCGGGTTACTCTATACATTTAGTGGGTCGCCAATAAACAACGCTACTTGCCAAACTTGGCAGGAGAAAAAAGTACGTAAGCATAAGAGAGCTGTTTTTGCGTAAATCATGGAAGAAAATAAAATTGAAAAATGTTAATATAAGTATATAAGTGCACGTGTGCAGGATTTTAGTAAATTAAATTTAATGTTTAAGCTATTCAAAAAATCTTAACTACAAATTTTAAAAACGATATTATTTTTTTTTAATTTGCGAAAAAAAAAGTTCGAAAATATGGATATAAAAAGTTATTACTAAAACAAATATGCTTATTTTTATCACATTCGAAATGTCAATGTGGTACACAGTATTCAATTTTAGGGCATAAGTCAACCAGGCAGTATGAGAATGACATCAAGTTGTTTCAAGCAATTCGATATATATTGAATGTCCTTCATTCAATATATATCAAATTATTTTTATTACTACATAAATAATTATAAACAAAATGAAATATGAGTAATTATTCAACAAATAATAAAAAATGTTATTGATAAAAATATTTTTGAAAACATTTCTGCCTAATGATAGTAATGGTAAGGATTTTGAAATATATATAACATTCATTTCGATTTCCGAGAGATAGGGGAAACCGGACTACTCAAGCCTAAATAAAACTTCTTGAAAATGTATTATCTAATCAATTCCTATTTATAATCGATTTTTAAATACATCAATATTGTTCGTAAGTAAAAAAGTATTCGTTTTTTAAAAACTGGCACAGATTTTAGATTGGGATTATACTTGATTTTCATTATTACATTGTTTCTTTAGAATGAAAAATCGAAATTATCTCTCCAGATCTTCTGAAGCGAGTTTAAAAGTATATTAAACACAAAACTGTTTCTTACTCCCCATGCATTTATTTGGGGGAAAAAAGCAATTTTTTATTCATTATCATGCAAGATCTTCTAATTTTTTTTTTTTTTATATCTCATTATTATCAAGGACAGATTTTCCAATTTTACTTTTTTTTATTTCATGTCCCCCTCACTTACTTACTAAATTTTATGAAAATTTAAATTAAAAATTGTAGGACATAATTAATATTTATAATGTTAATAAAAATCTCAATGCATAGCAAACAAAAAATGGGACTGACTTACCTCAACGTATTACAATATGAGTATCCAAATTTTGTATTTAGCATTTAGTTTTCAGAAGTATCACTGGACAGTTCTGAATCACTGTCAGTGGAGTCACCGCTCACAGAAATGATAAACTTTTTGTTCTCACATACTTCCTCTACAATCCCATCAATGTCCCACATTTCTTTTGCTTTTCCTGCAACATGGGCAATGCAATTTCGCCAGCATTCCGTTGTTATTTTCTGAATTCCTTCAATTACGAGCTCTTCCACTTCGTTCATTTTAAAACTTTTGTTTTCCTGAGCAACGTGGCCTTTAATTTGGCTCCATATCATTTCAATAGGATTGAGCTCGCAATGGTATGGAGGTAATCTTAAAATTGTGTGCCCATATTTTTTTGCAATTTCTTCAACTCGGTATTTATCATATAAGTGTTTAATTTCGGACACTTTTTGCAAAAGCTCTAATTTAAGCATTTCATTACTAAAATTAATGTTCTTTTGTGACAACCATTCTTGAATACTGCTTTTTTTCCAAGAATTTGTTGGAATTTTTTCTACTTTAACAGAATGGTAGGAGGCATTGTCCATTACAATCACACTTGATGCTTTTAATTTTGGTAACACACTTTCAAACCATTTTTCGAAATGGTTGCCATCCATTTCTTCGTGGTAGTCACCATTTTTTTTGCCGATAAAAATGTCGGCTGCATCACGCACAAAACCATCTTCGCTTCCTATATGCGTGATGATTAATCTTCTTCCTTTTCCTTTTGGGGCAGTTAAACCTACTGTTAAGTTAGAAGAAGCGGCTTCATAGCTACTTTTAATGCTCATATCTTGCCACACTCGGCTCTGCGAATGTCCTTCATTCACCCATGTCTCATCGAGGTAATAAATTGGAGTGTTAGTTTTTTTGTAGTCTAAATATTTCCTTAAATATTTTCTACGCCACAAAATTATGTCTTGCCTCTTAAGAAGAATAGATTCCCGCTTATGCTTTGCATAGGAAAATCCCAAGTCTTTCAGGATTCTATACAATGTTGTCCGGCTAATATTTTTGGAAAATATGTCTTTGTCATCATTTACCACTTTTAACAATTTGTCTAATGTTGGGATCTCATTTTTGCGGAAAAAATCATGAACTTTTCTTCGAAGACAGGACAACGAGAAATTATCATACTTAGAAAGCCGTCTTTGTTTGCCAACAGCACCAGGCCGTCTTTTCCCAGGGGAACTCAAAAGACGAGTTTCTTTTTTTTCGTTTTTCAATTGAAACACAGTTCTCGCTGAAACTCCGGTAAGCTGAGAGACTTGATCAACTATTTTACTTACAGGATCTTGTGGGCTTTCTTTCCGCATCCGGCAATAAACATTCAAAATATTTCTGCGGCGGCACTCTTGATCGGTTTTCCACGTCTTGATGGAGTATAAAGCGTTGTAGGAGACAAACCAGTTTCGGACATTTTAAATTATTAATTTGACTAAAATTATCAGACCGATATTAACAGGAACCTTTTACATACAGAGCTTACAAATCTCTCTGCGTAAAAAATATCTCTCCGTAGAAGAGGTCTCTGATGTAAATGCAGTTGAAGTGGATGGTTTAACGCAATCCGCTACACAATAAAGGAGATCTTGAACTGCGAGCAGGAAAAGATATCAGCAAAAAACAATTTTTGCTTTGTAAAATTTCGAACGCAAGAATGTACTGTGGCGGTCATGTACTCCTTTTCTAACGAGAGAGACTACTTCATTTGTTAATAAAACGCATATGTCCGTTTGTCGAAGTACTGCCTGCCCATTCAACCCCATATTCTTCACTCTAAAGAAAAGATAAACCGCCGCAAGTAGATATTGGGGAAGAGAGAACATATCAATGGGTAATAGATACAGACACTCGTTCTTGCTTTTGTTAACAATGAGCCGTTTTAGCACAAAGGGGACCAAAGCGAGACTCACGCTCTTCCAAAATAGTAACAAATGAACTACCGGCCACATAGTTCAAAGTGCCACTTATAATTATTTTCAGTGCCCTACTGTAAATTAAGTTCATCATAAATCGTTAGTGAAGTTAGAAATGCAAATTTCCGTTCCTTACCTGCATTTTTTTTAGTTTATTAGGGTAAAGAGCGTGACGCGAAAAACTTCTTTATGTTATCACAACTCCTTTTTTCTTGTCCTCACATGCGTTATAATGATGTATGGACTTCTAACTTCCGTTACTTACAATTTTTTGATGTATATTTCAAAAGCAGCTTTACAAAGGGAGCAAAAATCCCGGTTCACTCTCGGGAATGAACTTGGGATGAAGTGCGTATATCAGCACCAGTGGCGTAACTGGACTTGTTTGGGCCCCCTACAACATGAAATCTTTCACCCCCTCAGATGTAAATTGCATACTTAAAACTTATCCAAGCCCCAAGCGCCCCTTAACCTCGTGCGTCCTCCCGCAGTCGCGGGGTCGGTGTGTCGCTATACATACGCCACTGATCATCGCTTAGAATAAGATTTTTTTTAAAGGTAGATAACTTTTTAAAAATAAAGGGAAAAAAGTGCAGAAACCACTCTACCGACTCATAACTGAGGAATGCCTTTGAAACTAAAACGTAAATGAAAAGCAATGTTCAACTTTACGTTTTATATACTTCTAATTGGAACTTCTAAAAATTCTTGGATAATTGAGAGAGACGCCTGAAAGGGGTGACACATAATCAGGAGTGTTCACCAGAGAGAGAGGGGGGGGGGGAGGGCAGTCATGGCGTAGAGTGCGCCGTTGAATTTTTAAAGAAGGTTGCTTTCCGGGGCTTTGAGGGGGGGGGGGGGATTTGGTTGAATATTTGGCCGAGGACGGGAGGTCATCGTTTCTTTGGGGGGGCTCCATAATTTTAGGGAAGGGAAGAGGCAGGTTTTTTGCTCCCTTTGAAAAGCTGCTTTTGTAATATATATTCCAAAAATTGTAAAAGTTAGAGACCCAAACATTATAAGGCATGTGCGGACAAGAACAAAGGAATGGGGATAGCATGGAGAAGTTTTTCGCGTCGGGTTCTTTATCTTACCTCGCTGAGAGGAGGGGGGGGGGGGGATCCCTGGAATAACTGAGAAATTACCAATGCAGTTAAACTGAAACGGGTAACAATAAGAAGTGTTAGAAGTTTACCTTCGTACCGTGGAGATTTTGGTGGCGCGAACATAATCATAAATTTAAAAGTTAAAAAAAAAGATGCAATGTGACTTGCAAAATTGAAAGCACAATGATCGAACTACGCAAATGAAAGAATAAAAAATAAACAAATAAAAGTATTTATACTAATTTCTTATATATTATCAGTTCTACTTATTATTATTTCTTTTCCTTGTTTAGCTTTTCTGAAATAAAACAATACGATTTTGTAGCAATATCAACTAAAAAACCTAAACTAATATTTGAATCCTACGATAGCAGTGGTATGTCACACAAGTAAGGGACCGTCCATAAATGATGCCATGCTTTTTTCCCATATATTTGATCCTCCCCCCCTGTTGTCACAAAATGTTACACTTCAACAGACCCTCCCCCCCCCCCAATTTGTCGCATGCCACGCTATGCTGCATAAGCATGATGTCCAACTTCTTGTTACCCCCTCCCCTCCCTATTCGTTACATCCCCTTTTTTGGAATGGATCTGGATCAGAGCATGGAGCAGTGGAGCAACGAGTTTAGATCGAAACTTAAATTAACAGGGAGCAAAGAAAATTCTTTGTACTCCGCTGAACCGATTAAAAATACCCTTTTTTTTATCATACTATGAACAAATTAGGTAAAAAGTGGAAATGAATAATGTAATCTATTAAAATTGTTCGAAACACGAAGTGGAGCCAGAACAAGCATTTAAAAGTTGGAGTAATTAAAAACAATGGCTACTCCAGATTCCTAGTTTTTAGGAGTCTATATATGTATTTTAAAATAGTTTAGTCTATAGTTTTATTCTGATCATTTTAAGCTCATTCAAAACATCAAATTATACTGAGTTGTGATTCATCCCATTACTACTGAATATGTTTTGGTTTAACTTATATGCTCATATTGCAATAAAACTATTTACTCCAGTTTTTTTTTAAATTTCATTATGATTTTATTTAATGACAGAAAAGGTCGTGTCATACTAATTTATTGAAAACGATTTTTTTGAACATCAGCATTATTTACATTTTCGTGAAATAAACTGTAATTTAAAAAAATTTGTCACACCAACAAATATTAACAGCAATTGCTACATTTAACGCATAGAAAATTAAAGTTCATATTTGCATATTAAAAAAAAAAAAAACTGAAATCTCTCTTTACGGAAATTATGTTAAAAAGAACGATAAAGCTGACGAAATGAAGAAACGGAAGCGCACTTGTCAATGATGATGAATGAAAACTTGATTTCAGGCGATGAGACAATGCGACATGTGGGTTCAAGGGGGAAATAAGATCGGGCATCTCTGGCTCCGTTCTACGGCGAGAGCGCCAGATGTTTAACCTTGAAGACTTCATTCTACGCCAAGACCGAGTTCGTATCGCCAATATTGTAGCGGATTTATTTCGTTTAGTAAGTAAATACTTCTAAAATGACTACATTTAACATGCAGTAACTTCAAATATATGTCTCAATCACATGAACTCTCGATGTTTCGTCATCATTTCATTAATTTAGACCTCTTTCAATCTCGAAAATAGAGGGAACTATTTTTCAAGGCGGAGTATCACATGCTCTACCTTCCACAGTGCTGCCAAGTTAGGGTGGAATAGAGTATAGTCATTCATGTTTTATAAAAAGTATTTATAACTCTCGTAAATATGAATCATTACATGTTATTTGGACTACCGTAAGTCAACACGCAAATGCTTAATTATTCTATAGAAAACTATTTCATTAGGCAATTATTATGGGGTTCGGAAGGGGCGGTACACCCCGGTGACACCCATTGGAGGGTTTCAGGGAGTTGGGAGACCCAAAGTGAGATAAAGAGTTTTTGAAGAATACACTTGTATTATACAATTTCACTCTGCTATTTCGACGTGTAACTGAAAGTAAATGTAGTTTGCTGAAAGTTAATGCCAAGTATGTAAAATGGAATTTCTTAAGACATTTATTTATGTACTTATTTTGCACTATTAAAGCTACTCAAGATAATATAACCTACAAAATTACAAGTTTATGCAACACTTTTTTTTGGTGTTGGGGTGGGGATGACACATATGCTAGGAACGCCACTGAAAAGTGCTAATTTTCCACTTTACCGTACAAATTTATTACCCTAAAATGAAAAATAATATTTCAATGCAAGCTTCATTATAAAATTCCTAATTCGCTCTTTACGCACTGTCATTTTTAAACCGTTTAAATTTTTTTAATTTTGAAAAATGTAATTCATCTTAACTATTTCACTTTGCCCCTCATTCTCCTACAAAACATTTAAAGTCAATCTCCCAAATCATGCTGTCTCCTTGTCAAATAAATAGTGATATTGGAAAGATAATTATTTATATTTTTACTATATTCTTACAACACATTATTTTCTTTTATTGTTAATTTTTACTTTATTATATTACGTATATTATTTGTAACGGTGCGAGAGAGGCTGTGAAGCGCCGGGAGTCGAACCAAGATCATTTGGTGGTAGCCGCACTCGTTACCACTTTCCAAAAAGGCGCGCCCCCTGGGCAGGAGCAAAGAGGGCTATTTGAAGGACTGAACTCGCACCGCTACATTATTAATTATTGGCCACAACTTAAATGAAAGCCTATTTCACAAAAACATTGAATATTCATTACTATATCTATTCATTTATATTTTATTTCCAACGCAATAGAAAAATCAATGTTTAGCTAAGCAATCTTCTACGTTCAGGTATTCATAATATTAAGATTGGGAAATTGTAGAATTTTAGAGAAAAAAAATCTAAAATCCCCTACAAAAATGTGTATCCCCACAATAATTTTCTTAAATTTTTGTTAAATTTATAGCAAAACATACCTCAGAAGTGGAAGCGTCTAAATCAATTTTTCTTTTCTTTTTGATGACGAACTAGTCCATTGCTGGAGTGCAAACAATATCATGTATTGAAAATAATTAAAAATTTAGCTAAAATATAAATAATACTTTGATTGTAAATTAAAATATAGTATTAAACCGTAGCAGTGAAATTGGAAATGTTGAACGAATGATTTCCAGAGTTCTAATGCAATCAGTGATGGACCATAAGAGAAAAAAAAACATTTAAAATATAAGAGATGAGAGAACATCTGTAAAACAGAATACAATGCAAATACAGTTCATCAATTTTCAAATCGGCCCATCGACAAACACTTTACCAAAATGGGTGGCAGGACAGGAAATCATAAATAAATACAAACTGCTTGTTTCTAAGCTTCTTGATGAACATCCCTTCCTGGCTTGAGGGCTTTAACCCATTAGGACAATTGTTGGCTAAGGGGTCTTTGATTTTCAGTCCACAGCACCGGTATATCAGAACACCGTATAAAAAGTATAGAGAATCAGGGCATTTTCCACGAAACTTGTGCGATTGTATTACCAAATTGCTGCCTTTGGGTAAAAAAGACATCAAGAAGGAAAGAAAACCCTCTGGAGTGATTGAAAGGAGCCGACGGAAGTCCCTAAACTGCATGGTAATTTTATTCGTATCTTTGTCAAATGGTTCAGTTTTTGTTTACGTTTTTGTGTGTGTGGTCGTGTGGTACGGTGATTGAAGCCACCTTTCGCTGTAAAAATCCCCCGAGGTGATAAGAGGGATGATTACAACCAGACAAAAAGTCTTTTATGAGCTGCGTACTTTGGTCATGATCACAACCTTTCAAAAAGAGGAAAAATCATATGCATATGTGTTTAGTTTTCTTAGGAAAAAAAAGGAGTTTGCACTTTATAAAAAATGAATTCCCCGAATATTTAGCGAATTTCTGGAAAATTTTAAGGATTTAAAAAAGTCATACATTTAAAATTGCTTTTTTTTACACATCTTATGCTATCTTAAGAAAACTTTCAGGGGGGGGGGGGGGGGGGGCCTGGATACGGCCTTGCAACTGGCACATCCCTGCATACATATTTCATCAAATCTTCTTTGTTTTAAGTTTTTACGATGCCTAAGAAGACTAGTAACTTCTTAACTTCTCAATTTTTGAATCGTGAATTTTTACTTACAAATTTAGTTTTGTAAATATTACTAGATTGCAGGGTCCTGGAGGCGGCAACAAATATCAGTGCTCCGCTCCCATATAATAAGCTATAGCTCCGGCTCCAGATATGCTCCGGTTTTGGCTCCACAATTTTAGTACACATTAATGCTGATTTAAGTTTCAGATTTTGATTTGCAACTTTAATAACGAAATGGAACAGTAAAAAATAACATAATTGTCATGAAATATAAATTTAATTCAAACCTGGATTTTTGATACAAAAAAGGACATTTGAAATCAGGTGACACAGAGAATACAAATTTCAGTTGATCTATTTGTTCATTTTTACGAAAAGAACTGAATCTAAGACATCATCTTTCACATTTGATCTGAAATCATCACAATGCTGAAAATAGTCTTTTTTTCCAACTAAAAACCTTTTTAAAACATGATACTAATTAAAGATGTAACTGATTAATATAGGTCTTGACAATCTTTATGAAATATTTTTCTATTGACCTAAAAATCCTTTTTGAATCTTGCTGTAATTTATTTTGTTCGCTGGGTATCAATTTAACTTATTCGGCAAATTACCCGCTGTACCATTCTGGGGAAAAGTTGTTTAATTGGTGTGTGATGTATGTCTTACATTATGCCTTGGGGTATTATTTTAAAAGTTGCCTAATAACTGGTGTTGTTTCTTTTACTAAAAAAACATTTTTGTTGCCTCTTGAAGAATCAGATAATTTCTGCTAAAAGCAGAAATTTCAGAGTTATCTGCGTCCTTTTTCTTCATTTTTAAAACCGTTCTTTAAATATACATGCGTTGAAACCCTTTTGCTTTTTTCTTTTCTTCGAAAGCCTTCAAGTTGATGCATGCCATGTATGAATGTGTATATGACATTTAAAAACTACACTAGCTGTTATATTCGGTTCAGTAATAAAGTTATTTTAATTCAGATTTTTTGTACAAAACGTTTTTGAGCAGTATTTTTAGTTACAACTTTTCAAATTGCATTTAAAAATTTCTATCACATTACTAATACAGGGCGAAATATGTTTAAAATGAAAAATTATTTCTAGAGACAAGACAAATAAATATGAAACAAAATGCTTCTATAATTGCTGGAGATTACATTGTAAATGTTTTCACGCTATTTACAAGATCTTTCCCGCAACTGCGCAATTTGGTCAGAAAAAGCTAATAGTGCTAGTAGACACAAGAACGATAATCCTGGAAATTGAAGTATAAAAATATAAATTTATATTACCTGCTCAAAGGGATTTCAATTTCATTGGCTTTGTTGTTGTTCCAATGATTGTGACATTTTCGTCGAAAAGTTAATCTATGATACTGCTGCAAGTGTCTGATATTATTAAAATCCCATGAGGAAAGAAAATTTACATTACGGAACATTGTTTCACTCAAATGAAAATATGAATAACAGTCATCCAGTGTTTAACTACATCAACATTATTTACAATTTAAAATTTCTACGTCTGAAATCGGTCTCATTAACAATTTCGCACATGGGCTTTCCTTTGAAAAGAAAATGTAAACAAAGATGTTACTCAGCGTTTATGTTGGGCACCATACATCAGAGCCCCCTAGGCCGAATTCTGGTGTAACGATGTTTACGCAAATGCGCCTGCAAACCTCCGATTTGTCGAGATTCCGATTCTGGCGTAACGATGCGCATGCATTTGCATTTTCGCCAATTTTTCTCCCTCGATTTGCGGCACATTTTTACCTCACGCAAAATCTGCAAGTGTCATGGCTGCCCGCAGAAGTGCTTTTTCGTTTGTTCTGCTTATTACGTATAAAAATCTGGAGATTTGAGGAATACCCTGCCAAGTGAATGAATCAAATTGTATTTTATTTAGAACAGAACAGATAACATTTCCTTTCGTAAGTTAAAATTTATAGTTAGTATGTGGTTTTGTGTGTATTTTCTGTGTTCTGTTTATCGCGCTAGGGCGAAAGTATTTTTTAAAGAATTTCAAAGTTTATTTCTTATGAATGAAATTCTTTTGAAATTTGTATTCAAAAATTTGTTATCTGATATTCTTCGCTTGTTATGGAGAGTGTCCGTGTAATTTTTTTAGAATGTAGAGTTGTTATTGCTTGTAAATTAATAAATATTCCGAAACGGATGCTTGTGGCCCAATAAGAATGGAAATAAAATATTTAATTCTCTAGTTATCTATCAGTCTACAGCAGGGGTCTCCAAACTACGGCCCGCGGACAGGGGAATCAGCTTCCTCGTCGCTAATGGCATCTGGCAAAAAAGTAATCATATTTTACACCACTAGTGGACTGATTCAACTTTTTACCACCGGCAACAGTTAATGATAATATGGTTTTGGCCCTTGGAATTTACTGGAGTAATCAATATGGCCCTGAGGCTGGAAAGTTTGGAGACCCCTGGTCTACAGCGTATTTTGTATGGCAATATGTTATATTATTACAGGCATGTAATAAAAGCTTTTAACTTTGCAATCATACCCACCACTAAAAATTAATAGCTTGAATTGCCTCAATTATGCTTACTATACTTAAGTATGGTAATGTCCTTGTGCCAATGCTATACTTTCTTTATCCAAAAAAAAAAAACACAAATATGTTATCATAACTGTTGTTTAAATTTTAGTTCTAAATCTGTCCGAGATTTTATTTTGTTTTGTAAAATTTTATTAAAAAGTATTTTTGTTTATTCACGCACAACTAAAAGTGATATGTACAGCTATTTTGATTTTTTTTCTTGCACTGTGTTTGTAAATATTGTGATTGTATGCTCATTAATTTTTTTCTCTGAAGTGTGTTTTTCTAGAATGTCATGACTGCATAGATAAGCAAAGAAACCTATTTTTAATCTTTTAAGTATTAAACATGTTTCTTATATGTTATTGTCGCGTTTTCTGTTATTACTAACTTACTGAAGCAGAATTCTTACTGAATAATATTGCATAACAGTATTGCCATCATATTTCAACACAGCATTTAAATTAATATTTTATCAAGATAAATTTTGTTATGTGAGTTAGTTAGCTCTAAATATTTGGTCCCTTAATAGAGCACTCATCATGTAGTGGGCTGCATTAGTTTTCCTATCCAAGCTTGGATAGAAGTCGGAGTTTGAATAGTTGCTATAATTCGATTAAAAGCTACAGATCAGTAAAGCTGATAGATATTAAAGTTGACTAAATGTGATCAATATTATGGGTTGTAGTAATAACACTTTCTCTTTAAAGAAATTTATGGTAGTTGTAAGTTCTTTTTATTATTTTAAAACATCAAATTGTCTTATTCATGCTTTTTCCCTTTATAATGTTAAAAATAATTAATATTTTAAGTATCTTAATAAATAGTATGATTAGTGTTAATTACTATCTACATGTGTTAAAGAAAACAAGGCAGCATTTTTAATTATGTCATGTTGTCCTTCATTTTAGGAATTATGTTACACACATACACGTGATATTACAAAAAGTACTCTAGTACTAATACTACTGTATAGTACCAATGCTTAATGTTGCTATATTGTTTTGAATAATTTACTTATTTATCAGAATTTTAAGTCGTGGTATAATAATTTTCTAATTTAACCATTTTTCAAAAATAAGTCATTTGTGATCAGCCATCAAAATGTACAATATATTGATATCTTATAAAAATTGTTTGTAACATTTTAGTACCTATTGTATAGATTTCTCATTGACAGTGGCGGATAGCCACTGTCAATGAGTTTAATGTTTTCGACCTGTCAATGAGTTTCGATGTTTTCGACCTGTCGATGAGTTTCATTGTTTTCGACCTGTCGATGAGTTTCATTGTTTTCGACCGAGTCTTATGTTTTTGGTCGAGAGGACTGATCAATGACCCTGCTTGCATACCATTGGAAAACATCTGCACGCTATGTGACAATGCATATGCACAGAATTATTTGTACACCCACAGTCCTAGCGCAACAAACGTCACAAAATTGCACAGCAGTTCTGATGACGAGCTTCAGATAATGAATATAGAAAAAGGAGATTCTCTGGACACTGCATTCAGTAACATTAAAAGGTACAATAAAGTCCACCGAAAGGGGGCGATGAGAGACCAACAGAACCTTGCTCCGAAGGAGCGAAGCTCATAGGCGGAGGCTGAATTTTGAGGATGCAACAATATCGGGGGTATTGAGATAATATGCACGGGTCACACATTAAACTTCATATTATTGTTTTTTTGGGTTTGTTTATAGAAAATATGTTTTATTTTTTCAAAACTTAACCAAGAAAGTTGGGGGGGGGGGGGAGTACCACAAAGACACAATTATAATACCAGTTTGGAAATTGGTCACAAAATTTTCATCCAACGGCAGTGGTGTAGTCCTGGAAAAAAAGGTGGGAGAATGCTTACATACATGTACATGAAAAGTGGAATACTCTAAACATTGTTGAAATTTACTCAATGACAACAACGAGTTTTAATAGCATTTTAAAAAGAATTTTGGCTTTCAAAATTGCACTAATTTACATTAAAAGAGGCAGGTGTGGTGCTCCCTTTTTTGTCGAACCTGTTCACACCTCTTCGTATGAAATGATTTTCTTTTCGCATTTAAAAAGAATATAAATTGGCATTAATTAGGCACCCCTGGACGCTGCGCCCGGGGAAGTTGCATGTGAGATTTTGAAATTGATTGAGAAATTTTCAGTGCCGTATTTTGTAGATTGTATTGATTAAAAATATTGTCAGTAAATATGTAGATATGTATTTGAATAATATTAAATGTCAACAAGACATTTTTCTTATTCATTTTATTTTTCTTATTCACCATAGAAAGGCAATAATACGTAATATGTTAATTAGCTCTTAATAGCTGCTACCCTTTCATCCATTGCGCTGTGAGGCTATCAAATTTTGCAGATCTCAAAAGTTTGCCGGCCACCCAGGTTTTCTATATTGACGAGCTGGCCCCGAGAATTTCTCAAGTTGGCCCCGAGAGCTCGTCCATATAGACAACTTAGACGTCAGCCAAAAGCGCAAAACTGATATATTTTATTTATTATTTTCAAAGTTAATTATCTGGTGATGTTCAATGATTTGTTGAGTTGTTTGAATAATTGCTATTGCTACTGTAATTTGTATCCTTGAAAGTCTTGAAATAGAGAACTGAACTGTATATGTTATCATTTGTATGTTTATATAGTTGATTTGTAAATTTTCCACCTAGAAAAGTGAATTGTTGAACACAGTTTCTATATTTTTGCTATTTGTATGCATTTTTAGTTCAATTACTAATATTGATGAGCCAGCAATGGAGGGGACATTTTCAGGATGGACAGAAGAGAATGGGCTTGAAAGCAGTCTTGCGGAATCTCAGAGGTAAGTAATGTGAAGCACTATAATTTTGAATGTATGTTCGACAAGGAAATATATAATTTTTCTGATGAAAAAGTATGAAATAAAGTATAAAAAAGATATTTTCGCATTTTAGCAATTTCAACGAAGAAATTACTTCTCCAATTGATATAGATGGGGAGTCAGAACTTGAAATCCCCCAAACTCCAGCATCCACTTGTCCTCCTCCAACGAGGTAAAACTTTCAGTTGTACTTATTTTGTAGTATAATGATTTGCTTTGTTCAGGCTGTAGTCCTGTAGTATACAGTATGATGTAGAACAGGCTTCATTAATGCATTTTACTGCTTTATGTGTTAACAAATATGTTTAATTTTTGATTCAGGAGACCATTAAAAAGGAAAACAATGGAGAGTAAAAAAGAGTCGGACTTGATGTCCGACTTAAGCAGCACAACAAGGTGCATCAGCAATTTTTTTGAACAAAAACGGGCGAAGGGGGATGATGTTATCTCTCGGTTTTGTGGACTACTTGAGTGTAGGCTCCGGAATTTCGAGAAAAAAAGGAGCATGAAAATTATGCACAGCATTGAATTGCTGATGCAGCAGGAGGAGTTGAATGATTAATAATTTGTGTATATGTATATATGTAAATAAAATATTTATTCGGGATTTTATGCTGTGTTATTTGGAGGAAAAAAAGTACTTGAAAAATCTAATGTCATTCTCTAGTTGAATTTTATTTACAATGAAAATATTTTAAAATAAAATTAACATAATTTGACATTTTGGAAAGCATTTGAAATTCAGAGCAGGAAATAAAATTTTTTAACACTAATTTATATTTTATTACTAATAGTAGATATATTTATAACTGATTAGTACAATAATATGAAAATATATGTGTGTGTAATATGCAATAATTAAAAAAAAATATGAAGTATATAAAAAATTTTTACACAACTTATATATTGGTAAATTTCATATGCTAATTGAGGTGTTTAGTATCAAAACCAGCTCATCCATTTTCAGAAATTTTATTGTAGATACTAAAAATCACGAATTGCCCGGTTAGTTTTTCCAAATTTTTCAAAAAGATACTATTTTTCTATTGTGCACCATGAAAGGCCTTTCAAGCAGTAAAAAAGAAAATGTAGAAAAACTAATCGGGCAAGGCGTGAAACTTTTTCAGCCTCTCCCTTAAAATTTCTGAAAATGGATTGAGCTGGTTTTGATACTAAATGCCTCAATTCAGCTATTTTTTTTTCCACATTTTCTATAGTTTGGTTGGTACTTTTTTAAGCTGTACAAGTAGCATGCAACATGTTTGATTTTACAACTTATTTGCATTGGGAATATGATTTCTGTTTGAGTAACTGAAGTATATATATATATGTATAATTCTAAATGAGAGTCAAAATCTAGATATATAAAAGCTCCATTTGTAAAACTGGAGAAAAAAAAAAAGACTTTGAAGAAATTATCAGCAGGAAAAAGGAAATACACAAAATTTATCAAATATAAATATTTTAATATTAATCCATTTAGGCAGTGCCATCTAGTGAACAATTTTAAACTGATTGATTTTGTATCTAGGGGTAATGTGTCTCAATTTTAAATCAATGCATCTTAAATTGTCATAGTACATAGAAATTTGTATTTCCTTAAAATTATTTGACATTGATAATTTTGTATCTTAGACTTTAAAAATAGTATTACAAATAAAAAAATATCACTTTATTATTAATTACAAAAAATTAAAAATATAGAGTCAATATAGACTTTTTTCCTTGGGGGGGGGGGGGGATTATGATGCATTTTACATTCTTGAATGATGTAATCTAAATAGCATTTATTTGTTTTGCCAAGGGACTGCACCTTGATTGCATAAATAATTTTTGTATTTTTCTCTTATGTATTTTGCTTCCCTTTTGTACATATTACTGCTATTTTTTTTAAGGGGTTTGAATTTCACCTCCTTTGTTAAGGAACTAGCTTCGTCATCATTAGCTGGGCGATAAGCTTCAGACTTTTCGGTTAGCAAATTGTGCAAAACACATGAGGCAATCACCATGTTCCTTACACTGCTGTCGCCATAGTTTAGGGGACGCCTGAAAATCCTAAATCTTGCAGCCAAAATGCCAAAAGCATTTTCTACCACTCGTCTGCCTCGGCAGATGCAGTAGTTGTATACCCTTTCGTCTCCCAGTGAGCTGGAGTGCCTTGGGAATGGGCGCAGTAAATTTTCCCTTAGAGGGAAAGCTTCATCCCCATCAATAAAGTAGGGGAATTGTACGTTTGAATTTGGAAGCAAATATGGTGGTGCGAATTTCAACTTATTGTTGATTAAAAGCCTACCAAAAGTGGTTTTACTTAAAATTCCACCATCAGATTCACTTCCAAAATGCCCATAATCGATCATTACGAATTTGTAATTTGCATCTGCTACTGCTAGCAAAACAGTACTGTAACTTCGTTTGTAGTTGAAGTTAATGCTTCCTGTATTCGATGGGCAGTCTCTTAGCACGTGCTTCCCATCTATGCTTCCGCAGCAATGGGGAAGTTGCCACTTTTCCTCAAAATTTTTGGCAATTTTTTGCCATTCGTCTGCTGTTTTCGGGAAAGGGAGACATTGTTCTTTAAAACCGTCCCATATGGCTTTGCACGTCTCTGGGATGATTTTACGCACAGTTTGTTGGTCCAGTGCAAAATGCAAAGCCCAGACTCCTGTATGTTTCCCCGGTGGCCAAAAATCTGGAAATCAGAAAAAAACAATAACCATTAAAATACTAAAACAATTTTATTTAACACTGCATTAGTCCCACTATGGAAAAGATGCATTTGTCAATAAAAACACTTGTCTTTTAAGACCCTTCTTTAACCCTCAGTCAATTGTTTTTTTGTTTATTTCTTTTCCTTAAAGCATCTGTGCAAGTACTAAGATGAGATCTGTAGCTGCCCAAGGGAAATTAATGGGAAATTTTGTGATTATGATATGTTTTGCACAATTGAAACTAATGTAGGGTAAAGCACACTGTTAATATTTTTCTTTCATTTTAAATCAGCAAAGAATTTTTGTTCCAGTGTACCACGATAAATACTTTGTAATGTCTCCAAATAGGGACTTCTTCAGTCAATATATGTATATCTTATCAGGCCTGACATTTTGCATTTTTAACAGTTAAGGAGGGGCAATGTTTCATGCATATTGCACTAAAAACAAAGTACATACACAGGTGTACATCACAATTTTAAAGCCATGACCCCCTTCTCATGGCAATAGTATGTATGCAGATACAAATGCTTATACTTGTAGGAATCCCATTCAAAACTACAGAGTAGCTCTTTTGTTGACTTTTATGTATTCGGCTAGTCATCGTATGAATTTTTTAAAAGAAAATATAGTAATGTTAAAAAATATTATTTGATTTCTGTATGCCTGATACAGTAAACTTCTCAAAACAACCCCAAAAGAATTGTTAGACTTTTGCGACTAATGGCCAAAAATGCAGGTTCATGCCTTTGGCATGGTAAAAATAATGTTCAAATGCATAGATAAATTTTACATGCATTAATTGTAGGGATGTTTTAAAAACTTTTATATAGAAAACAGTCATATTTTATGAATTGATTGCACATTTTAAAGTCAAGTGGGCATAGTAAGTATATCCAAGTACTTGGTACGGCACTACTAACTGGAACTCTGTCCTTATGAGCTGTCTATCCAAGAGAAAATTCGAAAAAAAAGAACAGATTTTTAATATTAGGTCATTTTTAACCCTTCATTTTCATTGCCCCAGAAATATATTTAGACTGAAAGGAAATTACAAGCATAAAAATTAGATCACTGCCCATAAATTTCATCCACTTGCACAAAAAGTGTTCCCAGAAATTTAAGTTCTTACACTGTTTGTATGTATTTAGTTTTTATAGTACTTCACTTAATAGTGAAAGGAAGCAAAGCTGGCAATCATTTAGTAAGTAAGTAAGAGGATGTGTAAAATTGAAAAAATATAGGGCCCAAAGAAAGAAAGGGGCATTATTATCTGCAATTCTGAGGGGAGTTAATATTGCAACTGCTTATTACAATTTATTATTGTGAACAAAAATTACAAAACTAATTTAAATAACTTGATTCATAAGAGCACATTTATTAATTAATTTTATTTAACAAAAATCTAGTAACCATATTTATTCCCTTTCTGATCATATTCAAACTTATATATATGTATAAATACTGAAATATATTTCTCTGAAACTACATTTAAAAACCTTAAACTTCCTTTTCCCTTTATTATATTAGTTTGCTAATGTTGAAACTAAATACGCAGATTAAAACTCAACCAAAAAACAATTTTTTGACTTTCAATATTGACAAAAATATTATGAAAAATAAAGGCACGAGAGTAAACAAGCAGTACTGTGTAACTTTTTTTTTTTTTTTTTTGAATTTTAAATTATACTTAATGATTAATGTATTGCATAAAATTACCTCAGTGTTAGAGCGAGTCTTTCATCTGCACGAATGCTTTTTCTCCAGAATGTATTTTGCCTCTCGATTGCTGGCTTTACGACGGTAAGTATTTCATCAAAAATTTCGGGGGTCATCCTCATAAAGCTGTAACACAATATGAAGCATTTAATTTCAAATATTAAGGAAAATATTTGAGAAAAAAAGTCGATGTTTATTTTTTTAAATTGTACTTACTCGAAATAAAACGCTTGATCGTTTGTTCTGAGCTCTTTAATTAAAGTGGCGTGAAACCCAAATTTATCTCGATCTTGAAGTATTTGTCGCACCCACATTGCATGCTTTCGTTTGGATATTTTTTTTCCTCCAACAGTGCTGCTAAATGCAAGAAATGCAAGCTCAACATAGCAATATCTTCGTCCATTTTTCTAGCTAAATAAAATCAACAATGAAACGCGAATGTCCAGAACATAGATGGCGCTTTTTTCCGCGCAAAAATTTTCTGTTCGATGAAATCCGTGCTGGAAAACGTAACTGAAACGGAAAACGGACCATTTTTTGTTTCAGCTTCAATCGGAACCAGAAGAACTCCCCTCTGGTGACTGGTTCGAAGATTGTGTAAAGAATACTTTTCAGCGTTTCGAAAGAAGAAAACTTTTCGCTTTTGATCTGTTAAATGGAATTTTCTTATTTGTGATACAAGAGAGCAATGGTAATATATCTCTTGAAATTGCGGACAATTTTGCGGGTCGATATATTACTTTCACAGTGCGAGGCTTCATCGATTTTATGGAAAAGCTAATCGCATTTAATTCTATATATAAAGATGCTAGTTTTATGGCATAAACCTTGATGGTGTATGCAAGCTTCACAACCTTATCACTTTAGGTCCAACACTTGAATTAAATACAGATGGTCTCACCATGAATGAAGAGAGCAACAAATTTATGACTGATCATTATTCTGAAATTATGGAAAAACTCCAAGAAATTTTATTTCCCGACGTACTAACAGAAATGTTAAAAGTTTACCGATCTGATTTTCATGTACAAGAATTGCCCGACGAGCAAACTCATTCGAAAATACGAGATTTTATTTTAATTGAAATGCGCGGATGCCTCAATGCAAATTATAAATGTGAGGGATGTAAAATTTCACACCCATCATAGAGACGGCATGGATGTATATCAAAGACTTCGAGTGAAAAATTTTTTTTCGTTGATAAACATTATTTCATGACTATTGACCTCAATGAACTTGCGTTTACACTTTGTAAAAATATACATATGAATGATCAAATAATAGACAAAATCAACTGGAATTATATTATGGATTTAGCCATTGATTTGTAAGTACTTTCTTTATATATATATATATATATATTATTCATTCATTATTTGTGTTCAATAAATGTATGTTTTTATTTATTCATTTTCTCTGTTTTATTCAGTGTTTTAAATGAGAATGCTTTTAAAAATATTTTCATGGTGAAAGTATGCTGAATGATGGTTGAAGGCGAAAATTTCATCGGTAATTTGATCTGAAATCTTGCTTCTTTTCAGCCATGCAACAGATTTGCAACATGCATAACAACAACCAACTGTAAGAAAATTATAAGGGATTCTACTGAAATTGTCGAGAAAAAAAACTGTTTATTTTAATCATGATAAAGGTCGGAACGAAACACCGACTTCGGATTTAAAGAGCCTTTTTTGAAGCAGACGACGAGATCACGTGATTCGAAGATCATGTGACCTGTGACGTCAGGTGAGGAGCAGAGTGCCTCCATGGTTTCTCCCTAGACGCTAGTGGCACACTAGTTAATTCCTTGTGTTGTTCTTCGCATAAAAATTTAAGTTGAAGCGATAACAGTTCAAACTAGGCAACCCCTTTTCAATATTAAAGGACGTCATAAACCATACCACTTGATACAAACTAGCCAATCGGATATGTTTATTTCAGAATTCCTAGTGAAGTCTAACGTCTCGTCTTGTACTCGTCTCAGATGAGGCGTTATTAGAGTTCACTAGGCATTTTCGGATGGTTACCACAAAATGCCTAGTGCATTGGCGATAACTAATGCTGCCAAAGTATATTGGCGATGTTTCTCTTTTCTCAGCACTCGGCGTCCGTCTGGCGAGAAGGAAGCGTCACTTTCACTTGTTTGCGCGGGAAAAATTGCAGATCAGGTATCACATCAGTGATTTATTCTTTATACTTGACTAGAGTAAATTAAACTCTTTATGTGTTTTCCACATATTTAATTTGTTAATATCAGGTAAGTATTTTTATTAAAATTTAGTTCTCAGTCAATGCTAAAGATGTTCTTATTTTCAGGTAAAAAGGGTTGATCGTTCTTATAGCTGGGTGATGTTGAAATCTTACATCGTTTATGACAACAGTGCTGTTATCGACAGGTACGCATTTTATCTTTATTTTTTCAAGAACTTTTGAAGGTTTTTATCCGAAATCCTTGTCTACGCAGTAAGAACCGTTATACAGTATTTTTCTAACCTCTTCGTGATGGAATTTGTCGCGTAACGATGCTGATATATAGTTGGCTATCCAACAGGTAATAATTTCAAATGCTCCCAGGTATTTTTCTGGTCGTATTCATACATATTTGTCTGAAAACCGTTGATCACATTGTGTGGTGAACGAGCCACATTCTCGCGTCTAACATCGTGTACGATACAGTAACAGGCAAGTATTATATAGGATAATTCCTAAAGATGCTCCACGATGTTTTTTTTTTCAGGTGAACTGACTTTGTTTCGAGGGAGAACTGTTTCTTCCTATTGCTTTGTACAACATTTATGTGCGGTAGCTATTAAACAGGTAAGCAATTCATTACTTGGGATATTGGGTTCTGCAAGCACATTTCCCAGACAAACTGAACAGGAAAGGTCAGCATATATCTGTTTTTGGCACCTTATGTAAATTCTAGCTCTTTTATCGAGTATATTATATCAGTAATATTTTGCAGCTGCTCTAGCATGCATTTTTATGTGGAGTACTGCAAAATGAGGTTTTTATGTGCATTAACTAACAGGCAAAACTAGTAAACCCAGTGGCATCGTTTAGTGGGGGCCACTGCTAAAGTTTTACTACTATTCATTTCCCCATTTACCAATGCAGAGTGACCACACATTAATCCTGGTAGTTTGTCCTGTAGCAGTGCACTCGTGAATTTCCCATATGTTTCTCTATGATTTATTAACCAGTGCTTACTTATCCATATTTTTAATGTCTGGAAATAATTATTATTGTGTGTGCAGGGAAAATAATCATGAGAAAGCCCCTAGTTAAAACACAAAATATAATATAAATAACCATCATTACATTGAAATTCCTAATGTTCACCTGGAACATCCCACTTGCATTTCTATTAAAATAATTTCAAACCTCCCCTTCCCTTCACTACTTGTAATTTACTTTTTTGTCTCTAAAATAAGTGATGAAATCAGGCACAGATCCAGGATTTTTTGAGGAGAGAGAGATTTCTATGATTTCACCTTTCATCGAGAAAAGTTATTCAGGTTTAGTTTGTTTTTCATATATTATTTAATAATTCTTGATGTCCTGTTATCTGCACCTGAACGGAAATTTCCTTTTTAAAAGTGCCAATTGCAGCAATTAAGGTTTTAAAAAGAGCAGGCTAATTATATAAGAGTATGAATGTTTCGTAATATCAAATGTTTTTACTTTCTTTGCAGGAACTCTTGACGAAAGCTTTGTTTTAAACAACAGGACTGTTTTTGGAGAGTTATGTGTAACACTGCCCGGTGAAGCAGCTTCAAAGATTGTCCATATTTTGAAAAAGTATGGCTCTCTTTTGGAAGCGTTTTTCCAGGCAAAACCAAGTTGTGGTCTATTCTCCCTGGATGAGAGATCCTGTGAATTTTTTAACTTGCATGAGAATCTACTCCGCAATTTTGTTACCTGTCTATATACGCCTATATGCATATTTCTTTACCTTTAAAAAAATGCTTAAAGCTTACCTTTCAGATCAGATGATGGACCGCTCCTTATGTTCGCAATTATAAAACCCCTTTTTTTAAATCATTGATAATTATTGGCATAAAAACCAATATATCTTTGAAATGTAATTGTTTTCACCTTATGTATTGAATATGTTAGCATACTGAGTGATGCAAAATGCTTTATAAAATATCTTGGGTATGGAAAAATATCTGTTTATCCTGCTTCAAACATATTAAAAAGCTTTTTACTGTTGATTTTGTATTCTCTTCTATAGCATTCAAACTTGATTTGCATGCCTGATAGTCTGTATACTTCATTGAATACAAACAATTCCATTATATTTGGCCATTATATTATTATAAAGGGTTAAAAACTTATTTATAGGCATTATGTAATTGATTTTATGATCATATAATGATTAAAAATATTTTGTTAATGCAGGATTTTATAAAATTTCCTGAAGTAAATTTGTGAGCATAATTTTTCAAAATTTGACGCTGAAATCCATTCTAAGAAAATGAAATGTTTTTTTTTCTTTAGTTTAAAAAGTGGCATTCTTTGACATAGATTAAATTGTCCTTTTCCACCCTCCCCTAAAGGATAATCTATTATGACTTCTATGACAAAGAACACCAAAACTTATTTGAAAATAGAGCCTAATTTGTAACTTAACTTAAGAAATTTCTTTTGAACACATTCAGTAAGATTCAATAGACACTGAAATAATAGGAAGAAACACCTTACTACCAAAATGGATTATGTATCATGCATATTCTGTTTCTAGATGAGGGGGAAGGATTTCCAACACCCATTGTGCTTTATTTCAGGTTAAATTAAATCATTGAAGTACTTAATTATAAAAGTAGAAACATTTGCACACACCTAATTAAAACTTAATAATTAAGATAAGAAATGATTTGTTTTATTTACTAGCAGCAGTATCTAGTTGTGATAAATTGATTTAGTTGGTATGTAAAGTAATTATAGAGTAGCAGTTAAACATTCTCTGGCAGACATTTTTTAAAAATCTACTTTAATTCTATCTTTGCTATACTAATCTTTAAAAAAAATAATTGATATTTCCTGCTCAATTACATTTTATTTGCCAATATGATGAATGAATTATGTATATTTTAATAGAATTTAATTAAATAATTTTATTTGAAGTTTTTTGTGAATTTTTTTATTAAGTTTAAAAGTTACTGTAATTAATTTTAAAAATGTATATGATGGCTGTTGTTACATCAGGTATTTTAAAAAGAAGAAAAATACATGATTAAATAGTAAGTAGAGTGGAAAGACTAAGATGGAAGATTTGTACATTTTTCTTTTTTACTTTTGTAATAAAGTTTTTCCTGGATTTGCTTTTAATGACAATTATTAAAGAATGATTCCACCAGTATTTACTCCAATGTTAAGATTATTTTCAGTTAAAAATTTAATATTTTTTTTGCAAGAAGTCTTCAGTTTCAGTATAAATGAGTATTTGAAATGAAGACTGTGCTTTAACTACATTCTGATTAATACTTTTGGAGATAAAATACAGCTCAAATAAAATTTTTCTTAAAAAAAAGGGCCTAAGTGCCACAAGGCCAGAATTACACCAACATCTTAAAAAGAAAAAATATGGTAGATTTTTAGTCTTTAAAATGATGAAAAATGTTTTTCTTCAAATTTCATAATACTTTTTGACAAGAATTAGTGTTGAGATTACTTTCTATTGCATTCATAGCACCCCCTTCCCCTCCTGCACTTGGCTTGTTACGCTGATGAACTAGACGTTTTTCAAAAAAGGAAGACCCGAATTCTGCCTACTTTGAATTTTGTGAAAGCTACTTTAGTGTTTCGCCGAGATTCTTAATTCCCAGAGCATAAGTTAGGCACCTGAAACCAAAGGGGTGTAAGTGATAAAATTGAAAATTTGGAGATAACTAATGCAAATAATAGAGAAAGCATTATTTTATATTGTGGCAAGAGAGTTAGTGATAACTGTAACTGGTGCATGGTGCTCCACCCCAACGTGATTTAGAAAAAAATGACAAATTTCCCGTAAGATCTAAACTTTAAACGCGTTTTACTCAGAATCATTTTTAGTCACTTGCATCCCTTTGCTTTCCACTGCCTCAATTCGCCTACAGGGGCCTTAATAAAAGTAGGGCCTTAGCTTCAACTTTTACCCACGTTAACATAGCACACCTAACATCTAATTCGAAACAAAGACAATCACGCGTAGGCGAGAAGTCGGACGCTAAAATGTTTAGAAATACGAAGAATGAAGCGAAAACGTACGCTGATTGCTCCCGATACAATCTATTTAAAAAGTACAATAGTACTGTTGCTTTTTGGTGCTAACTCCCCAGACCCGTCATTTAAAAATTTTTAGCGGGAAGGGGGCAAAGGGTATATTTTCGATGTTTATTATAGGTAACAAAATACATAAAAAACATATATAACTTCAATGTACAATGAAACCTGTGCAATTTGACCACTTGGTTCAATATATATATATATATGTGTGTGTGATTTCAGGCCGATTCGGTAAAATGGAACGGGACATTTGGCTAACAACCAAAACCAAGCCAGTTTAGAAAGACTGTGCTGACATAATCAATCTTACTTCAGAAAGCGCGTACATGTATGATGTCAAAAAACAGCCACGTGGATAACGAAGTGATACAGTGTCATGTTTTCAGACTCAGATGAGTCATATGCTTGTTGGTTTCTCGAACGGTGGTCCCCACGTAAGAAATCTGTTGATGACTGCAATGATTCTATAGGTGTTCTATCATCACATCAGCAATTGCTAAATAAGAGCACTACATCACGCGGGACACAATGCTCTGTGTCATATGATTTGGGGCGCCTTTGCTGGCGAGGCCATCGCTATAGGGTCCTTTTATATATTCTGTCAATGAAGACCCATCAAACCATATGGGATCATTCCTAAATGATGTCACGCTTCGAGGGTGGAGGGGTTCGTGAAATCGACAAATATATGGAAAAAGAGCGTGACATCATTTATGAATGGCCACTATGCTGCATTTCGGTGACACGACCCTTCCCTTCAGGAGTTACCTATTGCCGTTCACGTCACCAGCCGAAAAAAAGTTGCCCCCATACATACACGAAACATACAACAGCAAAATCATGCCTAAAATCTCACAGCACTAAACATTGTTGTTGTTGCTTATGCCACTTGGAAATCCAAGCTCCCCTTCGCAGAGCGACTAGGAATTAAGGCAGTAATGAGCGCCTTCCGTTTCAACATGATCACCAATGGTGGAAGTACGACTTGGCTCATAATGTACTTGGATGACACCAGATGGCGCCACCTTCCTTTTTAGACCTGTGGGTGAAGGGAAGGGAAAATCTCCACGTACTGGTACCTTCGGAACTGCCTCGGGACTTCAGGGTCCACGGAGTTTATATGCACGTATCCCCAAGTGTACATGGTGGGTCTTCAGCCGCCCCGGGTATCGAACCCTAGATCCTCCGTTCCGAAGCTCGACATCCTGACCACTAGGCTACCACGGCCACAACATTAAACGAAGTACAGTTGATGAACTTTCAAAGTTTAAAAGGGACTCAGTTGTTGTATACTTACACTTGGTCACAACTGTCTCCCTGGCCTTTCACCAACTGGGCAAGTGAGCAGCATGGTTGGGATGTAGATAATTGTACCTCATTATTACTTATTTTGTGCTGTCACTGTCGCGTTCAGCAAACAAAAACGCCAGCAAATACTCAAGTAAAAAGCAAATGGGTGGTTAATCCATCCTACAAATGTAACAACTAGCATGTTTTCTGTTTTCCGTACTTTGCTGACGATATAATGTCCGTCGACGCAAGCCCGTCATTTCAAAATTTTCCAAAGGGGAGGGGGGAGCAAATGGTATACATTCAATACATATGTGTAAAAAGCAACAAAACACATAAACACATGTACAAATGCAATGTATCTCTAAAAATCAGGGGGCAAAGGACAGGCCTGCCAACAGTGGTAATAGCTCTCGTAGGCCTGTCCTTTTGGGGATCAGGAAAGGGCTATGCCCCCGCTAACCCAAAATTGATTTTAGAAACAATCCATTATATATGTCTGCATCTATTTTATTTTTTTTCACCCAACAACTAATATGCATTTTCATATGCACCTGTATAAAGCTTTGACCCAGTGTTTGGAAAATTTCGTAATGACAGACCTGAGCTTGCATTTCCACTGGGCATTCGATTATCAGTATTGCTGTCGCAGCCACGAGCTGGGGTGAGTGGTTGTGGGGGAAAGGGGGGGGGGGGGGTGCTTCGTACTTTTTA
Source organism: Octonoba sinensis (assembly GCA_038502835.1). NCBI lineage: Eukaryota > Metazoa > Arthropoda > Arachnida > Araneae > Uloboridae > Octonoba > Octonoba sinensis. Next base: position 27,964,255 of record CM076603.1, read on the forward strand.
ATTTAACATTATTAGCATTCCGTTTTTTAAAAAATTTTTAATACATTAAAAAGCAGTGAGGTGTGTCACATCTCACAGAAAATAAATTTCCCGGAAGTCTTATTGAAAGAGTTCGACATGAATATTTTCCTTGAAGTTCAGTTTCCCAAATAAGCAGGAGATATACAATATAATACATATATGTATGCGCTTTTTCTTTGTATAATATTTCGAGTAAATTGCCTTTGAAAAATTATTTCAAATGATGTCTCTTCTAGTCAGCTTTACTACATCCGAATATTCGATCTACTATTCCCAGACAAATCAAACATGCTTCAAAATTTCAGTAGAATAACATAGCCATTGCATCTCTAGTTGATATTTTGAAATTATCATTCATCGGTTTGGGGGATGTTCCGAGCTTTTTAGGGGGTGCGCTATCGCCTTAAAGGGGGGGGGGGGACATCCCTGCTGGTGATATTTCCCATCAACAAATACTTAACGAACATGCAAGACAGAAATAGCTTTTAAATTTAATCTTCGACCCGTCTCCTTCCCCAGTATTTTCGTAATTTGAGTGCCCCACCCACACACGGGTTTTCAAAGCTCGGAACCTCAAGCCTCCTGATGCGTTGGATTGATAATTTTATTTAAAATTTCAAATGTTCAAAAGCTTTATCCTACGCTAGATGTATGTTTTAATTTACTAAATAAAGCGTCAATCCATATAATTTCATGGGATTATAAAGAAACGTGCTGTTCGACCATGTTTTTTTCTCTTGATACTCCCGTCCCTGAAAGCTACATACGTACAAAAGATGTTTAGAACAATTTTCATTTTTTTCTTTACTTATGACCTTGGAATTTATAGAGGTCGTCAAAAATCGTTCTCGTGGGTAAAATTGGGATTATTAGACTTTTTACAATTTGTCCCAAAGCTATATGAAGTGAATTTATGGCTGCTAATTTTGCAGATTGGTATTAAAGTATATTAGGTATTAGAGTTGCAGGACAAATTCGACTGCTGTAAGTTAACTATTTAAATAATGACAACAGGGGTCAAAGTTTAAGGCCAATATCAAATTTTTGCTAACTTCCAAAGGGGACAAAAATACAGAATGAAGTACCACAAAAATTAATCATAAGAATCACACTAAGGAGCACTAATCACATACAGATGCACTAAGTGTAATTGTGACCCCTTTACAGCGTACAGTCACTCAAAATGTTGGAAAAAGAACAAAAATGACTATTTGGGGCCCCTATAAACCAAGAGTTGATGAAATTAAAAAAAAAATATGCATGTGTGTATTGTTTTGTGGTTTTGATAGCTGTAATGAGTTATCAAAGGTTCATGTTAGACAGAAGTCATTTAAAAATTATTTTCCAGTCACAGAATTGTTGCTATATAACCTTAGCATTAAAACAACTGTAATAGTTAAAGTTAGTAAAGGTAAAAAAAGAAATGCAGAGTTTCTGTGAATAAGAAACCATACACATTTCATATTGCTTGAGCTTATGTAATACATTTTATCTCATAGGTTTTAAATAAAATATATTTTAAGGATTTATACATCTGGAGAGAGAGAAATAATAAAATATTACAAACAAATATGTGCTTTTTATTCAAAATAAACCATACAATCTATAAATTCATGAGTATTTTCATTATTTTATCAAAACTCTACAACCAATTGCTTTGTGATGCCTTGAGCAAAGCCTACAGCATTTTCTTCTTGTGCCTGGAAATATCACCTCACAGAATGCCACTATTTTTAAAACTGTGGACAATTCATTGAAGATGAATTACCGGGCAATTTTTAGTATAGAAATGCTGCCAATTACTTACTTAAAAGATATTCATCTCAGAGCATTTCCATTAAAACTGTCTTGCATGTAACTTCTGATATTTATACTCTTGGTGAACTGGTTTAATGCTTAGAGAATTAATCAAAAATGAAAAGGACACAATAAAGGAAAAAGAAGAAGAATTTTATGGAAATTTAAAATAATTGTTTCTAACTTCTTTTGAAACATATAAATTTAATTATACACTATAGAAAACTACTTAATATAAATGTCGAAATGTATGTGCAGGAAGTATATCATGAAAACAATTGCCTCAACATAGCATTAGTTAAATTTACTTCTTTTCTTGCAGTAACTGCATGATAAAAATATGCAATAAAAGAATAGGTTAAAAATACAATATCAATACAAATCAGCTTAAAATAAATAGATTGAGCATAAACTACTTGATAGTCTATTATACAAATATAGCAAATTTGTTTTTTGCAGACTTGACTTTGTATGGAGTTAATTTTAGTTTTAGGGATCATTCACTTAAGTATCTCCAAGAAACTTCTTCATAAACAATTAATAAATAATTAAAAAGTAAAGCAAAATAAAAGACACACAGATATGTATTTTATACCTGAAATTGATAATTGAAGTATATTTTCTCTCTTCTCTTATGAATTGAAGCATGAATTGATCATTTTCAATGTGTACTCAAGAGAGTACTCACCAAAAATGATCTGATGAATTTCAATATTTTTCATAACACTCTTTTCCCACAATTAATAGATATGTAATGCAACAGATGATTTTTTTTACACATAAGAGAAACTTAATCACTTTTTCAAAGCATAAAATAAGATTTCTGTTTATTTTTGCTTGTTCAAAACATTTTCCATTTGAAGCAGTTAAACTAGCTAGACAACCATCAAATTTCTCAGATGCATCAAGATCTGGATATAGAAGTACAACACTGTATAAAAATTATGATAGAGCATTAAGAATTTTAGACTATTATTATAATTATTTATCAATGATGAGATCAACTATTTTCCTTGAAGTTCAGTTTCCCAAATAAGCAGGAGGGCTGCTTGATATACAATATAATACACATATATGTATGCGCTTTTTCTTTGTATAATATTTCGAGTGCATTGCCTTTGAAAAATTATTTCAAATGATGTCTCTTCTAGTCAGCTTTACGACATCCGTATATTCGATCTGCTATTCCCAGACAAATCAAACATTCTTCAAAATTTCAGTAGAATAACAAATAGCCATTGCATCTCTAGTTGATATTTTGAAAATATCATTAATGGTTCTAAAAGATAGGTTTACATTCATACTTAACTTTACAATGAAACACGGAGATGTAACAAATTTAATTCATTAAGAAGTGAAAATTTGACAAAAACTAGTTTGGAGTTAAAAAAATTTTTAGCATATCCACTACTTTATAAACTTACCATTAACAACGTATTTATAATGAATACCAAGTTAAATTCGAAAAAAAAACATCTCACTACACAATAATTTAAATACCAATTAGCGAATTATGCGCAACAAAAAACTACCGTATACATAACATTCATGATTTTCACCATTATCCGTCAATGCTTAGTGAAGTCAACTGTTTCAAAACACACTTTTCTTTCGAGCACTAGGCACTCGGGAATTCCCTGTGTTATTCTTCGCATAAAAATTTAAGTTGAAGCGATAACAGTTCAAACTAGGCAACCCCTTTTCAATAACAAATAACTTCTTAAACCGTACCACGTGATACAAACTAGCCAATCGGATATGTTTATTTCAGAATGCCTAGTGAAGTCCAACGTCTCGTATGCCTCAGTAAAAAATTAATAATGTATGGTGGCGGGAGTTTGAAAACTTTCTTTCTTCTTCTTGGCTGCCGTCTGTGTCGTCATTGTCAGTTTCTTGTGAATTGTTCTAAGTGCACACAAAATAAACAAGTGTTTAACATTGTTTTTTGTATGTTCTTCTGAATTTTAATACGCTAAATTCTGAGAATTATTAAATTGAAAATGGAATCACTCGCTGAACATGAAAGACAAAATGTAAAGCTGTTCCTTAAGTTACTATTTTTGTAGTTTTCAGTCTCACGGATTCACTTTTCTTTTATCTTATGATCAAATTTCATTTTATTTCTTCCACATTTCTAGGGCGAAAGTGATTCAGACGCTATATCATACCTCAGGAATGAAATTCGCAAAAGAGATAAAGATATTCATTTAGCTGCTACTTTTGGTAAACAACTGTTGGAAGAAAAACAAGTATTAGAAGCAAAGCTCAATGATCTTGTACTACAAAATGAAGTGAGTAGAACTATCCATTCTTTTCTCTTTTGTTTAAACAAATTTTGGAAGAATGTGTCACCTGAAAAAAAGTGAAAGAGATCTGGACCAGAGGTGATTGAATGAAGAATAAAGGTCATTCAACTATGAAATAAATGAACCTCTTTATTATTTATTTTTTGGCTCTCAAACAAAAGAAATAAAATTGAACAAAATAGCAACTAAAATCATTTAAATTAGCCTTTATAATAGGGTTGAACCGGATAGTGCTTTTGCCGGACACAGGAGACAGGGTGTCCTGCACTTTTTTTCTGCCTGATGCGGATAACTGACCAGATATCATAATTCAACTGCATCCGGTTTTTAAGCCATTGTCTCCTCAATGCCATTTAAGTATGCTTACAACTTCTGCGGCCCAGAACTCCAGCCCCCTAAGGACTCCTTTTATAATATCCACCCACATTGATTACATTTTGATCATGCCATCAGTTCTCACTCATACCTACACATCAAAATTTTTTTGCAAACAAAGTCCTGGGAACAGCCAGCATATGCTATAAACCTGCAGAAAATTTACTAAAATTGTTAAATACATAAATAAAAAAGGAAGAATAAATAAATAAATAGAATTAAATGTGTAAATCCAGGTAGTATAACCATGCCGGTTGCTGTAATAGGATTGACAAATCAATGAGAAACTGCCTATTAAAGCTATGCATAGTGTACACTTTGTAAAACTCTTACATGACGGTAACCTAGACCCTTAGAAGCACTCAAACATAAAAAAAGTACTTCCTAGGGAAAAAGTGAGTTTTTGGATTTTGTTATGATGACTATTTGTTTATTCTTTTCTCATAGTTAGGCTTGCGATATTTTTGGTTAATGAAACCGGGACACATTACTATGGGATGGGCATAACGGGGGGGGGGGGGGGGATTTATAAGGAATTAAAAGCAAAATGGTGAGTTTTAAGCCTTTTTTTAAAGCCTTGTAAGTAAGGGGATTAGGGAATCTGGAATCCTAAATTGTTAGTCTACCCATCTTTTAAAAATAAAAAAAAATAATTTTTGCTACTTATTTTATTTTAAAAGAGTTTTTTCTTTTTTAATGAGACTTTTCTTTGGTTTACCATCTAGAAAGAAGTGTTAATAAAATAAAGTTTAAAATACTTTAAAATTATGCCCTATTTCTTTTTAAACTACAACTTTTTATCTAACTACATTTTTTTGTCTAACTACAAAAACCATTTCAAAAAAACATTTTCGTCAAACTAAAAAAGCAATTAATAAGTTGACAATGTTATTCTTTGTTTTCAATCCACTCGTATTTCTGACTTGAATGTACTTTTATCAAGACATCTTTGTTAAGCTTGACTTTTTCATAAAAGTCGCCAAAGTTTATTTTACATACAATCAATGCTCTTGCAGTGGACTCCCTGATTAATGCTCTGTCATCTTAAAGATTCTTAATGTCTGCAAAAAAAGATTCTTAGAAACATAAATTCATTACTTTTTACATCTTACTGCCGTTTCCGGGACATTGATAAAACTGGGCGGGACATCGGGACAAGAGCAAAATACCTGGGACTGTCCCGGTCAAACCGGGATGTATGGCAAGCCTACTCATAGTTATTGTATTATTTTTCCTTCCCCCTGACATTGAATTTAAAATAGAAAATATTATAGTGGGAACAGTAGATAGCTCTGCTGTTTTGATAACAAGCATTTGTGGTTTTGTTTGATATGCATCCTAATATTTGTAAACTGGTATGTGTCATTTGACGTTATTTAAAGCTTAAATTTTTTAAAATGTATCTTAGAATTCTTGACTCATTTCCTTATCAAGAAAATAATAAAGGAATGCTTATGCAAAAAATAAATGTAGAAAATTTTATGTATATTTTTTAAAGAATTTGCAGAAATCTGACATCATTTATGCAAATGGAAAAAATATTTATATCTAATCAAATTTATAAGCTAAACTAAACAAAGAAAAAGTGTCTTATAGAAAAACAAATCCTTTAAAAATTGAAACAAAACAAAAACTATTCTTTAATGTTTGATTCTTGATAATTATTTTGCAAGGTTTTTGATTTTTCTCTTGGATGAAAATTAATTGAATTGAAGTACATTTATTTTCCAGTTTGTGTGCTTAGTCTCGGGACTCGCCTATGAACTGTTGTCCAATATGACAGATAGCACAAGACAATAGATGAAAGATTTTATTACATCACAAAGAGAGGAAATAACAGAAATACACCCAGGGCAAGGTGGGAATCGAACCCACGACCTCATTACTGCGCGCAATCAGTGGACTGAAACTGGTACTAAGACCGCTCGGGCCACCGAGGCCCCCTGAAAATTAATAAATCAACAAACAAAAATCTTTTATTTGTGGTTAGACATTTAGTACTTGATTATTTTTAATGATTTTTAAAAGGAGTTTAGCATTGATGTTTTGCATTCGATGTTCCTCTATGTTGATGTTTTATATGTTAATTAAAAAATTTAAAGCACCACCATCATCCTTATAAAAAAAAAATCCATGTGAGAATTATGCTTAAAAGAACATACAGCCTTAAGCAGTGATAATCATATCCATCCTATTGCAAGCAGTAGTGGTTTTATAAGTTATTTAAAAGTAATATATTTTTTGAGTTTCAAAGTAAACTTAATATTGAAATATGAATTATCATCGTCGCGGTTAAATTTTATCAAACAGTGTCCCAGTAGCAGAGATCACGCAGCACCGCAGCGAGCGCTGCAGATTAATCTTGAAGCTCTTGCAGATTAATTAGCCACCTTTTTATTTTTTTTAAATGTGCCCGGGGAAAAAAGTTTTCGGGTTTTTAAATGATTATGTCTTTCCCCAGGATAAATACTCACTCTCCCATTTATAAATTGAATAATTATAATAGTTATTTATTGCCTGCATGTATTATTGTTATATGTCGACTATTTTAGAATGCAAAGTTTGCTATTTTTTATAATTGTAAATTTGGTTCAACATCATTTAATAAATTTTGACTTCTGAAACTTGTGCTGCAGATTGATACAGAAAATTCTGCTACTGGGAACAGTGTTAAAGTCATACAAAAAGCTTTAAAGGAAAAAAACTTAATTTGAAAAATGTTTTTTTTTCCAGAAAAAACTGGTGTTTTCAAAAATTTGATCCTGTTGTCTTATAATTTGCTTTTTCCATCGATAAAATTTGTATTTTGCACTAGATTTATGAATATTATTAATTATCTCCATGTAAGTGCATGTTCCATAATTTTTTTCAGGCTCTTGAACAAGAAAAATATGGACTACAAATAGACCTGGATAATATGAAACAAACTTTGAAAAGTCACTCTTCTGAAGTCGATGATTTGCGTGGTAAATTTGATAGTATATCAAAGGAACATACTGATCTTCAGAAAGAACATTCAATCATTCTGGCAAAAATGGCAAATTTAAATAAAGAGGTGACTTCTTTTGCTTCCATCATAATGAGTATTTAAATTATTTTTTGGAAAACTTTTAAAAACAGATAATAAATATGCATATACTCTTATATCTCGTAGCTTTCTAAATTCATCTCCCCTATTATTTATATGGTGATTCACCAAAATGGCGCTCCATTTTATTTTCATCTTTTCCGTTACCTATTAGGGATGTAATGCCCGGGATTCGATTCCCAGGCTGGGCAGGGTCGACACTCAGCCTTTCATCCCATTAGTGGGTTCAATAAAATGAGGACCATGCATGCTTAGGAACTAAACACTAGGGTTCTCCGTCAGGCCGACCACTTGACCGGAACATGCTTTTGCACCCCAGGGCCATCGGTTTTGAGCCATAGTCCCTAAAAGGGCTGTCGTGCCGCTGAGTTTAGTTTTTTTTTATTAGGGATATAAGGAATATTTGGGCCCTATTCTGTCCTTTGGCCGAATAGTGATTTCATAAGCCAGCTGATTAGTTGACGAGATGATATTCAGCCTGGTCAAATACTGATCATTATTCTGGCCAAATTCTTGTGGCATAAATAATATAGAGAAATGAAGAAACTTTCTGATTTTAACATTTTCAATTCATATTACAATTATTGCAGAAGAGCACAATGGTATATAATTTACATAAATAAGAGTAATTTGGAAAATAAATTATTCATTTTCCACATTTTTCACCTTGCTTTTGTTTTGACTATAGCACCTGCATGTAATTTCAAAATTTGTTTGATATGTTACAAATATGCAATATTCTAGTTATACATTATGTTTGTTTATCTTTAAAATAAAAAAGTATTCAAATTTTTTTTGGGAAATTTTTGTTACTAATTAATGCACTATTATAATTATTATATTACGCATTGTAGTATAAATGAAAATTGTTATTTATTTTTTTGCCAAGTATCCTTTTGAAGGGGGGTTTAATTTCTTATATAATTCAATATAATTTACCATTTCCCTCCTAAAAAGTTGTATCATCAAGCAGTTTTTTTTATATTTTAGGTTGTATCAAGGGTTTTAAAGTAATGAATAGTTTGAACAAATTATTTTTCCCCCTTTTCTTACACTATTTAAAAGTAGTTGCAATTTAATAGTATTTGTTATTTGTTTTATTTAAAATTTTTTGTTTAGAATCAAGATATGAAGAGAGATCAAGAAGATAAATATCTTGAAAACTGTTCTCTAAAAAATAAAATCCAGTTACAAGAAGAGCAAATTAAAGTGTTTCAAAACCAAGTTGAAGCATCATTACTAGATGTTACTGTGGATGATGGATTACAACTGAAAGAAGATCTTAACATGTACATCACAAAAAATGTGAGTGCTTTAAAGTCTGTAGAAATAACATGCAGAGCTAATTTTTTTCTGTAATCTTTTTATTGTACAAATTTGTCCAGTCTGCCTTATCCTATCATACAAGCTGGCTGCATCCATAATTTTTTTCGGGGAGGGGGGGGGGGAGATACACTTATGTTAAGGAAAGTTTCTGGGAGGAATATATACTACATTGTAAAAAAAATTGGGATTTTAAGGGGGCCGTTGGCCTTTGATACAGCCTTGCATGCAAGTCCTTTTTTTGGGGAGAGGGGGCTATATAATGCATAATACTTTCGAAGTTTTTAATATCTAAAATATACAAGTATTTTCTCCCAGAAGTGGATTTTTTTTTTCGTGAACATATGCATGCAAAATTTAATTCAGTATTTATATATTTCGAGGCCGTGGTAGCCTAGTGGTTAGAGAGTCGGACTTCCACCTGGAAGAACACGCGTTCGATAACCGCTGAAGACCCACCATGTACACTTGGGGATACGTGCATGTAAAATCCGTGGACCCCACTACCTCGCCCCGTGCGCGATCAATCCTAAGGCCTCGGCTAACAGGTAGGGGTCTGGTAGAGAAAAGTATTTATATATTTTCAAGAAATTACATTTTTTGCACAAAATTTCAGTTCTCTTATTAGCTTATCTTTCAATAAATTTTATTCTTAGAAATCTACCGATTGTTCAAATAGTGGATGCAGCATTTTTAACAAGGTCCTGTTGTTGTGAATTGTAGAAAAATTTCTGTGAAAAATCAAATTTTGTGAAAATAAAATAATGTGAAATGTACGGGTTTGGTAGTTCAGAATTCTTTCGAAAGGTTTTTTTTTTTTTGTTTGGACTGGAATTTTGTGAAAGGTTCATTTTGATTAATTGGAATTTTGTGCGGAGTCCTGAAGAGTAATTGAATTTTCCCTTTTTGTGACCCCTGTTGTTCCTCTATTGCCTCCATTGTAATCGACTATTACTGTGATTATTAAACTAACAGGGAATGACGATATCTTTGCTCTTTTAATGCACTCAACAAATCACGGTCATCTGAGTGGAAGTCATCATGGGGGATCTCTGAAACTTACAAAGAGAATATTCCAAAGATTTTAAGAGAAATCGGTTTTCCAAAAATTATTCAATTCCTCAATTTGAGATTTTTTGGCCAATAGTTTAAGTTTGGGAATATTTTTAAAATCATTTATTTATTTAAGTATTCAAATGTGTATTCTTTTGCTTCAAAGAATATCATTGCAATGTCTAAAATTCTTTTTAAGAAAAAGTAGCCAGCTTTATACCTTTTTTAATTTAAATATTTTGCATGACGTTTCGTCCTATTTTTCATAGAAAGATCTTCAAGATGCTTTATCAGAATGTCAGTATGAATTGGAGATACTAAAAGTTAAAGAGGGAAGATTGAATGAAATAATCAAGAATCTTAGAGAAGAAGTTGCCGGTAGGGATAAAGAAATTGCTTCTTATTCGGTTGAAGTTAAAGTAAGTTTCATTTTCAAAATTTCTCATTGTGAAACTCCTACATGAAAAAAATTATGAAGATAAAACACATATAGTTTCAGCTTAATTTTTAATTTAGTAAAATTTGTTGCTATATGTTGGTAATACAAATATATTGTATCTTTTATATTTCAAAAATGTAAAACAATATTTCATGCTTTGGTACCATTCACCATAAATATGGCTCTTATTATATTGCTCCCAATTCACATGAAACATATTGGGGACTCTCCAGTAACAATGAATCTGTACGTAATGATTGTTAGTTCCGTAATAACCTTCATGCCTCTTAACTGTCAGTCAGTCACCCAAAGTGGGTGTATCATTTGAGTTTTTTAAAATGGAGTACTGTCGAGGGACAAAAATCCGCACAACTTGGGAGAAGTGGTGCTGATTTCCGGCCACTTTAGTTAACTAAGTTCACAAGTTTCCCAGGTGTGAGTTATACGTAAATAATGTGATATCTTTTTGTTTCCCCCCAATCCTTAAACATGTTCAAGAACACTGCATTTTTTAACCACAAGGTAGTGCTAAACCTTACTTCAGAATTTTCCGAATTTCGGTGCCTGACCAAAAATGGCAGATATATGTAAACATCAACGTTGATATGCGCATTTTACTTCGAATTGCAGTTTTCTCAATGGGTTGATAAATAAGTAACTTTTTTTTTGAAAAGGTAATATAAGTAAATCCATGTGTTAATATATTTTACTAAACAAAAAGAAACTTGTTCATGGATTTTAGTAAAACGCTCCAAATTATAAGATACAATTCAGCAAAAATATATCATACCCACATGGTTGTTCACCATTTCACTAATCACCTGAAATCGCATGAAAAAGAAAATAGGAGCTGCATCAACATCTAAAAAAATATTAACACAGAAGTCAAACCAAAGCGCCAGGCATTTGTACAATTTGCAAAATTACTGGGTGCCATTTATGGCCACAGATAAACAAATAGAGCAAGTTCCTGTATCTTTCTTTCTCTTTTTTAAGGGAATAAAACTTGAAAAACAAACTTTTAAGAACTTAAGGAAAATAATAATTATTTTTTATAGGGAAAAAAGATATTTAACTGTGCTCAAGAAATCAATTTTCATCTTTCAACATAGTAGGGTTTTCTGGTTTTATCTTAGTTTCCTAAGTTTCGTTCATGTAAATAAAAAAATATCTACAATATTGCTTCTATTTGAATCAAAAGTTACTGTTATTTATTAATTTAACAACTTCTTAGATTAATTTTTTTCTGAATTAGCCAAAAAAAAAAACGGAAAATTTCGGGAAAAGTGCCGAATTTTGGGATTCTGAATTTGGGGTTCGGTACTGTTGGGTGTATCTTTTTACTCCGTTGTAGAGGATTTAACGTGCCTAAATTCATCATCGGCAGATTGTGGCCCAAAAATATATTGGTTTTACGTTTGCAAAAATGACTTTTCTGCAAAACCAGGTTGGGACAAAATCAGCGCGGATTTCGAACGTTGGCGGATTTCAGGTCGGCAGATTTGTGGCACTCGACTGTATTCATATGAAAAATGTATTTATTCTAAAAAAATAAAGTAAAATAATTTTTGGAAATTTTTTCTTAACAGACTTCAAACTAAAAATTGCACTAAAAAGCAAAGAAAATAAACATTTTTTAAACAACATCGATCCGACTTTTAAACATAATTTTTTGAAGTGCGTGCAAAATTATAATGGATAAAAACGTTTGTAATTATGAATGAATTACAAATATAAATGACTCAGAGTTTGCAACAGTTCCAATATAAGTACACAGTAACACATGGCATAATGAAAATTAGACTGACATAATTTTGCTCCAACGTCTAAAATTATGTTTAAAAATCAGACTGTTTGAAGATTTTATTTTTTACTTTTTTGCTCAATTTTTAATTCGAAGTCTGTTTTATTTTTCTTCCCCAAAAATTATTTTATTATAAAATTATTGGAAGCTTATTAGCACTTACTTACAGCATTTACCTAAACTTAATTCCTGCATTTTGCAAAATGTTGCGGCCATTTTGTTCTAGTTCAAGAGATGAATTTCACATTTTATTGCATGGCAGTTTCTGTTAAATCATTCTCTTTTTTAGTGATTATTAACAGACTAATTACTCTTTTTAATATGTGTTGCATTTTTATTGATAAATTTTTTTTCATAAACAAAGCAAAACTTAAACCGACAATATGTTTAATTTTGTAACCATAGATTCACAGGTTGAATCTAATGTGTTTATAAAAGCCTAGCTCTTTTGTTGCATTATTTTGTGCTGTTTGTGCAACTGTGAAATATATGCTTGAATTTTATTTCACTGAAATTTGCTGGTAAAATGTTTTCTTTGATTATGTATTTCCTCACACAAAAGCTTTAAATGTAACAACTTGGTGTAGTTTCAAATCGGTTGAGGTAAACATTACAGTAATTTCATCATTTATTCCAAAGTTATTTACAAGCAAATGTAACACTTTTCATTGAAAAGTGAACTAAGTTTATCCTATAATAATAAAATTACACGTTAATTTAAAGCACAAATGAGCAAAAAAATGCAGACATATGTTTCGGGATTGCTTGGAATCCCTTTTTCAATGCGACAGGGAGCTTCTAGATGCAAAACATCCAAATGAAGCAGACAGAACAAGAAAAACAAAGCTTATATAGCCTAAGAATTATCTGTAAACCAATGAGAATAAAGGCAGCGTGAAGTGGAAGTAGAAGTAGCAGGAAGACACCAATAAGAGAGCAACAAACGAATCCAGTTGAAAGTACAGGAAGTAAAAAGGAATAACAATAAAAATAAAGCAAAAAAGACGACAGCATGCATAAAAATTGCAAAAATAATAAAATAAAATACAAAGAATAAAATTGAAATAAAAATAAGTACAGAAACTACCAAAACAAAATGCAAAACAAAGTACACATGTAAAGGAGGGGGAGGGGAGGGAGGGGGGAAGGAGAAAAATAGACACAAAAAAGGAAAACAACAAGAAAACCTAGAAAGAACAACAAATTAAAGAAATTTATGCCAGACCTGTGAAAAATAAGGAGTTGAGGAAGAATCATTAACCAAATTAGAACTATTCCTGTTAATATGATAAGCTTCCCAAAAGTCAAGCTCTAAAGGGGAAGAACATTTTTGAATAATTTTACCAGAATTGAAGTCAAAAGAGTGGTTGGAATTCCAACAATGTTGAGCAATGCTAGACTTATTTAACTCTTGCTTTCGTACATAACCTTTATGCTCATTTAAGCGAATTTTCAGAGCACGTTTTGTCTGCCCAATGTAAGAAAGGCCGCAACGGCAACTAATTTGGTAAATACCCCAAGTGTTAAGGTGATCGACAGGATCCTTAAGAGAAGAGAAGGAAAGTTTGTTACTAGGAGCAAAAACGACTTGAAATTGAAACCTTTTTAGGATTTTAGCAATACGGAAACTGACAGAATGAAAGAATGGTAACACAACCAAAATTCTTTCTAGAAACTACATTATTGGGACCAGAAGTTTTCTTAGAAAGTTTGTTATGAATAGAATCAATTAAAGAGTGAGAAAATCCTCTATCAATAGCTACAGCTTTCAGATAGTTGAGTTCAATCTTGAGAAGCTCAGGAGAAGAGCAAATATTAATAGCACGATGGACCAGAGCATTAAAAGCCGAATATTTTTGGTTGGGAGGATGAGAATGATTTGATGAGATGTTTTTAATGCTCTGGTCCATCGTGCTATTAATATTTGCTCTTCTCCTGAGCTTCTCAAGATTGAACTCAACTATCTGAAAGCTGTAGCTATTGATAGAGGATTTTCTCACTCTTTAATTGATTCTATTCATAACAAACTTTCTAAGAAAACTTCTGGTCCCAATAATGTAGTTTCTAGAAAGAATTTGGTTGTGTTACCATTCTTTCATTCTGTCAGTTTCCGTATTGCTAAAATCCTAAAAAGGTTTCAATTTCAAGTCGTTTTTGCTCCTAGTAACAAACTTTCCTTCTCTTCTCTTAAGGATCCTGTCGATCACCTTAACACTTGGGGTATTTACCAAATTAGTTGCCGTTGCGGCCTTTCTTACATTGGGCAGACAAAACGTGCTCTGAAAATTCGCTTAAATGAGCATAAAGGTTATGTACGAAAGCAAGAGTTAAATAAGTCTAGCATTGCTCAACATTGTTGGAATTCCAACCACTCTTTTGACTTCAATTCTGGTAAAATTATTCAAAAATGTTCTTCCCCTTTAGAGCTTGACTTTTGGGAAGCTTATCATATTAACAGGAATAGTTCTAATTTGGTTAATGATTCTTCCTCAACTCCTTATTTTTCACAGGTCTGGCATAAATTTCTTTAATTTGTTGTTCTTTCTAGGTTTTCTTGTTGTTTTCCTTTTTTGTGTCTATTTTTCTCCTTCCCCCCTCCCTCCCCTCCCCCTCCTTTACATGTGTACTTTGTTTTGCATTTTGTTTTGGTAGTTTCTGTACTTATTTTTATTTCAATTTTATTCTTTGTATTTTATTTTATTATTTTTGCAATTTTTATGCATGCTGTCGTCTTTTTTGCTTTATTTTTATTGTTATTCCTTTTTACTTCCTGTACTTTCAACTGGATTCGTTTGTTGCTCTCTTATTGGTGTCTTCCTGCTACTTCTACTTCCACTTCACGCTGCCTTTATTCTCATTGGTTTACAGATAATTCTTAGGCTATATAAGCTTTGTTTTTCTTGTTCTGTCTGCTTCATTTGGATGTTTTGCATCTAGAAGCTCCCTGTCGCATTGAAAAAGGGATTCCAAGCAATCCCGAAACATATGTCTGCATTTTTTTGCTCATTTGTGCTTTAAATTAACGTGTAATTTTATTATTATTGTTTACTTGCACAAAGTTAAATTATTTTTATAAGTTTATCCTAATTAAATACTTTCGCACATAGTTCATTTTTCTTGCACAAAAGAATCCTTGTATCTTCAAAACAATTGTACACTCAATTTTCATTGCAAATTTGGGCCAATAACATTGAATTTATCAGTGCATTAATTAAGCCTAAATTTGTGTTGCATTATTGAATACCAATGATAAGTTCACCTTGTCAAGAGTGAATAATAGAATCAATTATATTGATGAAAAAAACAACAAAGATTTTTTTTAGCAAGTTGAAGGTCTTTGTAAGCTTTAAGCTTTTCAGATGTCTATGAAGAATTGTCATTGAATGAAATAAAAGTTACAAAAACTTGACGTACTAGGCTTCTGCCCATAGTCCATAAAAAATATGATGATAATTCGCCACTAATTAGAAATTTATTAATTAAGAATTTATCTTATTAAAGCAAAAATCTAAATATATTAACAGATGCTTGATACTGATTTTCCTACACATAAATTGCTTAATTTGCTTATGTCAAGCAAAATCGAACTTCATGTAATAATATTCTTTGTATAAATCATGGTTACATATAACAATTGGTGCTTATTGGTTAAAAGGTCTACCTGATGACTTTTTTTCTGAATTGTCACCAATATGAATTTGCGGTTACAGGTACCTTTTGCTGGCAGTAAATACCTATTCATTAAAATTCTGAAATGTAAGTAATAATGAGTTTCATAGGCTTAACTTAAGGAAGATACAAAATATATAAAACAAAATGTATTTTAATATAGACATTTCTGTTGTCACAAAAATTTCAGTATAGCAAAATAAGCTTGATCTATTTAAAATCACAAAAATTGCTTTGCTTATGTTTGCTTTAACGATGTAAAACTCTTTGACTTAGCAAGGTAGGTCCTTTAACAAATAAGAACCCAACAATTAAATGTTTTTAAAACTATATGTTTAGAATATTATTTTAAGTCATAGTCATTCAGTGAATAACCAGTAATTAATCTGGAGAAAAGTGTTTATTCTGCCTTGTATATATCTTATCCCACACAGTAATGTTAAACAATCATCATACTATTTATATTTAAGTAATTCCTAGATTCTTAATTTGCTTTAAGGAAATTTCAAACCAATGTCTTTAAACAATAAAGAAGGATGTGCAAGAGTGAAATTTGAAATAAATGTGTTATGTTAACATTACAAAAAAATCTCATTTTAGAAATCAAAAGAGGAAATGGCTGAATTACAGGGTGAGATAGAGATGATGAGATTCCAAGGAGTAGATTTTAACAAAAAAGGAAATTCCATGTATGCAGAGTTAGATGACAGGAGAAAACTTGTAGAGAAACGCTTCAAATTGCTGGATTCAAAGCATAAAAAGTTGCAGAAAGAGTATGAAGAAAGGAAACAAGATTTAATTTCAGCTAGAGTAATTTTTTTCTTCTATTTTCAATATAATCACATTAAAATTAATGCTCTCTAGTATTTAAAATGGCGTTTTCAAAACTATAGTCTTTCTTTTGAATAGGCGCATCAAGGTCACGTTTCCTGCTTCGTTACCGTGGCAACTGTGAGAAAGATAACAGCGCCAGACTTTGTTTTTTGCACTGCAGTTAAGGCAATTGCATTACTACACCATTGATTCAAAATATTAGAATAATTGAGGAAAAGTAATAAGAAAGAATTTATTTTCCATTTATTTATTTTTGATACTAAGTAAATGCAATTAAATTTCTCATAAATTAAATCTGGAATGATTAGGTAAGATTTTACCATTTACAAAATATAAAATTCAATAAATTAGGTATACAATAGCTTTCTGAAACACATCAAAATATTAAAATACTTTATCTGACTCGATCTATTTTTCCCCATTGAGAAATAAATATGATTTGAATCCATCTGTTATTATTATAACTAAAACAACAAACTTACTTATCATATTCGCGAAACCAACATGGGGGAAAAGTTTCTAGCATGGAAACCATGGTGACCAGAAGGAAAAAAGGTAGAGTTGTGTGACCTTGACATGCTGATTTTAATTGCACAGACTATAGTATGCATGGAAAACGTGTGAAAGTGAATTTGTAAACCTGTTACTACAATACAGGATCTTTCCTTTCCTGTGTAAATTTATCTTGCTATTAAAATTTAGAAATTTTTTTTTTTGTAAAAAATTCATGTAACTTGTATTCACTATTCATTTTGTCCAAGATCTTTTGTTTCAGAATTGGAGACATTTAGAAGCAAAGGGGTGTAAATGACGAAATTGAAAATTTGTAGATAACTAGTGCAAATGAAAGGGAAAGCACTATTCTACATTGTGGCAAGAGATGGTAGTGATATGTTTAACAGGTGCTCCACAACAACCTGTTTTAGAAAAAAAAAAAAAATAGCATTGATAGTCCCATAAGATCCAAACTTTGAACATGTTTTTCTTGGAATCGTTTTTTGGTCACTTATATCCCTTTTCTTCTCACTGCCTTAATTGTTGACCCATGAATATTTTTTATGTAGGTACATTTTTGCACATGTAGAGTCCTGGCGGCTGTTTTTGGGCAATATAGGCATAATACGTACATATATCTGAAATAAAGAAGATGGGGATGCAAATACAACTGTTAATAAATGTTTTTATATCATGTATAAAAACATTCTTTACATCATGTATAAAAACATTTTAAAATTCAAAGAAATCCCAAAAGTCTCAAAATCCAAAGAAGTTTTATCATTCGAAATATATTTATTTTTTCTAAGTGAAATTAAAAAGCAGACTTCCTTGGGCAATTTAGTATTAATCAAGTTGTTTGTCTTTAAAATTTAAATACTTTTAGGAGCCTTTACCAATTTGTAGTTATAGTTGTAAACTAACCTAATAACTTAATTGGAAATGCTATTACTATAATAAAGAATTTTTCCTTCCTGGTGTAGTTTTATCATGCCGCTAAAATTTGGAAACCTTTTGTTTATATATATACTAGTAAGCCTGGCAGTCATACAAAATGACCGCTGTTCTAGATATTATAAATTGTAATTAAATTGATTTGTGCAAAGGTGTCTACTAATTCAAATTGAACTACCCATGTCAGGCGGCAAGGACGCCCCTTTTCTTACTGCCCCACACTATTATATATTTATTTTTTACTATATAATGAAATTCTTTGTGAAAAATATATATTTATCATCGAAATAACTTATTGAAAATTTTATTATGCTTTTCAAAACAAAAGTTTTAACGAAACTGCACAAAAAGAGCGCTGCCACTCTAATAAGCAAAATAAAATAGCGCAGACGACAAAGAAAAAAATTGAAAAGAATGAAAGGATTAAATTAAATTCACGTATACATTAATTTTTAGCGAAGGTTTCAAATACAGCGAAGCCTCACTCAATATGCTAGAGAAACGTTTCGATTATTATTAGTATATTTGTTACAATAACATGGCAACTGCATTGATTTGTTTGTTCACACGGCAACTGTAATCATACGGTTGGAAACAACGTCAACAATGCAAAAATAAAATAAAGCAAATTAAAAAAAATCATTGAAAAATTAAAAAAAAAAAAAATAAAAAAAAAAAACTAATTGAGTCACAACTTTCATTTTTGCAGCAATGAGTTTCTCGGGTCGTAAACATTAACCGTGCCGAATGTGGTCCCGATCGGTAAAACGGCCTTTGATTCTATTGCGGACAGACAGACAGAATAAGCCTCTTATATATAAGATATATATATATATAAAATTTCCAATTTTAAATTATATTTTAAAACCTGAAAAAAATATGTTATCCTTTCTGTTAAGGGTGCATAATCAAAAAGATGACGTGTGTGGAAAAAGTTTGTTTTATGGGAAAAATTTTATGGGAATCATCTTTATGATTTCCATAATTCTGTTTGTGATTGATTTTGATGATTGCGTAAGAAAAATATGTAGTTAGAAATGGAGAGCCCTTTTTCAATTAATATGCAAAATAATAATGCAGTTGTGTCCAGCAGCTTGCATATATTTTTTAAGTATGATTGCTTTTCCAGTAAAATATTGTCCAAAAAATTACTTGTATCTACAAGTACAGTAGAATCTTGATAATTTGAGCTAGGTGCACCGCTAGTACCTATTGGAAATCTCGATTAATAGAAACTTGAGAAAAACTTGTTGTTTTCTTAAATTTTAAAGCTTTAAAATAATAAGAATTTTAAAAAAGATAAATTAAAAGCACAGTAGAATTTTTTTAATCGCAAAAAGTAAACATTTATAAGTTATGTTTTACAGCTCATTAACTTTAAAAAAGAATTGAACTGCTGCTAATAAATATTAAAAAGTAAATTCAAATTTTTTAAAACTATATTCTGTTAAATATTAAAAGATACATTTTTATCAAATAACATAAATCTTAAGAAAATATTTTATTTTTTAAATTGATGTATATTAATTTGTTAAATTTACATTATATTTTAAAAATTGGTTACTCTTTTAAGGCAGAAGAGCTAGTTGAATGGAGCTAAAAAATTTGATTATTTTCAGAAATCAATCACAAAAAATAGACTTGATTAATCTGCTTGGATAACAGAAACCTCAGTTAATTAAGAACCATTCCATTTCAGATCAGGCAGCGGGTGTCACATGACCCTCACCGATTTTTTTGAAAAAATTACAGTAGTTACAACTAATGGACATATAAAATATCCCAAAAGTATTTTTCAAAAAAAAAAAAAATTATTTCTCTAATTACAGAAGTTTAAAATTTGGGACAATGTTTCAAAAGTTTCTAACCGATTCGAATTATTTTTTTTCTATGAATAATAAAGGGATGGTATTTTATTTAGACACTAATTTTAAAAATTTAGTTGGCTTCATTGATAAAGAAAAAAAAGTGTTTCTGAAGTGAAAAAATAGTGTTTGCTCCGACTTCATGATTTTTTTTTCTTATGAAAGAAATTTATTTTTGACAAAACAGAGGTGGCGCTCTAAAGTGCTGTTATGGAAGTTTTGTATCAAATTTTATTGTAAGCCTGAGATGCATATCCTCTCAGAATTTAAATTTTGAAATTTGCAAACGTTCAAAAATCACACTTTTTGAAGTGTGATTACTCAAAAAAACCATTTTTCAAAAATCTGAAAATCTGCTCATTTGTTGCCCTTAAAGTGCTTAATGAGCTGCTATCAATTATATTGTGTATTTTTGCCCCATATATTTTATATGATTTTTCAAAAAGGGACTTTTGTGCGTTTCTCAAAAAAGCCAGAAATTCAAACTTGTTCTTATTTAATCACTTTAATATAATATTTAATCAATATTTATTAAGAAATATACTGTATTGTTACGCAATTACTACAGATAAATTGTACTTAACCTTCTTAGAACTTAAACAGCTCCTAGCACAAAGCGTAGCTACTGTTATTTGATGCATGTTATTGTGTTCAATCCAATTACTAGTTTTAAACTTGCACACTTTACATCAAATATGTTACAGCACTGATATATAGTTTTAAACGCATATGAAATTATGTACTTAAAGCAAAATAAGTAGAATCAAGTTCTTAAATCATCTTCTACTCGTTATTACCCAAAAACTGCAAAGACTAGAAGGGTTCAGATGGTGTTATATTTCTTGTGGTATTATATTCTGGCTATTGAAATATTTGTTCTATATTATCTGTGTACAAATTATTCGATAGTGTCCCTAAACCATTGGTGATATATTCTTATTTTGCCCCATTCAATAATTCTCATTCACACTTTCAATAAATTTTTATATTTAGAAATCATGCATTGAGTTATATTTGTTTAAGAGGCTGTTAGTTTTCTAACTGTTTTTCACTTCTTGTTTGCTCGTACGTCCCATGTAAGCATTACTATTTTAGGGATTTTTACTATTTAGCAGTATTGTAGGATAGCCAATAATGTTTTGATTGTATTCCTACAAAAAATTTTACATTTGCTGTTGCTTGGTATTTGATATAAAGCGTGTGAGTTTGAAGCTAGTAATTGGATTGAACAGAATAACATGCATTAAATCACGGTAGCTACGCTTTGTCCTAGGAGCTATTTAAGTTCTAGGAAGGTTAAGTACAATTTATCTGTAGTAATTGCGTAACAATACAGTATATTTCTTAATAAATATTGATTAAATATTATATTAAAGTGATTAAATAAGAACGAGTTTGAATTTCTGGCTTTTTTGAGAAACGCACAAAAGGCCATTTTTGAAAAATCATATAAAATATCTGGGGCAAAAATACACAATATAATTGATAGCGGCTCATTAAGCACTTTAAGTGCAAAAAATGAGCTGATTTTCAGATTTTTAAAAAATGGCTTTTTTCAGTAATCACACTTCAAAAATCGTAATTTTTGAACATTTTGAAATTTCAAAATTTAAATTCTGAGAGGATATGCATCTCAGGCTTACAATAAAATTTGATACAAAACTTGCATAACAGTACCTTACATCGCCACCTGTGTTTTGTCAAAAATAAATTTCTTTCATAAGAAAAAAAAATTATGAATTCGGAACAAACACTATTTTTTCACTTCAGAAACACTTTTTTTTCTTTATCATTGAAGCCAACTAAATTTTTAAAATTAGTGTCTAAATAAAATACCATCCCTTCATTATTTATAAAAAAAAATCATTCGAATCGTTAAAAAACTTTTGAAACAGTGGCCATTTTAAAAGTGCGTGTTTTGCTGATTTTCTGAAAAAGGCCAACTTTGTCCCAAATTTTAAACGTTAATTAGAGAAATAATTTTTTTTTTTTTTGAAAAATACTTTTGGGATATTTTATATGTCCCTTAGTTGTAGTAACTACTGTAATTTTTTCAAAAAAAATCGGTGATGGTCATGTGACAAGTTTCAGACCTGCCTGCCTGATTTGAAATGGAATGACTCTTAACGTTTGACCACAAATATTTCTTTGTGGATTTATTAAATTTTGGTTAACATTCAATCAGTTTATTTTAATGAAATGATTATTAAAATTGTTTCATTATTGACAAAAATATATTTAAAAAAATTCTATTGCATCATAAAAATAATCCTAACGTCAAACATGGGAGCACCATTTATATGTTTCTCTATACATTTTTATCATTTATATGTTTTTTTGAACTTTATATAAAATTCTGGGATCTATCATTCACTAGCATTCACGATGGCTTCGAGCTCGCTTAGTAGAAAATCTCCGTCTCTGAAAGAAAAAATATGCATTTTAAAACAAGCGGATGAAAACCAACATTTAAAAAGAGTTGACCTAGGCAAAAAATTAGGTTTACCAGTTTCAACTTTAAGCACCATAATTTATAAGCATAAGATCATCGAGGAAACCCATAGTCAAAGTGGTGCTAGTGCTTCAAAAAAACTTAGAGTTCAAAAAGGAAAATTTTCAGATGTAGAGAAAGTGCTTTTACAGTGGTTTAATCAGTGTCGTAGTGCAAAAATTCCCATCAGTGGTCCTTTGCTTATGGAGAAAGCAAAAGAAATTTCAGAGAAGTTAAATGTAGAATGCGATGCATCATTTTCCTCGGGATGGCTTCATAAATTTCAGTTGAGACACGGCATAACAGGCAAAACTGTAAGTGGAGAGTCGGGAGATGTTGATTGTGAAACAGTAAATGATTGGATTCAAAACCAATTACCAGAACTGCTAAAAGAATATGAACCAAAGCACGTTTTTAATGTGGATGAAACCGGCCTATTTTACGATATTCTGCCAGCTAAAACTCTCGCATTCAAACCGAATACGTGTCATGGCGGAAAAAAGAGCAAAGTACGGTTGACCGTGCCAATGCAGATGGATCAGAAAAATTACCTCCTTTGATTATTGGAAAATCAAAAAAGCCCCGCTGCTTTAAAAAAGCAAACGTAAATGTAATGTCCACCTAATACGGATTTTCTAAGAAACATAACTGTCAAGTTTTTCCCTGCAAATTGTACCAGTAAACTGCAGCCTCTGGATTTAGGAGTCTGGATTTAGGATTGTAAAGACCCTTAAACAACATTATCGGAAACTTCTAGTGCAAACAGCTAGCGCTACTTTAGACAACGGAGAATTCGAAAAAATGAGCATTGATATCTTGCAAGCTATGAATTTCATAATGATAAATTGGGAAAATGTTTTACAACCGAAAACAATAAGAAACTGCTTCACCCTTGGTGGATTTTTCACTTCAGTAGATGTCATTCCTAATGAAAACGTCGAACCTGAACATTTTGTTCTACCTGAAAACTGGCCAAATTTAAGTGACGTTACTACATTTGAAAAATTTGTGAAGTGTGATTCGGAACTTGCAACATGTTCGCTTCTAACAATCGATGAAATGGTCGCAAATGAAGAAACTAGCAGTGAAGAAGAGGATAACTGTACTGAAAAGCCACAGCCAAATTTTCAGCAAGCTTTGGAGGGTTTTAATATCATGCAAGAATATCGCCTTGGTAGTGATTTAAATGACAATGTCAAGATGGCACTTATAACTGAACAAGAAACTTGTTTCCGTGCATTCCAAAAAAGCGCTACAACCCAAAATAACAAAATATTTTGTACATACTGCATGAATATGAAACGTAGTGATTGTAATTCAATTCAGGAATACTATACATCATTTCATTTTACTATGTATATATTATATGCTTGGTATGTATTATTAAAAGTACTCATTATTTACTTTTCATAATATTTTAAGTTAATGTTTTGTTTTCTATCACGAAAATGTTCGTTTTATTTTGTGATATTCGTTCATACGTTTTTTCGCTCAGTCCCTTCAAAAACGTATAAGCGGTGCTTTACTGTATACTTAACTTTTACTGTTTTATATTTTGTTAGCTTGTTCCAGTGTCTTCCGGTTTTTATCATTTTCTTCCACTGTTCTAGAAGAAATTGGTTCTTCTGCACGAAATCCATTACTGCAATTTTTATTGCATGAACTTCTTAAGAATAGAAGAAAAAAAAAGTTTTAACCATTTTACTTTTAGAGTTTGATCTTATAACTCTGTCTTCCATAACTAGAGTATTTTGTACTAAAATGGACTATAAAAAAGAAAATATTCTTGTTCTTTCTTTTATTGGCAAAATATTGTATGTTGTTTATTTTATTTTCTCTCAAAGTATGTGCTGATAATTAACAATTCTTTACAGAACCAAATGGAACAGCTTCTTGAGATGAAAAGTTTTGAACACCAGCAATCCTATATTGACAAGCTTCAAAGCGAGTTGAAAACAGCCGGCAAGGAGATACGTAGTCTTAGAATTAAACTTAACAAAATGATCAGACACCAGCAAGCTCTGAATGCAGAGGACAAAGTACTCTGCAAGAGAGATAGAGATGAATATGCTTATCTGCGGACTTTGCTGAAACAGGCTCGGTTGAGTAATATTTTCACTTTATGTACATAGATTTTATAACTATAATAGTAATATAATTCCAATTAGAGTGAAGTTAATCTGGAAATGTTTTCTTTGAAAACTGAATGTTAGCAGACAATGTTGTAACATGCAAATTCCAAAACACTTTGCATGCACATGTTCGAGGATTCTTTGCAGGGTTGGGATTCTTCTGGAAGAAACTGATTTCTCCCTGGACAGTGGAAAAAACAAAGGGAAACAAAAAACTAAACGAAATGGGTTGGTGGAGGAACCCAGTGGAAGTAAAACAAGTAAAAAATCAAAATACATAACTAAATGGCAGAATCAAATTATTAGTATAATTAATTACATTAACACAAACAGATAAATAATGTTAGAAATGCTATTTTTGGAAAAATAAATAATTTTTAATAATAAATAATATTTGACAGGTGTTTAGGGGTCAGAGTTGTTACAATTTTGGGAGGAGGTTTATTACAACTTTGTAAAGGGAATATATTGTTTACTTTTTTGCCATTGGGGAGGGGGGAGTACGGCAATGGAAAGATTCTTTCATGTTTGCATATAATTTTTTTTCATATAAAAATACATCTCTGTTTCAAAGCATATTGTGCAACATATTGAAAAAAATAATTATTTCAGCTTGCATAATAGAATGCTAGTTTTCGAAAATTTATGTTTTGAAACATTTTGCACTAAGTTTATAGAGGGATCGTATCAGTAGCTAAAATTCAAGGCGGGGTTCTTGCCCAAATTTCTCACATTCCATTGTTGGAAATGTACCAGACAAAGGACTTGCACTATGAAAAATTTTGAAAATTTCAGTAAAATCAGTACGTGTCATCCATACACAAGAAATAAAGTTCAAACAACCAGGAGCCGTTTGGCCAAAGTGTTAAATTGTTTTGCAAGTTTATAAGCACTATTTGAGCGTCAAATACAGCAACTAGCTTATGAATACAATAACTTCAAAGCTAAAGGTGAGCAAATTACATGATTTTGTAAATTTTGTCAATCTTATCTACAGCAACTGCTGGATAAGCTGTAATTCTGCTGTAAATACCCCTTGGAATGATATACATATAAGTGCTTAATTTTCTTGCATTATAAGAGATTGGAGAATACAAAGCTGGTCCATCCCAGCCTATCTGAGAGTGCAAATAGGGAGTGCCTTTGAAAGTCACCATACATATAAGTATTGCTAATTTAATGGGAACAGCGTAATGGTTTACCCCCTTTTTTTTCTGTCTGGACTTACATTTTTATCAGAATATGATTCAGTATGGTCAAGTTCTACATCATATTACCAGGAGTTGATCCAACATTTTTTGCGGGATCTGGTTTTTATGGATTTGAGAAAGATGTTTGAAACATCAAATAATGTTGTGCAAATTCAAAATTTAAACGTATTGTGAATATTTTTTTTTTTTTGCTTTGACCTTAATAAATAATGCTGTGAAAAGTTTGATTTGTTTCTCGGAATTTTGTAAAGGATCCGTTGTGATTGACTTGAATTTTGTGAAGGGTACATTTTGATTTGGAGCAATTAGAACACAATTGGAATTTTGTGTAGGATCTGTTTTGATAAATTGGAATTTTGTGAAGGGTTTGGAAACTGACCGGAATTTCCTCTGGCGCTACCCCTGATTATTCAAAGTTGAAAGCATTAAATATTGTCAATGACTGCAAAGCGGATGGTTAAGCTAAATATCGGTTTCATTAAATTCGGCATACCATGAAGATCACTCCTAGCATGTTGTCTAAGTCATCGAACAAGATCGACAAAAGAAAAAAACTCTGTGAAATGGACCAAAATTGATTTAATTGTGAATTTTGCATGCTTGCATGAATTAACATAAAATTAGAAACTCATTAGTAGATAGTTATATGTTCGTTTCCTCGTGGATGCCTTTTTTTCTTCAAAATTTCTATTTTTCATGGGTCCGGTAGAATCCCTATATGTATTCTTTAAAACTTGCAAAACATTACAAACATACTTTTTTGGCATTCTGAAGAAAAGTAACATAGGGACAAATAATTTCTATAAAATTTTTAAAACAGGGTTTGATGCACCCTAATGCATATATATATATATATATATATATATATATATATTGAATCAATTTTATTTTTGTAAATATTGGAGGAAAAAGAGAAACTCCATGGTTGGATTTTTTCTTGATCTTGGTTAAAAAGAAAAAAAAATTAGGAGCTAAAATTCTGGACAGGATTAGGAGGTTCCCTTTCAAAATCTTTCAGATCCCCTCCTTGAAAACAGACCTGGAAAGAGGGCCCCCAACGTTTTATTAGGCTTATGCAGATATCTCGTTAATTCTGAATGTTCTTCTCCACTCACCCCCTTTTTTTGACATTGATGGAATAAATGGTCACAAAAAAGGAAACAATGAGTTCCACTTATATTATTTTATTCTAAAAGATTGTTTTCATGCTTTTGTTGCATGATACATATTTTCATTAAAAGACTTTATTGTAAATTTTAATTTTTTCAATTTAAAACAGGGAAAAAGAGCAAAATCTAGAAGAGGAATTAATGAGCTATCAAAACAAAGATATTGCCTTGAATGAGAAACTTCTAGAAACTCAGCAAAATTTATACCAAGCTAAATTGGAGTATGAGATTTGTAGGAAGGAGAATCAGAAGTTAAAGTTAGAGTTGAAAGGAATGGAAACAATGCAGTCTTTAGAGAAAAAATTTGCAGGTGAGTTTTAACTTCAATTTCCCTTTTTAAAAAAAGAAATTCTAAAGTGTTTCAGTAACCTTTCCATCTTCTTTTTACAATAACATTGTAATGTTAAGAACATCAAACAAAATCAGAATAATATCTGTACCTGAGAGTATCAGAAGGTCCATTTTGCAAGGTTTTGCTTTAACGTTAATAAATGAACACAAGCATTAAAAAAAAATAAACATATTTTTCTGTGTGATCCGATGGGAGTTTTAAAAGTTTGGAACCCTTATGTAGCTAGTTGCTTTGTCGTCGGTAATCTATATGTCGATTAAGTGTAAGCTTGCAAAAACTCAAAAAATGGACTTAAAATACTGTTGCTCTTTAGGTACAGATATGTTATAATATAAATAATGGTCAAAAGATAAATCTTGCTGTCTCACAAGTCAAGTGCAAAAAATGCAATAAATCACACTAAATACATGCATGCTTGCTTGCATTTCGTGGGGTCAATACTACAACTAGGTAACTACAATTCAGCTGTTTCGAGAAAAACGCAAATTAAAGTTTTGCTAAGATTTTGGAAGATTGTGGAGGGCTAAACTAAAAGTTATTTTACTACCATTTCTAGATTATATCTGGATCAATCTTGCAGTTCTTCCAAGTTGAACAACTAGATAAGTTCACTTATCTAGTTGTAGATCGAACATTTTTTCTGATCATCAACTTATATAGTTTTGAATACTCTAAATAACTCCTGTAAAATGTCTTTCAACAGATACCTAGTTGTAGTATGGTGTGGACCACACCTAATGGGATTTATCTGTGCACTTACCCAGATTTCGCCAAATTTGTAGTTACCTAGTTGTAGTACTCGCCCCACGATTTCTTTAAAACAATAGGCCAACACTTAGTTTTATTTATTTATCAGTAGTATTATATTTTACTGCCGTTGTTTGCCATTTCAAAAAGTCATAAGCAGTTTTCTTACTGCTCCACAAATTATGATTACACTTTTGGTTCCTTTGATGAAGGTATTCAAATCATTACACAAAATGCTTCAGTTTAATTTAAAAATCATAATGTACTGAAACATTCAGTTCAATATGATTGCCAAAAACTAAATACTAAATAAATCATTTATATTTGAGAATAGAATATGAAAAAAAGAAAATTTTTTGAGAATAATTTCTCCTTTTGATACGTAATAATTACCACACCATTTTGAAATTGGTACCATTGAAAACCTGAAGAAAGCTGCATTTTTTTCCCATTCGTCTGAAGGCTGGATGAGAATTAAAATGCTTGGAATAATATTTAAAGGAAATTTATTTGAAGGCTTAGCTCTGCGTGAGTTATAATTTTTGTTTCCTGAATAAATATGGTATGTTCATTTAATAGGTTTTATTATTTAATGCTGCAATAATGAATATGAAATGCCATGAAAGGATTATTTAAAGATGTAAAGGAAAAATTTTTTTTCTTTAAATAGGGGGTTTATTTGGGACCCAAATTTATTTTTTTGAAAGCATTTAAAAAATTTTATTTTATTTCAACTTAAATTTTTAACATAATTTTGGGTTTTTTAAAAATAAATTTTAGTAAAATTTTTTTTGGACCCTTCCATTTCCCAGAGGGTGTTTAAGTTGATGGTCCTTTGAAAAAATTTAATTTTCAAAAAGGACTATACTAATATAAAAATTTTGCAAAAGAAAAAATTTTTTTAGTTTCAATTTAAAATTTTTGAAAGAATAACATTTCATTAAATGGTAAAACGCTTTAAAAACAATTTTTTATAAATAATTTTAAAATACATAAAGTTTTTTTAATTTTATTAAATATTATTTGTTGATTAAAAACAAGGTTTGAATATTTGGGGCTTTTTTGGCTATCGCACCCAGTTTTGGAACCACTCTATAGAATGTCTGGATGCAAAAATTTCATTAATATTTGTAGCCCGGGTCATTAAGCCTTTAAAGGGAACAAATGACTGATTTTCAGATTTTAAAAAAATTTTTTCAGTAATCACCTTAAAAACTAATTTTTGAACATTTTATAATTTCAAAATTTAAATTTAAAATGATAGGCTTTAAAATTTGGGTACAAAACTTTCAAAAGTATTAATCATTGGCAAAATAAATTTTTTTAAAAAAAAAAATTTAAAGGTGGAACAAAAATTTGATTTTGAAATTTTTTTTTCTTTTCAAAGAAGATGAAGTTTTTTTTATATAAATAAAATAACCCTCCCCTTATTTTTTATTGAAAAAGAACCATTCGAATTTAAAAATCTTGAAACAGTGGCCATACCCTAAACTGATTTTTTTTTTTTAAAAATTTTTAAAATTTAACGCTTAACTAGAGAAATAAATTTTTTGCAAAATCCTTTTGGGATATTTTATAGTCCCTTAGTTTAACTACTGTTAGTTTTTCAAAAAAATCAGGCATTACAAGTTTCAGACCTGCGCCATTTGAAAAATATCTTAACTAGTAATGATAATTAAAACATGAAAAGGATTACTTCTAAAACCCCCTTTTTAATAAATTTAGTTAGTTTTCCTTGAAAGCTGCTGAAGTGAAAAAATAGTGTTTGTTCCGAAAATTTATGATTTTTTTTTCTTATGAAAGAAATTTATTTTTGACAAAACACAGGTGGCGATCTAAGGTACTGTTATGGAAGTTTTGTATCAAATTTTATTGTAAGCCTGAGATGCATATCCTCTCAGAATTTAAATTTTGAAATTTGAAAATGTTCAAAAATTACGATTTTTGAAGTGTGATTACTCAAAAAAGCCATTTTTTTTTAAATCTGAAAATCTGCTCATTTGTTGCACTTAAAGTGCTTAATGAGCTCCTATCAATTATATTCTGTATTTTTGCCCCAGATATTTTATATGATTTTTCAAAAATGGCCTTTTGTGCGTTTCTCAAAACAGCCAGAAATTCAAACTCGTTCTTATTTAATACTTTAATATAATATTTAATGAATATTTATTAAGAAATATACTGTATTGTTACACAATTACTACAGATAAATTGTACTTAACCTTCTTAGAACTTAAATAGCTCATAGCACAATGCGTAGCTACTGTGATTTAATGCATGTTATTCTGTTCAATCCAATTACTAGTTTTAAACTCGCACACTTTGCATCAAATATGTTACAGCACTGATATACATAGTTTTAAACGCATATGAAATTATGTACTTAAAGGAAAATAACTAGAATCAAGTTTTTGAATCATCTTCTACTCGTTATTACTAAAAAAATGCAAAGACGAGGATGGTTCAGATACTGTTATATTTCTTGTGGTATTATATTCTGGCTATTGAAATATTTGTTCTAGATTATCTGTGTACAAATTATTGGATAGTGTCCCTAAACCATCAAGGATACATTCTTAATTTGCCCCATTCAATAATTCTCATTCACACTTTCAATACATTTTTCTATTTAGAAATCATGCATTGAGTTATAATTGTTTAAGAGGCTGTTAGTTTTCTAACTGTTTTCCACTTCTTGTTTGCTCGGGCATCCCATGTAACCATTACCATTTTAGGGATTTTTATTATTTAGCAGTATTTTAGGATAGCTAATAATGTTTTGATTGTATTCCTACAACAAATTTTACATTTGCTGTTGCTTGATATTTGATAGGCGTATGAGTTTGAAACTAGTAATTGGATTGAACAGAACATGTATTAAATCACAGTAGCTACGCTTTGTCCTAGGAGCTAATTAAGTTCTAGGAAGGTTAAGTACAATTTATCTGTAGTAATTGTGTAACAATACAGTATATTTCTTAATAAATATTGATTAAATATTATATTAAAGTGATTAAATAAGAACGAGTTTGAATTTCTGGATTTTTTGAGAAATGCACAAAAGGCCATTTTTGAAAAATCATATAAAATATCTGGGGCAAAAATACACAATATAATTGATAGCGGCTCATTAAGCACTTTAAGTGCAACAAATGAGCTGATTTTCAGATTTTTAAAAAATGGCTTTTTTCAGAATCACACTTCAAAAATCGTAATTTTTGAACATTTTGAAATTTCAAAATTTAAATTCTGAGAGGATATGCATCTCAGGCTTACCATAAAATTTGATACAAAACTTCCATAACAGTACCTTAGATCGCCACCTGTGTTTTGTCAAAAATAAATTTCTTTCATAAGAAAAAAAAATCATGAATTCGGAACAAACACTATTTTTTCACTTCAGAAACACTTTTTTTCTTTATCAATGAAGCCAACTAAATTTTAAAATTAGTGTCTAAATAAAATACCATCCCTTCATTATTTATATAAAAAAAATCATTCGAATCGTTAAAAACTTTTGAAACAGTGGCCATTTTAAAAGTGAGTGTTTTGCTGATTTTCTGAAAACGGCCAACTTTGTCCCAAATTTTAAACGTCTGTAACTAGAGAAATAAATTTTTTTTTGCAAAACCCTTTTGGGATATTTTATATGTCCCTTAGTTGTAACTACTGTAATTTTTTCAAAAAAATCTGTGAGGGTCATGTGACAAGTTTCAGACCTGCCTGCCTGATTTGAAATGGAATGACTCTGTAACTAGTAAGCTGCATAATTAAAAAGGGCCAGTGAAAACCGGATTACTTCTAAAATGGCCCGTCTTTTTAATAAATCCTGGGCAGCCTAGCCTAGTTTTTCCTTAAGAAAGCTGTCTTTTTGTGCAATTGACAATTCTTAGTTAAATATTTTTGCCATCTTTATTGAAGTTAATTACATTGTGTAATTATGAAAACACATAATGCATCAAACAGAATGAAATTTAATTAAGAGTTATGCACTAATTCCTTAAAATTGACTGATTACTTAAGACTTACTGAAACGAGTCGACAAGTCTACTGAAAAACATAATCAGTTTTACTGGAAAATTTTGTTTATGATTGGAGCATCTGTTGATAATATAATTGTTCCCCCCAGAATTCTATGAATGCATGTTTTTATACCCTTATCCCTGCATGTTTATTTATTTTTTCATTTGTCCCATATTTAGAAGATGCCGAAAGAATTCCAATTATTGAAGTACTTCCTGGCTTTCAAGCTACTGACAAATGTGTGCTGAATGCAGGGAAAAAAAAAGCATTTTATGATGAAAATGGCAGGACCATTTCAGATGAAACAATATTAGGCAAAGACTGCTATAGCATACAAAAATCTCCTGCAACTTCAATTGAACTTGCACCCAACAGTATTCCCAGTGGGGGAATCAAAGAGGGCAGTGCACATTCTAAACTGAATCATTTAAATGAAAAGAATGTTGTTACGGAACAGACAGAGTGTTCTCCAAGAATTAAAGCTATTGTTTCTAAGGTTGAAAGAGCTGATGCAAAGGACAACTGTACGCACCAATAATTATAACTTTTTATTGTGATCTTGAACTCTTTTTATAACTGTGTGCATCTTGAAATGATATATTTTTGTAACAGTAAAAATTACTGTGTAGAAAGAAAAAAAGGTTCAGTGAAAATTGAATCTAATACAGAAACATTTGAAAATGTTTTTAAATAGCCTTGAAATAAA
Organism: Octonoba sinensis; assembly: GCA_038502835.1. Lineage (NCBI taxonomy): Eukaryota > Metazoa > Arthropoda > Arachnida > Araneae > Uloboridae > Octonoba > Octonoba sinensis. The sequence goes on from CM076603.1 coordinate 27,997,109, forward strand.
TTCGTCAGTATAGTGTAAAAACAAAATGATTGCCATTATTCTGTCATAGAGACAGAAATCCATCATTTTATAGCAACACAAATTTAGTGGTCTTGCCAGAAAAAATTTTGACCAGTTTTCGGACCTTTCACAAAATTCCGAGCTACCTAATCGTACTTTTCACATAATTATTTGTTAAATAAGTGGCAAAAAATGTATATTTTTAATCACTATATGTTTAAATTTTGAATTTACACAAAATTATTTTATTTTTCATAAAAGTCTTTTAAAAGTCACAAAAACCATACCCTGTTAAACATGCTGTATCGACCCCTGAAATGGAACTTTCAACCTTACAAATTATTGGCTAATTAAAAAAAATTCTTATTCCAGAAAAGCTTGTACAATAAATATAAGTATTAATAAAAATTCGCAAATCGCTTAAGGTATAAAAATATGTAGCTCTTGATATTGAAAATATTGAATATTAGATTATTAGATATGTAGATGATAAATATTCAAGATTTAATGTTGCATCTTTCTGCTATATTAATTCAGAATTTTAAAACTAAAGTGAGTAGTTTTTACAAATTAGCTATTTTTATTTTTAAGCAAATAAAATTTACATTGAAGGAAATAATTTAAAAATTTCTGTGTATTTCAAAAAATATGTATGATGCCCCTGTGTCAATCGTAAAAAGTTAAAAATGAACGTCAAATTTTATATTTATTCTAGTGGCATTCTCCTAATGATTCAATGGCTCCTCTTTTATATTCAAAACAGTATTTCCCCAAATAATATATCCCAAAATATTTATATCCCCCCCCCCCCCCCCCTTGCTCTCTTTTTGGAGCCAAAACCCCTGTGCTAGCATGATTAGCCGGTATTTCAATTCTTTTCTAGGGCGGTGATGTGTACAACTTTTATTACAAAAATACAAAACACATTTTAATATGAATATGTTTTTTAAAAAAAATCCTGTGTTTTACTTTATAATATTATTATTTATTGTAAGAAAAAACAGTAGTCAAAGTGCCATATTTCGTAGATCAACATTATGTTTCGGTATAAATTAGGGTATAAATAGTGGGGGGAGGGGCACCAGCAAGGAGGGATGCACTGTGCTGGTACCCTTTCCCCCAGAAGGCCCTGGATACCAAATATCCTTACAAAGCTCTGGTTATCCGGGACGATAAGATGGATAACCAACAGGATATTTTGTAAATGAAACACAAACTTAAAGTTTCCTCTCAAACAAAAAATTGAGTTTTAAAATTTAACTAATAAGGATGGCTTTAAAGTATATGTAAATCGAAACTTACAACAGATTTGGCATGTTTAAAAATATGCTCAGAGTTTGAAAGTTTCAAACATCTGGTATAAATTTGACAAGGCACACCGGATGTCCAATGTCGAATCATTATCTGATGCAATCGCAATCCTGACCTTGCCCCTCCCCTGCCTCCCAACCCCACTCACAACAAAATCCTAGTTGCACTTTTGATAAATAAAGATTCTTTTGTGATTACAATCATTTCACATTTCTGTAAAGTGCTTAAAATATTTCCAAATAAAGCTATAATTGAATCTTTTTAATCACGAAACCCCAATGAACATTTAGCATTTTTGTTTAAAAATCCAAACGAATTTGCATTCTTGACAATAAACACCAATTATACAATGAAACAAATTTATCAATGCTTTTAAAATAATGTTCTGATTTTGCTCAAGGAAATATTTGATTTACTATTTTCAACTGAATATTAAAATTCCTAATGAGTATGTTTGTTTGTAAATAAAATTTTTAGTTATATTTATGTATAGTCTAAGTTCTTCTATGTACAAATTTGTCACCTTAAAATGCTGTTTTTAAAAAGCAAAACTTTTTATAAAATTGAATATATTGAAGGAAAAATATTAACAGCAATGAAGGATTTTTTACATTAGTAATAACTAAGTTAATAATAATTTAACTTTGTGCAAGTAAACAGTAATAAAAATAAAATTTCACGCCAAAAAAAAAAAGTTCATTCCAGCGGTAGATGAAAAAGAAAAAATAAATGTACATTTACAGTAGAATATGCTATAAAGTGACCGTGCAGGAGTGGCGATCGATGATGCATTTTTTAATCTCCACTTATACTACTATAATCACCACGTGGTGAGTGGCGACTGCTAATTTTCACCTATAATAAATGACACTATGTTTACAATGCTTATATTAAAAAATGCGTAGTTTTTGTAAAACGTTTTGATTCTGCAAAAATCCTCAGAAAGAACAGGTTCTTCTATGAAAACTAATCCACAAAATTACTGTTTTATAACTATAGTTTATAAATCATGATAGTACAGATGTACTTAATTTCTTAGAAAATCCGTAGTTTCTTGCAGTAAAAGTATAGGTATTTTGAAAGACTTCAAACATTTCATTTATCAAAATAATAACAAGCTGTCATACATGTTGGACAAATCCTGAAGAATATAGGAGGTCTTTTGCCTTCGTACATTTGCGATTATTACTAATAAAATGATTTGTGAAGGTATGCACACACACACACATTTGAAAATTCTATATTATATAAGCTGGATTATGAATTTTATTGTTTACCTAGAAAAAAAGTTCGAGTTTAAAAATAAAGGCCAAAATCTATCAACAATTGCTATTTGTTAGTTATGATCAACAATAAACATATAATCACTATATGTTCACTCTATATTATAACTAACTATTTATAGGAAAACCTGTAAAGTTGACCACCTTTGTCATTAACAGAATTAGCCCTTTACCCTCTACCTCAACCTCTATAAGTTGACCACTAAAGTGCTGCGCCGCAAGTGGTCAACTTACACAGGTTTCACTGTACTTTGTTTTTGTTTCTGACGACAAAAATAAACCATTAAATGGTCATCAAGTATCAATTTTTAACTATGAGAATTATTTATGTTCGTATTATTTTGCTAAATACTAATATCAAGGTCTTTAATTTACATTGGAATATTATTTCTTAAAAATAACACTAGGTGGCAGCACAAAAGGTGAATATTTGCTGGTTTTGTTGTTGTTGCTAATTCCCATCTGGTCTGACTCCGTCCGTTGACAAAAAGGAAGTCCGAAACCAAAAGGGGAGAGGAATGGAGATTAAAGGGAGGAGCGAAATCTTCGCTATCTTGAGTTGGCATCATTTCGTTCAACCTTCCTAGAGGGCGCTCGTTCCAAATGCTCCCATGTGTGGAGCCAAATCAATGTTAATGATACTAAAAACGGTCACTCTTTTAGGAGCTGCTGTTTAAAGCAAAAATTTTTTCCAGACTTGAAATTGGTGTTAAACATCGACAAACATTATGAACTAAGTATGGTTTTTATCCCAATAAAATCGATGCATTACTTTTGTAGAAAATGCTCAATTTATTTGCTGTTAACAAACTCGCCGAATGACAGGTGACAGTTGACAGAAGTTGCCACGCAATTTGCGCTCTGCGAAGTTTCGCGTACTAGGATTAGGATATTTTCCGTTTCGCTCGATTATTAATAGATTAAGCTTGCAGTTTTTATTGAAAATTAAGATACTTATTTTTTAATTATTAATTAATTATTTTTTGGAAACCATCATTAAAATTGAATTAATTTTTCGCTTTAAATTACTTTTAACAGGTAATAAAAGATGCTTATAATTTTATTACTTGATTGACAATTATTTTTTAAATATTAGTTATCAAGTATTAATTAATTTTTATTTATGCTATCCAATTTGCGAAGTTTCGTGTACTAGGAATGAGAAATGTTCTATTTTTCTCTCTTTTTTAAATAATTAACAGATCAAGCTTAATGTTTTTATTAAAAAGCAAGATATTTATTATTTTTTTAAACCATCATTAAAATTAAAATATTTTTACGCGATTTGCAAAGCTTTGTCTGCTAGAAACAAGAAATATTCTATTCCTTTTTCAGGTAATTAATAGACTAAGCTTGCAGTTTTTATTGAAAATTAAGATACTTACACATTTCTTTTTTAATTTTTTGAAAACCACAATTAAAATTTAAATATATTTTTCTTAACAAGTAAAAAAAAAAAAATATTTAATGCAATGACAATTTGCTGCCTTTTATGCCTCTTGACATACAAAAGTATGTTCCCATTAACTTACTCTTCTCTTAATTATTCTCCTCTCTTTAGCTACAACCTAACATCCTTGAGGGAAGGATACAATTTTTTTCTAATTAGCTTATGATACATAATTTTTACTAGCAAATACACATTGAAAATATGTTCTTGTTTCAGTGTTTTGTTGATGTTTTAAGACTTAATTCAAAGATTTCTTCGCAACTCATTTATAAATTAGGAAAATTGTTGGGATGTATAAGAGGAATAAAACTTTCCAGCAAACTATTCTTTATAAAAGTTGGGAAGTCTTTCATAACAGAAAACAACTAATGAAACGCATTTCTAGGCTGGAACATTTAATGAGCAAAACCAAGTTTATAGGTAGCTATTTTTTCTAATACGTATTATTAATTCGAATTTTATACTCTTCCTTATCAGTTTTTCAAAAGTAATCAATCTGAATCCAGTATTTGATTGCTGAAGATGCAGAAAAATAACAAAATAATACTTATCTAAAAGCAGGGGAAAAAGCAAGATCTGGAATAATTATAGAAAAATAAAAAATACCATTTTTCAAAAAACTTTTATTCAGGTTGAGTACCAGAACTTATTCGGGAAATACAACACAAAGCTGTATAACATTTGTAACAAACTGAATATAAACAAATTCAAAATTCTTGATTACTTTAATATGTAACCAACCATATTAGCGGTTGTTCACAAATAATGTCTCACTTTGAGGAAGGGAGGAAAACATGAATTAAAATTTGTTTACACGATTGAATTGCCATCTCATTCCATTTTACACATTAATTTATATGAACACTTAGAAAACTCTGGATATATCTTAGAAGTTAAATAAAAGAAAAGATTTCGAATTGAATTTGAATGCTTGTGTTAATAAAAAAAATGACTGGCATAAAAAAAGAATTGAATATTACTTTAAGTTTGTATAAGTCAGACAAGTTCGTCAAAAAAAAAAAAAAAAATAATTAGGTACTGTCTTGGAACTGACATTTTGTCGTGTCGATTTCATCAAAATAGTGATTTTTAAAATATTATTTTGGTGAAATTGAGGCAACCACAATATATACAACACTTCTAAGGGAGTACCTAATTGTTTTTATTGGACAAACTTTTTTTACTTATACAAAATTAAAATAATATTCAAATATTCAATACTTTTCTCAATGCTAGTCATTTTAAATAACATGAGCAATCAAATTCAATTTCAAACCATTTTTTAAAATCAAGTTCTAAGATAACAGTTTTATAAATGTTCATATAAACTAATATGAAGAATGGAATGAGATAGCGATTCACTCATGTAAACTAGTTTTAATTCACGTTTACTTTATTTTATTAATTTTAAAAATCTATAAAGGTCAGGTCTATAAAGCAAAATATATCAAGTTTTAAAATACTATTGTTTCTTATTACTCTTCTACCGTCTTATGTACCAATTATGTTTTTTCATTTTTTTTTCGCAGAAAATCGAATTTCGCAGAATGCAAAACGCGTGGCATAAAGAAATAAATGAAATAAATTAATTAATACTTGATAACTAATATTTATATGTGTAAAAAAAATTGGAAATCAAGTAAATAAAATTATAAGCACCTTTTTCTACCTATTAAAAGTGATTTAAAGCGAAAAATTATTTCATTTTTAATGATGGCTTTAAAAAAATAATAATTAATAAAAAAAAAATAAGTATCTTAATTTTTACTGGAAACTGCAAGCTTAATCTATGATCTAGCGAAATAGAAAAACTCCCATTCCTTACACGAATCTTCGCAAAAGCGAATCGCGTGGCAACTGTCAACTGTCATCTGTCGAACTCGGCGAGTTTATAACGGCAAATAAATTGAACATTTGCTATAAAAGTAATCTACCAATTTTATTGAGACAAAAACCATATTTAGTTCATACTATTTCTCGATGATTAACACCGATTTCAAGTCGGAAAAAATTCTTTGCTTTAAACAGCAGCTGCTAAAAAAATGACCGTTTTCAGTATCATTAACATGGATCTGGCTCCCAGACCCGGGAGCATAGAGAGCGAGCGCCCTCTAGAAAAACATGAGTAAAACCGGTCCATTTTTCAACTTTGCAATCTCGTAGAAGATTCGTCTCCTTCTTTCTACTCCCTGGTTTTACTTCACGTAACTGATTGGCCAATCGGGTGAATTGTTTTGGTATTCTTTATTTACGCTGCGATTTCTGCTTTTGCTCACCTGCTTTTTATTAGCTTGGTGGCTGCGTTTCACTGGGAGCGAGTCCTCTTCGTTGGACTTCTGTTTTTTTTCTATGCGAGGGGTTCTCGTGTTCCACGTTAAATCTAAATAACGCGATTGTGGATTTTCTGAACTTTACAGATTTCTGCATTTACGGACTTTTGCCATTTTCCCGCGTTCTCGTGTTCCACGTTTAGTTTGAATGCCGTGTTTCTGGACTGCTGAGTGGTCTCCATTTTCGGTTGCGTGTGTGCGGGGTTGCCTGTGCGATGCGTATCTGGATATTTTCCGGGAAGTGTTTTGTCTTTCTTTCTTAGATAGTTAATTATCCATAAAATCTAAAGTACATTGATTTTTGAAGAGATCTTTTTGTTTCAAATGGATCTGAAGCTATGTGAATTTTATGATATGTTTTTCAAAAAGTTTCTAAAGAGTGATCCAAAAACGTTAGAAAATTTTCAAAGCTTTTTAATGCAAAAACAAGATGTGGTATGCAACCAAGAGGAAAGAAATGACAGTTATAAGAACGATAGCGTCGAAATAGAAAAATTATATTATATATTCAAGCATAATTTATGTACTTCCAGTGCAGTTGCTTTCCTGTTTAAGGAACTGTTCGAAAAGAACATTTCATTATTACGGTTTTTGAGGCAAAGTGTCGTTAATGTTTGTTGCTTCAGTGACGGCTCATGTGCTGAGATTGTTTCTTTACTAGAAGTATTATTTAATGAATCGAAAACGACAGTGAATTATTTCTTTATTAATGTGACCGTAGTCTGCCCTAATGAAAGTTGGACATCCACATCCAAGAAAATTTTTCAACATCTTGAAGATTATTACCCTCTTTCTCTTAAGAAATTTGAACTTATCACAGTTGATCTTGCAGAAGAATTGCCTAGTAACGTAGCAGAAGTGATTAAAAATGCTGACGTTTTAACTATGGTTAAGTTCTTATCTTCAATTAAAAACTGTCCTCGAGGGTTTCATGCAGTATATAAAGTAAGTATGAAGGATTTTTAGTTTATTTTAAAAAAATTTCTCCGTCTGGCAAAACGAGGGGAATTCCCTTTTTTTTTCATTAAGTTGGTGCTGCCAACTTGAGATCGCTTTAAGAACCAAATCCACTAGAGCATGGCTGCCTTGGCGATTCTGTAGCGGCTGTCCAGGGAACCTGCGAGAAAAGTCCGTACACGCAGAACTTACATTTTCTGCCACTTCGGTTATTTGGCGTTGATAGCATGCACCTATAAAAGCGAGGATTTAAAGGATTAAGCAATATCATCGCGTATAAAGGCCTGAATTTCAAGATAAATGAATATTTAAGTTTTGGGGACAAAAATAGCTATCAAAATAAGTTGCAGGAATATGTGATAGCGATTTAAACGTTTTAAATACAGAGGAAATAATAAAAAGATCGTTTTTCGTCGTAACAATATGCGGATTTTGAAGCTGTTTGTTTTACGAACAACTTTTCTTGTGTGTGTACTTTCATATATAATGAACAGCGAGAAAATTTTCTTCGCCATAAACTTATCATATTGGGCTTTCAGATTAATTTTAATCTTAATCTAATAATTGTGCATAATTTGCTGAAATACATTTATCCTCTCATATTGATTAGAGCGAATAAATTGGATAGCAGGTTTTAAAGGTCGTAACACATTGAATAGTCTTAAAATATTTTTTATGTAGTTATTTCAAAGCATAGCAATTTGTTTATACACAGCAATTTTTAATAATGTCAAAACATTTATTAAATAATTGTAGTTAAAACAAAACTAACATAGATTATGGAATAATAAAATTATTTAAAGTATATCGGTAATGATTTCAATTTCATCTATTGTTAATTTACTTATTTCAGGAAAGTAGAACAGTTAGGTTGTGAAGTAGTTTATCAAATGAAGATTATTCGTACAATTAAGTCATTACTTAATAATGATTAATGCAATAATATTTTTATGTTATTAATTAATTAATAGCTATTATTGTATAGTATAACTAATAATATTTATAAAACCAGTAACTGATAACACAGGGATGACCATCCCGAAGCACGATGGTGCACCCCCGAAAAGCTACGGAGCCCACCTCCCCTTCCCCCAAAAATAAATAAATAAAAATCGGCTTTTTGGGTGGGAAATTTTTTTATAATCATATTTTTTTTAATAAAGAGTTATTGGGCAAAAAAAAATAAATAAATGGCTAAATACATATAGATATATCTATAATATATGTAACGTTTTTTTTTTTTTGAGGGGGAATCATTTTTTTTTTCTTAGAAAGATTACAACACAGAAATATATATATATAACATAATTTTTTTTTTGTGTGTGTGAGAATTTTTCGGATGAAAAAGAAAGTTCAAGGAAGCACCAACAGGAAGGGGGGGGGGGCAAGCACGAAAGGGATCGGTATTTCCTAAAAGGCATCGGATATCCAGTATCCGAATACTTTTTAAATATCTGGAATCTGATTCGGCCATTGCACGAAATATCTGGTTACCTGGCTTGTCAAATTTGATTATTAATATTTTATTAAATTAGCATGTTTCGAAAATATGCGTACGTTGGAAGCCTACTACGTATTTGCAAGCTGTAGGGTGTTTACGATTTTGTATAGAATTTGCAGGTTTCAAATATCAGAGCCAGATATACTGTAAAAAACCTCAGGCAAGATATACCGGATATCCGATCTCTGGAAAATTGCGTGATTGAACGCGGGGTTGAGAATGAGCATCCGCACTTTTACATGTAAATAATTAATGAGCGAACCAACGATTTTAAATCGCTAGTTGTAAAAAACATTGCATACATCGCTCATGGGCTGCAATAGTAGCACAACTCAAAAAACACGTCTTTTGGACTAAGAACAGATGCAAATATGAAAATACACACTCTTTTCAGCAGAAATACTAGCACAACTCATAATTCAATATTAGGCCGTAAAATAGCAGCAAACTAAAGCATTTATTATGCATTTTCCTTAGCAATGAAAACTTTAATCCCACTTATCTCAAAACATGATTTTTTGAGTTGTGCCGCTATTGCAGCCCATGAGCGACATATGTTTCGGAATTAAAAAGAACCCCTTTACCAATTCATAAAGATTTGACCTGCAAAATGTAAGCAATCCGAGTGAGTGTAAATGACTCAAATTACATACAGTTCTATACATTGGACAAAGGTTTCCTCTAATACCAAAATACGTATATGTGATGTTTGTCTGCAATTTGCGCTATAATTTGGTTTGCTCATTAACAATCCCTCCCTAAAGTACAAATAAACAAAGAAATCACTGCAAGGACGAGTAAAGTTTAAGACATTTGGGAAAAAAATAAATGTCATAACCTCACTGGTACTCCACAAGGAATCAAACTCATAATTACACTTTATAGAATAATTAAATAGTAGACAGGGAAAAAAAATTACGAAATATATCAATATAAACCAAGCATAAAGTTAATAAATTACTTAAATTATAAAATGTCTGCATTCACTAATTTAATTCTTTAAAAAACACTCTATTGCTTTCCTTCGCTCTTATTTCATTTACGATGAAAAATTTCTTTAAAATAAATATATTAGTTAAAAACACAATTGAACATCACAAGACATATTTCGATTTATAATGCATAAACTAAAGGTTTAGCAAAAAGAATTCTCAATTATGTCTACTGCAAACCCGGCAAAAACAATGTTTTCCTAATGTATTTGCATACAAAACTAGTGCATGCTTGCAGCGCCACCAGTGACGAAAACGATAACTTTTCGTCGTACGCTTGTTCCTTTGTTCTAGCGCTGCGTCTGGACAGCCGCTATAGAATCGCAGGCAGCCATGACTAGAGCAGGGATCTTCAAACCGAAGGTGATTCTGATCCGATATTTCCGAAAATTGAAAAATTGATTCGGTTTTCTGAATTTTCAATTCCTAATAAATTTTTCAATTAACTAATTTTAAGATTTGTTTCACGATACAGAGTTGCCAACTCTCATAATCATTACAGGAGACTACCGCTTTTCAGCCAGTCTCTCGATCTTCCATTTTTTAGTTTATTTCTCCTGATTTTTAAAAATTGTTCTTAATTTCCCAATATTTTAAAACTAAACTGAACGTTTTAATTTATGAGCAAAGCGCTTGGAAGCCAATATTATCGCTTCCCAACCCCTTCATTGCATATTTTACTGTGAGAAAATAAGATTTTTAGCTCCCTCCCTCCACCATCGATAACGCATCAATCAAAATGCATCTTATAACGAGACTTTCTTTCAATTTCGCGGTGAAATCGGCGATAAATTTGCATGAACTTTTAAAGGTCTCTACTACTTTATTCGAAGTTTCTTAATTTCTACAAGGTATAAGTAAAAACGTGTATTTTGGAAGGAAGCATGCCAACATCGAACACGTGCTTCGCGTGCCGTGCATTACAATCCTTTTGCATCCTATAAATTCCGAAAATTTCATGTTCAGTTCAGAATTTTTTTTTTTTTGCTCAGAATCACACATGCTTCAACCTTTTGCACTAGATTTTGAAGATCCATGGAAGAACATTGAGCTCTTATCCTCCTCCCCCATGGGCAACCATCCATCTTCTCATCCCCCCTCGGGGAACTCTTTTGAGCTTATCATTTTCTTGAAAAGACCTTTTGATCAAAGAGAAGAAAAAATAGGATATCAACACTTTATCCTACTCAAATTTAAAAAAATATTATTTCATCTTTATTTTATTACAATTAGAGATGTGGGTATTCCGGAAAGTTTTGAAATGGAATATTTTCGGAGCCTCTAAGCTATGAAGATTTTGTAAAAATTAATTCTTGCGAACTAGAGGCTGAAAATAAACAAATTCCACGAATGAATTTCTTTCATGAGCTTTTGGGACCCTTCACAAAATTCCGAGCTACAAAATCCTACTTTCGCAGAATTATTTTTTGAACAAACAGCAAATAATAACTTTTTTATCACTATATATTTAAATTATGAATTTTCTAATCTTGAAATTGAAAAAAGAAACTTTCAATAGAGCTGTAGACATTTGGACCGTTTTGTCGTTTACCAGAAACAGCTGTAATCTCTATTGGGGTGAATAGTTTTAAGAAGGTTCTTGGTTTTTATTGGGGATTGATGAATTGACCAGGACCCGCCTCTAGTTCGGTCCAGAACACTTTGTTGGTGCTCAATTTTTTAAAAGTAGTATTTGTATATGATCGGAAGAAGGGCTATACACCAATCAGTAAAAACCACTTCCTGGATTGGAATTCAAGCGATGATACATGATGAGAGGTCTTTGAACTCTACAACCTATGCCACTGGGTGGACTGCTTTTCATGAAAGCAGAATTAAAATTAAAAAGGTGTGTTTAAAAATAAGTGATTCAGCAGAGAGCAGAATGAGGGATCCCCCCCCCCCCCCCGAAATCACAACCTATTGCTGTTTACATGAAGCAAAGTTTCTTTATTATAGAAACTACTAGTGACGCCATTTTGGATAGAGGATATTCAAAGATCCTTAAACAGTAAATTGGATCAAGTTCACACACACACACAGCCTTGCCACTCTCTTATGTTCCCGACCCAATAAGAGAAAGGTCATTCCCCTCTGTTAGGGATCTGCTAATGTATTCATTGGAAAGCCTTTTGTTAATTTTCAAATCTTGAAATTCACAAACATAACGAAATTAAGAGAAAACTTCATTTTTTAATTGTCCAATAAGGAACTGGAATTATGACCTAACATTTTTGTGTGAATGATACTAAAATTGATTAATGACAGGTAATATGGAAAGTTTTATTGCATAACACGAAAAATATACTTCAAAGTTGACTTTTTGAAACGGAAAAATATACTGGACAATTTTTCATTTCGGGAACTTTTCCTTCCCACATGACTAATTACAATACGAGTACAAACATCTTAATATGATATTGAATGGTAAGATAGTTAATGGGCTTTTTTTTTTTTGGTTTTCCAAAATTTATTGCGTGAATAGCCCGAAAATTTGGGGTATCAGGGGGGCGGGGACGATTGCCCCCAGCTCTGACTTATAAATACAATGTATTTAGACATGTACAGTAGAACCTCTCTTAACCGGATCCGGATTAACTGGCCTTCGCTTTATCCGGCCCATATTTTAGAAATACAAAAAAAAAACAAAAATAGGCTTTTAGAGCGCTAATTATCCTATGAAGAAAAACAGTTGCTAGATACGTTGAGCAGCAACGGTCAGCTACACCCATGGATGTGATATTCCTAAAGAAATGGCGGGGAAGTGCAGTGCTTCTCGTCTGCAGCAAAAACGGTTTTTCACATACTTCTTTAATAGCTCTGGGTTTAACTGGTAACTCTTAAAGTAACTGTACAAAAAAAACCGCAATTAAAAAATTCAAATCACACCTCCCCAAACCTTCTCTTTTTTAAAAATTTTCATAAAAATTAATTTTTCCCCAATTTTTTGCTATCCCCCGCTTTAACCGTATTTTTACTTAACCGGCTGACCATCGGTCCCAATTAAGCCGGTTAACAGAGGCTCTACTGTATTTATGTATTTTTTTTTTTTGTTTAATTTTAAAAAAAAAACCTTTTTTAACAATATGGCCCAATTGGGAAAAGGGCCATGCTTTTTTTAAACCAAAACAAAATTTTAAAAATAAAAATACAGTAGTGCCTCTGTTAACCGGTCTACCATATCGGTCCCAATTAAGCCGGTTAACAGATGCTCTACTGTATTTATGTATTGTTGTATTTTAACCTGCAATATGCATTGAATATATACTCTTGCCCCCACCCCTCTTTAAAATGTTGAAATGACGGGCCTGTCTATGAACAATAAATAAAAGCAACAATATTTTAAGTTAAAACAAATTAATTAAAAGAAAAAAAGTCATTGACTTTGTCCGTGATTGTTTTTTACTGTAAAGTATTTTTACGTCTGGAATAATTTGTAGAATTCTGCAACCTAAAGTTATCTTCAACATCCAATCTGTTTCGGTATTTTTTTTTTATTATTATTATTTCTTTATTTTTTTAAAAACACATGACATTAGATGTTTCGCAGCTCTTTTGGCAATTTCTGGATATTCTTTTTTAGTGGCAATCCAAAAATGCACATCGTCAACTTGACTAAATTTTAGCTTCAATTGAGTGTCAGTCGGCAGATCAATTTGTTGTCTCAGTCTTGAAAAGTATTTTAGATCCAATACACTTTTTCGTTTCGGTAATAAATACACGGTACGTAAGAGGTTTCTTGGAAGTTGGATTCACAAAACCGATCACCGATGAGCGATGACTGCCTTGAAGGCAAAAAGGGGAGCTTCGCCGTGACCATTGATATAGACGAGACAGCTATTACCTCGTAATTATCCCAAGTGTGAAAAAAGGATTCAGAAGAGGCGTTCCTGTTCTATCCCCAGAGAAGGGAGTGAAGTTTTGCGCCATCTATTGGGACACCTAATTGACACCTATTATAATTAGACACCTACTGGCTAAAATAGAAGTCCCAGTTGAGCACATTAGGGTACACAGCCTTCAGCAAATAAAGATCCCTTTTGCGGAACCCCTCTCAAAGCTCCAGGGAACCCTAGGATTCCGCGGAACACAGGTTAAAGAACTCGGTTGTGTACGCATCAAATTTTTTTATTTATGTACTTATTTTTTCGTTCAAGTCCGGATCTCTGACTCTTTTTTTTTTTTGCAACGCGTTGTATATCAAATATAAAATATTTATTAAAACATTAATTTTCTTTAAACGAATTTTAATTTTTTGTATCATATAACCTGTTACAATAAAGATTAAATAAACGGAAGCGATGAAAAGTATTTCTTCTATTAAAAATTTTGCAGAGACGGAGCACAAACAAGAGTTTACATAAATGTCTGAGCGCAGCAACTTAAAAAAAAACAAACATAGCGACTGTTGCAGTTCTCTGGTTTATATTTAAACAATAACGTTATTTTTATTTATAAGTAACAAACTAATTTCCAATTAGTGATTTTGCGTTTATTTTTTAGCTTTTCATTTCTGCTCCTATTTTTAATGCGTTTTTATTAGTTTAAGTTTCAGTTGTACGTAATCAAATCTTTCAGTTCGATTTTCATTCACTTCCAGGTGTCCAAACTCTTTGAAATTGTTATTTTTTCGAATATTTTTTTCATGTACATTGCATTTGTATTTGAAGGTTTTATTGATACATGTATTATTATTTTTTTAATTTCAGGGTATATTGAGATATGTGAGCCCTGGGTCTGTTGTGTTTTTTATGGATCATGCTTATCGCAATTTGCTCCGACCAATTAATCGATATTTGTTTACGTATGAGCTTCTTCATTATAAAATAACTTATTTACATACTTTACATTTGAAAGCTGTGGAAGAGATATTCAGACTGTATCATAAGCGCTTCAGAAATTTTTTGTGCCTTGCTTACAAGCAGATTTCGTTTGGAGCATGGTTAAATGTGAACGATTTTATTCTCCCAAGAAAATTATTAAATTCTGTTGGGGATAATCACTTGATTGTGAAGACTGATAAAGTTAACAGAAGAGCGGATAATGAGATACATTTTTATGAAGGACTAAAGAAGACAGAGAGGAACAAAATTAAAATATTATCACCGCTGCCCACGGAGTGTTTCAGAGCAAAAAATACACTTATCTGTAATAAAAAATCGAGAAAAAAAGGTAAAATTGATTGTGATAGAATTTTGTACTGTATAGAGTATGCTGATAAAGTTACGGTTTTTTTAAAGACCTTTGGGCTCAATGTGAATAATTTCATGCCACCAACAGCCCGTTTTTCTGAAGAAAAATGTCTATGTGGTATGGAATGTGGCGAACTTCTTTCTATGCTAAAAGCTGCTGTTACAGAACAGGACTATCTTTCTAATCTTAAAGCATTCTTGTGTTTACCAGGTGCACCGCTGAATGGAAGTAATTTATTATATGTATTCACAACAAATCACCATGAATTTTGGTTGCTCCGTCAAGAATATTGGCTCTCCATAGTGAGACACTACGAACAACAACCTTCTGGCGAGAAAGAGTTAGCTCAGTTAATAGCAGAAGGCGAAGGTCTTGTTGTATTAAAGGAAATAACCGAAACAATATTAAATCGAGAAAAACTCAAGAATTGTCTTGTCCCATGCGTTTTAGATAAGTACGAAGTGCACTATATTAATTTGTTTGTTGACAAGGTGTCTGCATTTTTAGATGAGAGTAATCTTGACCATGACTTTGTTTTGCCTTTATTTTTTGATTATCTAAACGTCTTTGAACATTTTACAATAAACGAAAAATGCTTTCGCAAAGGCGAGTATCACGAAACACTGGACTTTTTTCGATCATTCTTATCGACCGAAGCCAAACCTTTTCCTAGGGATAAAATAGGATGTAATTTTTCAGAAAAGCACAATGAAGTTAGATTACTGTGCGAGAAAATTTGGCTCGCAAAAGTAAGAGCATTTCAGAAGCAATGCCCGATGTATGAGTTCAAACGATATTGTGCAGTCTCTCCGCTCTCTCTTTGTGCATGGGAATATCATATAGTAAAGTTAATCGCTCAAGGGAAAGGACTTGCTGTCTTGAAAGCATTCGTCGAAAGCTTTTCTTTCTTTGATGTAAGACTCAAATTAATTGAAGGAAGAAAAAGAAGCTTAAAAATTAATTTGTCTCAACGAAAGGCTTTTTCACACCCCAAATATAACTTTAAGGAAAGTGAAGTTGTTGAACTATTAGAAAGAAAAGACTTATGGCAAGTGGCCTTGTGCCAAGTGGCCTTCTGCCAAGTGACCGCGCGGCTGGATGCGGCGGCAAGTGACATGCAAAAAGAAATGGAAGCTAACCAAAATATTATCCAAATACCAAGGGAAATGACAAAGAGAGAAAGAAAGTGTCTTAAAATGATACAACAAGCTGAAGAACTGAAGGCTGGAAAAAAAGAAAAAGAAAGTGAAGTTGTTGAACTATTAGAGAGAAAAGACTTATGCCAAGTGACGGCGCGGCCGGATGCGGCGGCAAGTGACATGCAAAGAGAAATGGAAGCTAACCAAAATATTATCCAAGTACCAAAGGAAATGACAAAGAAAGAAAGAAAGCGTCTTAAAATGATTCAACAAGCTGAAGAACTTAAGGCTCGGAGAGAAGAAAAAGAAAGGCGAAAAGAACTAGTTCGGATGAGAACGGAAGAAAAAAGAAAGCAACACCAAGAATCAGTTCGAATAAAAGAAGGAAGAGAAAGACTACAACACTTCGAACAGAAGTTTTCAGAAGAAATGGAAGAGGCTAAAATATTGGCTGCTGAAAAAAAGAAAAATTATACGACGTCTCTCGATGAGCTTCTGAAGCAACTTTCGGAGCCAAAAGCAGTTGAATCAGAAGTGGATTTTGACGCGATAAATTACGAGCGTGACTACGAAATTCCATCTTTCAGTTGTATGCGTAATTCAGATTACAGCGTGCCCTGTGCATTTGCTCTCAATCAAAATAAATCTAAGAATAAGCGGTGGATATTTTTGTTGGACAAGGAAATTTGGTTATGATCCAGTAGCGGCTCGTCTATATAGGCACATGAGCAGTGAGCCCCCAAGGAAAACGCAGGAATGAATTTATTGTAAAATTAATGTTATCTACATCTCCACAATTTTGTTAATTTCCAGAATGAATTTCCACCTCCTGTGCTACCCTTTTTGTGATATGCCATTCGCCAATTCGTAGTTTAACGTACGTTGGTTACCAGAAGTACAGTAGAACCTCGATTAACCATGCTTCGATTAACTGAGGTTTCTGTTAACGCAATAACGAAGTTCATTTTTTTAACAGTTATTTTTTTTTCTCCTTTCCAAAATGAGCATGGAAAAAAGTATACACATTTTAGTTCGCTGTTCGTGTTGCAGGCACTTTTTCCCCACAAAAGCACTCAACTTCCAAGAAATATTATACCCTGAGAAGACAACATCCATGAATGCTTTGGTAACAGTGGTCATGTGACCCTATTGAATACCAGGTGCAATATGTTATCGGACACTTACACCCCCTGTTGGGGGAGGGGATTGGCGACTCTTATAGGCATTTGTGTTTCATAATATTCTTCTGTTTGTTTTTGAAAATGAGTCTTCGATATTTAACTAAGTATAGTTAAAAAAATTCCATTTTACTTTTTAAAATTTACTACAAGAGTTGATTTACTTTTTAAATCTTTTTAGCTGTGAAACATAAGTTTATTTTTATCATTTAAAAAACGTTTTATTGTTTTTTACTTTAAAAGTAGTTTTATTCGCAAACACGGAAGGTTTTTATACATGGTTTCTATTAACCGAGATTTCCGATATCCGAGGTACTAGCGGTCCCAGTTACCTCGGATAATCGAGGTCTTACTGTACTTGCATTTCTCGATCGCTTCAGATAAAGCTTCAAAACAGAGCGGACGAAACACGGCTCTCCGATCGCACATCTTGAGTTGTGCTCCTGAGTTTAGCAACCCAGCAGCTTTTGCGAGAAAGTTTGCCATATGTAGCTACCTATCAGACCGCAACCGTCGCGCAAAGACAAAATTAGTTTTATGCATGGAAAATGAATTCCGACTCGGTTGATATTTAAAGCGCTTTAGGAATATGTTGCCTCACTTTTCAGTTGCAGTTTCCATGTATAGAAGTGATTAAGAATTTTTTAAGAGCTTCCTAGATATTTTCTCAATTGGAAAATGACTTATAATATTGACTTGATAAGTGACGAAATTAAATTCAATGTGATTGTTATGAATTTTTTCTCCTTAAAAATGAAAATAATGTCACGTAGTTTTTCGTGAACAATAAAACCAAGGGTAATCTCAACTCAAGATTTCATTATTAACTTAACATTGACAAATTTAAATAATAGCTGAATAATTACACCGTTTCAGACGGTCACTCCAAGGCACCCACACTGCTAAGAACTAACTTCACCGCTTTTATATCGTGCGCAGGAATTGCATATTTCCGCCTCTGGAATGTTCTAGAACAAGTGACTCGTATCCGGTCAGGAAAGTACCAGGAATAAATAACATTTCTAATACTTTTAGAAGAACATCCTGATACTTCCCCGGCCGGGATTCGAACGCTGGACGTCTGGGTGAGATACAAGATTCCTAACCACTACACCAGATGGAATGCAGTTTCCCTTACAATAATAATAAAAACATTAAAAAGAATGAAGAAAAGAAAGAAATCAGGAAAGGAAAAAGGAGGTGGATTTAATTAGCAAAAATTGTGCTTGACTGTATTGTGATCATCGTTCAAAGATATATAAGTAAGCAGTATAGTGGCTTTATTACTTTCCATTGTAAAAAAAGCAAAATTAAAATAATTTTCCTTTCCTTTAAAGCCTATAAGAACATTTTTTTTTTTTATTGTTGCATTATTTTTTTTAAATTTGAGAGATGTATTTTAACTTGAAAGTACCTGCCTTTTTCATTTTCGGAATTTGTGTTGTGAACCTCCGTTTGACTGACCCACGAGCCCCCACTGTTGTGCTCAATATATATATATATATATATATCTTCCATTGTTTCTTTGTTTTTTAACAATTTATCTATCAATTAATGTGAAATTCTGTTTATTTATTTGTGATAAAAAAACACCTAATAAAGTATCATTATTAGAATCACTTATTGAAACTGTTTTTATAATTCTCTTAGTGTTTATAGGGCTATTACGTAAAACTGTGCATAGATACAAGATGGTGTGTCTGGTTTAGAAAAGATCCTACGTTAACCCTCTCATGTATGTAAGCCTCATATGAGGTGACATAAATTTTGCTTCAAATTTTTATACAGATTTGTTTTTGTGCTGCAATTTTCATGTGGTCCTCATCTGGAGACTCTAAACAGTTCTTGGAAACCACAAAAAGTTTCATAGGGCATTCAAATAGGTAAAAGAATAAGATCTCTTCAGAAGTCCATGTAGGATTCAAGAAAGAAGAGAAAATCTCAGTTTCCAATCACATTGCGTTTATTTATTTTGAAGCGTGTATTACATTGCTGGGAAGTTTGGTATTATTTTCTAACTTCTTATTCCTTATAAATGGGGTTTCAATATCCAGTTTTGCCGTGTTTTTTTTTTATTATATTGAATAAATATGACAAAAAAGCATAAATCATCCTCATACAATGACACAAGGTTTTGTCTATACAGGACAAAAATTTCCAAATATAAATTATTACACTACAATTCTGAGACACTAAATTGGTTTGTAGCATATGAATTTTTGCTTTTTAACACTGATAAATAAATGCATGAGTGAGAGTGTTAAAGGCAGAACTGCGGGGTCGGTTGGGAAAAGGACCAACTCCGACTCCTGGAATTGTATAACTCCGATTGCTTTACTGATAATAAAATTCATAGTAAATTGTCTAATATAGATCCACATACAGGGTATTGCTCTAGGCCAGTGTTTCAAGTTCTTTTTTCCCTTGCGAACCCCTTCTAACATCCTAAAGAAAGTGACGAGCCCCCTTCTGTAGTCTTTCGTAACGGGTGACAAAACCATAAAATTTGCTTGCACATTTTTTTCCTCCACGTTGTACAATACTTCATTACAAGAAGTGAAACATAGGTGTTGAAAACATCTAAGTGTAAAATAAAAACTAAAATGCAGCTACAAATACATTTTTTAATTACTACTTTATTATTTGTTCTTCTTGAATTATTATTAGGGCAGTAAGCATATGTATTCCTAAAAAATATTAAAAAATTATTTTCCCAATAGGTTTTGATTGAAATATATACACTGTTAGAAATTTCATCATGAAATTACGGTTAAATGACCGGCTGCAGTCTGTCCATCTAATTCACCGTTAAATTTACGGTTTGGAACATTTTTCTATCTTTACGGGACCTAACCATTTCCAATTAACTTGGTTAAAAAGCAGTAAATACAAACGTTTAAGGTTTTATAACCATTTAGAAATGGTTTCAAAACAAAATTGTCACCGTTTTTGAACCATTTCGAGGCGTAGAATCTAAGCGTAGAAGCTTGCAGGACTCGAACCCCGAATGCGTGGTGTACAAGCCCTGCTCTCTATCCACTCGGCCACCGTCATCACATAAAGCGGAAGTTCTTCTTTTCCAACAGGCAAACAGCCTTAAAATTGAGATTTCAGTTTTTGATTGGATCCAAATTTATTTTTGGTCTAAATTTACTGTATATTGACGAAAATCACTTTATTTGCTGCAAAAATTTAAATACGAACAAGCTTTAAACAAGCTTCTGCAGCTCAAATGATGGGTTCGCTCATTCGCAAACAGTTTGGGAATCCGACGTCTCCAATTTTTGATTTACGTGTGTATGTGTTTCTATTTAGTATCCACTGCTTAAGCCACTTTTTTTTCTTCTTTTTTTATATACACATGCAGATTTTAACTGATAAATCCGTATTCCTATTTTAAAACAACTTACGACCGGTCAGGTTTCGCAACCAAGATGGACGCCCGATTCTTATTGAGCGCTTGTAAATTACGGTTAGCTAAACGTTCTTTAGGATAAACAGAGAATAAACGATTTTTTTCGCAATCAGCGGTTTGAGTACCATCTTTTTAATGGTTATTCAACTGTTGTAATTATATATGGTAAAATAACAATCAAACAAATGGTTATTTTACTATTTTCTTACGGAAATCTTTAACAGTGTAAAATTCGGAAGCGTTTTAGAAATTCAAAGTACGATTAAACTTTAAATATTTTCAAATTTCTGATTCCAATAAGGAAAAGTTGGAATAAAGTATGATAAATGTAGGTCCAATTTTAGAATTAATGAAGTAATTACTGAGGTAAGTAGAAATAAGTGCATTTCGCATTTTTAATTTTTGCTTCCTATGCCAGTCCGCTACTGTTCTGCATTATCTGGAAAACAATTTATTTTGAAAGAAAATCATTTTTGCACTCCTTAGTACGTATGGAAATTTATTATTTCATATTTACTTCTAAGTTAGCGATATTCCGCCATTGCAATATTATTTTCGCGAACCCCTTCATGCTCCGTGCGAATCCCTGGGGGTTCGCGAACCCCCGGTTGGGAAACGCTGCTCTAGGCCCAACTGGTAGATCAGTCAGTTACCATATTTGATTCTCCTTTAATGAACTCATTTCAGTGTTCTTAGCTGATAGAAAAGAAAAATAAATAAATAACAACGTATACCAACAAAAAATTTTTTTCTGAAAAATTGCTTTTGCAGAATTTTGGGAAAAAAATAAAAGTAGTCGGAGTCGACTTGATTTTAAGCGACTCCGACACTTTTACCCCGAAATCCGCCCGATTGGGGCTCCGACTCCGCAGCCTAGGTAAAAGGTTTTGTTTAATATTAAAATTATTACAATAATATGCTGGAATATTATAGACAATCATCGCGTCCAATAAAATACATTTAAACATAGCATACAAAGGACTCGAGTAGTTTTCCATATCGGTCTTCCATGGTTTTTTCACAGTCAAATAAAAACTTTTCTTACATAAGACGGGATGTGTCGGCCATGAACGAACGGATCTAAAAGACCGAATCTTTAAAATGAACGTAGCAGTACGATCTCCTAAAAAATGAACGATCGTTCTTTTGAACGATGAACCAGGGTTCGAAATTAGGATGCAAAATTTCGGCGTCATTGGCATCTAGCATTTTTGTTTTAGTTGCCAAAAATGTTCTGCTGGCATTTTAAAATAATTCAAAGTGCTTGGGCAGAGATATCAACTGATAATTATTAAGACAGTTGTGCAATTTCTAAAAAATATCGCAAAGCTTTACAACCTTACTGAGCAAATTGATAAGTAAGAGAAAAATGTTCAAATATCAATTTCTTTCAGTAACTTTTAAGAAAGTTGGTAATTTTACTTAACTTACTTTAGTTTATGAATCAATATAAACGTTATTTTAATCAGTCCATGACATATGAAGTTAATTGACTTAACTATTTTTTTCAAGTGCTATTTACAGTTCAGTGTTACTTACTTCATTTGTAAGTAAAAATTCCCAACTCCAAATTTGAAGGTCAAAAAGTTACAATAGTCTTCATAGACATGATAAAAACTCAAAATACAGAAGATTAGATGAAATATGTATATAAAAATATAAATATAAAGTTATGCCAGGTTTTAAAAATAAATAAAAAATGACGAGTTGGTGCAAATTGTGATTGTCAAAGTAAAAGTTTTTTGAAAGGTTAGGCTTCAAAAGTGACGACTGGATGTGAAATCACGGTCGTCAAACGGAACTTTTTAGTTGCAAAATACGACTAACAACCGCAAATTTTGAACCCTGCGATGAACGGTTTGGAACATTGCACTGATGCATTGATAGCACGTTTGCCTCAATTCGTTCGTTCGTTCATTTTTACTTTTATTAGTCTTTAAGCTATACCACACAAATGAAAATATTGTTAGTTGTTTTTGTTTCTCTTTTATAATAAAGCATTCGGCATTACTTGCTCCTCAGCATATCAACCCCATTTTCTTTGCGTTGGTAAGTTAACGGATTATGTTTTAATTTTATAGCCTACTGTACGTGGATTTTAAAATTATTTATAGATTAATTTATGGTTTTTCATTATTTATATTTAATTATGTTTATTGTCCCGCAGTGGACCATCGGTAGAAGCTCGGTTCCCGCAGAGCACCGAAAGTGAAGCAACATTGACTTAGGTCAATGTTTGGGTGGGTGACAACCTCTCGCGGCTGGTTCCTGTAGGTCCGTGTACGCTAAAAGGAGCTGGTGCACGTTAAATAGGTCGTAGCTTCAATGTCCTCCAAGTGAAACGATACCTCTGGGAGTGCCAATCCCAGGTGACGGTCTCTCATCTGGGAGCTGGTTCAAAAAATTACGAGACTTTTCAAAGGGGCGGAAATCGGACTCCTGCCTATAAGAGCCTCGTTAGACTCAGCAGCGTACCCATTCCTCCTCGCCGCCCGCGAGGACACGACAAAAACAACAACAACAATTATTTTTATTGAAAATTTGCATCGCATTAATACTTCTTTTTTCTATTCCTTTTTCCCACTTGTAGAAATGCCTATATCTTCGTGAGTAAAGTCTCAGTAATAAATGAATCGAAATGACAAAAATTTTGTTAGGTAGACGAAATTTCTTTTATCAAGTAAACGCTGAAACAAATGCATAAAATTTCGTTGTTTTTGACGAAATGTACATAACGAAATATTGTTGATTTTTTTACGAAATTCATTTCATCAAATTAACCCTACACTGCGCAAATTTTTTTTTCTTTGTAAAATTTTTTTTTTGTGTTTGTTTGTGCTAGTTATAAGTGAGAAAAATACTAAAAAAATTCTTATTTAATTCGGAAAAGCAGAATTTAAGAAAAATTGACATGTTGTTTAAAAAAAACACTGCGAATTTAGGGGTAACAAAAATAATGCTTTTATATAATCATTTTAACAAATGAAACCAAATTTTAATAAATAGGCGTGCATTATAATCATAAAATAGCACTAAAATATGAAAATTTATTAAAATAGTTTAATTTATTAAAGTAAAAATTTGCAGATGTAACTAATAATTATAAGTTACATGTACATATTTTTACTTCGATTACCAATAAAGTTTAATAATAATAATTTCACTAAAAGATTTTAAACAAGAAACCTAGCATCTGTAGGGGGTCTATGCGATAATGTTCGTCTCTTCTTTGGTTGAGCGTGAATTGTTTTTAAACAAAATTCCTAAATAATAATTTAATCGACCATTTTAAGCTAATTTGTGAAATATTTAACAAAAATCTTCTAAAAGGTACTAAATAAAGTGAAATAGAATAACTTGTGACACATGTTCTTGTTTATACTGCGAATAATGCAGGAGCATAAAAATTGCCCTCGAATGCGCGGTGTAAAAAAAAAAAAAAAAAAAAAAAAAAAAAAAAAAAAAAAAAAAAAAAAAAAAAAAAAAAAAAAAAAAAAAAAAAAAAAAAAAAAAAAAAAAAAAAAAAAAAAAAAAAAAAAAAAAAAAAAAAAAAAAAAAAAAAAAAAAAAAAAAAAAAAAAAAAAAAAAAAAAAAAAAAAAAAAAAAAAAAAAAAAAAAAAAAAAAAAAAAAAAAAAAAAAAAAAAAAAAAAAAAAAAAAAAAAAAAAAAAAAAAAAAAAAAAAAAAAAAAAAAAAAAAAAAAAAAAAAAAAAAAAAAAAAAAAAAAAAAAAAAAAAAAAAAAAAAAAAAAAAAAAAAAAAAAAAAAAAAAAAAAAAAAAAAAAAAAAAAAAAAAAAAAAAAAAAAAAAAAAAAAAAAAAAAAAAAAAATCAATTACTTTAAAAACTTTAATAATTACATACATGAAACAAATAATGTTTTTTTTTTATTTCTAATGGGCTGCTGTTGGCTTCTCGTAATTGAAGACCTAGTGTGGTTCACAGGGATTGGTACCATCTAATCATCTCTATCAAGCACCACAGTAGGTATAGTACCATCGCTACAAGTGAATTTTGACGCTAAGTTCTTTCTCTTGAAAGATTGACTATCTGATAGGAGTCACTATCATTGGGTCTGCTTACGTGAAGACAACTAGAATTTTGTTGAACTAATTTTATGAAACATCACGGATTATTGTTTTTTTTTTTTTTGCTCTTACGCTGAGGCGCCCCCAAGATGATGGCGCCTTTGTACTTTGCACACTGATAAGGCCGGCCCTGCCCATAAGATTTGGGTCCCAGATGCATCTCCAGGGAAACTTATGACAAATTAAACGCAAAGAAGCATATCTATTGAATACAAACGCGAAAGAGGTTGCCAGTTTTGTAATTACAGTCGACGCTCGATATAACGACCATCTCCGTTCCACAAAAAAAGGTCCTTATAACGGGTGGTCGCTATAAGAGGTAGAATTTAAAAATGTATATGCATGCATCATGCAGTATAGTAATTCCATTAAAATTGCCAATTTTTCAAAGATTCCAACAAAATGCTCAAATTATATTTTATCATTGGAATTTAAAAAAAATTATCAGTGCAATATGTTATAATAAAATGTTAAACAGATTTTAAAGTAGAAAATATAAGGAAAAAATTACATACTTGCAAATCATTCATTTTCGGAAGAAAAAATCAGAAATGGTTGTTTGCCTTTTTAGCACATGTGATTTTTGCAAAACATAATTTTCCATTTCAGTTATTGATGACAAATAGTGTTCTGTATTTTCTTGCCTTTCAAAAAAACATTTTAAAGTCTCGATAGCATTAGACACATTTTTTATGCTAGGAGTTTTTGTTACAATTTCTTCCTCTTCTTCATCTGATGATGATGCATCAATTTCTTCCTGTCCACAATAACGGGAAATTAGTTCATCTTCTGACAGATGCTCGACACATTCCAAGTCATTATCGATTTTAGCGTAATCGTCAAAGTTCAACGTTGCATCCATGTTCATTTTCTGAGAAATTTCTTGCAGCATTTCCTCTTCTTCAACGAAATTTTCATCTTCGATTGCCGGACTAATTATTTCAGCAGTAGATTCCCTTTCCTCTTGCTTTTTAAAACCAGCATGATGGAAGCAATTCTTGATGGTTTTTTCTGAGACGTCATTCCATGCTGCTTTAGAGAGATGCAAAGCTGTTAGGACATCAACTTTGTAATCTTGATCTTCGTCGAGTGCAGAAACAACTCTTCGCAGTAGTAACTTCCTATAATTGCGTTTAAAACTCATAATGACCCCTTGGTCTAGTGGCTGAAGAACAGATGTGACATTAGGTGGAAAATATTCCACGGTGATTGATTTCAACCCATTTAGTTTGGGATGAGCCGTGCAGTTATCAATTACAAGAATAATTTTTCTACCTTGAATTGTCATTTGCTTATCCAAGCAACGTAGCCATTCCTCAAAAATGACAGATGTCATCCACGATTTGGAGTTGTTTTTGTACGTGACAGGTAAGGTTTTGAGTCCTTTAAAACATCTCTGCTTTTTTGATTTTCCGATCACTAAGAGTGGAAGTTTTTCAGTACCAGACATATTTGAGCATAAGAGAACTGTTAGTCTTTGCTTGGCTTCTTTCCCTCCACTCGCAGTTTCGTTTTTTAAAACGAAAGATTTATCAGGTTTCATCATGAAAAACAGTCCAGTCTCGTCTGCGTTATCCTCTGGAGTATAATTTTTGATAATTTCTTCCAGCTTTTCTTTTTTCCATGTGTCCACTGCTTCTTCATTCACAGAACCACTTTCGCCACAAAGCTTCCGGAATGAAAGACCATGTCTGGTTTTAAATTTTTGCAACCATCCGTCCGAAGCTTTGAACACAGTTTCGTCAATGTCCATTTTTTGAGCAAAAGTTAGAGCTTTTGACTTCAGCAAATTTCCATCTATTGGGACATTTTTTGATCGCATTATTTTCAACCATTCATATAAACCTTCTTCGATCTTCTGAAATTTCCCTTCACGGGACCGATTTCTAGAAGATTTGACTCCAATTTCTTCTTTTCTTAAAATTGAGTCCCGGTTGTTAATGATGCCAAATAAGGTGCTTTTGGGAATTTTGGAAACTCTAGCAATTTCGCATTTTTTTAAAACTTTTTTATCAACTTCATTTAAGATTTTAATTTTAGTATCTAGACATATCGCATTGCGCTTGTTTGAACCTGCCATCTCGTTCAATAGCGAAAATGCAACTCCTGTTTGCAGTATGCATTTCACTGAAGAACCTTATCCTTTTTTCGCTCCTTCCCCCAGAGGATAACTAATCCAAGGCACGTGACCTGGAACCTGTCAACATTCAGGTTGAAGAGCAGGTTAATTTTTCTCGAACCCTCTCATTCACATTTCTGGAAGCAGAACTTCTGAGCTGACATGACACCACCAGTCACGGACAGCAAGACTCCTCGTATTTCGGAGAATCGACCCTTGGGAAAACACGTGATTCAAATGACAAAAACTACCAATACATCTGTCAACCCCTTTTCCTAAAATCCGTAAAGTCCACGTGCTCTCTCCCCCTCTCTATTCTTTCCATACTATGGTGAGTGGTAATCCCCTCCCCCTGTCAAAGTTGGACTGACTGAACACTGAAGGCTGCATGCAGCTTGTCAGTAAACAATAATCAAGGTCATTTCAAGTTACAAATTTAGAAACATGTTCTTTTTGGAAAAATACCGGAAATAGTGTCCGTTGAATGCGGTCGCTGTTTTGGATTGGGCGATACAGAACGGTCGTTATACCGAAAGCAAATTAACATAGAGTTCATAGGAAGAAAGTTGGGGCTTTTATCACTGGTCGTTATAATGGAATGGTCTTTATAATGCGTGGTCGTTATAACGAGCGTCGACTGTAGCTTTCATGTTTATTTGCTAATGGGGGTACAATGGTATCTCTAAGCCCCGCACGCACACCTATGAGTATCTACGTATGTATGTTGTAAAATATATATTACTCAGCAAAATTAAATCACGAACTTGAAACTGGGGATGTGCATAACATACTTTCGCTGTTGCAAAAGTATGCGGCAATTACAAATTCACCAAAAAAAAAAAAGAAGGCAGGGAAGAAAGGAAACAAATAACTTTAAAAAAAAGAAAGAAAATAAGCAAATGGTTGGCAATGGCTGTTTTGAAACAGTGGCCTTTTTTTCCGAGTGCATTTATTTATTACTTTTTTCCTTCATTATGTGCGAAATATTTATTGAAATTAAGGCTCGACCGATGCATCGGCCTCGCCGATGCATCGGCGCCGATTGTTCAACAAAGTTGCCATCGGCATCGGCGGCAGATGTTAACTTTAGAAAAACATCGGCCCATCGGCCTAAAAAACATCTAAAAGCCGATGCAAGGCCGATGTTTTTCGCAGGGACAACTTTCCAGAAAACATTCTGTCTTTCACTTTCTTTTTTTCTCCATAGATCAATTTATATTTCCATACAATAACAGGCAGCACATAAGTTTAAAAAAAAACACAAAAAAATGTCATTCTACAAAAAAGTATTTGATAAAAATTTCGCAAAACTAGTTTAAGCGATCGCTGCCCGAAAACCTTCATTATTAAAATAGTTCTCTTTGAGCAGAATGCTCGCTGTTAGAATATGTTAAAGTAAAAGTCATAGAGACGTCTTATGAGTGCTATTTGTTTTTCGCACTAAGTTAGTTGCCTCATTTTTGTTGGTTTTTCTTTTAATAATTACTTAGTGCATTAAATGTCGCTGTGCAATAATATTATACCATCTGCTTTTAGTTTGTCATGTTTCTTATTATTCCGAAATTGTAAACAATAAAAAGTCAACTCAATCAAAGTAAGATAATAATTTTAATTTTTACCAGCGTAAACTTTTTTCTCTTTGCGGTTTTTTTTTTTGCTTCTTCGATCAGTGTTACAGTTTTTCTGCAATTGTGCAGCAATCTTGTTGCATCTGCTTTTAGTGTGCGGTTGTTCTCATTATATCATTTTTAGTTTACAACATAGAAAAGATTGGTCAAAAATAAGAAAAAAAAATCCAGTATAAATATTTATTGATCGAAATTTTATGTGTCCAAATTCGACTTGCAATTTTTAAAAATTGAATTCTCAAAATTCGAGTTCGCGCGAGAGGATTTAATAACATCTTAATAAAAATGCTAATATTTCTTTATTTTCACAGATTGATCAATGCATTTGTTTTTTTCAAAATGCACCTTAACATTTTTTATACGATAATTATTTTAATTTTTTCCCTTTTATACTTCGTTTTTTTTAGTGTTTTTTTTTTTTTGGATTCTTTGATGCCACGTGTTAGACAGTTGACAGTTTTGCTGCTATTGTACAACAATATCGTTGCATCTGCTTTCAGTTTAGGATATTTCTTGTACAACATAGAACATATTGATAAAAAATATGAATCAATTTTTCAGTAAAAATGTTTATTGATCGAAGTTTTATGTGTCCAAGTTCGACTTGCAATTTTCAAAAATTTAATTCTTTAAAAATGAGTTTGGGATAGAGAGTGGAATAATACCTTAATAAAAATACTACAATTTCATTAATTTCAAAAATTGCCAACGTATATAAATATATATGTAAGAACGGCTGTCCCGTTCTATCTTCTACAGCTGTGGCCGCTAAAACCCATGTAAGACGAGGCACAGGGTTTCGTTGCAATTCTTTATTGGTAAACTTTAACACACAAATATCATAACATTAATATTGTTGGAACGAAGGACATGAAGTCATCAGCACGTTTCAAGAAGCAAGAACCCCCGATTTTCGTTCGGGCAGTCGTATTTATATGGGGGAAAATCTCTTAGACTGCAGACAACATTCCCTACACCACGTGATAGCACGTGGTTTAAATAGGAGGGCCATATGGAAAATAAAATATATTATTGGCTTTAATGCCGTAGACAGGGGCTGGCCTAAGTCTACGGGGAAAAAAATAGTCTGGAGGGAATTAATGAGGGAAACCAACTTGAGCTTAGGCATGACCATATATGGTAACGCGTTAGAGAAATTTATGAGTGAGACAACCCTGAGTTGTCAAGCTTAATATGGAAAAAGCCAGACAAAGGAGACAAAGGACTTCTCCATATCACAGCCTGACAAAGGATACAAAGGATTTTTCCATATTACATCCCCCCTCCCCAAAAGTTCTATTACTTTAAATATTGAAGAAGTGAAATATCTGCAGCCTTTTTCCCCACATAAATTTATGTATTAAATTTTATATAAACATATCACATTTTGAATGAAATACTATACAGTTACAAAAATTACTGAACATTTTCATCACAGATTATTATACTCTTACTAAACGATATTTACAAAATTGTATTTACAGTTCAGTTTAATTACAGTTGGATTATTCTGTTGCAGTTCAAAAGTGAATGACTTATATCACATTATTCATGTGATAGTTTGAAATTTGTTGGTGGGTAATATTTCCTCAATCTTGACACATGTACTATGTCTGATTTTTCTTTGCTGTGTGCATTTGGTTTATTGATTTCATAAGTTACGTCCGTAACTTTTCGAAGAATTTTATATGGTCCACTGAACGGTTGCGAAAGTTTTCGTGAATTCGGATATTTGAATTCTTCATATATCACAAAGTCATCTGCATTAAAAGATTTGTCGACAAATCTGGCATCGTAATATATTTTATTTTTTTCATGATACTCTTTAGTTCTTTCCACTGCCAGTTTTCTAGCTTCCTCAACAGGAGGATAAATGTCTTCATTTACTGGATTTTGAAAAGGCACTGTACCGTACATTAAATACGCAGGTGGGAACTTCGTAACTGAGTGTGGAGTTAGGTTGTATTCTTGAGTCACCTGCTCTAATAATTTAGGCCATGGCACGTTTCCAGAAGCTGCGTTCACTTTGCACTTTAGGCGAGTGACTATTGTTTGGTTCAGACGTTCCACCTTACCATTTGTCTCTGGTCTATGAGCTGTGGTTAAAAGCTGTTTAATTTTGTGGTGCTTTAGAAATTTCTTGAAATGAGATGAAGTAAATGATGGATTTCTATCACTTAATACACTTTTAGGTATTTGAACACTGAAAATTTGTTTAAGAAAGTTGACGTAAGTTTCGGTAGTGATTGATTTTGATGCAAAAGACCACATGTATCTAGTATGATGATCTATAAACAATGTTAAATATTTTTTCGTGGAATTGTAGTAGTTGAAACCACCCACACTATCTACTGCAACGAGATCAAATGGTTTATCAACTGGAGGCATAGACTGTAAAAGGCCAAATCTTTTTTGTCGAGGCTTTTTGTTTACCTGACAAATATGACAATGTTTGTTAAATCCAGTTATATCTAATGTTATATTTTGCCAATAATATACAGGCGTAAGTAAATTAATTGTTTTTTGAATTCCTGGGTGTCCAAACTTTTCATGGACAGTCTCAAGTAATTTACGGCGTAAAGAAAAAGGAACAACAATTTTAGTAAAACCCTTTTTACGCAGGCATAACACGTTATTAATTTCGACAAAATTACCAGTTAAATTGTCATTTTTTTGAGCCTCTTGAATTTCATCCAATTGCAGTAGATGCGAAACGTGGTTTCCTATATTTTTTTCAACACATTCATTATTTACAGGTATATCTCTTGAGAGCATGTCAGCCTCGAAGTTTGTGGTGCCTTTCGTATATTTAATATCATAGTCATACATACTTAATTGTAAGGACCAGCGGAACAGACGACCTTTTAAGTTTTTTACATTTTTGAGCCAAACTAACGCCGCGTGATCGCTATGTATGACGAATTTATGGCCAAAGAGGTAGTGGTGGTACTTATTTAAAGCATCCACAACAGCTAGACATTCCAACTCAGTAATACTATAATTCTTCTCGTAATCTTTTAATGAGCGGGAATGGAAAGCTATGGGATGTAAGGCACCCAAACTGTCTGGCTGTTTTAATATTGCTCCCACACCAGTTTGACTTGCATCAACACAAATATGACATTCTTTTTTAGGATCAAATATTTTTAAAATTGGTTTACAAATTAAAGAGTTTTTCAAAACTTGAAATGCTTCTTGGCATTTGTCAGTCCATTGCCAAGTTGTATCTTTTTTCAGCAAGTGGTTTAATGGATTTCTAATAGTTGCATATTTATCTATAAATTTATGGTACACATTTATTGACCCCAGAAATCTTTGGAGAGATTTACCATTTTTAGGCGGTTGTAATTTTTTAATAGCCTCAATATTACTATTATCGGGCGCTACAATACCATTACAAATTTCATACCCTAAAAATTCAATTTTAGTCTGTAAGAAAGAACATTTTGATGCTTTTAACTATAAATCTTCCTGTCTGCATATCTCAAAAATTTGTTGAATATGATCTAAATGTTCTGAAAGGGTTTCAGAAAAAACTATTATGTCATCAAAGTAATTGGCTGCAAATTTTATTTTATGTTTTGTAAGTATTCGACGCAAAGTTCTTTGAAAAATACTTCCTGAATTTTTCCACCCGAAGGGTAATTTGTTCCACTCATATAAGCCACTATTAGTGACAAAAGCGAGCTTTTCAGTATCGTCGGGATGAATTGGTATATGCCAATATCCGGAAGCCATGTCTAATTTGGTAAAATATTTGCTTTTCCCTAATTTATCTACAAGTGTTTCTATCAGGGGTAATGGTTCTGCGTCGGACTTAGTAATTTGATTTAATTTTCTGTAGTCTATACATAATCGACTTTTTTTATTTTCGTCTCTTTTAAAAACTAGTGTAACAGGTGCAGAATACGGCGATGAGCTTTCTTTTATTATATTAGCCTTTAATAACTCTTGAATTTGATTTTCAATTTCTTCTTGTTGCTTTGGGGAAGTTTTGTATGCCCTTAACGACACCGGTAAGTCGGATGTTAACCTTACCCGTTGAGGTTCAATTCTAATTGTTCCAACATCATATTTATTTTTGGAAAATATATCTTCGTAATTTCGCAATATTTCTTTTAACTTTGAATTTTCCTCAAGTTCCGAATGTCCATCGACAGGATCGCGACATTGTAGGCCTCCAATGCCGCAACCAGTCCCAGAAACATCGGACGAAATACGAAAATGATTATTCTTTTCGCAACTAATTTTTTCATTTCCATCTTTCTCTAGACAAGTTTTCTTTTCCGTGCTACTCTTTTTCTTTTCATTCTCGTTATAATGTAATTCCGTCACCCTTTCCTTAGTTTTACTTTCTTTCGGATCTTTCACTCTTTTAATTTCCTTATCAATTTTCTTGCGTATTTTTCCCGTACTATTATTTTCGTTTTTATTTTCTTTTACTTTATTTCCACAGTTCCTAACTAGGATTTCAGGTAAAATATGCAAAGACAAGTCATTCGGTTCGGAATCAGAAAAGGTGATCAGTCTTCTCTGATCCTGCATAACGACACGTCCTACACAATCTATGACCAAACGAAATCCCACGCAACTCTTTAAACCTAATATGGCATAAGGTAAATCGGTGTCTAGAACATAAAATTCCACCGGTTTAACTATATTGCCGACCTTAAGGTAAAGAATACACGTTTGGTTAAGCTGTAGCATTCCCTTCGTTTGTTTTATTTTTACAGCGATTTTTTCTTTAATCGAAACATTTAATGTTTTTCCAATTGCACTCGGGATGATATTTAATGTTGAACCGGTATCAACATTTAAATAAATAGTCTTTAAATTCGAATTTGTATTTTGAGTGTACGCGTCATTAGATAGTTGATAATCATTTTTAAATTTCGCCTCATTTTTAATAATATACCCGGGTATTATTAATTGTCATACTTCGTTAACTCTCTCATTTTCTTCTCTTAATTGATTATCTTTTTGCTGAGGCGGTAGTTTAAATCCAGCATTCGATGTATTTGGCTTATTCACACATGTTTGTCCCCAATGATATGCGTTGGAGATTCCTTGTTGTGCGCAAAATTTACAAGGATTAGGGGGTAACTCCTGCGAAAAATGTGCAGTCTGTCTTTTTACTGCATTTTGTCTTTCATTATGACCTACAAACCTAGGTTTATTCTGTTGGTAAAAATTAGGTTGGTATACATTGTTACTATCTTGACGAGAATAGTTATATTGTTGACGAAAATTACTTTGATCATGATTTTTTGGCATCCAATTTTGATAAAAGGGGGGCTTCACCCTAAAAATATTTTGTTGCTCCCCTTTATAAGCGGACTTGGGTGTTTCATGTGGAACTTCATTTATTAATTTTGAAACTACCTGAAGCCATTCGGTGGGAGTTTCTGGCTCTTTTATTACCAAAAATGCCCTAACTTGGGCAGGTAGCCCCACTGAAAGCCCCTCAAGGATATGTTGATTACTAAGTTTTATTTTTCTTCCCATTTCTACTTTTTCAGTAAAATAGGAGTACAACTCTTTTGGATTTCCAGAAAATTTTAAATTTTGAAAATCAAGAAAACTATTTGCTGGAGTAAAGTAATGTTCTTCAAAAATTTGAATGATTTCATGAAAGGAATTACAGCAAAGGCATTGATTGATGTAGAGCTTTAAGGCTGACCCGCGAATAAACTTCTGAAAATTTTTTAATTTCCAATTATCATTTAAATTGTTCTGAGCCGTTTGCTGGTTAAAGTGAGCTAACCATGCTGAAAAATTTATCCCTAACTCTGGTTCAAATAATAAAATTTCAGGTGAGCTACCCGAATTTTTGTCTTTTATTTCAATTTTTGAAGTAGAAGAGCCATCTGCCAAACTTATCTCTTTTATTTTATCACTAATCGTTTGACATTCTGAATCCATTTTTATTAAGCTTAAATCGGCAGTTGCCTCTGCTTGAGTTTCCGCATCCTTACGGTTTAAGTTATCTCCATCCATGTTTGAATTTTCTTTGTGGGAAGACTCTAAGTCAGAATTTTTTTCATTTTCAATGGTCTTGCTCATTTTACCACTACGTAATAACATAATTCTAATAACACACAAATTTTTGACAATTTTCCTTTTTTACCTTCCCACTTTAACAACAAAAATATTCCGCGTAAACAAATGCATAACAACTAAAATATATACAGAACTATTCATAATACTGCAAAAAATATACCATAATTTCAATTACACAGCACATTGATAAATTTACTATTTCAAACATCTTAATGTCAAAAAAAAAAAAAAAAACCCGTGCTGACAAGATCCCTTTTAAAAATTTAAACCGATAATTAATATATCATCAAATAAAGAACTTATTCTTCCAAAGCACATGATCAATTTATATCATAATAAATTCTAAAGCAATATCATGTAAAAAAAACCCAACGGGAGAAAAAGATATTCATATAATTATAAGATATTTATGAAGAAAATTCGAAATAATACCATTTTGGAATAACACATTAAAAATTACTCTATCAACATTCACTTCAGCACATGAAAATAATTTCCATTCTAAAGCACCACAGATAACGACCCTTTCGTTTAATCACTCCGCAGAACGCAAACACTCTTCGCTTCTAAAAGCCACAACGGGGGCGAGCTTTTCCCCAGGTGGAAGAAGCGCACATCGGTTCATTGAACCGTCTGGAAAGATGATCCACGCTGCTACATCGGCGCGGCACATTGCAGATTTAGTATTGCTTTTCTTCGATGGTTCTTTTTTTCCTGCAGGAGTCCGGATAGGAACATAAATCCTACCGGCTTGTAAGAACGGCTGTCCCGTTCTATCTTCTACAGCTGTGGCCGCTAAAACCCATGTAAGACGAGGCACAGGGTTTCGTTGCAATTCTTTATTGGTAAACTTTAACACACAAATATCATAACATTAATATTGTTGGAACGAAGGACATGAAGTCATCAGCACGTTTCAAGAAGCAAGAACCCCCGATTTTCGTTCGGGCAGTCGTATTTATATGGGGGAAAATCTCTTAGACTGCAGACAACATTCCCTACACCACGTGATAGCACGTGGTTTAAATAGGAGGGCCATATGGAAAATAAAATATATTATTGGCTTTAATGCCGTAGACAGGGGCTGGCCTAAGTCTACGGGGAAAAAAATAGTCTGGAGGGAATTAATGAGGGAAACCAACTTGAGCTTAGGCATGACCATATATGGTAACGCGTTAGAGAAATTTATGAGTGAGACAACCCTGAGTTGTCAAGCTTAATATGGAAAAAGCCAGACAAAGGAGACAAAGGACTTCTCCATATCACAGCCTGACAAAGGATACAAAGGATTTTTCCATATTACATATATATATATATATATTTTCAAAATACATCTTAATTTTTATAAACGATCACGTGTTTTCAGAAGATTATTTGTCAACAGAAAACTGCGGGTGCTCAAAATATTGGTTTCTTTATTGGTTCTTTGATATCTTTCGGTGACCTTACATTGTGCTCATGAAAATATAAAGAACATGTCAAGTATTTCAGTGTAATTTTCAACTCGCAAGAAAAAAAACAATAATATTAATTCTTAAGACCCAACATTCATTTGCAATGACAAAAAAATCTCACGTCTATGTTTTTAAAGCAATATTCAGTATTTCTTGGTTATGAACAAGGGATATACTATACAAGGGGTAATACTGCGAGCGAATTTTTTTAATATTTTATTTTTATTTCAGAAAAAGAGCTTAAAATAACTTTTTTAATGAAAAATAAACATGTAATCGTTCCCGCTTTTCTTTTAAAACGGGGGTTGGGGGGGGGGGGGATCATGAAAAAAATCTGAGAGGAGGGGGTTGACAGTTTCGTTAAAAATACAAACCCACATTATTTGTTAGTGTGTGTCATAATATCTGCATTCCTCTCCATGAAAAAAATTATAAAATAAAGGCAGCTGCACTTGGCATTTGCAGTGCAGGTGTTATAAAGAGAAAATGTTGAAGGAAAGGGAATTAGACCCGAGCGGATCCAATATTTGTTGTTGTTGTTTTTTTTTTGCAAATATACGAAAAAAGAATTGAAAATCCTCTGATATAGCATTTTTTAATTTTTTTAACCTCCGAATAGTTTAATTACTTTACTAGAATCGCGAGAGATTCTTTTAGTTTTAATTATTATGTAAACTTCCCCCAAACAGTTTTACGGTGCTTGAATAATGCATTTATCTTATATATAAGCGGCTTATTCTGTCTGTCTGTCTGTCCGCTATAGAATCCCAGCCGTTTTACCGATCGGGACCACATTCGGTACGGTTAATGTTTACGATCCGAGAAACTCATCGCCGCAAAAATAAAAGTTGTGACTCAATTAATTTTTTTTAAATTCATTTTTAAAGAATTTTCAATGATTTTCTTGACCCGTTTTATTTTATTTTTGCATTGTTGCCGTCGTTTCCAACCATATAATTACAGTTGCCGTGTGAACAAACAAATCAACGCAGTTGCCATTGTTGTAAAAATATAACAAATATACTAATAATAATTAAAGCGCTTCTCTAGCATATTGAGTGAGGCTTCGCTGTATTTTGAAATTTCCGTTAAAAATTAATGTATGCGCGAATTTAATTTAATCCTTTCTTTCTTTTTAATTGATTTATTTATTGTAATTTTATATTTTTTTTATTAGAGTGGCAGCGCTCTTTTTTTCAGTTTCGTTAAAACTTTTGTTTTGAAGAGCATAATAAAATTTTCAATAAGTTCTTTCGACGATAAATATATATTTTTCACAAACGATTTGGTTATATAGTGAAAAAATATATAGTAGTGTGGGGCAGTAAGGCAAAGGGGCGTCCTCGCAGCCTGACCTGGGTAATTCAGTTTGAATTAGCAGACACCTTTGCACAAATCATTTTAATCACAATCTATAATACCTAGAACAGCGGTCATTTCGTATGACCGCCGGGCTTACTAGTGCTTTTATAAACATAAAAATAAATAGTAAAGGATTTAAATGACATTTTTGACAAGCATTCTACACGTTTTAATGGTTTAAAGCGACTTTTTTTTCCATCGGCCATCGGCCGATGGAAGAGGATAATAATCGGCCATCGGCCGATCTCGGAACAATCGGCCAACAATCGGCATCGGCCCATCGGCCAAAAAATGCCATCGGTCGAGCCCTAATTGAAATATTAGGGTTTAAACGACTTTTAAATTTTTTCCGTAATACACTGAATAAACGAAAGCGATAAATATTGTATTTGCCATTAAAAGCTATTCAGAGCAGTGAATGGAGCTGGAGTGGACTTGAAGCTATAACATAAGATTCGGAGGGGAGCTGTAGCATAGCAACTCAAAAAAATAAATTAACATAAATAATAATAATAATAATGATAATAATATTAATAACTCTGCTCCAGTTCCCTGCGCAAAAGGTATTCAAGCTTTCAAAATGGCAGTTTGACTACTGGGGCGGCGATATTAATCGGAACCAGAAGTCCCAATTTCTTATCCTGGCAACAAACGTTGCTTCGATAAGCGAGCTGAGGTGGTTGCTGTGATAATTTCTATTTAGTACTTATCGAGAAGTAAGTTGAGAGTTTTCCTGGTTTTCTCTTATGATTGAATGCACAAAAACACCATTAGAAGACCTCGCAGGGCGACAGCTTTTTACCAAGACTTGTTGAATCGAGATAAAGTTTGTATGGTTGCAGGTTGAGGTGAGGGCTGCCAATTTTACAACTGCAAATACGGAACAGACGGGGCACATCGACAAGGGGGGGGGGGGGGAGGGGCTTGAGACGCGCATTTGCATCATTTC
This sequence comes from Octonoba sinensis, assembly GCA_038502835.1. Lineage (NCBI taxonomy): Eukaryota > Metazoa > Arthropoda > Arachnida > Araneae > Uloboridae > Octonoba > Octonoba sinensis. The sequence continues at coordinate 28,035,515 of CM076603.1, forward strand.
TTCTGTGCCGATTCTTCATGTGCGAGCTTGCCTGTATTTATTATCCAGTAAATAAAAACGGAGGAGCGTGGAAGATCGCACTTCAAACTGAAGCAGCATAGAACAAAAATGAATATAGCCAATAAAGATTCAATATGCGATGCTACTCAAAATGACAAAGGTTTTCCCGAAGGATATAATTTACGCAAAAGGAGATAAGTACATCTGGTTAAAATAATGAGTAAATAAAGGAAGTCCATCTACAGAGCATTTAAAAACAGTTTCCGGAGTATATACTTCAAAAAATGTTTCAATATACCTTTTGAAACTTGAAGACGGAAGTACATGATTAACAGTGAATAATCTGAAAATAATGTACATGCACAAAAAAATGACAAGAAGATTTAGTGACAAATTCAGTTATTCAAATGCAAAACCTGTAATGTATGGAATTATCTTCTTTTTTGTCATTAAATTAAGAGCAAATACGGAAAACTTTCTCCGAGGCCGAATTCAGCTCCGCATATGCGCCCTCCCCCCTCGTAACTCCCTAACTTCAAGTAATTTAGTAGGAAAATGAAGATGACATTATAGAACATTTTTGAAATTGATAATTGGTTTTGAAGGGCAGTAAAACTTGGCCTCCTACACAGCTAACTACCCTGCCTATTTTAAAATTCGGCAGAATAAGCCGCTTATATATAAGAAAATCCATTCGTAACTGACTGATAAGAATGTGTGGAAGGGGCCGATATGTTTACATTCCACTAGTCGCCAAGCATAAGCAAATTACGCCAAGTCGAAGATACCAAGTATTCGGTAAAATAACTTAATTTTACTAAATTTAAACACTTTCTTAATCTTGAAGCGATGTTTTTTCATTACTTTAGGATACTAGCTATTTATTTATTAGGGAAAATGGCAATTAGGGCCAAAAATAGCGGGTCAACATGGAATATTAGCATTAAGAAAGCATGCACTTATTTTAACAAAGAAATAATTAAATAAATAGGAGCATATGGCCCAAAATAAAGCTACATTCCTATATTTTAAACATTTTAGAACAATAATAAAAGAATTTTAAAAATGTATTTGCCTTTAATTTTACGGATTCCCGTGTTTTTTCATGGCATTTAATCGTCTCCACGTTAAAGCTATGGGACAAAAGAAGGCATTGCCTCGGGCGGAGGGTGAAACCTTCCACCAATAGGAAAATGATACCGCTTTGACGCTACTCTCGCTAAGATACAGGGACTCTAGTCTTTATTGGTCTTATTAAGGGTAGGGCCCTCATGGTCCGGTTACGTGCCCAAGGCAACCCGTGCCCCAGGAGACCCAAGAAAAATTGTTGCTGAAGCTACCGGGAAACGGCACACCGTATGCTGAAGCGACCCATTGTTTGCTTGTTACTGGCAAATCAATGCTTTTCACCTCAAGGGGCGGACAAGTACGATTCGCCATTATCACATCCCTTTGTATATCCTATTTTGTCATGCTCCACCAGTTTTCGAAACTTTTTTTTTTCGAAGTATGTAGAATTGAATCCGAGTATAAATGATTTCGCTCGTTTTACAGCTTATGAATAAACTAATAAACAAGGTTAACCAATAAACCAATTCTTTAATAAAAAAAAGTTTTGAAAGTTTTAAACATTTAGATTATTTCCTGTAATTTAAGAATGAACATTACTTTAAAAAGAAGGTAATTCAAATTAAGCATGCATTCCGACACAAAAAGGTATATGTTTAGAAGCAATGCACAGTTTTTGTTGCATTTCATTCCTAATAATGTTTAAGATTTCAATCCAATAAACATCGAACTACCTATTTCATTTGGTTAAATGCTTATTAGGTAAGCTATTCCAGAGGGTTAGATAGTTCATTTGCAACTGAGTGTTCTAAACAAATTATTGCATGAAGATGAAAATATTTTTGAGATAATATCTAAATTTTAGTGAAAATATAACGCATTGAATCCTGTCATATACAACTTTGTTTTGTATTTCACCTTTTATTTTTTTATTTATTTTTTATCTTAAATTACTAAAAATTTAATATTTTAGTATGAATAAGTTTTTTTATTGCATCAGTAGACGTGTCGAACATCGTGCATTGCTCTGCGCTTATATGCCGACTTTTCCTCAACATTCCAATTAGCGTTACCAGCGGAATATACTCCCAAAAATATGATACTTGTGTGAAAATGAAATTATCGCAATTAATTTGCTTTTAAGAAAAGCTTCCTACGTATCATTTATATAAGAACTTAGTATGAGAAATTGAACACATTTTTGTGGAATAAAATTTCTTAGAAATAGCATATTTCTCATTTTGGAGTTTTGAGAGTGAAACAGCCCCAAAGGGAGGTAAATAATGTTAATCAAGCGGGAAATTTTATGTATCGCTCACCCTGAAGAAAGGTGACAGAACTCAAAACTGACAACCTGTTGCAAAATGAGATTTATTGTTTCTCCCGATTCCATATCCTTCAATCGAAAAGGGATCATTTGGTTCTACATATTATACAGACTTACGTATGGCACTCTTCGATTGAAAAATATGGAATCGGGAGATTAGAAAAACATCTCGTCTTGTAAGTAGTAGGGAGTACTAAAATGACAGTTTAATATTAGTTTAAAAATCCAAACATATGTACCAGAAAAATCATGAACTTAAGATACAATGGCTTTCCGTGTAGAGAGTTCTTCTCATCGTTATTTATTGATTTAATTTTAATTCTTTTAGGAGAGGGATTGCTGCGTAACAGCCGCACAGTCCTAATATTACGCATGACGCATAACACGTGACATCGAATAAAAATAAGGTAGAAATACAAGGCTTATAACATGTAAAAGCCGAATGTAAATTATTTTTTAAAAATATCAATGTAAATCAACACTTAAAATTATTGTTTTTAGTATTATTTTAAAAGTTTAAGGAATATCGAGTATTTATCTCTTTTTTTTTTTCGCAAAAACACCGTAAATTGTGTGTGTGTTTTCTTCCTTTATGGCGAGGTTGATTCTAAACAAATTATTGCATTAAGATGAAAATATTTTTGAGATAATATCTAAATTTTAGTAAAAAAATATAACGCATTGAATCCTGTCATATACAACTTTGTTTTGTGTTTCTCCTTTTATTTTTTTTATTTATTTTTTATCTTAAATTACTAAAATTTTAATTGAAATATAAAAGGTATATACATGACTGGAAGTATCTTATTAATAGGCAACAGATATGCAATTGAAATCTAGGTCTGAATCTTTCATTAAGAAAACTGAAATGGAAGTTTCTACTTTGGGGCCGTTCACAATTCACGTCACGCATTTTCCCCATATATTTAACCCCCCCTCCCCTCCTTGTTACGATATGTCACACTTCAGCGAACCCCTTTGTCACGCGCCACGCTATGTTGCATAATGCATGATGTCACACTTTTTGTTACCCCCTCCCCTCCCCTTGTCACACTTTGTCACAATTTCCCGAACCCTCCTCCCCCCGTCGAAGCGTACATCATTTATGAACGATCCCTTTAATCTCGTTTCCTTCCTTAAAGTCTTAATTAAAATAATTAGAAAATTATTAGTATCGTTCTTAATATAATTACTGATCAACCAGCAAATTATGCGCTTGAGTGTCATGGAACAAATAATAATTAATATAGTTTTATTTCTGCTCAATTATTTATTAAATATTAAGGTAACGTTACGTGCGATTTCTACGTAATTATGTATTAAGGGGACTTGGCACCTTTTGACAATTGTTTTTAAGAACTTTTACCTATTTCATTTGTATGTTATGATGTGCTATTGTTCAACAAAATGATTTTCACATGAAAAATCAAAATTCAACTAACGGAAAATTTATAAATTTAATTTTTTTAAAATTATTTAACAATTTTAAATTTCCTTCTTCTTTTTCATTTCTTGACTTTTTTTTTTTTACCAAATATTTTTAGAATACTTATTAAAGTATGGTTTACAATTTTAGGGATGGGTTTTGCTATTAATTAGTTAGTTTTTGAGAAAAAAGTTTTTAAAGTTACATCGATGCGACTTTTAATAAAAAAGCAACTTTTGTTACATTTTCATTTTTAAAATTTTATTTTGAAAATATATAGCAAATTCCATCCCTAATTTTATCAAGCACATCATATCGAACACACACAAAAAATTTCAAGTTGCTACATAAATATATGTAGAAGTTTTAGCATTTTAAGTACTACAATATGGCGAAAACACACAGACCTAGAAAACGCAGTTTAAAGAATACAAAATCTTACTAAAACATTAGAAATATTTGAGTTCTCTTACTTCTTAACTACATTTAAATTGGTTGTATCGCTTCAAAACTTCGCTCAGATATACTAGGAGAGTCAAACCACATTTTAAGCAAAAAATTGAAAAATCGTTATTTTCAGCCATTTTCTACATTTGAAAGGTGCCAAGTCCCCTTAATTATGTAATTCGGTTGCAAACATAACAGTAAACATAAATTCACTGAAGATGGTTAAAATAAAACATAAAAAAACATTCTTTAATCCTTAATGTAATGTTGATTTCATGAATGAGTGGTTATTTCTCAAAAATCTGCAATTTCCCTTCAATCTTTTACTCAGACTTGAGACTGATAATGTGTTTAATTTTCTCATTTTTAATACTAAGTTCTTATATAAAAAAATAGGTAGGAAGACACATTAACCTGTTCATTCACCAACATTTCGAAAAAGTATTACACTTGTAAAGCAAGCTTAAATTACGAACTTTAGCTTGCTTTATTCTTTAAATTAAGTGAAAGAAATCTATGTTTGCATTCTGGGTGCACAGATCCAGTTTCCAGCCAGAGTTCGTTGATTTAAATGAGCTTGATTCAAAAAAAAAAGTGATTTAAATCATTTTTTGAAATTGATCTTGATTTTTCAGTGCTAGAAAGTGATGTACAAACCTGAAATATGTTGCATTTGCAACCTCTGTTTCAAACCAAACTAACTTCATAAGTCCATCTGTCTCTGTATGTGTTATAGGTTTACATGTTTTATAGGTTTAGAAATAATTTCTATTTTTTAAATTTTACGGTACTCTTATTCTTCCGACATCTTAACTGCGAAGCATAATTCATTCATCCATTAATTTTACAATTCATTAATAATCCCGAACCATTCGGTGTTTTTTTATTTTAAAAATAGCATTTTAGTTCAAGTTAATGAATACCACACCGTAAATAATTCAGAATGATAGTGTTTAAAACATCGAAGATTAGAATTTAGAATAAGTATCCTTAAAATTTCATCTACGCCCCATAATAGTAGCTTAAAGTTGTTTTCCCATGTAAAATATTTTTTCATCAGAAGTTTTTAATAAACATGTTTGATTAACACAAAAAGTGTCAGTTTTTAGTAATGGAGGGAATATATGATTTTACTAGATGGGTAAAAATATTTCAGGCTATTTCATTTATAAAATAGAAAAATGATCAGAGTGCATTCAATGTAAAAATTGAGATCACACAATTGCTAGATTTTTTTTCAGCTTTCAACAGCAAAAGAATTCAGATTAATAAGTTTGTTCAGTTTTTCTGTACTTATAAGTGTAGCATTATTCCTGGTAGAATTAAGTTTCATTTTGAGGCATGCATTTGTATTAAAATTTGTTAATCATTATTATGATTAAACAAAATCTATTTCTGCGAAAATAGTGTGTTTTTGCATATTGTTTAACATGCCTTATTCTTTCTATGAATGTAACACAATAAATATCCAAAACATTTAAGGTCTGTTTTTAAAGAAATAGATTTAAATTTTTAAAAAATCCAATTTTCTTATTAAAAAAGAAAAAAAAAATCACGAACCCTGTTTTTTTACACATCGGAAAATCGTCATGAATATCAAAATATGAAAATCGCTTAGAAAAGGAAAAGCATGCTCAAATAAAGGACATTGCTGTTTAATAAGCCCTATGATAGCAATTACGAATTGCAATACTGCAAGGAAATGTGAAATGGGGAGTCTCAAGTCTCACCCACCCAATCCCCATTTTCAAGCGTGAGGAGTGACAACAAAAGAAGGGATTAAGAAAAGAGAAGACAGGTGCTACGTCAATCACGTTCATGATAAGGGAACCACTGCGCTCAGTGAAGGGAACCCTTACTGATGGGTCGCTTTAGCATACGGTGGACAGTTTCCTGGGTCGCTTCAGCCACGATTTTACTTGGGTCGCTGAGTTCACCGGTCGCCATGGCCACTACACCCATGGTCCCTGTTAGTCGCTCGAATTCCCACCATCTTCAGCGGATGAAAATTTAATAGAATCATCCCAGTTTGTTATAGGCAAAAAGTGTTGTGCTCTTGGCTGCAGGTCTAACTACCGAAACGAAAACTATACAACAATTTTTAAAATTCCCAGTGAACCTCGTCGAAGAAGCTTATGGAAGAAAAACATTTCAAGAAAGAATTTTGATCCAAGTCCCTCTGCAGTTATATGCATCAAGCATTTTGAGGAACGCTTCATAGTTCGTGAAGATCGTCTTAAACAGAGTGATGGCACCGAATTAGTTGTTTCAATTTGCTCTCATTAAAGTTATGTTTGAATTTTTCGGATTGTTTGAATTACTAGATATTTTCTCAATTGAAAAATGACGTATAATATTGACATGATAAGTGACGTAACTAAATTCAGTAAGAATGTTATGAATTTTTTTTTCCTTAAAAAATTTAAATAATAATAATAAATTAAAAAAAAAGAATGAAGGAAAGAAAGAAATCAGGAAAGGAAAGAGAGGGGGATTTATTGAGCAAAAATTGTACTTGACTGTATTGGGATCATCGTTCAAAGATATTCATAAGCAAGGAGTACTGTGGCTTTATTGCTTTCCATTGTAAGAAAAATAATAATAATTTCCCTTTTTTTTAAAGCCTATGAGAACTTTATTTTGTATCGTTGCAATGTTTTTCTTAAACTTGAGAGATGTATTTTAACTTGTAAGTACCAGCCTTTTTTTGTGTTGTGAACCTCCGTTTGAATGACCTACGAGCCACCACTGTTGTGATCATATACACTGATGGAAAAAAAAAAATCCCAACACCAAGAAATAATTATTGTAGAGTAATGAAATTTCAGCAATACATTTATATAGGTAACGTACGTAATTGACTACAATTTCAAGATCACAGGTTAATTTAAGCCCGAGAACAGCCATTGCAGAAGTGAAATACAGGTACATTAATAACCGGTGTAACCGCCAGAATTTTGAATGCAAGCATACAAACGTGCATGCATTGAATCATACAGGTGCTGAATGTACGTTTGTGGGATGGAGTTCCATGCCGGTTGCACTTGGTCGATCAATACAGGGACGGTTAATGCTGGTTGTGGATGACGCTGGAGTTGTCGTCCAATGATGTCCCATACGTGCTCAATTGGAGACAGATCTGGTGATCTAGCAGGTCAAGGCAACATGTCGACACCCTGTAGAGCACGTTGGGTTACAACAGCAGTATGAGGTCGAGCGTTATCCTGTTGGAAAACACCTCCTGGAACGCTACACATGAAAGGCAGAACAACAGGTTGAATCACCAGACTGACGTACACATTTGCTGTCAGGGTGCGTGGGATAACCACGAGAGTGCTTCTGCTGCCATAAAAAATTGCTCCCCAGACCATAACGCCAGGTGCAGGTCCAGTGTGTCTAGGCCGCAGACAGGATGGCTGCAGCCGCTCACCTGGCCTCCTCCTAACCAACACACGGCCATCACTGGCACCAAGGCAGAACCGGCTTTCATCAGAAAACACAACAGATCTATACTCCGTCCTACAATGAGCTCTAGCCTGACACCACTGACGTCGCAAACGGCAGTGGTTTGGCGTTAGTGGAATGCACGCTACAGGACGTCTGGCTCGGAGCTGTCCTTGAAGTAACCGATTGGTAACAGTTCGTTGTGTCACTGTGGTGTCAACTGCTGCTCGAATTTCTGCTGCAGACGCAGTACGACTCGCTAAGGCCATACGCCGAACGCGGCGGTCTTCCCTCTCAGTAGTGCCACGTGGCCACCCGGAACCCGGTCTTCTTGAGGCAGTGCCTTCCCTTGACCACTGCTGCCAACATTCATGCACAGTGGATGCATTCCTGCCAAGCCTTTCTTCAATTTCGTGGAAAGAAAACCCACCTTCTCGTAGGCCTATTACACGACCTCGTTCAAAATCAGTGAGTTGTTAATAATGGCTTCGTCGTCTTCTTAAAGGCATTGTGGACTAACATCAACTCACTACGTCAAATCTCGACGCTAAACAAAGCTCAGGAACGCTACAGCGCGTATTTAAAGCAAACCTGACTTGCATCTTCCGTGTGTCGCTACTAGCGTCACACTGATACGCTGAGCGCAAAATTTGAATCGACGTCATCTTTCAGATGTATAAACACGCCTGCCAAATTTCGTTTCGCTAGCACAACTCCTTCTTGGTGTTGGGATTTTTTTTCCATCAGTGTATATATATATCTTCCATTGTTTCTTTGTTTTTTAACAATTTATCTATCAATTAATATGAAATTCTATTTATTTATTTGTGATAAAAAAACACCTAATAAAGTATCATTATTAGAATCACTTATTGAAACTGTTTTTATAATTCTCTTAGTGTTTATAGATCTATTACGTAAAACTGTGCATAGATACAAGATGGTGTGTCTGGTTTAGAAAAGATCCTACGTTAACCCTCTCATGTATGTAAGCCTCATATGAGGTGACATAAATTTTGCTTCAAATTTTTATGCAGATTTGTTTTTGTGCTGCAATTTTCATGTGGTCCTCATCTGGAGACTCTAAACAATTCTTGGAAACCACAAAAAGTTTCATAGGGCATTCAAGATAGGTAAAAGAATAAGATCTCTTCAGAAGTCCATGGTAGGATTCAAGAAAGAAGAGAAAATCTCAGTTTCCAATCACATTGTGTTTATTTATTTTGAAGCGTGTATTACATTGCTGGGAAGTTTGGTATTATTTTCTAGCTTCTTATTCCTTATAAAAAATGACGAACCCCCTTTTGTAGTCGTTCGTAACGGGTGACAAAACCATAAAATTTTCTTGCACATTTTTTTCCTCCACGTTGTACAATACTTCATTGCAAGAAGTGAAACATAAGTGTTGAAAAACATCTAAGTGTAAAACAAAAACTAAAATGCAGCTACAAATAATTTTTTTAATTACTACTTTATTACTTGTTCTTCTTGAATTATTATTAGGGCAGTAAACATACGTATTCCTAAAAAATATTAAAAATTTATTTTCCCAATAGGTTCCACTTTTTGATTGAAATGCAGTAAAACCCCGTTATACCGCGCCGCAGTACACCGCGGAATCGGATATACCGCGGTGACTATCATGTCCCCCGACGTTTAAACCACCTTTTATCATTGCCATTTAAAAGTGATTCCTTATTTATCTTTGTAAATGAAGCTAGCCAGAGCACACAAATATTCTAGCCAAAGAGCTTCCATTCCCTTATCACACACGCTAACAGGTAAAGCACTATTGTAATAGATCTGCTGTAGACCTTTTGATTTATAACCTATCGCTCGATAGACTGATTGCGCAGTTGAGATGTGTGCTTCTTGCACAGCAATTAGTGAACAAAATGGCACCAAAGAAGAAAAGAAAAATTATGCTATAGAAGAAAAGGCACGAGTAATTGATAAAGTTAAAAATGATGCAATAAAAGTGAGTATTGTTTGGATAATGTGGTTCTGCGGGGGTTTACTTTCACTATACCGCGGTTACGTTATAACGCACATGTCCCCCGAAACAAACATGTCCCCCGACACCCGCGTTTTAACGGGGTTTTACTGTATATAAATTCGGAAACGTTTTTGAAATTCAAAGTAAGATTAAACTTTAAATATTTTCAAATTTCTGATTCCAATAAGGAAAAGTTGGAATAAAGTGTGATAAATGTAGGTCCAATTTTAGAATTAATGAAGTAATTACTGAGGTAAGTAGAAATAAGTGCATTTCACATTTTGTATTTTTGCTTCTTATGCCAGTCCGCTACTTTTCTGCATTATCTGGAAAACAATTTATTTTGAAAGAAAATCATTTTTGCGCTCCTTAATACGTACGGAAATTTTTTATTTCATATTTACTTTTAAATTAGCGATATTCCGCCATTGCAGTATTATGTTCGCGAACCCCCTTTATGCACCGTGCGAACCCCCGGTTGGGAAACGCTGCTCTAGACCCAACTGGTAGATCAGTCAGTTCCCATGTTTGATTTTCCTTTAAGGAACTCATTTCAGTGTTCATAGCTGATAAAAAAGAAAAATAAATAAATAACAACATATACCAGCAAAAAAAAATTTCTGAAAAATTGTTTTGTAGAATTTTGGAAAAAAATAAAACTAGTCGGAGTCGACTTAATTTTAAGCGACTCCGACACTTTTACCCCAAAATTAGGCCGAGTGGGACTCCGACTCCTCAGCCCAGGTAAAACGTTGGGTTTAATATTAAAATTATTACAATAATATACTGGAATATTATAGACAATTATCGCGTCCAATCAAAGAACGATCGTTCTTTTGAACGATGAACCAGGGTTCGAAATTAGGATGCAAAATTTTGGCGTCATTGGCATCTAGCATTTTTGTTTTAGTTGCCAAAAATGTTCTGCTAGGTGCCATTTCAAAATAATTAAATTGCTTAGGCAGAGATATCAACTGATAATTATTAAGACAGTTGTGCAATTTCTAAAAAATATCGCAGAGCTTTACAACCTTACTGAGAAAATTGATAAGCAAGAGAAAAATTTTCAGATATCAATTTCTGTCAGTAACTTTTAAGAAAGTTGGTAATTTTACTTAACTTACTTTAGTTTATGAATCAATATAAACGTTATTTTAATCAGTCCATAACATATGAAGTTAATTGACTTAACTATTTTTTTCAAGTGCTATTTACAGTTCAGTGTTACTTCATTTGTAAGTAAAAATTCCCAACTCCAAATTTGAAGGTCAAAAAGTTACAATAGTCTTCATAGACATGATAAAAACTCAAAATACAGAAGATTAGATGAAATATGTAAATCAAAATATAAACATAAAGTTATGCTAAGTTTTAAAAATAAATAAAAAATGACGAGTTAGTGCAAATTGTGACTGTCAAAGTAAAAGTTTTTTGAAAGGTTAGGCGTCAAAAGTGACGACTGGATGTGAAATCACGGTCGTCAAACGGAAATTTTTAGTTGCAAAATACGACTAACGACCGCAAATTTCAAACCCTGCGATGAACGGTTTGGAATATTGTACTGATGCACTGATAGCACGTTTGCCTCAATTCGTTCGTTCGTTCATTTTTACTTTTATTAGTCTTTAAGGCTTTACTAATCAAATAAAAATATTGTTAGTTGTTTTTGTTTCTCTTTTATAATAAAGCTTTCGGCATTACTTGAACCTCAGCCTTTCAGCCTCATTTTCTTCGCGTTGGCAAGTTAACGGATTACGTTTTATTTTTATAGCCTACTGTACGGCGCTGTTCGTGCTGAATTTTAACCGTACCTAAAAAACGTAAGCACTATTTCATTAGTGTGTTCCGATTTATCGCCAATGACTAATTAAAAAAGTCAAATTATAGCGTGTCACATTTGTCACGTTATTTGAAATCTAGTATAAACCATACGTGTTCTTTTTCTGGCGATATTTATTAAACGCTATCAAGGAAATATTATGTTTTAGTATAAATTAGGGTAGGGGAGAGTTGCCCAAAACGGGATATTGAGCCTGGGATCTTGACTGGTGGTGCTATATCGCTGGAGAAAGGTTAAACTGGTTCCCGACCGCCATGACAGCGTTCTCAGTTGATCTCTCAACGCTAGCCTCGTGTTTCGCAAAGAAATTTTTTTTACAAAGTTTTCAAGTGAGATTTTTACTTACTTTGTACTTTTTTCGACCGCAGAACACTTATCCTTGTGCTTCTCCGTCTTTCGAAACAATTCCGGCAAGTACTGTGTTTTGTTCATAGCTCTTTTAACAACAATTTCATGCATTTAAATATTGCTAGTGAGTGACGGTTCAGGGGTCAGCCATTTATGTTGTCAAAAGCATCACGGTCGGGCAAAACGGGACACTTTTGGGGTGCCCAAAACGGGATGCAATTTTGATGTGTCCCGTTTTACCCGACCATTTCCATCAATGTTTTGGCAATGTGTTTAAGTTATTTTAATTGAAATAAGTAATGAATTAAAATATGTATAATTAATTACAACAATTTATTTTAATTTTAAATAATTATATTTTCGAAATAAAATAATTTACTTTATTTTTGGAGTACAAACAATTGGCCTGAGTTATGTACAAAATGTAGTTATAGGTTAAAGCTGTAAGTCAGAAAAATGTTTTGACCAAAAATTCATTCATTGACGTCCCAACAACCATTAAATATGCAACAAAACGAGGCCAGATCCGAAGGATCTTCAAGTTCAGTCATAGTATCTAAAAGTTTGAAGCCATCACAACTACTAGAGACAGTATTGATTGAATCACTTAGTGATTCATTCGATTGGTGGCACCGATAACACTAGCACAAACGCAGGACTTATCCAACCGTTCACTTCAACAGGAAACAAAGGACTTGGGCTCTACTGTCGTCCTTCACTGCCATTTTCTATATCACCCAAAGAAATTGTACCGCCACCACGAGTGATTGAACCAAGACCTCAAAATAAACACGATTGGAGAAGAGGGAAAACAGCAATTATAACAGGAAGCCCATATAAACTTGAGTTGGAAAAAGAAGAGCGTAAAAAAAAAAAAAAAAAAAGAACGAGAAAGAACTCAAAAGCTGAAAAAAAGGGCTGCCAAAAGAAGTCTCTTGAATGTTCCGAAGAGAAAAAAAACGAAAAACGAGGCGTAAAAGAAAACCAAGTGGAGATGCAAAACAGGCAGATAAAGTTCAAAAATGTTACTCTGAACCTGAAAGAAATCCACAAACATCATTTGCAAAAATCGAAGAAAATGGACCAAACATAAAAAAACCTAAAAAAAAAATCATCAGTTAGCCAAGGTTGGACGTCGTCGTCTTCAGAAGATAAAGCTGAAAAAGATGAAGCATGTATTTTCTGCAACGCTCTGTATCTTGAATCGAAATCTGGAGAAGGCTGGATACAATGCTCGAGCTGCCAAGGATGGGCCCACGAAGCCTGTTCCAGAGCAGAAGAAGAAGACGACACATTTTTATGCGATTTCAGTGTTATGTAATTTTTCAAATTTACAATTAAAAACTTTCTTCCTATAAAAACGTATCCTATTTTTGTTTTAAAATCTAAGTTAAAAGTAAAATCAGCAAAAACCTAATAACATAAAAATCCCCATCCCTTTTTACCCACCCTTGGTAGGGTAAAACGGGATCGTGTAAGACTTTGTGAAACCAGTATTTTTCACATAAATATTATTGAACAAATGTGACAAAGGAATTTTAAGTAGTTGCAAAGGTGTATACTTTTAAATGACGTCTAGCTTTGGAATGTACCTTGTACACAATAAGAAATAAAGCGAAGAATGGATAAGCTATCCCGTTTTGGGGTACTTTCCCCTACATGTATAAATATCAGGGATGCACCAGCAAGGAGGGACGCACTGTGCTGGTACCCTTTTCCCCGGAAGGCATTGGATATTTGGAATCCAACCACGCCACCAAAAAGCTGGTAATCTGGAAGAATAAGATGGATAACTAACAGGATATTTGTAAATAAAACACAAACCTGGTTTCCTCCCAAATGAAAAATTGCTTTTCAAAATGTAACTAACAAGGACGGCTTAAAAATATATGTAAATAGAAACTTGCAACAGATTTGGAATCTTTGGAATGTTTAAAAATATGCTCAGAATTTGAAAGTTTCAAACATCTGGTACGAAACTGTCCGACAAGGGACACCGGATATCCAATGTATGGGAAAATCGATATCTGATGCAATTGCCATCCTGACCTTGCCCTCCTTCCCGACCCCTCCCAAAGCAAAATCCTAATTGCGCTTCTGATAAATAGAGATTCTTTTGTGATTACAATAATTTCGCCTTTCTGTAAAGAGCTTAAAGTATTTGCAAATGAAGCCGTAATTGAATCTTTTTTTAATCACGGACATTTAACATTTTTGTTTGAAAATCCAACAGAATTTGCATTCTTGACAATGAATTAAATTATTTACCAAAATAAAATGAAACAAAAATGTTATAAAAACAAATTTATCAATGCTTTTAAAATAATGTTCTGGTTTTGCTCAATGGAAATATTTGATTTACTGTTTTCAATTGAATATTAAAATTCTTAATTCGTATGTTTGTAAATAAAATTTTTAGTTATATTTATGTATAGTCAATGTTGTTCTGTGTACAAATTTGTCACCTTGAAAATGCTGTTTTTAAAAAACCAAATTTTTTTTTACCCCAAATATATTACGCTGGATGATGTTCAAACTGGTGTCACTTTAGGATAAATGATATAGGTGAAAACTAGGAAATTTGGTTAGTCGTCAGTGGCCGGTAGACTCAGTTTCGTTCGTGGCTACTTTTTAAAATTGCCAATAAGAATTGAAAACTAACTCTGAATTTTTTTAGAAAATAAAATTAATTAATGAAATAAAACAAGGAATATGCAGATTTGAATTAGCACATGCTAAAATGATTTCGAAGTTTTAAAATATCCAGGATGCTGAAAGACTGGAATTCGACATGAAACTTTCGGCAAAGCACTTGTTCAATATTGGCATGTTTCCATGAAGAAAAAAAAATCTTTCCGAACCACGGTAGAAGAAAAAGAAAAAATATATACAATTACAATAGAATATGCTAAAAGGTAACCGTGCAGGAGTAGCGATCATCGATGATACATTTTTTAATCTTCACTTTTACTACTTGAATCGCCGCGTAGCGAGTGGCGACCGCTAATTTTCCTATAAAATAAACCTATAATAAATGACACTATGTTTATAATGATTGTGTTATAAAATGAAAAAAATTGCGTAGTTTTTGTAAAACGTTTTGATTCAGCAAAAATCCTCAGAAAGAACAGGTTCTTCTATAAAAACTAATCCACAAAATTACTGTTTTTTAACTATAGTTTATAAATCATGATAGTAAAGATGTACCTAATTTCTTAGAAAATCCGTAGTTTCTTGCAGTAAAAGTATAGGTATTTTGAAAGACTTCAAACATTTCATTTATCAAAATAATAACAAGCTGTTATACATGTTGGACAAATCCTGAAGAATATTGGAGGTCTTTTGCCATCGTACATTGTGATTAATACTAATAAAAATGATTTGTGAAGATATGCATTTGAAAATTCTATGTTTTATAAGCTGGATTATGAATTTTATTGCTTACCTAGAAAAAAGTTTGAATTTAAAAATAAAGGCCAACATTTATCAACAATTGCTATTTGTTATGATCTACAATAAACATGTAATCACTATATGTTTATTCTAGATCATAACTAACTATTATATACAGTAAAACCTGTAAAGTTGACCACCTTTGTCATTAAGGTGACCGACTACCTTCGGAACAAATTTGTTTTTAAAAGGCAATTTCTGCACATGTTTTATACTTTTTTGGTTAAATAATGATTTATGAACATAAAAATACTTTTAAAAAATCCACATGTACTGTAGTTTCTGAATGAATGGGTAAAATGTGGAAAATTTTAGTTAAATTTTATCAAAACGGTTAACACTGTAAAAGAAAAAATATCGTTGCAATATTAATTATTTTCAGCCATTAGTTACAAATAACAATGATCTTCAAAATGAACTAAAATGAGAGAGAAATATTAAAATTTATGAAAATTACAAGGAAAAATGTATGCTAATGCATCGTTTTTTCCGAATTTTTAACGTGCAATCCACATAAAAACCCTTGTAAATAAAAAAATATTTTATTTACATTCAAAATTGTAGTTATATGATATCAGATACTATTTAAAACAAACACTGAAAATTTTGTGAGAATACATTGATTATGTTTTCAGATATCATGATAATGGTAAATGGGTTTTGCGAAAAAATAACTTTCGAGAAAATTGCAGTTGAAAGTTACAGTTCGTTCAAAAACAAGCTGGAATTACATGAGGAGTAGCAGACGTTATGTTTTATATTAGCTACAACTTTTTTTCGAAAGCACATAGAAGAACAAGAAGTTCCGTCTAGAACTATACGAGCCTACTTTCCCGTATACACCGGATTCAAATTAATAATCTAGCTATCTCTCTCTCTGTCTTTCTCGTTTAGCTTTAGTTCTTAATTGCTTCAAATATACCTTTTTCAACGGTTAATACAGATTCGTTCAATCATTCATTTATTCAGTCATTCATGTATTTATTCACTCATTTATTCATTCATTCATTATTTTGCTTATTCATTTAATCTTTCATTAATTCAAAAATATTCTAGAAAATCCCGATCAAAAAATTTCATAAGAAAATAGGCTCGTTAGTTCTGGATGAACTTTTTATCTGTACATGTTCTACGTCATTAGAGCTTTCCGATAAAGTTTGTTCCAAGCAAATCGGCCCGTTAGATCAGGATTTATATAGGATTGAAATTTCCCCGTAGGCACTATGTTAATTTTTTTTTGAACTGTTCAAAAATGAACAAAAATTGTTCAAATCAATATTTCACGCCAAGAACTTCTTCCAGTGAGCTTGTTCATTGGAACTTATATCTTGTACCCAGAGTTTACATAATTTGCTTCATTTTCACCCATGGGCGCTAATGTTAAATTTTTTTGAACTGTTCAAAATTGAACAAAAAATCGTTCAAATCAAAAAGTAAAATATGGAAATGAGATGTCCTCGCCGAGATCTTTCGAATGCAAAAAGAATTTTTCCAATCGGACAATTCGTTCAAAAGTTATTAGGGGGGGGGGGGACAGACCGACAGACAGACAGACCGACAGACCGACCGACACACTTTTTCCCCATCTCAAAACCCTACTTTCAAATTTTTTATTTTTCAATCTTTATTAAATTACTTAACTTATTTTTGACTTTTCTTGATTTCTAACGATATTTTCACGATACATTAAGCCTTCTTTCATGCTTTATTATTATTTTTTTTTACTTTTACGGGAAAGTAGGCTAAAAAAGAAAACAGTTTTGGAAAGAGAAAAGTTCAAAGTATTAGAAATGAAAATAATAATAATAAAAAATTCAACCTTGAGGTGAAAAATCGATGCTTTTAAGGTAGTCGGTCACCTTAACAGAATTAGCCTTTGACCTCATCCTCTATAAGTTGACCACTAAAGTGCTGCGCCGCAAGTAGTCAACTTACACTGGTTTCACTGTACTTTGTTTTTCATTCTGACGACAAAAGTAAACCATTAAATGGTCATCAAGTATGAATTTTTAACTTATGAGAATTATTTACGTTCGTATTATTTTGCTAAATACTAATATCAAGTTCTTTAATTGAGATTGGAATATTATTTCTTAAAAATAACATTAGGTGGCAGCACAAAAAGTGAATATTTGCTCCATGAGTTTTACTTCACGTAACTGATTCGCTAATCGGGTGAATTGTTTTGGTATTGCACTGCGATTTCTGTTTCTGCTCACATGCTTTTAATTATAGCATGAGTGCGGTGTGCCTGTGCGATGCGTATCTGGATTTTTTCCGGGAATTGTTTTGTCTTTTTTTCTTAGATAGCTAATTATCTATAAAATCTAAAGTACATTGATTTTTGAAGAGATCTTTTTGTTTGAAATGGATCTGAAGCTATGTGAATTTTATGATATGTTTTTTAAAAAGTTTTTAAAGGGTGATCTGAAAACGTTAGAAAAATTTCAAAGCTTTTTAATTCAAAAACAAGATGTGGTATGCAACCAAGATGAAAGAAATGACAGTTATAAGAACGATAGCGTCGAAATAGAAAAATTAGCTTATATTTACCAGCATAATTTATGTACTTCCAGTGCAGTTGCTTTCCTGTTTAAGGAACTGCTCGAAATGAACATTTCGTTATTACGGAAGTTTTTGAAGCAAAGTGTTGTAAATATTTGTTGCTTCAGTGACGGCTCGTGTGCTGAGATTTTTTCTTTACTAGAAGTATTATTTAATGAATCTGAAACGACAGTGAATTATTTCTTTACTAATGTCACCGTAGTCTGTCCTGATGAAAGTTGGACATCCACATCCAAGAAAATTTTTCAACATCTTGAAAATTATTTCCCTCTTTCACTTAAGAAGAAATTTGAATTTATCGCAGTTGATCTTGCAGAAGAATTACCTAGTAAAGTAGTGGAAGTGATTGAAAGTGCGGACATTTTAACTATGGTTAAGTTCTTATCCTCAATTAAAAACTGTCCTCGACAGTTTCATGCAATATATAAAGTAAGTATAAAGGCTTTTTTATTTTTTTAAATTTTCCTCTGTCTTTCAAAACGAAAGGGGAATTCCCTTTTTTTGTTTTCCTTTAAGCTGGTGCTGCTATCTTGAGCGCACTTTAAGAACCCAATCCTATAGAGCAGGGACTGTCATGGATCTTTAATCTTTTGCCCTAAAGTGCGAAAGATTTTGAAGATCCATGGAAGACTATTAAGCCCTTACCCATCCCCCCCCCCCCCCGTGGGGAACTCTTTTAGCTTATCATTTTCTTGAAAGAATCTCTTGATCAAAGAGCAGAAAAAATTGGATATCAACACTTTCAACCCTCAAATTAAAAAAAAATATTATTTCACCTTTATTTTATCACAATTAGAGATGTGGGTTCTCCGGAAAATTTTGAAACGGAATACTTTTAGTAAATTTTTTGAGCCTCTAAGCCAGCGGTTCTCAAACTTTTTTGACCACGGAACCCTTAACAGTTCCCTTTTACTTTGAGGAACCCCCATTAGTGTTCACATTAAAAATCAAATTTAACAATCTGAACAAGGCATATTTAAAGCCCCACTGGAAATAAATTTAAAACTAGTACCTAATTTGAATTGAAGATTTTCAGAATTGTAAAATTTTAATTCGGCAAGCCCCTTTCATTTTTATATTGCTCCCCCTTGCCTCTGTACCCCCTAAAAATGCCAATAAGTTCCCCTGGATTTCGAAGCCAACTAAAAAGTTCAAAAATGGTGGCAGGGCCGGCGCTAGCACGCATGGCGCCCTGAGGCCAAAAACTTTTCCCCGCCCCTACTATATATTATGAAGGAATAGAGATTAAAAATGATCGATACAAACTTTAATTATACATATTTTAACTTTCAAAAAGCTGAAGGAAAACAATCGCTGATCAGAATGGACTGAATAAAGGAAAAAAAAAAAAAAAAAAGAACGGGAAAAAGCAATACATTGCGTTTTCTTCATCATAAAATAGATAGGTTTGACTACCACTAACTTTGAAGTCCAGCTGGAGCGGATTTTGAGTTGGAGAGTTAACCAATTCTACTGTTCAATTACAGTATGGTTTAATTACTTAGAAAAATCATTGTTAGAACATTCGAAAGTTGTGGCATTCTTAGTATAGAAAGCCCATCCACCACGACAAGGTGGTACAAAGTTGAAAAAAAATCGGTTTTTAACTGTTCAGAGGCCAAAAACCGCATAAAAAGCAAAAGTAATATCGGTTTTTAATTTTTTGAGATAAAACTTTTGTTTTTTATTTATAATGATGCAGTCAATATTTATGGCCAATGCGCCCCTAAGAGCGACGCGCCCTGAGGCGGACGCCTCACCGCCTCAGCCTAGCGCCGGCCCTGAATGGTGGCCATTAGTAATCCTTCTGAATTACTTTTGTTATTAGGCTGTCAATGAAATACAATTTTATAAATAAGAATTTATTGCAAAGTTTTTGTAAATTATTACACCTGTCATTATATTATTAGTAATAACTGTAAAGGTAGGAGATTTTGTCTCAGATAGTTGCATACATAGGTCTGGAGTAGCGTCCAATTTATATCTGAATTTGTGTTTAAAAATGCACACCCCAAAATATCTTGGTTTTTTGCATCGATATGTTACTGCAAAGGTGAAAAGGATTTAGCTTGCTTACTTAAATACGGGTTTTCAATTTGTTTTCCTTAATTTTGAACAAAAGTTTATTGCATGAAATATTGAAATATAATGAAAAGATTGTTTCAAATCAGATGAACTCGAAAATTCTGTTAGTCTCACTAAAATGTTATTAGTGATCCATAGTAGCATGGTGATCTTTTTTGTATTCATGATTGCAACCCCTTCAAGTATTACACTGAATGTCAAAAGATGCAATAAAAGTTATCCTAGTGACTATTATTTTAATAATTATATCACCCATTAAAAACTGCAGTTTTAACAAAATTGACGTTGAAATCTTTATTTGAAATTAATAGATTTAAAAGGGATGAAAAGTACATGAGTCATGTTTTATCTATACTAACAATTAAATAGTTAAAATTAATGTTTTCATTACACTTAATAGCATTTATTGAATTTTCTAATTTATAAATTAAACTTAATAAAATAAAATGATGTGTTCCACAGATAAAATCATATATTTTACACCATTTCTGGTCCAAATCGAGATTTTCCGCATATCCAGATTTATTTCCCCAATTGCCTTTTTACCATTTCGATAAAATTATTGTTTAAGAATATTGTTCTTTATAATGTTTATATCAGATTGAAAACGGTAAGTTTCAAAACTAATGCACTGTTTTAGTAATGTCATTGAAGCGTTGATGTTAAAGTTGAGTTAAGTTGATGAAGCATTATCCAGCAGAAAAATTTAATTTTTAGTGTTAAAATCATAAACAGGAAACAAAGGAGACATGGTTGCGCACACAAACTTCAAACTTTTGTGAACCATTAATATGCAAAAGAGGCATTTGACTATAAAATCAATTTTTTTCTAATGCCATCATCAAAACACTAGTTTGTTGTTTACTAAACGCAGCCGCCATGGTGGCGACGTGTAAGGCGTAGCCCTCGTACGCCCCAGATCGTGGTTTCTATCCCGACCATATTGCTGGATTCTCAAGATTCAGAATAGTGCCAGCACATAAAGAACCCCTGAGTATCTATTTTGCTTGGGTACTCTTGGCTAAATTAAATTCCTTGTGCAGTTTTGCATCATCAGAGTCAGAGTCCTAGTTGAGTTTCGCATCGTAAGTGCTTCACCTTCTAGTGACATAAGAAACTAGACATCGAAATTCACATGTGGCAATGGCATTCGCCGATTATGGAGCAACTTCAAAGAATGGATGCCAGTTTCCGGGAAATGCACTAGGTCTGCAAAGTTAATGACGTAGCCCATGTAGAAAGAAAAAAAAAATTTTTTTTGCTAAACCGTACTCTTCGACTCATTTTGGGGATCATGTCAAAAGAACAACAAAACCAACTTACATTCCCTTCTTTGCTCATTGGTCATTATCATATACAGTAAAGCACCGTTTATACGTTTTTCAAGGGACCGAGCGAAAAAAACGTATAAACGAAAATCACAAAATAAAACAGTAACTTGAAATATTATGAAAAGTAAATAATGAGTACTTTTAATAATACATACTAAGCATATAATATATACATAATAAAATGAAATGATGTATATTATTCCTGAATTGAATTACAATCACTACGCTTCATATTTATGCAGTATGTACAAAATTATTTGTTATAAGTGCCATCTTGACATTGTCATTTAAATCACTACCAAGGAGATATTCTTGCATGATATTAAAACCCTCCAAAGCTTGCTGAAAACTTGGCTGTGGCTTTTCAGTGCAGTTATCCTCTTCTTCACTGCTAGATTCTTCATTTTCGACCATTTCATCGATTGTTAGAAGCGCACATGTTGCAAGTTCCGAATCACACTTCAAATTTTTCAAATGTAGTAACGTCACTTAAATTTGACCAGTTTTCAGGTGGAACAAAATGTCCAGGTTCGACGTTTTCATTAGGAATGACATCTACTGAAGTGAAAAATCCACCAAGGGTGAAGCAGTTTCTTATTGTTTTCGGTTGTAAAACATTTTCCCAATCCATCATTATGAAATTCATAGCTTGCAAGATATCAATGCTCATTTTTTCGAATTCTCCGTTGTCTGAAGTAGCGCTAGCTGTTTGCACTAGAAGTTTCCCCGATAATGTTGTTTAAGGGACTTTAAAAGAATACTAAATCCAGTGGCTGCAGTTTACTGGTACAATTTGCAGGAAAAAACTTGACAGTTATGTTTTTTAAAAAATCCGTATTAGGTGGATGAGCTGGGCATTGATCAATGAATAAAATGATTCGACGCTTCTTTTTTCGCATTTTATCATACAAGTCCAGTCGGTAAAGAAAGACATGGTCATGGATATACATGATTTTGGATTGGTCAATTATTTTGCTGCTAATGTTTTTACATTTTTAAAGCAGCGGGGCTTTTTTGATTTTCCAATAATTAAATTAGGTAATTTTTCTAATCCATCTGCATTGGCACACAATAGCACGGCCAACCGTACTTTGCTCTTTTTTCCGCCGTGACACGTATCCGATTTGAGTGCGCGAGTTTTAGCTGGCAGAAGATTGTAAAATAGGCCGGTTTCATCCGCATTAAAAACCTTCTTTGGTTCATATTCTTTTAGCAGTTCTGGCAGTTGGTTTTGAATCCAATCATCCACTGTTTCACAATCAACATCTCCTGACTCTCCACTTACAGTTTTGCCTGTTATGCCGTGTCTTAACTTAAATTCATAAAGCCATCCCTAGGAAAATGATGCATCGTATTCTACATTTAACTTTTTCGAAATTTATTTTGCTTTCTCCATAAGTAAAGGACCACTGATGGGAATTTTTGCACTACGACCCTGATTAAACCACTGTAAAAGCACTTTATCTACATCCGAAAATTTTCCGTTTTGAACTCGAAGTTTTTTTGAAGCACTAACACCACTTTGATTATGGGTTTCCTCGATGATCTTACGCTTATAAATTATGGCGCTTAAAGTTGAAACTGGTAAATCTAATTTTTTGGCTAGGTCAACGCTTTTTAAATGTTGGTTTTCATCCGCTTGTTTTAAAATTTTCAAATGCGATTTCTAAACTGGACAATCACTAGCGTAGAATCACGTTAAAATGTGCGTTTTTTCTTTATGACTTGGGGAGAAAAAAAAAACGTAAAAATTGAAATTTGCGATTTCAGTAAAACGTAAAAGCAGAAATTATTTAACATTAATTTGTATGATATTTCCCCGGGGCCGTTCAAAAAAACGTATAAATGATAAAAACGTATAAACGAGAAACGTATAAACGGTGCCCCTAATATAATTGTCAACCTTTCATCATCAAACGATGTTTAGTCTCTTTGAACCCCCCCTAATAAAAGTTTCAGAGTCTTCTAAATCAGAGCAAAAAGTCATTTTGCAATTTTTACATTGATTAACAAATTTTAAAATAAACCCTCTGGACAGTCTCTTTTTTTTATTTTGCTTCCTTTAAATATATTTTTATTTTCAGACAGGGAATTAACTACCACTTTCAGCTAAATTTCATCGCGAAACATTTTCTGAACATGATTTACTGAACATAATTTTATATAATAATAACTTTTTAAGGGAAAGCCCCTGCCATCTTTCTGCGGAAGCCTAGGGTTCCGCGGAGCACACTTTGAGAACCGCTGCTCTAAGCTATGAAGATTTTGTAAAAATTAATTCTTGCGAACTAGAGGCTAAAAATTTAAACGAACTCTAGGGAATTTTTTGGCTTTTGGGACCGTTCACAAAGTTCCGAGCTACCAAATCCTACTTTCGCAAAATTATTTCTTAAATAAGCAGCAATTAGTAACATATTTTATCCCTATGTATAAAAATCTTGAATTTGAAAAAGGAAACTATTTCAATAGTGCTGTAGACAGTTGGAATAGTTTTTCTCAGCATTAACCGTGCAGAATAAGGCTCGGCCGATGCATCGGCGCCGATTGTTCAACAAAGTTGCCATCGGCATCGGCGGCCGATGTTAACTTTGGAAAACATCGGCCTTGAAAAACATCTAAAAGCCGATGCAAGGCCGATGTTTTTCGCAGGGACAACTTTCCAGAAAACATTCTGTCTTTAATTTTATTTTTCCGCCATAGCTAGATTTCTATTTCCATTACATTACAATAACAGGCAGCCCAACAGTTAAAGAGCACAAAAATACTGTCATGCTACAAAGTATTTAATAAAAAATTCGGAAAATTAGTTTAAGTGATCGCTGCCAGAAACCTTCATTATTAAAATTATTTCTCTTTAAACAGAATGCTCACGAAATAGAACATGTTGTAGTAAAAGTAATAGAGGTGGCTTATGAGTGCTATTTGTTTTTCGACTAGGTTAGTTGACTCATTTTTGTCCGTTTAATAGTGACTGACTTAGTGCATTAGATATCATTGTGCAATAATCTTATAACACCTGCTTTTAGTTTGTCATGTTTCTTATTATTCCGAATCTGTAAACAATACCAAATCAACTCAATCAAAGTACGATAATAATTCTAATTTTTACCCGCGTAAACTTTATTATCTTCGAGTTTTTTTTTTGCTTCGATGCCACGTGTTAATTTTTCTGCAGTTGTGCAGTAATCTCGTTGCATCTGCTTTCAGTTTAGAATATTTCTTGTTATTTTATTATTAGTTTACAACATAGAACATAATGATTAAAAATATGAATCAATTTTTCAGTATGAATGTTTATTGATCGAAATTTTATGTGTCCTGGTTCGACTTGCAACGACCTTCATTCATTTGTAATGACAAAAAAAATCTCACGTCTATGTTTGTAAAGCAATATTCGGTACTTCTTGGTTATGAAGAGGAAGAGGGGATGCGTTACTACGAGCGAAACTTTTTAACATTTTATTTTTATTTTATAAAAAGAGCTATTTTTAGTTATAACAACTTTTATAAAGAAAAAAAAAACATAGAAACTTTCCCGCTTTTCTTTTAAAAACGGGGGAAAAATCCGAGGAGGGGGTTGACAATTTAGTTAAAGATACAAATCCACATTATTTGTTAGTCTGTATCATAAAATCTACATTCCTCCCCATGAAAAAAATAAGAAAATAAAGGCAGCTGCACATGGCATTTCCAATGCAGGTGTTATAAAGAGAGAATGTTGAAGGAAATTAAAGGAGACCCGATGCGATCCAACAGTTGTTGAGTTTTTTTTGCAAAGATAAGAAAAAAGAATTAAAAACCCTCTGATATCGCTCTTTTGATCGGAAAATAGTTTAATTAATTTACTAGAATTGCGAGTGATTCTTTTAGTTTTAATTATTTTGTAAAATTCCCCCAAACAGTTTTTTATAGTGCCTGAATAATGCATTTATGTGTTTATAAACATAAAAATAAATAAATGATTAAAATGACATTTTTGACAAGCCTTCTACACGTTTTACTGGTTTAAAGCGACTTTTTCCGTCGGCATCGGCCAGCGTCCGATGGAAGAGGAAAATAAACGGCTATCGGCCGATCTCGAAACGATCGGCCAACAATCGGCATCGGCCCATCGACCAAAAAATGCCTTCGGTCGAGCCCTAGTGCAGAATGTAGTCCCGATCAGTAAAACGGCCTAGGATTCTATAGCGAACAGATAGAATAAGCCGCTTATATATAAGATTTTCAGTAGCAATGGGATGCCCCACAACTAAGTATAAATTAATTGTTTGAATGAGCTTAAAATAATCGGAATAAAATCATTGACAAAACTATTTATTTAAATATTAAGAAAAAAAAGTGGCGGACTTCACTATTTACATTTTAGTAAAGATTCTACATTAACTAATAGTTTACAAAAAGAAATTTTGAAAACAACTGCTATCGATTACCCCACACTTTTTTCCTTGTAAATAATAATAATCATTAAAATAAAATAAATTAAAATTAAGTAGATAAATAAATAGATGAATAATGAACTTTGGAGGACACAAATAGACAATGAAAAGCAACACATTGAAATTTGATAGAAACGCGGAAGACACATTAGAAAAGCAGAAGAAAGGCTGTGATATTTTTTATAAATTCTTATTTAGTTTGCTTTTAGTTTAATTTTTTTTAAAAGTCGAGAAATATTGATCGTCTAAGTCAATCAAATTTTAAAATTTTCGGTGATGTAAACATTATATGGAACAAACAGAAAGCGATCTCTGTTCTAAGTCGTTTATTTTTTCTTTTCTTTTTTGTTATTAATTTTTCCAATTGACTGTGATACTTTGTTAGTATTATTACTAGCTGATCCCCGCAGAACATCTGCTGGCTGTAAGTCCTACGATCAAACTTCGCTGAAAATAGTTTTCAAGCTCTGTA
Source organism: Octonoba sinensis (assembly GCA_038502835.1). NCBI lineage: Eukaryota > Metazoa > Arthropoda > Arachnida > Araneae > Uloboridae > Octonoba > Octonoba sinensis. Next base: position 28,061,753 of record CM076603.1, read on the forward strand.
CTGTCTGCTGCATTGAGTGCATTAAAAGACTTAGCGCGGGAGAAGGCGGCTGACTAAAAACTGTTTTCGGTAAATAAACGCAATTTCTTTGAAAAGTCTGATCTTGCGATTTGTTTATATGAGAATGATCGCTTGATGTAAACAAACTAAGGTGTTGCCACTTCAAAGAAAAGGAAATTAGTAGATAAACGCAAATTTTTTCAGAAGTCTGACCCTGTGATTTGTTTATATGAGAATGATCGCTTAATAATAAACAAATTAAGGTGCTGCCACTACAAAGAATCAGAAATTAACAATTGGGTTATGAATGGAAATACTTTTTAAGAAATAGAAATAAGATTAGTAAAGCTCTCAAGTTAGGATAATAAATACAAATGTTATGTTACTTTTCTAGGCTAATCTGTAAACAAATTTTTAAATATCGTTTTACCATAGTTTGTTTTTTGCATGATGTCTGTATCGTATCGTACGCAAAATTTAATCGTAACTGGTTCACATTAAGTGAAATATATATACTTATACTACTTGATTCCCGCAGAACATCTGCGGATTAAAAACTAACCATTTTAAAATCGTAAAAAACGCTTTAAAATTCGAAAGGCCCTAGAAAAGATATAAACATGCTCGATATAAACAAACTACGGAGCTGCCTCCCCAAAGAATCTGAAATTAAAAATTAAGTTATGAAGGGAAATGCATTTAATGAATAGAAATAAATTTATTACAGCCCCTTAAGTTGCGATAATAAATACGAATATTATGTTACTTTTCCATGGTAACCATTAAACAAATTTTTAAAAATCGCTTTACCATAGTTTGCATGATGTCAGTACCGTATCGTACCGCAAAAAGTTAATCGTAACTGGTCCACGTTAAGTGAAATATATATATATACGGATTATTATTGTGATGTTTTCATAATTACTCGCAGAATTTTGCTTTTGTTATTTTTTGAATATTTTGTTTATGTGTATTGCATTTATTTGTACTTGAAAGTTTTATCGATACATTTTATATATCTTTTTAAATTTCAGGATATATTGAGATGTGTGAGCCCTGGGTCTGTAGTGTTTTTTCTGGATCATGCTTATCGCAATTTGCTCCGACCAATTAATCGATATTTGTGTACGTATGAGCTTCTTCATTATAAAATAAATTATTTACATACTTTACATTTGAAAGCTGTGGAAGAGATATTCAGTCTGTATTATAAGCGCTTCAGAAATTTTTTGTGCCTTGCTTACGTGCAGATTTCGTTTGGAGCATGGTTAAATGTAAACGATTTTGTTCTCCCAAGAAAATTATTCAATTCTATTGGGGGTAATCACTTGATTGTAACGACTGATAAAGTTAACAGCAGAGCGGATAATAAGTTACATTTTTATGAAGGACTGAAGAAGACTGAGAGGAACAAAATTAAAATATTATCACCGCTGCCGGAGTGTTTCAGAGCAAAAAATGCACTTATCCGTAAAAATATATCGAGAGAAAAAGGTTTTCATTGGGATAGAATTTCGTACTGTATGAAGTATACTGACAAGATCTCTGATTTTTTAAAGATCTTTGGGCTCAATGTGAATAATTTCACGCCACCCACAGTCCATTTTTCCGAAGAGAAATGTCTATGTGGTTCGGAATGTGGGGAACTTCTTTCTGTGCTAAAAGCAGCAGTTACAGAACGGGAATATCTTTTTAATCTTAAAGCATTTGTGTTGGTACCAGGTGCACCGCTCATTGGAAGAAAATCAGTATTCACGACGAATCAGCATGAATTTTTGTTGCGCCGTCAAAAATATTGGCTCTCCAGAGTGGAACACTACGAACAACGACCTTCTGGCGAGAAAGAGTTTGTTAAATTAATAACAGAAGGCGAAAGTCTTGTTGTATTAAAAAAAAAACCGAAACAATATTAAAGGAAAAACATCTCAAGAATTGTCTTGTCCAATGCGTTTTAGATAAGTATGAAATACACTATATTAATTTGTTTGTTGACAAGGTGTCTGCATTTTTAGATGAGAGTAATCTTGACCTTAGTAATCTTGAGTTTGTTTTACCTTTATTTTTTGATTATGTAAACGTCTTTGAACATTTTACGATAAACGAAAAATGCTTTCGCAAAGGCGAGTATCACGAAATACTGGACTTTTTTCGATCATTATTATCGGAAAAAAGCAAACCTTTTCTTAGGGATAAAATAGGATATAATTTTACAGAAAAGCACAATGAAGTTCGATTACTGTGCGAGAAAATTTGGCTCGCAAAAGTAAAAGCATTTCAGAAACAATGCCCGATATATGAGTTCAAACGAAATTGTTCAATTTTCCCGCTCTCTTTTTGTGCATGGGGATATCAAATGGTAAAGTTAATCGCTCAAGGGAAAGGACTTGCTGTATTGAAAGCATTCGTCGAAAGTTTTTCCTCCTTTGATATAAGACTCAAATTGATTGAAGGGAGAAAAAGAAGCTTAAAAATTAATTTATCTCAAAGAAAGGCTTTTTCAAAACCCCAATATAACTTAAAGGAAAGTGAAGTTGTTGAATTATTAGGGAGAAAAGATTTATGGCACGTGACCTTTAAAATGTATACTGACGAGCTGTATGAAAATATTATCCAAATGGCAAATAAAGTAAAACGACCAAATAGAGCAAAAAGGCGTCTTAAAGTGATACAACAATCTGCAGAACTTAAGGCTCGGAGAAAAGAACAAGAAAGGCGAAAAGAACTAATTCGGGTACGAAGTGAAGAAAAAGGGAAGCAAAAAGAACCGTTTCGAAGAAAAGAAAGAAGAAAGCAACGAGAAAGACTACAAGACTTCGAACAGAAGTTTTCAGAAGAAATGGAAGAGGCTGAAATACTTGCTGTTGAAAAAAAGAAAAATTATACGACGTCTCTCGATAAGCTTCTGAAGCAACTTTCGGAGCCAAAAGCAGTTGAATCAGAAGTGGATTTTGACGCGATAAATTACGAGCGTGACTACGAAATTCCATCTTTCAGTTGTATGGGTAATTCAGATTACAGCGTGCCCTGTGCATTTGCTCTCAATCAAAATAAATCTAAGAATAAGCGGAGGACATTTTTGTGGATTAAAATAAATGAGTGAAATTTGGTCGTGATCCAGTGGCGGGGGCGGGGGCTCGTCTATATAGACACATCAGCACGTGAACTCCCAAGGAAAACGCAGGAATGAATTTATTGAAAAATTGATTAAAGTAATGTTATATACATCTCCACAATTTAGTTAATTTCCAGGATAAATTTCCGCCACCTGTGCTACCCTTTTTGTGATACGTCAATTGCCAATTCGTAGTTAAACGTACGTCGATCGCACGTGCGAATAACTAAAAACAGCCCGAAAACCAGCTTCAAAAAACAGAGCGAACGAAACGCGGCTCTCCGATCGCACTTATTGAGTTGTGCTCCTGACTTTAGCAACCCAACAACTTATGAGAGAAGGTGTGCCGTATTTAGCTACCTATCAAACTATTTGGGCATTTGGCTCCTGTCTAAATTTTGTCGCCACCGTCGCAAGAGAATTGCTCGAAAACAAAGCCAAAATTAGTTTTATGCATGGAAAATGAGTTCGGATTCGGTTCATGTTTAAAGCGCTTTAGGAATACATTGCGTCACTTTTTAGTTTCAGTTTCCATGCATAGAAGTGGTTAAGAAATTTTTAAGAGATTTCTAGATATTATCTCAATTGGAAAATGACGTAGAATATTGACATGATGAGTGGCGTAAATAAATACAGTGAGAATGTTATGAATTTTTTTGCCTTAAAAAAATTAAATAATAATAATAATAATAAATAAAAAAGAATGAAGAAAAGAAAGAAATCCGGAAAGTAAAAAGGAGGTATATTTAATGAGAAAAAATTGTACTTGACTGTATTGTGATCATCGTTCAAAGATATACTTAAGCAAACAGTATTGTGGCTTTATTGCTTTCCATTGTAAAAAAAATAATAATTTCCCTTTTTTTTTAAAGCCTATGAGATCTTTTTTTTGTATTGTTGCAATGTTTTTCTTAAACTTGTGAGATGTATTTTTTAACTTGCACGTACCTGCATTTTTCATTTTCGAAATTTGTGTTGTGAACCTCCGTTTGAATGACCCACGAGCCACCACTCTTGTGATCATATATATATCTTCCATTGTTTCTCTGTTTTTTAACAATTTATCTATCAATTAATATTAAATTCTGTTTATTTATTTGTGATAAAAAACACCTAATAAAGTATCATTATTAGAATCACTCATTGAAGTTGTTAATTCTCTTGGTGTTTATAGGTCTAATACGTAAAACTGTACATAGATACAAGATGATATGTCTGGTTTAAAAAAGCTCCTACGTTAACGTCAGAACTGCTGGGTCGGTTGGGAATAGGACCAACTCCGACTCTGGAATTGTATAACTCCGACTGCTTTACTAATAATAAAATTCATAGTAAATTGGCTAAGGGATCATTCGTAAATGATGTCAAGCTTCGTGGGGGGGGAGGGGGTTTCACGAAATTGTGACAAGGGGAGGGGAAGGGGTAACAAGAAGTGGGACATCGTGCATTATACAACACAGCGTGACATGTGACAAAGGGGGGGGGGAGGGGGTCCACTGACTTCTGACAAAGGGGAGGAAGGGGGCCAAATATATTGAAAAAAAGCGGGACATCATTTATGAACGGCCCCTAATATATATCAACATACTCGAGAAGACCAGCGGTCTACTCGATCTACTTTCCAAGTTCGGCGAACACCATCAAGATCGACTCAAAGGACGGGGGGGGGGGGGGGGGGGATCGTAATATACACTATTAATATGGCATGTCGGGATTGCGCCTGTCTCCAAATTGAAGTTAATTCTTGTCAGAACAAATTTTGATGCTTATAAAATACCTACTTTAAAATTTCTAAAATAATGATTTGTTGACACCTTTAACTCGCATCGAGATTATACTAATATATTATTCCTTTTGAATTTGACTAAAAAAAAAATTGTTAGGTTTTTTTTTTGTTTTTTAACTAAAATATACATGTGAAATGCAGTTACATTCTTGAATTAACTCTCGCCGAGCGAATAATTATTGTGACGACTGACATTCCATATTATTGGAAGTTTTTTCAGGTCCGGTGAATAGACTGATAATCTGATAAACTAATAAACATTTTCTGAAGGGAAAATAAATTCCGCATCCAATTCAAGAGTTATTTATTTTTATGTTTTTAAACTATAAACTGTCCAAAATGGGCTCGCGATCGACCAAAATTGGGCTCGTAATCGACGAGTTGCCGACCACAGCTCTAGACCCCACCTTGTAGATCAGTCAGTTCCCATGTTTGATTTTCTTTTAATGAACTCATTTCAGTGTTCATAGCTGATAAAAAAGAAAAATAACTAACATATACCAGCAAAACAAATTTTTTTTGTTAAAAATTGTTTTGCAAAATTTTGGAAAAAAATAAAACTAGTCGGAGTCGACTTGTTTTTAAGCGACTCCGACTCCGACACTTTTACCCCAAAATCGGCCCGATTGTGACTAAGACTCCGCAGCCCAGGTAAAAGGTAGGGTTTAATATTAAAATTATTAGAATAATATGCTGGAATATTATAGACAATCATCGCGTCCAATTAAATACCTTTAAACATATAGCATACAAAGGACTCGAGCAGTTTTCCATATCGGTCCTCCATGGTTTCTTCACAGTCAAATAAAAACTTTTTTTATATGAGACGGGATGTATCGTGCATGAACGAACGGATCTAAAAGACCGAATCTTTAAAATGAATGTAGCAGTACGATCTCCTAAAAAAGGAACGATCGTTCTTTTGAACGATGAACCAGGGTTCGAAATTAAGATGCAAAATTTTGGCGTCGTTGGCAACTAGCATTTTTGTTTTAGTTGCCAAAAATGTTCTGCTAGGTGCCATTTTAAAATAATTCAAATTGCTTGGGCAGAGATATCAACTGATAATTATTAAGCCAGTTGTGCAATTTCTAAAAAATATCGCAAAGCTTTACAACCTTACTGAGAAAAATAAATCATACTAGTACAAATGTACTTAATTTCTTATTAAATCCGTATTTTACTTGTAGCAAAGTATAGGTATTTTGAAGGACTTCAAACATTTCATTTATCAAAATGATAACAAGCTGTCATGCACTTTGGACAAATTCTGAAGAATATTGGAGGTCTTTTGCCTTCGTACGTTGCCATTAATACTAATAAAAATGATTTGTGAAGATATGCATTTGAAAATTCTATGTTTTATAAGCTGGCTTATAAATTCCATTGTTTACCTGGAAAGAAAAGTTCGAGTTTAAAAATAAAGGTCAAAATTTATCAATAATTGCTATATTAGGTTATTTATCATCTATTATCTACTTTATTAATTTACAGTAAAACCTGTAAGGTTGACCACCTTTGTAAGCAGTAGCGGATTTAGGCTTAGGCCCGGCCCTAGGCAACGCCACCGAAAGACAAGGCCTGAGGTCTCAAGCGTAATCTCATGGTTACGTCATCACAAGTAGGTGAGCACTATCAGCCAATAACAGCTCTTTGAAATATTTTTATATTGTATTCAAACCAAAATTATTTTGATCGCCAAATATTAACTGTCAATGTCAAAAATGGCAACAGTTCTTTTTCTTTAATTCTTTTTAACTATATAGTAAGGAAGCTGATATGTAAAAATATGGATGCTGTTGAAGCGATTAATGTATTCCAATGCATTATTTCACTCTTTTATGTGTGTAGGTCGTTAAAGCTGCGTAACCAGCAACTGTTTCTAAACTAAAATGTACTCGGTCACTTTTCCGGGGGGAAAAAAGGAGAGCTTTCGTATATGCTTTCTAAAATGTTTTCAAATTTTAATAGACAAGTAAAATAAAGTTCGTGTTAATGATGATTTGATGACACTTTTTCAGAGAATTAATTTAAATGATTTTAACTGTAGTGTACAAACAGAAGTTTCTTTCTGACTTTTTCTTAACTACTTATATTTACTTTTTGTAAAACATTTGTGAATGATGTTCATTTTTTCCAAATGCAAATAAATTTTGATAATTGGATAACTAAATGTAAGCATAATTTGAAGTGCTAAAGCACAGTCAAAAAAAAAAAAAAAAACCCCAGGATTGCTGTATTTTATTTTAGTATCTTGTTTGTGTTCGAATCATTTAATTTTATCTTTTCGTATATTGAAAATACGCCAATTTGTGCTTTGTTTGTTTAATTTAGGACAATTTTATTTGCAAAAATGTTAGAAGAAATTTATATGTAAATATAAAAACAGTAAAAATAAAATAAAAATATTTTTCACAGGTGTGTGAATTACACTTTTCTACTGATTACTTGCTCAGAAAAGAGATGGTAAAAAATATTACCCTTAATAGGATTCTTAACAATGAGTGTTTAGAACATGACGAATGTTTGTATGAACACACAATAGAATTAGTTTCAAACTTTATGGTTAACACCACAGAATACTTGTTTAAAGAACTATTGCATAGAAAAATTGATTTCAAAACGCCTACTAAGAAACGAAAATTCGACATTAACAAAGTCTAAAACCAATGCATAATTTGTGCTGAAAATGTAACTTAAAAAAAATCATATGATGATGCACTCATATTTTAAAGTGTTTTAATGATTTAAAGCATATTTACATTTTAACAACATTTTTAAGTATGCCCTTTTCTACCAAAAGTGATTCATTAGACTAAATAAAAGATTTTGAAACATTTGAAATATTATTATTAAATAAAAAGGGTAAAATGCATTAAAAAGTTTGTTTAAAAATTTCACTCAAAGTATATTTTCAAAAGAGTTTTCAAATGTGTGAAGGTGTTTGCGAAACAAGTTTTAAAACTGCAAAAACCATACTAAAAAAAAATAATAAAAAAATTCAAAGATATTTTTTTTGGAAATCATGAACATTTTTAAAGCATCATACTACTCTTTTTAATTATTTAGTATGAAGAAGATTATTAATTACAACAGTAACAAATTGTTTAATGACCGTTTACTTGATGATGAGTTTGCTTTTAAAAGCGAAATCAAAATTTTCTGATTTGATTAAAATATTTTCTTTTCTACCGGTTTGCTTGTATCCTTGATTAATATTTCTACGTACATAAGTCTAGAATCAATTATTAATTAACATGTTCATAAAAAAATGGTCCGAAAAATACAAAATACTGAAATGTTTTAAGGAGACCTATTGTTAAAGTTCACCTACTTGTGATGACGTCATCAACGCAGATAGTTGGCCTTGTCCTTCGGTGGTGTTGCCCTAAGGCGGAAAATTTTGAGGGGCGCCAAAATTTTTAAAACGCCTAAAATTAAAAATCGATCGGGTTTTCTGCAAACTGTAAGACCAAATTTTAAAGTTTATTTTATTGCGCGCTCTTACTATCTAAACATAGTAATATTTTGAGGGTAGAATTTCTTTGTTAAAATAATTAATCAGGCTAAACTCTGAACTACTAAAATCTAAAATATCGAGCAAAAATATTTTTAAAAACTTTTTTTTAATGCTAGCACATTATTTATTTACAACATTATATTTTTTTCATATTTAATTGTTATGTTAAAAAAAATAAATGTTTAATTATTAATTTATACCTGAATTAAGATTTCTTATTATTATTGTCATTATTTTCATTATTTTATACACAAACACACATGTATGTATTATAAATATATATATATATATATATATAGATACTGTTACGAAAGAAAATGGGTGCCGTATCGTCTCGGGTCTAGCATGCCCTCAAACCAAAATTCGCTACTGTTTGTAAATCGACCGCTTTTGTCAAAAACAGAATTAGCCCTTGACCCTCTACCTCTTCCTCTATAAGTTGACCACAAGTTGTGCTGCACTGCAAGTGGTCAACTTACACCCACTGCTTACACCTGGTTTCACTGTACTTTGTTTTTCATTCTTACGACAAAAATAAACCATTAAATGGTCAACAAGTATGAATTTTCAACTTATGAGAATTGTTTACGTTCGTATTATTTTGCTAAATACTAATATCAAGTTCTTCAATTTAGAATGGAATATTATTTCTTATAAATAACAATAGGTGGCAGCACAAAAGGTGAATATTTGCTCCATGAGTTTTACTTCGCGTAACTGATTGGTAATTGTTTGATCGCGTAATTGTTTTGATATTGCACTGCTATTTCTGTTTCTGCTCACATGCTTTTTATTATAGCCTGAGTGCGGCGTGCCTGTGCGAAAAAAAAAAAAAAAAAAAAAAAAAAAAAAAAAAAAAAAAAAAAAAAAAAAAAAAAAAAAAAAAAAAAAAAAAAAAAAAAAAAAAAAAAAAAAAAAAAAAAAAAAAAAAAAAAAAAAAAAAAAAAAAAAAAAAAAAAAAAAAAAAAAAAAAAAAAAAAAAAAAAAAAAAAAAAAAAAAAAAAAAAAAAAAAAAAAAAAAAAAAAAAAAAAAAAAAAAAAAAAAAAAAAAAAAAAAAAAAAAAAAAAAAAAAAAAAAAAAAAAAAAAAAAAAAAAAAAAAAAAAAAAAAAAAAAAAAAAAAAAAAAAAAAAAAAAAAAAAAAAAAAAAAAAAAAAAAAAAAAAAAAAAAAAAAAAAAAAAAAAAAAAAAAAAAAAAAAAAAAAAAAAAAAAAAAAAAAAAAAAAAAAAAAAAAAAAACGATTACGCTAAAATCGATAATGACTTGGAATGTGTCGAGCATCTGTCAGAAGATGAACTAATTTCCCGTTATTGTGGACAGGAAGAAATTGATGCATCATCATCAGATGAAGAAGAGGAAGAAATTGTAACAAAAACTCCTAGCATAAAAAATGTGTCTAATGCTATCGAGACTTTAAAATGTTTTTTTGAAAGGCAAGAAAATACAGAACACTATTTGTCATCAATAACTGAAATGGAAAATTATGTTTTGCAAAAATCACATGTGCTAAAAAGGCAAACAACCATTTCTGATTTTTTCTTCCGAAAATGAATGATTTGCAAGTATGTAATTTTTTCCTTATATTTTCTACTTTAAAATCTGTTTAACATTTTATTATAACATATTGCACTGATAATTTTTTTTAAATTCCAATGATAAAATATAATTTGAGCATTTTGTTGGAATCTTTGAAAAATTGGCAATTTTAATGGAATTACTATACTGCATGATGCATGCATATACATTTTTAAATTCTACCTCTTATAGCGACCACCCGTTATAAGGACCTTTTTTTGTGGAACGGAGATGGTCGTTATATCGAGCGTCGACTGTAATTACAAAACTGGCAACCTCTTTCGCGTTTGTATTCAATAGATATGCTTCTTTGCGTTTAATTTGTCATAAGTTTCCCTGGAGATGCATCTGGGACCCAAATCTTATGGGCAGGGCCGGCCTTATCAGTGTGCAAAGTACAAAGGCGCCATCATCTTGGGGGCGCCTCAGCGTAAGAGCAAAAAAAAAAAAAACAATAATCCGTGATGTTTCATAAAATTAGTTCAACAAAATTCTAGTTGTCTTCACGTAAGCAGACCCAATGATAGTGACTCCTATCAGATAGTCAATCTTTCAAGAGAAAGAACTTAGCGTCAAAATTCACTTGTAGCGATGGTACTATACCTACTGTGGTGCTTGATAGAGATGATTAGATGGTACCAATCCCTGTGAACCACACTAGGTCTTCAATTACGAGAAGCCAACAGCAGCCCATTAGAAATAAAAAAAAAACATTATTTGTTTCATGTATGTAATTATTAAAGTTTTTAAAGTAATTGAAAACGCAATAAAATTATACACAATTTGAATTTATATTATTTTAGTTTGTATGATGAAAGAGGGCTAGGGGCGACTATTTTTATAAAGTCCAAAGGCGCCGAATACCGTCGAGCCGGCCCTGCTTATGGGTGTATTTTAGTACCCTCTTTAGCACAGTAGAGTCCCCCCCCCCCCCTTGCTAAAGCTCTGCGCACGCTTATATAAACACATATTACTTGACTACATATTGAAGTGCCAATGAAGCGGAACTACACAGAAAGTAAAGAACCATTGAAAACGTTCTTTTGTCAGAGAAAAAGAAAACCAGGATGTTTTATTCGAAAAATGATTCGGGAATTTTATTTTAAATGACAGAAATATAAAGGAAAGAAATAAAATGAATGTGATGGTCTCATCATATTGATCAAGTATTCAATATGCAATAATTAGCAAAACATAATTGAAGAAGTGTATATAAATAAATAAAATAAAATGCAAAATAACTAAATAAATTATATAAAATAAAAAAAGAAACGCAAACATTCACATTTAGTTTCAGAAAAGAAAAATAGAGTAGTGGAGCTTAACAAATCTTCATTTGCTACTCCTGTTTCGAGCAAAACTCGTTGCTTAGGTTACCTCTTTTCTTATTTATTCATTTAATTTTAATCATACTAACGCAAAAATTTCTGCTCTTAAATTAAGCTTTATACAAGAGACGAATTAGCGCTCTTTATGTAACAATAACTGAGAACAGCATTCAGCAAGTTTTCGCTAAATAATTTTTTTTTTAAATTTATTTATTTATTTATTTATTTTTTGAATATCAAGCAATTTATCGCAAATTTTGATTGATCAATTTGTACTAAATTAGGTCTAGAAGCAAGTTCTCAGAAAGACAAACCTTCATTTTAAAAGTATCGTTTACATTTTCATTTTTACAGCACTAAATATGCAATTTACAAACAATTCGGGAGAACGAAAAAAGGGTAACAATATTTTTTCTTTTCGTTTCAACTCTCAGCCACAGAGAATTATTTTGGAACCGGAAAAAGAGCAACGTTGTGTGAGTAGTAGAAAACACGTGCATGCCGCTAGCGAAATACTAGCGTCTCTAGCTAATACACTGACTGCAGGGGGTCTCGGCCTGAAGTGGCAGGTCAATTATGGGGGACAGTAGACCCTTCTTCCAAGAGCTATCGTACATTTCATTGGTCGTTGAAATGTCAATCACTTGAGGTTGACACACTCCCCTCATGCCCTTCGAAGGCCATCTTAAGCCTAACCACGAATTTTTTTCTGACTGAAGAGCAGCCTTAAGTATTTGAAGCAATTTGAAACTAGAATTTTTTTTTCGGCGTTTAGTTTGCAAAAAAAAAAAAATACATGCGCACACACACTTAGTCAACTTAGCTCCCCCTAAAATCTGGCGCCCGGGGCACAGAGCCCATCTGATCCCCCCCCCCCCCCCCACTTACGTCCCTGGCCACACGCCACGCCAGTTAGCTCGTATGTCATTCGCGCGCAGTTGGAACTTGGAAGGAACATGGGATCACTTGGATGACTCATCAGCGATTCGCATGCTTGAAGCAGGCCCGGAGGAAAGGGAGAAACTAGGAGAAACTGCTGACTTCGGAAACGGCCCTGTCGGAGAGCGGCGTTTCGTCCGCTGTTTTTTGGAGCTGGTTTTTGAGCTGATTTTATTGATTTTAGTTGTTTGCACGTGCGATCGAGAAATGCAAGTACTTTTGGTAACCAAAGTACGTTTAACTACGAATTGGCAATTAGCGTATCACAAAAAGGGTAGCACAGGAGGCGGAAATTCATTCTGGAAATCAACAAAATTGTGGAGACGTATATAACATTATTTTAATTAATCTTTCAATAAATTCATTCCTGCGTTTTCCTTGGGGGTTCACTGCTCACGTGCCTATATAGACGAGACGCTACTGGATCATAACCAAATTTCCTTGTCCACCGCTTATTCTTAGATTTATTTTGATTGAGAGCAAATGCACAGGGTACGCTGTAATCTGAATTATGCATACAACTAAAAGATGGAATTTCGTAGTCACGCTCGTAATTTATCGTGTCAAAATCCATTTCTGATTCAACTGCTTTGGTCTCCGAAAGTTGCTTCAGAAGCTCATCGAGAGACGTCGTATATTTTTTTTTTTTTTCGGCAGCAAATATTTTAGCCTGTTCCATTTTTTCTGAAAACTTCTGTTCGAAGTGTTGTAGTCTTTCTCGTTGCCTTCTTTCTTCTTCCATTTGAGCCCGAATTAGTTCTTTTCGCCTTCCTTCTTCCATTCGAGCCCGAACTAGTTCTTTTCGCCTTTCTTTTTCTTTTCTCCGAGCCTTAAGTTCCTCATCTTGTTGTATCCTTTCAAGACGGTTTTTTTCTTTCTTTGTCATTTCCTTCGGAATTTGGATAACATTTTGGTTGGCTTCATTTACCTTTTGCATCTGTTTTTTTTCTTTTTTTGTCATTTCCTTCGGAATTTGGATAACATTTTGGTTGTCTTCATTTACCTTTTGCATCTGGTTTTTTTCTTTCTTCGTCATTTCCTTTGGAACTTGGATAGCATTTTGGTGGGCTCCATTTACCTTTTGCATCTGTTTTTTTTCTTTCTTTGTCATTTCCTTTGGAACTTGGATAACATTTTGGTTGGCTCCATTTACCTTTTGCAACTGTTTTTTTTCTTTCTTTGGAACTTGGATAACAATTTGGTTGTCTCCATTTACCTTTTGCATCAGTTTTTTTTCTTTCTTTGCCATTTCCTTCGGAATTTGAATAACATTTTGGTTGGCTCCATTTACCTTTTGCATCTGTTTTTTTTCTTTCTTTGTCATTTTCTTCGGAAATTTGATAACATTTTGTTCATTTACCTTTTGCATCTTACTTGCCGCATCCAGCCGCTGGCCAATATTCATTTTAAAGCTCACGAGCCAAAAGTCTTTTCTCTCGAATAGTTCAACAAATTTACTTACATCTGAGCTATATTTGGAGTGTGAAGTTGAATTTCTTTCAGACAAATTAATTTTTAAGCTTCTTTTTCTTCCTTCAATTAATTTGAGTCTTATATCAAAGAAGGAGAAACATTCAACGAATGCTTTCAATACAGCAAGGCCTTTCCCTCGAGCGATTAACTTTACCATATGATATTCCCATGTATAATGAGAGAGCGGAGAGATTGCACAATTTCGTTTAAACTTATGCATCGGGCATTCCTTCTGAAATTTTATTACTTTTGCGAGCCACATTTTCTCGCACAGTAATCTAACTTCATTGTGACTTTCTGTAAAAGTGTATCCTATTTTATCCCTAGGAAAAGGTTTGGCTTCGGTCGATAAGAATGATCGAAAAAAGTCCAGCGTTTCGTGATACTCGCCATTGAGAAAGCATTTTTGATTTATCGCAAAATGTTCAAAGACGCTTACATAATCAAAAAATAAAGGCAAAACAAACTCATGGTCGAGACTACTCTCATCTAAAAATGCAGACACCTTTTCAACAAACAAATTAATATAGTGCACTTCGTACTTATCTAAAACGCATTGGACAAGACGATTCTTGAGTCTTTCTTGATTTAATATCGTTTCGGTTATTTCTTTTAATACAACAAGACCTTCACCTTCTGTTATTAACTCAGCTAACTCTTTCTCACCAGAAGGTTGTTGTTCGTAGTGTTCCACTCTGGAGAGCCAATAGTTTTGACGGCGCAACCTAAATTCCTGGTGATTTATTGTGAATAAAAATCCTAATTTTTTTCTACTAAGCTGTTCACCTGATACTAACAAGAATGATTTAAGATTAGAAAGATAGTCCTCCTCTGTAACTGCAGCTTTTAGCATAGAAAGAATTTCGCCACATTTCTTACCACATCGACATTTTTCTTCAGAAAAACGGACCGTTGGTGGCATGAAATTATTCACATTGAGCCCAGAGATCTTTAAAAAATCAGTGATTTTCTCAGCATACTCTATACAGTACAAAATTCTATCACAATAAATTTTACCTTTTGCTCTGTATTTTTTTTTATAGATAAGAGTATCTTCTGTTCTGAAATACTTCGTGGGCGGCGATGAGGATATTTTAATTTTATTTCTCTCTGCTTCCTTTAGTCCGTCATAAAAATTTATCTCATTATCCGCTCTTCTGTTAACTTTATCAGTCTTCACAATCAAGTGTTTATCCCCAATAGAATTGAATAATTTTCTTGGGAGAATAAAATCGTTTACATTTAACCATGCTCCAAACGAAATCTGCATATAAGAAAGACACAAAGAATTTTTGAAGTGCACTTGATACAGTCTGAATATCTTTTCCACAGCTTTCAAATGTAAAGTATGTAAATAATTTACTTTATAATGAAGAAGCTCATATGTAAACAAATATCGATTAATTGGTCGGAGCAAATTGCGATAAGCATGATCCAGAAAAAACACTACAGACCCAGGGCTCACATATCTCAATATATCCTGAAATTTAAAAATATATATAAATGGTATTGATAAAACTTTCAAGTACAAATAAATGCAATACATGTAAACAAACTATTCCAAAAATTTACAAAAGAAAAAAAATCTGCGAATAATTATGAAAACATCACAATAATAATCCATATATAGATACTTCACTTAACATGGACCAGTTACGATTAAATTTTGCGTACGATAACGATACTGATATCATGCAAAAAACAAACTATGGAAAAACGATATTTAAAAATTTGTTTAAAGATTAACCTAGAAAAATAACATAACATTTGTATTTATTGTCCTAACTTACGAACTTTAATAACCTTATTTCTATTTCTTAAAAAGTTTTTCCATTCATAACTCAATTTTTAATTTCCGGTTCTTTGCAGTGGCAGTACCTTAGCGATCATTCTCATATAAAAAAATCACAGGGTCAGACTTCTGAAAAATTTGCGTTTATCTACTAATTTCCTTTTCTTTGGAGTGACAACACCTTAGTTTGTTTACATCAAGCGATCATTCTCATATAAACAAATCGCAAGATCAGACTTTTCAAAGAAATTGCGTTTATTTACCGAAAAGTTTTTAGTCAGCCGCCTTCTCCCGTGCTAAGTCTTTTAATGCACTCAATGCAGCAGACAGAACAGAGCTTGAAAACTATTTTTTTAGGAAGACTTTACAGCCAGCAGATGTTCTGCGGGGATCAGCTAGTAATAATACTAACAAAGTATCACAGTCAATTGGAAAAATTAATAACAAAAAAGAAAAGAAGAAAAAAAAACGACTTAAAACAGAGATCGCTTCCTATTCCATATGATGTTTACATCACCGAAAATTTTAAAGTTTGATTGACTTAGACGATCAATATTTCGCGACCTTTAAAAAATAAAAAATAAAAATCAGAGCAAACTAAATAATAATTTATAAAAATATCACAGTCTTTCTTTTGCTTTTCTAGTGTGTCTTCCGTGCTTCTATCAAATTTCAATGTGCTGCTTTTCATTGTCTATTTGTGTCTGCCAAAGTTCATTGAACTATTAGCTCAGTGGTTACGTCTACCAAGGTTTCTACATTTCTATTGTATTTATTCATCTATTTGTTTATCTACTTAATTTTAATGGTTATTATTATTTACAGTGAAAAAAATAAGGGGGGGGGGGGGGTAATCGAAAGCAGTTGTTTTCAAAATTTCTTTTTGTAAATTATTAGTTAATGTAGAATCTTTACTAAAATGTTAATAGAAAAGCCCACCACATTTTTTTTTCTTAATATTAAAATTAATAGTTTTGTCAATGATTTTATTCCGATTATTTTAAGCTCATTCAAACAATTAATTTATACTTAGTTGTGGGACATCCCATTGCTACTGAACATCCTATATATAAGCGGCTTATTCTGTCTGTTCGCTCTATAGAATCCTAGGCCGTTTTACTGATCGGGACTACATTCTGCACCAGGGCTCGACCGAAGGCATTTTTTGGCCGATGGGCCGATGCCGATTATTTTCCTCTTCCATCGGCCGATGCCGATGAAAAAAATTCGCTTTAAACCAGTAAAACGCGTAGAAGGCTTGTCAAAAATGTCATTTAAATCATTTATTTATTTTTATGTTTATAAACACATAATTCTTCAGACACTATAGAAGACTGTTTGGGGGAATTTTACAAAATAATTAAAACTAAAAGAATCACTCGCAATTCTAGTAAATTAATTAAACTATTTGCCGGTCAAAATCGATATCACAGGATTTTTCATTCTTTATTCTTATCTTTGCAAAAAAAAAAAAAAAAACTCAACAACTGTTGGAACGCATCATGTCTCCTTTAATTTCCTTCAACATTTTCTCTTTATAACACCTGCACTGCAAATGCCATGTGCACCTGCCTTTATTTTCTCATTTTTTTCATGGGGAGGAATGTAGATTTTATAATACAGACTAACAAATAATGTGGGTTTGTATCTTTAACAAAATTGTCAACCCCCTCCTCGGATTTTTTCCCCCCGTTTTTAAAAGAAAAGCAGGAAAGTTTCTATGTTTTTTTGTCTTTATAAAAGTTCTTTTAACTAAAAATAGCTCTTTTTATAAAATATAAATAAAATGTTAAAAAGTTTCGCTCGTAGTAACGCATCCCCTCTTCCTCTTCATAACCAAGAAGTAGCGAATATTGCTTTACAAACATAGACGTGAGATTTTTTTTGTCATTACAAATGAATGATGGTCGTTGCAAGTCGAACTAGGACACATAAAATTTCGATCAATAAACATTCATACTGAAAAATTTATTCATATTTTCAATCATTATGTTCTATGTTGTAAACTAATAATAAAATAACAAGAAATATTCTAAACTGAAAGCAGATGCAACGAGATTACTACACAACTGCAGAAAAACTAACACGTGGCATCGAATCAAAAAAAAAAAACTCTAAGAGAATAAAGTTTACGCGGGTAAAAATTATAATTATTATCGTACTTTGATTGAGTTGATTTTGTATTGTTTACAAATTCGGAATAATAAGAAACATGACAAACTAAAAGCAGGTGTTATAAGATTATTGCACAATGATATCTAATGCACTAAGGGCTCTACCACGAAGGGTTCGGAAAAGTTCCGAATCGGTAACTTTCCGGCCTCGGAACTTTGCTATTCCGGTACCGAAAAACCGTTAACTCAGTCTCGGAAATGTGATTGACAGCTGGCTTCGAGTTTCCGGGAGTGATATCTTTTCAGCCAATCACAGAACGATTTCAAGTTTGCTTATATATTACGGCAACCCTTGCTTTCGTCCGCCATTGTTGTTTACAGCAGATTTCGATGCGTTTTGCAATATGTTTAAAGAAAGCTGGAAGGATTAAACGCCATAAGTGGTATGAAGGTGCAACTAACAAAAAATTGGTTCTTTGTTGGTATTTTAATGAATATTTTTTAATAAATTATCATTACTTTGCGTTATGTTACTAACAGAACAGCTAACAATCGTTCTGCTAACAGCAGAACGACGCTGGATGAATGTCATCAAAATCCTCTAAACGTTCGCGAACCGTGTTTTAACCTTTTAATATGTTATCGAATAAATATTCTATTAGTTAAAAATCATTATAATCATTATATATGTATTTGAACTTTAAGGAATAGTAAACGTTCCTTTTTTGATGAATAAACATATAAAACGTCTTTCTGTTTGAATGCTGCAAAACGGATTCTTTACAAAATTTTCTTTAAAAAATTGCTTCCAGATTTGGCGATAAATCCTGGGTTACCATAAAGTAAAGTTTAGCCGAATGCTGCAAATATTTTTATTTTGCAATTAAATATTGTTGATTTTGATAACTTTTTTTATGTAAAATTTATATAGAATTTTTAAAACTATGACTTTCAGATATATTTACAACTAGCTGACATGCCCGGCTTTGCGCGGAATAATATTGCATCATTCGCAGGCTAAGTGACGCATGTCCAAAATTCTGTTGTAAATATGTAAGGAAAAATTTTCTTTAAAAAATCATGTAGGAGATGGGCAACAGGCCTGAAAAACCTTATTTAAACAGTAAAAACCATTAAAAAAACACAATTGCATTTAAACGAACAGCCTAGAAAAATTCCTTTTAGACCAAAAATAATAGTTCATAAAAATCTACGTTAAAATGCCAACAACAGTTCAAAAAAATTGCCATTAAAGTAATTGCAACAGTAACTAAAATGCGCACATGCAGCGAGATAATTGTGCCAAAATGATATCGAGAGACCATAAAAATCGTAATTACAATATCTACCACAATACATTAAAAAATTCCCATCAAAGTAAGATCTGTATTCCGTTTTAAAATGTCCATCAGATGAAGCACAACTGTCCCTGAATATGTATGCTACAATAAAGAAAAATCCTTAAATCCCCACATTTGAATAAAGACAACTATTCCTAAACATCCCTAATAGAATAAGGACATTAGTCTCAAAAAATCTCCATTAGAATAAAGACGTCAGTGACTAAAAATACCCATAAGAATACTGACCTTCAAGAGCTATTATTCCTAAAATTACCAACAGTCTATCTTAAATTAACCATCAAAATAAGGACAGTTCCTATAAATCCCGATTGCAAAATCGTCAAAGGATTTCCTGAAAATTCAATTGAATAGCACTTTCATAAAATTCGGATAAAAATGAAAGAAAGGGAAGCATTTTTCCAAAGGCAAATGCTTATATAAGTTAGAAAATGTTTGGTACTGAACCAATCCTGACGCGTGAAATTTAAGTTGATAGCAAGAAATAACTAAATTATGTCCAAATAGTGCCAAATAGACAGTAAAAAAAATTAAGTAAATGTTTTATAAAATAAATCACTTGAGTAAAATATGGAAAGAAAAATCAACCTCAAGATAAAGTAATTGAAAATCGTCTGCACTTTATAATCCACAAAAATATGCATAAAAATGAAACGAATTCTTAGAATTTGTTTCGTTGATAAAGCGGACAATAAAAGATGTTCTACCATGAGAAATAATATGTTTCATGAAATCGTTGAACTGGTACCATAATACTAAATCGCCAAAAAACAAAGAAGGATCGACCTCAAGGAGTAATTACAAATCGTCTGCAGTACGCTAAAAAATGAAATGAATTTTTAGAATTTGTTTCGCTCATAAAACGGCATGAATAACTATAAAACAGCATTTTTTCAATCTTGAGTTAACAATAATCATCTAGTTGGCGACAAAAGTAGTATTTATTTTGGCGAAAACACGCAAATTGAGCAGATAAATTCAGAGGTAAGCCTTGCTTTAAAGTTTGAAAACTACTTTAAATGAATATTGCGTGTGTTTTATTTGCTCTACGAACTTCAGAAGGAGATCATCTTGTGCAGTTTTTTACGGGCATCAATATGCTGCAAAAATCTAAAACGTGGGACGTTTCTTCGATGAGATATTCCTAAAATAAACAGTTTTGCTTAAAATTAGAATAAAGAAAGAACAAATTCGAATTTTAGGAAAAACGCTTCGAGGTGCACGAGGACCTGACCCTAGGTACCTGTAACCAAAATTTCGCACTTCTGGCCCGTTCCATCTCGCCAGGAGGCGATCGACAGACAGACACACACACACACAAACTTTCGGTTTTATTTATATAGAAGATATGTATACCACAGTGAAAAAAATTTAACACTCCAACCATGAGATCAAATAATTATTATTTATATATTTTTTCCGGATTGAAAAACATCATGTAAAGAACAAAACAAATCTCCATTATTTGGAATTACAAAACACTAAACTAGATGCATGATTTACTTTCGTTTACTATGTGTTTATGTATTTTGCTGTTTTTTGCCTGTAATGTGAATCGAATATATACCCTTTACGCGCCCTCCCCCTGGAAAAATCACTTGCGTGATCGCTTTGCATTAATTGTACTTATTTTGTTACATTTCTCATATGGCGAAAACAAATGTTGATCTCAATATAAAATAATTTAGTTAAACTGTATAATTGTTTACTAAATGCAACCATGTTGGTAAAGTTCTAAATAATGACAGCAAGCAGTAGAAACGTACACACACACACACACACACATATACTATCTACTATATATATATATATATATATATATATATATATATACTATGTATATAAATATTCGATGACTTCGCTACTTATTCAAATTATAATCAGGTCTCATATGAATTAAAATTTGGGTTTTTGAAATACTCCAATAAAAGTACAATGCAAACTTTGTGGATAAAAAATTATTTTTTGCTAAAATACATTATCTGAAAAAATGTAAGAATTGTAATGTATGAACTTATTTGCCTTGTAAAAAAATTTTACTTCCCTATAGAGCATTTTGATAAAAATTTCATTTTTTTCTGAAATTTTCATCAAGGAAAAACTCTTTAAACTCAAAAAAAATTTTATTCTTCAAAAAAATTAATTTTGTTTTTTTGTACCATGCAAATAAACATAAAGAACGCAGTATTGTAAACAAATGTGTTATTATTACTATTTTATTTTGCTGTGTTTGGTAAATGCAAATCCAGAGCATGAACAGCACAAATTTCTTAATTTTGGGGTATCTTTCTAATGGGTCAGTGGCTGCTTATAATTTAATAACCCCCTTTTTATCGACTTACTGCCTACTTATGGCCTTCCGTTTCGATAAGCACCACAAGGCTGGAAGTACGACTTGGCTCATTATATGTATTTAAATGACACCAGATGGCGCCACCACAAATACGCCACCTTCCGTTTTTGACCTAAGAGTGAAGGGAAGGGAAATTTTTCACCTTCCGGTACTCTCGGAACCACCTCGGGACTCCAGGGTCCACGGATTTTACATGAACGTATCCCCAAGTGTACATAGTGGGTTTTCAATGGGTCGGGTATCGAACCCCAAATTTTCCAGGTAGAAGTCCGACATCCTAACCACTAGGCTACCACAGCCCATTCTAAATATTTAATAGCATTGAATAGAAATTATGAGTCATAAATGGAAATGAAATTAGTTACATTGATGATAAATATTATCAAATATTTATTAATTACAACTAATTAATATTTATATTTATTCATTGCTAATATTGCATTAAATATAAATCTATTAGATTAGACCTCTTTAGCTTTAGGACAGTTTAAGACACTTTCGGATAGTTTTGGAAGGTAAAAACCACATGTCCCGTCCGAAACTGGTTTTGCGTCCAAAACCCCAACCCTGAATTCAAAGTTTGGCTTTTTAATTTATTAATTTTTTTTAATGATGATAGTAAACTAGTGACTTGATATTTATGAAATAAAAATGGGACGAAGGGCTCTCAATTCATATTTTTATTTTTTGTTTTGAACTGCTCAATAGATTTATGCACTAATAGCGAATGAATTTTAAGTAGTACAAAATGTTTGCTCTTCTGTCTTTTTTTTTTTTTTTTTTTGCTGAGACATGACAGTGAGAATATCTCTATGTAATTTAAGAAAACCTATAGAGCATACATAACCACAATCACTATACTAGGATGTATATACTATAAAAGCATCTTGAAGTATCGAACTTGGGAGCCGATCCACAACTAGAAAATTTATTAGAAGATGTTAAAAGAACTACTAGAAGTTTCGGGACGTTGGTACCATAAATAAAAAATAATACTTTAGTATATACACATATTAGCAAATTTAAAAGGTAAAATGTTTAAAAACAGCTGCAAATTAAAATAAAACACGAAAACAAATGGAACAAAAAACAAACAAATTTAGATCAAAACAAAAAATATGTAAATTAATAAGAAGAAATGAATGAAATCCGATATATACTCGTATATTATTCCTTATTTTTTATATCAAGGACTAAATTTTTTTTCAAATTGAAGATATAAAGCAAAAGAACAGAGATAGTTTAAATATACGTTAAACAATAAAAAAAATTTAAAAAAACGGCCAATTTATTAAAGTTATGCATAAAAAATTAGATGAACAGCATAATCAACGGAAAACTATATGAGAATATGTTGAATAAATCTATAATAAAACCGATTTTTGAAAAATATAATTTTTCAGCAAAGATTTTTTAACTTTTTTTTTTTTTCAAATGTATTTCTTATCTATGCTAGAGGCTCCAAATGTACGGGCTTTTAATTCTTCAATGAGCTTTTCATTTATGTATTAATCACAGGAATTCAGAATCGGTCATTTTAATTAATAAAAACTACTAATTCTTCCCAAAATTCGGTTCTCTTCTTCGTCGCACACACCTAAATCTAACATTTCCGTCTCGGAACTGAAATACAGGGACCTCTTTCCGAAGTGGTAACTTTCAGTCGATTCCGGGAGCAATTAACGGAGGCAGCGCGTCAGGAGTCACATGAGCCTTTTATTCCGAGAGTGGTCAGTCGATTCCGGGAGCAAGTTACCGGCGGCAGACCGATTCCGATGGCCTCTTGGTAAGCCAGGTTTCGGAAAGACGACGTCATGAGTCACGTGAGCGCTTCAATTCCGAGAGTGAATTACTTTCCGAACCCTTCGTAGTAGAGCCCTAAGTCAGTCACTATTAAACGAAAAACGTACAAAAATGTCAACTAACCTAGTGCGAAAAACAAATAGCACTCATAAGACACCTCTATTAGTTTTACTACAACATATTCTATTTCGCGAGCATTCTGCTTAAAGAGAAATAATTTTAATAATGAAGGTTTTCTGGCAGCGATCACTTAAAAATAATTTTCCGAATTTTTTATTAAATACTTTATAGCATGACAGTATTTTTGTGCTCTTTAACTGCTGGGCTGCCTGTTATTGTAATGGAAATACAGTCGAACCTGTTTATCTCAAACCTGTCTTTCTCGAAAACCTCCCTATCTCGAAAATTTATATTTTCCCTGCATTTATACCCTAACTTCAATGTATTTTTTCATGTTTATCTCGAAATGTTTTTCCCCAAAACCTCCATGTCTCGAATTCTGGTTTTGCTGCCATTTTGGAATTCGAAGCTGAGTGACCTTTCGGAAGCTAACAAAATTGATGCGGAAATCGTAGAGAACGTAAAAAGTGATTCGGAAGTAGAAGAGAAGGTTGAGAAAAACAAAGATGTTGCGAAAGTCGCTGTAAAAAGAAGCAGAGAAAGCTATTGAAACATTAACTTTCCTCGAATTTCAGGAAAATTTTTGTCAAGGTGGATTTACAGCGATCGCTACCTTCCAAAGTATAATCGAGTCAAAAACAACCAGACAACAAAAAACACTAAAAAACTTATTTTTCTGGTACTTGCTAAAAAAGGTAGTAGTACTTGTCTTGTTTTTGAGAGACTTGCAAAAGGGTATGCTGAATACTATTTCTTTATTGTCGATGCTATTTATAAGAGTATAAAATTCGTTAAAAAATGTTAGTATAATATTACAGTAAAATGCTTAATAAAACTAAGGCAGAAGATTTTTAACCTACAATATATAGTCTTTGTTTCAATTGCAAATTTTAATAGTTTTATCAAAACCTCTGCATCTCAAAACCTCTTCATCTCGAATATTTTTTCCTTCCCTTGAAATTCGAGATAGACAGGTTCAACTGTAGAAATCTAACTACGAAGGAAAAAGAAAATTAAAGACAGAATGTTTTCTGGAAAGTTGTCCCTGCGAAAAACATCGGCCTTGCATCGGCTTGTAGATGTTTTTCAAGGCTGATGGGCCGATGTTTTTCCAAAGTTAACATCGGCCGAGCCTTATTCTGCACGGTTCATGCTGAGAAAAACTATTCCAACTGTCTACAGCGCTATTGAAATAGTTTCCTATTTCAAATTCAAGATTTTAATACATAGGGATAAAATATGTTATTAATTGCTACTTATTTAAGAAATAATTCTGCGAAAGTAGGATTTGGTAGCTCGGAATGTGAACGGTCCCAAAAGCATTCGTAGAGTTCGTTTATTTTCAGCCTCTACTTCGCAAGAATTAATTTTTACAAAATCTTCATAGCTTAGAGGCTCAAAACATTTGCCAAAAGTATTCCGTTTCAAAATTTTCCGGAAAACCCACAAATCTAATTGTGATAAAATAAAGGTGAAATAATATTTTTTTTTAAATTTGAGGGTTGAAAGTCAATCCAATTTTTCAATACCTTTCAATTCCAAGATATCCAATTTTTCCTGCTCTTTGATCAAGAGATTCTTTCAAGAAAATGATAAGCTAAAAGAGTTCCCCACGAGGGGAATAGATAAGGGCTTAATGTTCTTCCATGGATCTCCAAAATCTTTCGCACTTTAGGGCAAAAGATTAAAGATCCATGACAGTCCCTGCTCTATAGGATTGGGTTCTTAAAGTGCGCTCAAGATGGCAGCACCAGCTTAAAGGAAAACGAAAAAGGGAATTCCCCTTTTGTTTTGAAAGACTGAGGAAAATTTTTTAAAAAATAAATAAATAAAAATGTCTTTTTCTTACTTGATATATTTCATGAAACTGTCGATCACAGATTTTAATTGAGGATAAGAACTTAACCATAGATAAAATGTCAGCACTTTCAATCGCTTCCACTACTTTGCTAGGCAATTCTTCTGCAAGATCAACTGCGATAAATTCAAATTTCTTCTTAAGTGAAAGAGGGAAATAATTTTCAAGATGTTGAAAAATTTTCTTGGATGTGGATGTCCAACTTTCAACAGGACAGACTACGGTGACATTAGTAAAGAAATAATTCACTGTCGTTTCAGATTCATTAAATAATACTTCTAGTAAAGAAACAATCTCAGCACACGAGCCGTCACTGAAGCAACAAATATTTACAGCACTCTGCTTCAAAAACTTCCGTAATAAGGAAATGTTCTTTTCGAGCAGTTCTTTAAACAAGAAAGCAACTGCACTGGAAGTACATAAATTATGCTGGTAAATATAAGCTAATTTTTCTATTTCGACGCTATCGTTCTTGTAACTGTCATTTCTTTCCTCTTGGTTGCATACCACATCTTGTTTTCGCATTAAAAAGCTTTGAAATTTTTCTAACGTTTTCGGATCACCCTTTAGAATTTTTTTGAAAAACATATCATAAAATTCACATAGCTTCAGATCCATTTGAAACAAAAAGATCTCTTCAAAAATCAATGTACTTTAGATTTTATGGATAATTAACTATCTAAGAAAGAAAGACAAAACACTTCCCGGAAAATATCCAGATACGCATCGCACAGGCAACCGCGCACACACGTAACCGAAAATGGAGACCACTCAGCAGTCCAGAAACACGGCATTCAAACTAAACGTGGAACACGAGAACGCGGGAAAATGGCAAAAGTCCGTAAATGCAGAAATCTGTAAAGTTCAGAAAATCCACAATCGCGTTATTTAGATTTAACGTGGAACACGAGAACCCCTCGCATAGAAAAAAAACAGAAGTCCAACGAAGAGGACTCGCTCCCAGTGAAACGCAGCCAAAAAAAAAAAAAAAAAAAAAAAAAAAAAAAAAAAAAAAAAAAAAAAAAAAAAAAAAAAAAAAAAAAAAAAAAAAAAAAAAAAAAAAAAAAAAAAAAAAAAAAAAAAAAAAAAAAAAAAAAAAAAAAAAAAAAAAAAAAAAAAAAAAAAAAAAAAAAAAAAAAAAAAAAAAAAAAAAAAAAAAAAAAAAAAAAAAAAAAAAAAAAAAAAAAAAAAAAAAAAAAAAAAAAAAAAAAAAAAAAAAAAAAAAAAAAAAAAAAAAAAAAAAAAAAAAAAAAAAAAAAAAAAAAAAAAAAAAAAAAAAAAAAAAAAAAAAAAAAAAAAAAAAAAAAAAAAAAAAAAAAAAAAAAAAAAAAAAAAAAAAAAAAAAAAAAAAAAAAAAAAAAAAAAAAAAAAAAAAAAAAAAAAAAAAAAAAAAAAAAAAAAAAAAAAAAAAAAAAAAAAAAAAAAAGTTTCTGAGTGTGTAGACTTATCTGTAAATGTACGAAAAAAACTGTCCCATTTTAATACTTTTTTTAAACCACGAATGAACTCCAAAAGGCTATTTCGCTCACTTTGCTACAGGGTGGCGTAGTGGCAGGCCTCGTACGCCCAAGATCGTAGGTTCAAACCTGGCCCAAGTCGGTGAGTTTTTAAGATGCAGAAAATCGTCAGCGCCCATGTCGTATGATCATGCGGCATGTGAAAGATCCCTTGAGTATCCTTTTTGGCATGGATACTCTCGGCTAAATTAAAATTCCTAGTGCCGTTTGCATCAACGAGAGCTCAGGTGCCGCCATCTAGGGGGGAACTGAGCGTCAAAAATTGTGGCAATGGTAACCACACTCATTGTGGTGCCACTGAAAGAGTTGGTACCAATCTCTGGGGACGCACTAGGTCTGCAATGGTTGAGGACCAATACTGCAGCCCCATTAGAAAAAAAAAAAAGAAAAACTTCGCTCACTTTTAACGCCATGTGGAAATTTTCAGTGTGGTAACCCTATAGGTAAGAATGAAGGCTGTTTTTTCCAACCGCGCCAAGGTGCTCTTCTGAATCAAAAGTGATAAAGGTATGAAGATATGAGTAATAGAAATATAATTTCGCGTTAATTTAAAGCACAAATGAGCATTAAAACGCAGACATATGTTTCGGGATTGCTTGGAATTCCTTTTTCAATGCGACAGGGAGCTTCTAGATGCAAAACATCCAAATGAAGCAGACAAAACAACAAAAACAAAGCTTATATAGCCTAAGAATTAACTGTAAACCAATGAGAATGAAGGCAGTGTGAAGTGGAAGTAGAAGTAGCAGGGAAAGCACCAATAAGAGAGCAACAAACGAATCCAGTTGAAAGTTCAGAAAGTAAAAAGGAATATCAATAAAAACAAAGCAAAAAAGACGACAACATGCATAAAAATGTGAAAATACATGAAAATTGCAAAAATAATAAAATAAAATACAAAGAATAAAATGAAAATAAAATAAGTACAGAAAATACCAAAACAAAATGCAAAACAAAGTACACATGTAAAGGAGGGGGGGGGGGGAAAGGATGTTTTGTATCTAGAAGCTCCCTGTCGCATTAAAAAAGGGGATTCCAAGCAATCCCGAAACATATGTCTGCGTTTTAATGCTCATTTGTGCTTTAAATTAACGTGAAATTATATTTCTATTACTGTTTACTTGCACAACGTTAAATTATTATTATGAAGGTATGAGTTGTATTGCGCAGCTGAGCATTCATGTAAAAATATGGCGAATGGTATGAAGAGAAATGGCCACCCTTGATCTAGTCTAGACGAACTGCATGAAACACTACAGCAGATTATTTTAATCGAGGAGAAAATGATGAAAACGAAAAAATTAGCGATAAGTTATCAGTTAAGGTAAACTTTCAATTAAAAAATTTGTTTATGAAGTTGAGCACCGTTTCGTTTTGTCGCTGGTTTTGACAGATTATTTATTAGTAAACGCCTTGTTGTGATTAGATTATTTATTATTAAACGCCTCGTTGTGATTGCGTTGATTTTACTCTGACGGAGAGGATAGCAGTAACTTTTCGAGTAACTTCTGGAAATGAGACAATTTCGTAACTGATCCATTCCACAATGGATACAGATCTCGAATTGTGTAAATTTTATTCTGCATTTTTCCGAGACAGTTTAAAACTGAACAAACACGCCAATTTAAGAAAATTTAAAAAGTTTTTGAAGCATGAGCAGAAGGGTGAAAATGCCGACAGTGATGCAAAAGAAAGCAAAGCTTTCAAAGTGGACTTTTATCGCGAACAATTTGCTTATTTATTTGAAAACAGTGTGTTTCTTTCAAGTGCAGTTGCTGTACTATTTAAAGAGCTACTGGACAAGAACTCTAATGTATTAAATAGACTTGTCGAACGAGACGTAATAAATATTTGCTGCTTTAGTGATGGTACATGTGCAGAAATTGTAGCCATTGTTCAAGTTATATTCAATGCATCACGAAACTTAGCGAGCCATTTTCGTTTTAATCTGACAGTTATATGTTCCGCTAAGAGTTGGAAATCAATTTCATTAAAAGTATTAAAACGCCTTGAACAGTATCAACTTTTTAGAAAAGACGTCAAATTTATTAATATTAATATATCGAGCCAATTGCCTGATGAAGTTCATCAAGTCATAAGAAAGGCCGATATTATCACAATGGTGGAATTTCTATCTAAAATTCGAAATTGTCGTCGAAGATTCGCTGAAATATACAAAGTAAGCAAAATTGCATTTTAATCTTTTAACGATTAATTTATCAATTGTTTCTTTGCTTTAAAAATTTACTTAATGATTAGTTTGTTTATTAAGTTTTCTTTGTTTTTTGCAAATTATTATTTAATATATAATATTTATCTCGGGTGTTTTAAAGAAATATATAGCAATAAAAAATTATTGCTTTTATTGTAGACAAATGACATGCATCAATGATCAATAAATTTGCACAAAAGCAAATTATTATGTTTGAACATTGGATTGAAATGGATAAGGATTCGTTATATAAGCTATTTATTTACAAAAGAATAAGCTGCAAATAAAATTAGCTGCATGTTGACATTCGAAGCGATCGTTACAATAGCCATAACTGATTGTTGCCAGATACAGAAGTCTAAGTTATAGAAACACTTTTGAAATCGTTAGTTGCCAGATATTAAGAGTGCAATAAAATATAAATACATAACACAAATTCAATTATAATAACAAAATAACAAGAATGATAATGTAATAATAATAAGATTGAAACTTTTAGAATTGCAGTAAAAAAAATATTTTGCAGTAATCACGCATATACTGAGAAAATCGTATGCGTCTATTTTTATTGCATGAAAAGTAATAAGTTCTGTAAATTTGTTGAAATAATCTATTCAATTTCATACCTTAGTCAACGTCTTAGGATAAATATAATTCTTATTTTTAGTTTGTTTTTAAATGTTTCTTAAAAGTTATTGTTTATTTATTTGACTTGGAATAAAAAACTAAAAATACATTCTGAATATTTGCCACAGTCTTGATTTTTTGGAGCTAAGAATGATTACTAGCATTTCTGATTTTAAGATAAAAAAGTTTGAAGTTCTCCCGTTGGGGGGGGGGGGGGGGGGTAATGTTTCTTTTTCTTTTTTTTGTCCAAAAAACACACATAAAATTATCGAATCAAAGAATTCTTTCAGTTGAGTTTTGATGTTACACATCAAAAGTTATTTTCAATGAAGGTAAAGAACACCCGCCCTTTTACATCAGGTTTTATGTAGGATTAAAACTTCCGCTTAGACTCTAATACTAATTTTTTTTTTTTTTTTTTGAGCTATTCAAAATTGAATAAAACAATGTTCCAATAAAAAAATCTTATATTGTTATTTTTTCCTGAATAGTTAATTAATTTACTCTTCAAAGAAATTCTTACGACACTCCAAACCTTCGTACAATCCTCCTCCCCACTTTTCCTAATTCTTTTTATGTATATTTTTCTACTTTCATGGGAAAATAGACAAAAAGGCACACCATCTTTAAGAGTGATACGTTATTATTCTTATTGCATCTTGAAAGAATCGTAATCTTATGGGACTCTTATGTCTTATAGTTAAGCTCTCAATGTCATTATTTATTTTGTAGTACATTTCAGAAATCCTATCTACCGGTTTTCTTCGTTCTTAAAAAACATATTTTAATTTGAAAATTCGGTAGCGAAACCCTTTCTTATTTTCGTATTCATATTTACGATACTTCTCATGTATTGGACAAATAGGAGCGCCATCTATCCTTTATAATGAACGTTTGTCCTGAGTCTCCACAGTTTCACCCTTTCAGAACCAAGCCATGAAATCTGGTTCTATAGGGTCGTTATAGTATGTTTTAGAGCTTGCTTGTAAATTAAGACATTCTAGAATCATTTTTAGATTTCCAAGTAAAGTCTCGCATTTTGATTTTTTTTTTTTTTTTTTTGTGTGTGGTAAATAAGCGATATTTCACGCTCGCGTTCATAACAGGGAACAAAGATAAAATAATGAAATGTCATAGTACCATTGCTCTGTCTTCTATTTAAATCTCTCATGTCTGTAGAGCCCTTCCGCAGTCGAGTCTGCTTCCGTAACCGAGACTGAGCTATGTCTTCTTAAAATGTTATCTCGTACTTTATTTATACTTTTTCCTCGTAAACGCTTACCACTTATAGTGAAAATACAAACAGGAACGTAACCGGCAATGAAGGCTAAAAACACTCTGCGAAAAGTTAATCTTCTGAATTGGTGGGGTTCAAATAACTCTTACAGGCACAAATAGCATTACCATTGTCACGATTTCAAAAGAAGTATGGTGCGTTTATAGAACTAGAAGTTGAAGATGAGACTAAGATGAAATGCAAGTATATCGGAGTTACTTCTTTAATTACTCAGCTGGATTATTTAAGCAAACCATGTACAGTTATATACACAGGGCCTTATTTACCATTAGCCAGTGAGGCCCGGGCTTAGGGCTATTCACTCAGCTGGATTATTTAAGCAAACTATGTACAGTTATATACACAGGGCCTTATTTACCATTAGGCCCGTAAGGTCCGGGCTTAAGGGCCCCACTTTGAGGGGCCCTCCTAATTCTGGTTATTATTATTATTATTATTTTTTTTAAATTAAAATTTTATAGAAAACTATTTCAAAATAGCATCTTTCAAAAACAAACTGCTAGTGTTCTGTTGCTTCACAGAAAATTTGTATTATTAAATTATTTTAAAACCACAAGGAATTTTCACTTCGGGAGCCCCCAAATTTTGCTCTGACAATTTGAAATTTTTAAAAACAAAACCGATTTTGCACTTTGGGGGCTGCTAGATTTTAGTCAAACATTTTGTAATTTAAAAACAAAATCATTTTGCACGTTGGGGGCTCATAAATGTTAGTCTGACTCTTTGATATTTGAAAAACAAATTAGTTTTTGCGCTTTAGGGGTCACCAAGTTTTGTTGTGACTCTTTGAAATTTAAAAAACAAACTATTTTTTGCGCTTTGGGGCTCCCAAAATTTTATGTTTAAAAATTTTTTGTTGCGTGAGGGGCCCCCAAACATGAGTTGTGCCTATAGTGATTTAAAATGTAAATCAGGCCTTGTATATACATTCAAATATAGTAGATGAAAGTTTTCCGAACATTTAACACAAGATGATGCATTTATTTAGGAACACAGTCCTAAAACAAAATCAAGTACCGAAACGGTACTAAAGAAAACATCAAACAGTTTTCGTCCTGCTACGAAGGGAGTCTCGAGGCATCTCTCCGACTATCACTTGTCCGAGATCCATCTCGGATATTTTTGGGGGCGTGAATTTAAACTAGCTATTTTTTACAATATTCCATCCATTTTATAATTTATTATAACGTTAATTAAGAAAAAAAAATAATTTTGGCTCTGAGAAAATTATCAGAATTATTATTTGTCGAATGGCAACGATAGCTTTGTTTGGAATGTTTGGATAATGCAACGATAGCTTTGTTTGGAATGTTTGGATAATGCAACGATAGCTTTGTATGGGATGTTTGGATAATGCAACGATAGCTTTGTTTGGAACGTTTGGATAATGCAACGATGCCTTGAATTTTAAAATACTCAAATCATGGCGAAAAAATGCCAAATAAAACCCTGTAACTTAAAACATTTTTTATACAGTTATTTAATTATTAACTCATATTAAAAAATGTTTTTAACCCCCAGAAGGGGCTAAATTTGTAATATTTTACAGTCACTGAAAGTTAGTTTCCTAAAAATGCTTCGCAATAAAAGTTGTAAAAAATTTAAATAATATCTTGAAAAATGTAATGTTGCGCCTAAACATGATCCTTAGTTTATATTTCATAAAATGTATTTATGGTACTTAAGCTGTGATACATGGATGC
Organism: Octonoba sinensis; assembly: GCA_038502835.1. NCBI lineage: Eukaryota > Metazoa > Arthropoda > Arachnida > Araneae > Uloboridae > Octonoba > Octonoba sinensis. The sequence goes on from CM076603.1 coordinate 28,094,243, forward strand.
ATTTATGATAATATCAAAGTAATTTTCATATATTTTCTTTTACAGGATATATTTCAAAATTTACAACCAGAATCGATTGTATTCTTCTTGGATTGTGCTTACAGTAATTTCTTTTATGGAATCAATCGCCAGCTTTCCTCGTGCTTGAGTCTCTATCACAAACTTGGTTACTTGCACATATTGAACTTAGAAACAGTAAAAAATTGTTTCAAACCATTTCATGAAGCGTTTGAAAATTATTTCTTTATTAAAATGCAAAAAATCTGCTTTGGATTCTGGATTAATGTAGAAAGAAGTGTCTACAGGAGTGACGGTTTGAATGTTTGGCAGATAGAGAGAGTGCCACTGAAGACAGAAAAAAGGGCTAGAACAAAAATTGTGAATAATGCTCCCTCACTTCATAACTCACCAAAGAAGGATGTTTTAACTTGCAGGAGGAAGGAATATAATTCAGTAAATACTTGCAAGTACTGCGGAAGATCAAATGAAAGCTTAGAATCAACACCTGATACTTGCACAGATTCTGAACCGCTTTCAAAGTTCGGGAAAAGTATAAACCATGAAGAAAAAGGAAATAAGAACAAACTAAAATCAGAATCGCAGAAAATCAAAACTAACAAGACTGATGTCAGACCAGACAATAAATCTGGACTTACACAGACGCCTGTCGTAACGAGCATACCAAAGAAAAAAAGAAATAAAAAACGCAAAAACCAACCTACACTAGATAAAACGGTTGCTAGTATTGTAGAGCAAAAATATCAACGGGAAGCTATGGAGGATAGAAAAAATATCAGTGATGGCAAAAGTTACCAACTGGCAACTTTAAAATCTTCAAAATTTCGAAAATTGGGCACATGTGAGAATGAAGAACCATTGAACAGTCAAGAAGACGCGGGATTTTCCCCAGAAAGTATTAGATTTTCGCGAAAAAATGCAAATGGTAATCACTGGGACAGAGGGGCAAGTGAAACACAATGGGAAAAATGTGAAGTAACAGCATGTAATATTAACAAAAACCTGCATGATAGTTTTATTCCTGTTCCCGAAACTGAAGCGATGTGCGAGAAAAAGGAAATGTTACTGACATCGTGCGAGATAAAGAAAGAGTTATTGACATTGTACGAGAGAAGGAAAGAGGTACTGACTCAGTTGAGATTGCTAAGAACAAACGAGAATATGTATGAGAGTGGAAGCGGAGAGCCATTGAATAGTCAAGAAAAATCGGGATTTTTTCCAGAAAGTATTAGATTTTCGCAAACAAATGCAAATGGTAATCGTTGGGACAGTGGGGCAAGTGCAACACAATGGGAAGAATGTGAAGTAACAGCATGTAATATTAACAAGAAACTGCATGATGGTTTTATTCCTGCACCCGAAACTGAAGCAATGTGCGGGAAAAGGGAAAAGTTACTGAAACAGTTATTGACATTGTACGACGGAAAGGAAAAGGTACTCGCTCAGATATTGCTAAGAACAAAGAATATGGATGAAGGTGGAAGCGGAGAGACATTGAAGAGTCAAGAAAGATTTGTATTTGTTCCCGAAAACATTCCGAAGACTCGAAGAAACTTAGATGGTAATGCATGGGAAACAGCGACAATTGAAGTAGCCCGTGCAAGAGATGAAGTTACAGTATATAAAAGGGACGAAAAACTGTCTAATTTTTTCGTTCCAAAATCGCAGCTTTTGCACGAGAAAAATGAAAGTACATTGTCCGATCAGGTTGGCTTTGATACTTTAGTTTTATATGATCAGTTTCTAGAAGTTAATGAGGAGATTTATGACGATGATGACGATTCTTATGGTGATGATCATGACGATTATTCTTATTATGTTGATCTTTATCACGAGCCTGAATTGTTTGTTTTAGAGTTCAACCAGAGCAGTTCCAAAAAGAAACGATTGGAAAAAGAAGTTCTTCTTTAAATATATATTTAAGTGATCAAGCACGCTTATTTTTTCAAGTCACTTCAGTATTATGTAGAGTGTGTTGAAGCAGTTTAGGTATACAGTAAAACACCGTTATACCGCGCCTCAGTATACCGCGGAATCGGATATACTGCAGTGACTATCATGTCCCCCGACGTTTGAACCACCCTTTATCATTGCTATTTAAAGGTGATTCTTTGTTTACCATTGTATTGTAAATATAGCCAGTCCGTGCTGAAAAATATTCTATACTCAACTGCAAAGTTTCTTGACTATGTAGAAACATGCTGAGAGCAAGCGAAGAAAGTAGTTCTCCGCGCGGTCTCCGATTTTCGAGATAAATTAAGCACTTCGCTATAGAAATATGATAAGGTATTTTAACCTACACATATACAGCGTTTATTTGTCATAACTTTCATAAAATGTTATATATTTTCAATTTTACGAGAAGCGTAACGCGTACTAATACCAAACTAATACCTTCATTTAGAACTAACGCTCTAGCCAATAAGAGCTCACGAGCAGTTGGCGATCTTCCGATAAGCGGTTTGGCGAGATTTGGAATTCTTTATATTTATGTCTGACTCGCTGACTTGTGACTTTGCTTAAAGCTAAACAGTTTTTATCATTCTATTCGTTAATATCGTTATTATTATTATTTATTATTGTTAATATCGTTTTTTTAATTATTATTATATTCGTTAATATCGTTATTATTATTATTATTTTTGTTAATATCGTTCTTCTTCTTATTATTTTTGTTAATATCGTTCTTCTTATTATTATTATACTCGTTAATATTGTTCTTTTTATTATCATATTCGTTGATATCGTTGTTATTATAAGAATGGAACCTACTCCAAAATTGAACTAGGGCTTTCAACCCCACAAGAAAGGCAGTGCTTTGAAAACCTCTGAAAAGACAATAGTCGTGAATGTATTTCACAAATTGCAAGAATGGAATCCACCATTTGGGAAAAACTAGATAAGTCGAGTTTTGGCCAAAATGAGATAAATACCCTGGGCAACCCATATTGGTGTCCTACACATATAGCAAAAGTATGAAAGTCATAATGTCAGTGGTGTTCTTTAAAACCATTGTGCATTATTAGACCATTTTGAAACAATATTGCATTTCAAAATGTAGCTGTGATAAAAAAAAAGTTTTTTTGATGTTCGTACAATATCTATCTGCATAAAAGTATTAAGAGTATATAATTTCTCCTTTTTTTTTTTTTGTCGAAAGGAACAGCTTATGATGAAAATATATTTGATCCAATAAAATAAATTATGACTGCGTAAAAAAAAAAAAGTTTTTAAATTTGTTACATTGTCTTTTTCTGATAAACAGACAAATGACAACTATTCAAACATTTAATGTGCCAAACAGAGTGCTTAATAGGATTATTCCCCAAGTTTGTAGCTTGCCGTCTTTTCGACCCTCTTCCTGTAACCCAACAGCCTCGCTGTTTACTCATATCTTCTGCCGCGCGTTGTGACGTCATTGTCAAGAAACGTCGCAGTCTTGTATAGCCAACGAGCTCCCATTGCCTCACAACACACACTAATAGATAAAGCCTTATTATGATAGGCCTTTCTCACGCTTTTTCTGTCTTTCAACCTAGGACACTATATAGCTTGATTTCAAAATCGGGTGCAATTGCCCTGACTGACTCTGACTTGCTTCTCTTGACATGGGCTCAATCTGTCAGAAACTGTTCGGGTCATTGCTTAACCTAACCATTCCATTTTGATAAGTCTAGTTATGCGTGTGTAACTTCTTTTATAATGCTATAAATCTTTGTATTCCAGAATCTTTAATATTCCTGTAAAGTAAACATATTCTCCAGTGTATGCAGGCTTAAAACATTGTTTCTTTGAGAAGTGCGTTCCTCCCCTTCTAAATCTAATTTTTTCTTAGAACCTTTCCCCCTTTACAATCCCATGTTGATAACATAAAGAGATTTTGAAGTCCTTTTTTCTCGGAACACAGTTGGTTTATAACCTATCGCTCGATAGACTAATTGCGCAGTTGAGATGTGCGCTTCGTGCACAGCAATTACAGTGAATAAAATCGCAGCAAAGAAGAAAAGAAAAATTGTACTATAGAAGAAAAGTTACCAATAATTAATAAAGTTAAAAATGATGCAACAAAAGCAAATATTATTTCGTGAATATGGTTCCGCGGTGTAGCTTCACTACACCGCGGTTATGTAAAAACCGCCGGTGCCAAACATGTCCCCAGACACCCGCGTTTTAACGGGGTTTTACTGTACTAAGTTATTTCTTTGACACCCTGTAACAAAATTGAATGTAATGCTAGTTTATTATATTTTGTTAGTGAAAATATTTTTACTTAAGGGGAGTCGGTACCATGAGACAATTTTTTTTTCTCTATGGTTTTTTTATTTGCAATTTTTATCTCATGCCATGTTATATCACTTCTAAGAAAGTTAATATTAAAAAAAAACTGGATTTATTAAATATAATTTGAAATTTTTAGTATTTAAACAACAATTTAGCATTTTTAAAAATGCATCTTCTTTTTCAAATTAGCGTAAAGTCTCAAAAAAAAAATTGATTCATTGCTCAAAAGCAAAATTTTTATGCTTTGAATTTTTATAAGTCAAATACTTTTTGAGAAAAAAATATAAACTGAAGTAACGCAGAAAAAACAACGAAAAATTCAATAAACCTACAAGAAGAATTTTTTTTCAAAGAAGTACTTAAGTTATCATGAAAGTAAAGCATAAATTTGTTATGTAGAGTTTCAGGAACACGTGGGGAAAAAATCCACATTGTAGATACAAATTTAAAAAAGCCTTTGCATTTTAATTGAGATGAAATGCGCAAAAAACAGAGCGAGAGAAAACAGCATTTTAAGGTTTCGGCTTGCAAAAACTTAAATGCTTTCTTTATCAAAATTTCAAGTAATAAACTTTTTTTTTTCAGTTACAGTCACGATGAAATTGCTTCTTCTCGCTTATTTGATTAAAATATATAAATGTGTGGCTTTTTTTTTCAGCACAGTTTCGGTTTCGGAATGAAAAGGTGGCAAATCACACCGTAATAAAAAAGTGATAAATCAATAAACATTGCTTCAGAATTCTGAAACTTTCAGGGAATATTTTTAAAGATTTTTACTTAAGATAAATAAAAAATTTTTCGGTTGTTTTCGACATTTTTGGGTGCTGGCTCCCCTTAACATTCTATTTAATATTCGTTAATTATTGAGCTTTTCTAACTAAATTGGTTATTCAGTAGAAGATGGGGCAACAGGTAATTATTTTTGAGAAGAAATAGAAAATAGAGAGAAAGAAAAAACGCCGGTCGCTGTTAATTAATTCATATTTTATTACATTTATGACAGTTATGTTTAATCTTTTATATACTGTATTTAATAGTGTGGTGCGCATGTATTAAATAAAATAAAAAACAGAAAGAAAACGATTCATTATTTTCTGTAAGTTTTTAAGCAAAGCAAAGTGGAAAAGAAATTCAAGAAGTAATGCTTCTTAACATACTGCAATTTCTTTTTGCGAATGCTTCTATTAGGGAGATTAGTTTTGCTTTGCAAATTTATGGAACTCATAGTACCATGATCTGGGTGCCAGTTTTATATTTGCAGTATTGTTTTAATACACAAGTAGTCAAGTAGTTCAGTCAAAGTAGTCTTCTAAATGCTGTCCGTCTACCCTGCGAAATGTTCACGCTGAAATATCTGCTTGTCTGTCACTATGGCAGTAAACTACGTTTCATCTTTCCAAGGGAAATTCAAAAGACTGGAACATTTGTTAACAAAAACTTTGCGACAGCTTTTCTTCCCTAAATAAGACATTTTTTGGCTTCCGTCATATTTAATTTTGAAAGTAACCTTTCTGAAAACGAATACCGAAATATCTCGAAAAAAAAAAATAATACTTACCCCTGCAGAGAATGAACGAGGTTTGTTTGGATGGCAACCGCCATTTACGAGACTTAGCGGCGTGAGCTTTTCTCCTGGCAGAGAGAGACAGTATTTAGGTGGTCTTCTGGTTTTGGCTGGTAAACCCACTATCCTTTCTAGACTGGTGAGCCCGGGAGTATGTTCTTTGTATGAAGTTTCCATCTTTGTTTCTTGTTCTGTGTTATAATTCAACGCGAGATTTTATTACATACAAATGAAACAAATAAAAGTGTATTAAAAGTAGCAATCATGACTCGTTAATTAAAATCTAGTGAAGTACGTGCAATGGCCATGGAACCTTGAAATAATAACAAATCACTCAGATTGGTTAAGCAACAAATCGTTATATAACATCCAATGTACCCTAAATACAGGGTGGAACAAAAGTAATGACCTGGTTTTTGAAGGGTTATTAAAAAAAAACTAATACCGTTTGAAACTTTAAACTTTTTTTATTTAGGTCTGTATTTAATAAAATTATTTTCCATTAAGTTTTCAATATCATTTCAGCATTATGGCTGCCATCAGCAGCAGTAAACTGATGCAGTCTATTTTTCCACGTAGAGAGAATACATTGCATCTTTGTGTGCATTTAAATACCCCGCGTAATGTTACGGTCTCTAAGCTTTTTTTTTTTTTGTGGGGTTATTTGAAGGAGAAATTTTTTTAAACATCACCTGCATACTTTAGAAGAGCTGAATAACAGAATAACCGAGGAAATATCCGCCATACCCCTCGAAATGTGCAGAAACGTTTCTGAAAACTTCAGAAATAGACTGCATTAGTGTATTACTGCTGATGGAAGCCATATTGCTGAAGTGGTATTCAAAACTTAATGTAAAAAAATGGTATTAAATACATATTAAAATAAAAAAAGTTTTAAGTCTCAAACTGTATTAGTCTTTTTTTTATAACCCTTCAAAACCGGGTCATTACTTTTGCCCCACCCTGTACTATGTGAGGATAATCATTTAATCTGTTTTTTGGAGAAAGATGTAAATATAACAACGATAATACATCTTAAAGTAGTACAGATGTGAAAAATAAAAATGTAGCAATTTATTCACCCTTACCTTAATTTATTCACCTTGCGCTGACGTATAAGTCAGCGCAAGGTTTTGTCCAAGATAAGACTCACAAGTGGAAGAAACGTAGAAAGGAAAATCAGCTTCATTTTAGACCACATTAAATTTAAAGATACAAAAATAAAGAACATGAGGGGTGAAGGGGTTTGTAAAATGAAAACTACAGTAATTACCCACTTGTACGACAGTGCAAGGAATTAACCAAAAAATAAGTGGGAAAACGTAGAAATGAAATTCAACTTTATTTTAGACCACATTTAGCGTTAAGATACACAGATGAGGGTCGTGAGGGAGGGAAGGGGTTAAAAAAAAGCATCTGAAGTAATTTCTCACTTATACGTCAACGCAAGGGACTGACCAAAAAAGTCTCATAGGCCGAATAAATGCACAAACGTGATTCATCTTTATTTCGGTCCATATGCTTAAAGATGAACAAATAAAGATCATGAAAATGTTAGAAAAATAGAAATTACAGTAATTACTCATTTATACGTTAGCTCAAGGGAGTGTCCAAAAAAAGACGCGAAAGGGACCGTATATAAATGATGTTACGCTTTCTTCACATACATTTGACCCTCCCTCCTCCCTTTGTCACAACATGTCACACTTTAACATACCTCTTCCCCCCTTTGTCACATGCTACGCTATGCTCCATAAGCACGATGTCACACTTCTTTTTACCCCTCCCTCCCCCTTGTCACAATTTCAGGAACCCCTCCCCCCTCCCCGCAATCTGGCAGTCTTCCTTCTTGACGTCATTTCAAGCAGCACCACCATCGGCGGATGCCATTACTACTTGAGAATTTTTGACTCTCAGTTTCCCACTAGATGACGGCACCTGAGCTCTAAGTGATGCGAACTGCGCCAGGAATTTAATTTAGCCTAGAGTATCCAAAGCAAACTGAAACAGAAGGTATCTTCAACATGCCGCAAAATCGTACTACATGACCGCTGACGATTTTCTGCATCGTGAAGATCCACGGACTTGGGCCAGGTTTGATCCTGCTATAGTAAATCTGTTGGGCGTACGAGGCCAGTGCCTTACCACTACTCCACACTGCCGGCTGAATTGTAAAATATTTAACTGCAAAATTTAATGGAACCATTAGAATATTAATTATAGTTCTAGTGTATATCATTGGTCTGCATAGTAGTAAGGCGTAAGTCTCGTACGCCCATGATCGCAGGTTCGAAACTGGCCCAAGTCGGTGGATTTTCAAGATGCAGAAAATCGTGCGGCATGTTAAAGATACCTTGAGTATCCGTTTGGCTTGGATACTCTCGGCTAAATTAAATACCTAGTACCCGTCGCGTCAAATGAGAGCTCAGGTGCCGCCATCTAGGGGAAATTGAGCCTCCAAATTATCAGTGGCAATGGCATCCATCGACAGTGGTGCTACTTGAAAAAATAGATGCCGATTACCGGGATACGCACCAGGTCTGCAAAGGTTAATGACCGTACGCTTTAGAAAGAGAAAAAAAGAAAGTTTTTATCATGGTAAATGTGATATTAGCAGTGTTTTTTTTTTGGTTATTTTTCCAATTGTACAAAGATCGCTAAAGCGTAGAAACAATTCCAAAGGATCGTTCATAAAGGATGTTACGTTTTTTTTCATTCTATTTGACTCCCTCCCCCCTCTGTCACCAAATGTCCCACTCCATCATACCCCCTAACCCCCTTTGTCACATGTTACGTGATATTACATAGACATGTGTACCTGCAGTGTTGCCGATCCGAAGCAAAGCACTTGGCGTTATAGATCACATTTCAAATTTTATTTTTGAATTTTCAGTTACATACGTGAGCATAATAATAATGATTACATGTGAATCAGATTAAAGTTTAAAACCAAAAAAATAATTACTATATACAGTGAAACCTGTATAAGTTGACCTCTTGTGGTGCAGCACTTTAGTGGTCAACTTATAGAGGGTGGAGATTTTTTTTTTTCGTCATTAGATTAAACTTTAAAACCAAAAAAAAAAAAAAATTACTATATACAGTGAAACCTGTGTAAGCTGACCTCTTGTGGTACAGCACTTTAGTGGTCGACTTATAGAGGGTGGAGATTTTTTTTTTCGTCATTAGATTAAAGTTTAAAACCAAAAAAAATAATTTCTATATACAGTGAAACGTGTATAAGTTGACCTCTTGTGGTGCAGCACTTTAGTGGTCAACTTATAGAGGGTGGAGATTTTTTTTTTCGTCATTAGATTAAACTTTAAAACCAAAAAAAAAAAAAATTACTATATACAGTGAAACCTGTGTAAGCTGACCTCTTGTGGTACAGCACTTTAGTGGTCGACTTATAGAGGGTGGAGATTTTTTTTTTCGTCATTAGATTAAAGTTTAAAACCAAAAAAAATAATTTCTATATACAGTGAAACGTGTATAAGTTGACCTCTTGTGGTGCAGCACTTTAGTGGTCAACTTATAGAGGGTGGAGATTTTTTTTTTTTCGTCATTAGATTAAAGTTTAAAACCAAAAAAAAAAAAAAATAATTTCTATATACAGTGAAACCTGTGTAAGCTGACCTCTTGTGGTACAGCACTTTAGTGGTCGACTTATAGAGGGTGGAGATTTTTTTTTTCGTCATTAGATTAAAGTTTAAAACCAAAAAAAATAATTTCTATATACAGTGAAACGTGTATAAGTTGACCTCTTGTGGTGCAGCACTTTAGTGGTCAACTTATAGAGGGTGGAGATTTTTTTTTTTCGTCATTAGATTAAACTTTAAAACCAAAAAAAAAAAAAAATTACTATATACAGTGAAACCTGTGTAAGCTGACCTCTTGTGGTACAGCACTTTAGTGGTCGACTTATAGAGGGTGGAGATTTTTTTTTTCGTCATTAGATTAAAGTTTAAAACCAAAAAAAATAATTTCTATATACAGTGAAACGTGTATAAGTTGACCTCTTGTGGTGCAGCACTTTAGTGGTCAACTTATAGAGGGTGGAGATTTTTTTTTTTCGTCATTTTTTACACTACGTATTTATCTATTTGTAATTAATTAAAATATAGTTTAATGTATTAATTTTACTTTGAAATAGTAATCAGCTATTTTCCCCACAATTATCTAAAGTATCCTTACAGAAATTTAATCTGAATGACTTACAACGTATCCTATACAACTTTCAAAGTAAAATACTTAGTTAAAATAAAGATAAATATCTTATTAATTATGTAAGTTACTTATATAATAGTAAAGATTTCCTAAAAAATACATACTTTCTCAAGATGGCTACATCAGATAAACGGAAAAAGAAGAAACTTATTTAAAGAACAAAAGAGTGCTCATAATTGTTTTCCCATATGGGTTCACTTACAAAGTGGTTTTGGCAGACTTGATATTGATGTTTCATCCATCCAGACAAATATCGGTCGAACATTATAGCATAAAAAATATTCTGAAGAAGTTTTTTTAGTTTTTTTTTTTTATCTTTGCAAAAATAGAAAAACAAATAAACATAGTAACAAATAGGCGGTCAACTTAAAGAGGGCTTCTTATAATGCCCCTTCCCAAATTTGGCATAGATGAGTGGTCACTATAGACAGGCGGTCAAGTTACAAAGGTGGTCAACTTTACAGGTCTTACTGTATTTTTAAAAATATCAATTGTTCGAATTCTGAAAAGAATGACCAGCGCTATTTTATATTGTTGTTGTTTCTAATGCCACTTGAATATCCAAGCTCCCCTTCGCAGAGCGACTTCCGTTTCACAGATGATCACAACAACGATGGAAGTACGACTTGGCTCATTATATACTTGGATGACACCACCACAAATCCGCCACCTTCCTTTTTTGACCTAAGAGTGAAGGGAATTAAAAATCTCCCCCCTCTGGTACCCTCGGGACTTCAAGGTTTACGGACTTTACATGCACGTATCCCTCAAGTGAACATGGTGGGTCTTCAGCGGCTCGGGTATCGAACCCGAGATCCTCCGATCCGAAGCTCGACATCTTAAATACGAGGCTACCATGGCCGCTATTTTATATTAAAAGTGTAAATGTCTGAGAAGGTTTCCTTTTTTAACTAGAAATAAATTCAAACCCTAATCAGCATCGATGTTTACTTAGAAACCGAAAAATAAAATGAACTCAATGTGATAAAATGAACTTAAATGTAAAAACATTTAAAATCTGCTAACTAAATTTATATTTGAAGTTTTTTGTTTTTATTTTTAAAATCAAATTATAAAAATAAAAACAAAAAACTCTAAATATAAATTTAGTTAGCAGATTTTAAATGTTTTTACAGAAACCAAAATGTGCCATTTCACACTTCTTGTTACCCCTCCCCTCCCCCATGTCACAATTTTCGCCAACCGAAACCCCTAGAAGCGTGACGTCATTTATGAATGACCCCAAAGTTATATTTTACAACAATGGCGAATGTGATAAAATAAATTTTGGATAGGTTTTATATTTTTACAGCATAAATTCTCAACTATAAAAGCCAACTTAGATTTTTTATGGTGTAAATGTATTATCTGCCTGCACAGAGTGGAGGGGAGATGGGTTCGATTCTCGTTCTGTGCTCTAGTAGGTGTATTCTTGTAATTTCCTTCTTTGTATTGTAATATTCTATTGTGTTGTCTTGTACTATCTGTCGTATTGGATGAAAGTTTGAGGCATATCCTCTAAAAAAAAGCAAATAAACTCGAAAATGTATTTGACAAGAAATAGTCGCTAATGAATAAATGGGACCTCAGTGGTTGAGCGGTCTAATCGACTGGTTCCGGTACCTGTCTGCGCGCAGTGAAGAGGCGTCGGTTCGATTCCGACTTTCCCCTGGTTGTATTTCCTTCTTTGTATTGTAATTCTGTTGTACTGTCTTGTTCTACCAGTTATATTAGACGAGAGTTTGAGGCACATCCTTGAGAATATCAAATAAACTCGAATGTTTATGTGACCTGAGATGGTCGTAAACAAACAAACAACAAATATATTGAGTAATTGTGGCTAATGTTCGTGCTGGCAACAGACAGGAAAATTGTCCTTCCGGCATCCTAAACCGAGCTATTCGTTCATTAACTGAATGGTTAAGAAAGGTTTTTATTTTTTTTCCCCCACAGGCTCGTTGTGTGTGAACAAGTAGCTGGAAAACCGTTGTGTGTGACAAATAGCTTGAAGACATTGTGTGAGCGAGTAGCTCGAATATAGTACATTGTGTGTTTACAATAGATCGAAGCTAGTGTGTTGTGTATACAAGTAGCTCGAAGATAGTATGATGTGTGTATACAAGTAGCTCGAAGATAGTACGTTGTGTGTATACAAGTAGCTTGAAAAGGGTATTGTGTGTTTCCAAGTAGCTCGAAGATAGTACGTTGTGTGTATACAAGTAGCTTGAAAAGGGTGTTGTGTGTTTCCAAGTAGCTCGAAGCTAGTGTGTTGTATGTTTCCAAGTAGCTCGAAGCTAATGTGTTGGGTGTATACAAGCAGCTCGAAAATAGTGTCTTGTGTGTATACAAGTAGCTCGAAGCTAGTGTGTTGCGTATACAAGTAGCTCGAAGCTTAGTGTGTTGTGTATACAAGCAGCTCGAAGCTAATGTGCTGTGTATACAAGTCGCTCGAAGACCACTGTGTTTCTAACCTCGCACCGTTGTGAACTGAATTTTCATCATATGGACATTGATTTCAAGATCTTTGGATATCATTCTCATCATCCAAGACAATTTCTTCTGACAGACTTTCCCAACTACCGGAAATTCGATGTATCCTTAGGCCGTGAGTAATTTTGAATTTCATTAAAAGGTTGCAGACGAGCTCAAGTTGAGTGATAAAATTCTTAATTCTATTTAAAAATTAATAATTCGAGTCAACTTGGAATTTTTTATCCATAATGTTAACCTAATCGTACTTAAGAAGGCCATATCCTGATTTACGAGCAAGTTAAAAGCAAAAAATTGATTTTTTTTTTAAAAATTAAAAACCTGTTTTCTCGAGTATAATCAAATACTGACCCTTTGGCAAATCTGATCATTACTAATATTCAATTTTTAACCACTTAACGTATTTGCCCGTGTCTGACACGGGCGAAAGTTGCCGGCACATTTGCACATGCCCGTGTCTCGCACGGGTGATCTTGTACCTCGCGTTATTTTATTTCTAATGCCTCTCTGAGATCCGTTTGCACTTTGTTCGCATAATAATTTTTTATATAACTTTTACCCTATCCCCCGCTGTCTAGTCGCCCCCCACAACTGAAATTTCCAAAAACAATTTATACTATACCTATATACTCATTTACTGTGAAAAAAAAAACCTAGATCATTTTTTACCAGTTTTTCTAAGAAAAACGCGTCCTTCAAGGGGTTAAAGATTATCTATGTCCGCTCAACTTGCTTTGCGTTTCAACCTTTTAATTATTCCATCTATTTTAAGGGGACTTGGCACCTTTTGACAATTTTTTTTATTTAATAACTTTTACCCAATTTCCTTTGTATATTATGAAGTGCTATTGTTCAACAAAATGATTTTCACGTGAAAAATCAAAATTCAACTAACAGAAAATTTTAAAATTTAATTTTTTAAAAATGATTTAACGATTTTAAATTTCCTTCTTCTTTTTCATTTCTTAATTTTTTTTACCAAATTTTTTAAAAGTACTTATTATAGTATGGTTTACAATTTTAGGGATGGGTTTTACTATAAATTAATTAGTTTTTGAGAAAAAAGTTTTTAAAGTTGCATCGGTGGTAGAACACCGAAAAAAAAAGCGACTTTTTTTTTTGTAAATACATAGCAAAATCCATTCCTAATTTTATCAAGCACATTATATTGAACACACACAAAAAATTTCAAGATGCTACATGAATATATGTAGAAGTTTTAGCATTTTAAGTACTACAATATTGCGTAAAAACACAAACCGAGAAAACGCAGTTTAAAGAATTCAAAACCCTACTAAAACATCAGAAATATTTGAGTTATCTTACTTCTTAACTACATTTACATTGGCTGTATCGCTTCAAAACTTCGCTCAAATATACTACGAGAGTCAAACCACATTTTAACAAAAAATTGAAAAATCGGTATTTTCAGCCATTTTCTACATTTGAAAGGTGCCAAGTCCCCTTAAGCTTAGAAATTAACTTATTACAAAAGGCTGGTTTAGTTTTGGGAAGATTTTAAGTATAATTACGCGTATCGGATGGGTGGTCAGAAGGAAGGGGCTAAGTAACGGCCTATCTGAGCAAAAATTAGCAACATCATTACTCAAGGACACAGCAAATTTGAAATTGTGTTTCGCGTCTGTTGCTGACTGCTGTTCTGGCTTGATGATACTGTACATTCTTGCTGTTAAATGTCAGATCTAGTTTTGCATTGCCTTAGTTTAAATTTTAGTTGAATGTATAAATGAAATTATGTGATTTATTAAAGTATTTGATATGTATTGTGTTTTGCGCTCCGGTGTGGATTTTTTGCTTCATTGCTACATTTCTATTGAATGAATGAAATACATTATTTATGTTGTATTTGAACCATGGTTTAAGACTTTAACTCACTGGCGGTTTGGGCTGTGACGTGACGCCATGATAAATCTTTCTCAAAATGGCTGAAGCCGTGATATTACGATGGGCTTTTTCCAAGTCAAGATGGTCTGGAGCGTGTATTTGCGATATTCCTTCCCCTTTTCCCAAACAGGTTCCCTGGTGCATCGGAGGCGTTGCTTTTCCGCACATTCCTCAGGCCGTGATATCACGGGCAAAGCCGCCAGTGGGTGATTTTAATGAATTTTATTTATAATTGAATTTTGGGTGTATTTTAATGAAATGGCGATCAGAAAAAGTAAATAAATCAGAAAAGAGTAAAAAATAGGCACAATATAAATTTAAAGGAGATAAGTATGCAGTTGGGAGATGAAAATTATATTTATGCATTAAAGGCAAATAATCGTGCAATACAGAGATGCAAATTATATTTATACACTGAAGAAGATAATTATGCGATAACTTCATTTTTATTCTTAAAGTAAATTTTTGGAAGTATAAATAGTTAATTTAAAAGATTTGTTAATATAACTAAAATATTTTGCATCAATTGAATATGAACTTCAGTGATTAATTTAATTATTAAATATTTAAGTTAAAAGGTCGTTAACATATGAATGAAATATTTTGCGCCTAGTGATTATGAACTTGAATGTTAAATTTAATAGAAAAGGGGAGTTAAGGAAATAGTTATTGTTGTAGAGTAATAGTTAGGCTTGTCTTAGAGAATGTTTTTGCATATGAACATGTTTTCCCAGAGTTCCTGTTGGCGGTGGACAAGCCACGTCGAGCGGGATCGCCACGTATGAGGTAATTCCTGTCACCTGAAGGGGGAAAGGCGCGGGGCGCAAACAACACTCGTGGGGGGGGGGGGGGGGGACGGGGATGCGCCTCCCTTTGGGTGGCGGGCTTGTGGATCACCTTGGAGACCCGTGGCTTGAGGAATGAGTAGGTGTTTTTTTTAGTTGGTATTGTATTTTTGATGGCAATGAAGCAAGCATTTTGTTGTAGTAAATCAGTTATGTATGTACGTATGCGCAAATTAGTGCTAAAATGTATTATTAATCCCCTCACGTGGATCCTTTGCAAATCACTCGACAGCCTGAATTGATCGGATGCAGTGCGAAAAATATTTCTGACCGATTTATAATTTTAAACATATTGTTAAATATTGGATTTATATTTGGACTTTCGGCAAAATAAATTATGGAATTTGAAGGGAAAAAATGGTTGTCCAGTGATTATTTAGGTTTCACAAATGAAGACAATCTGATAAGTTAATTAGGACGTCCAACCCCCTCCTTTAAAAGCCCTAAAAAGACTAAGACTCCTTAACCCACCCCCACCCCAACTGTTATCGCCAAAAGAGATTAATATCCCCTAAACCTCCGCAGAACAGTACCCCTAAAAAAAACAAAAACTGAGCGCTTTAAAACCACTAGCAATTTTAAACACGCTCTCTGCACCATGAAACCCCCATTGATTATTCATAAATGATGTCACGCTTCGAAGGGCTGTTCGTGAAATTGTGACAAAGTGTGACAAGGGGAGGTGAAGGGGTAACAAGAAGTATGACATCGTGCTTATGCAACATAGCGTGACATGTGACAAAGAGGGTAGGGGTCTGTTGAAGTGTGACATTTTGTGACAAAGGGGGGAGGGGGTCAAATATACGGGGAGAAAGCGTGACATCATTTATGAGCAGTCCCCTACCTCTTGGACACTCCTGTGTTAAGTTTAGAAAAAAAAATGATGTTAGGCTTGGGCCCTTAAAACGCAACAGAACATAAACCCATACTTGATCATTGTAATTAAAATGATATTTAAAAAAATGTTTCCTTTTGCTCCATTTTTTGTGAGTCTTGGTAAGATTACTAAGTGTTATTTAGGGTCAGTTGGGGTAATTGTAAACAAGCTTCATAACTGCACTTGTGGTGATTTTGAAAACTTAACTGCGGGTGAGTGATGAACTACCAACATGGGGAAGACGTTGAAAAAGTTTCGTATGTTTTGAAACAGCTGAGGAAGCGTTACCATTGTTTAAAAATGACACGGTGAAAAAAATTGTTTTACAAAATTTGGTGATCTTACATTTTCCTCTCCAGCTCATCTACAAAAGCGATGTAAGCGGTTTCAACCATTTTTATTTGTCTTATTGAATGCAGGTAAAAACATTTAGTTATGAATTTAATTATCCGTTATTTTTCATGTACAAGTTAGGTGTTTACAATTACCCCAGAAATGTCGTACTCTGGGGTAATTGTAAACACTTAAATTTATCCTATTTCCAATACTTTGGGGGGACAATAAGTATTATATTTTGATGTAAATTACACATTTGTGTCTATTTTACATAACTGTTGTTGTTGTTGCTAATTCCACTTGGAAATAAAAGCCCCCATTGCCGGGCGACCATGAATTAAGGAAGCTCATACTGATTATTAATGAGCTCCGCTAGAATGAAGTACACTTGGCTCAGAGGGGCTTAAAGATTTTGAACCAGCTCCCAGATGAGAGATCGTCGCCTAGGTTGGTCCCTCATAGGAAATTATTTCTAACTTGGTGGGCATTTGAAGCGACGATGTATTTTACATTTACAGCCCCCTTTAGCGGTCTCAGAGTAATTAGTCGCGGGAGGTGGTCACCCTCCCAAGGGTTGACCACGGCCAGTTGTGCTTCACTTTCGGTGCTCCGTGGCGTTCAAACTTAACCGACTGATCCACTGCGGGACAAATTTTACATACATTTGTCGCATTACAGGATTTTTTGCAAGATATTTCTCGTTAAATGATCTCAGTCGACACATAACATAACTCGGCGGACCCCATGCGGCCTGCTGGCCGCAGATTGAGAACCATTGCTCCGGAACTTCTTAAGCCTTCAAGCAGACTGTGCATGAAACAATTTTCCATTTGCATCAACCTTATTCGAAAATAAATCACTGTTTACAATTACCCCAGATCTCTGGGGTAATTGTAAACACGAGCTCATTCGCTAACAAATAGTCATAAAGTCAAAATGTTTGTACACATTTACTCACAAGAAGTACAGTAGTGGCTACAATGCTCACAATTTTATCTCTGAATTCATTCAAGAGGTAGGGAAGGATCGAAAGTTAAAACACTGAAAAAGCGTTTACAATTACCCCACCTGACCCTATTTGCTTTTATTTCATTTTATGGATTTATTATTATTATTTTGCAATACGCTTTTGTCTCTCAAGTATGCTTTACGATGGGACGCGTTGATCAAGCATTAACGCATATTTGATGCTTCAAACTTTTCCAGAATCTTTCCTTGTGCAATGGTCCTTTTTTGAGTTTTTGTAAGTCTTGGTGAAAATGCTAAGCATTACGTTCAAAGGTCAGAAATTTAGGTGTGGAGTTTTGAAGTTAAATTATCTTTTACAGTGCTGTTCTCAGTAGCAATCATCTGATTAAAAACACCTTTCTTTTGAAGAAAGTCCCCTGAGTTTTCATTGGCTCAGTCTTTATTTCTTTTATTTTTTCTTTTTAATGAAATGCACCGTTAGGAGGCACTTTTATTAAGTCAAAATTTGGTACTGTTGAGTTACGGGTGAAAAATAAGTATTTTTTATTTTAATTGGAAAGGCTTGGCTTGATTTTTCTTTGATGGGAAATCTATTAATAAATATAAAAGTCATTGATAAAAATATGTTTGTTGTCATGGACTATAATATTAAAATCAATTACAGCAAGAGTTTGACTAAAGGCTTCTCTTTGGCAAAAATTAATCCAATCAGTTTGTTTGCTAAAATCGACTTCAAAAGGGAATTTATCATACAAATGATTAGTTTTTAGTGCCATTCATTCAAAGACGTTTTGCCCTTTGATATGGATTTTTTAAAAAATAGAATATTTACATACAAAATGTATTTACACTAAAAAGAATAAAATAAAATAATTTTTATAAAAAAACAGAACCGACTTCAAATTATAAATTGCGCTAAAAAGTGAAAAAAAAAAAAAAAATTCGTTCTTTAAACAACATCGATGTGACTTTTAAACATAGTTTTAGAAGTCGGTGCAAAATTATGTCTAATTACCATTATACCATTCGCTACTTCATATTGGAACTGTTGCTAATTCTTCGAAAATATATATATTTGTAATTGATTCATGATTACAAAAGATTTTATCTATCCTAATTTTGCATCGACTTCTAAAACTATGTTTAAAAGTCACATCGATGTTGTTTAAAGAGCGAATTTTTTTTTTTTTTTTTTCACTTTTTAGCGCAATTTATAATTTGAAGTCGGTTCTGTTTTTTTATAAAAATTATTTTTCTCAAATGCTGTTTGCTATCTTATCAAACTACTTATCCATAGTTTCAGTTTTTGGAGCAAGTGCTCTCCACGGCAAGATGCATGCAGAAACGATTATCAGCATTATTTCCAGTGTTATTTACAGTCTCGTGCTACTTACTTCATTTGTAAGTAAAAATTCAGTTCCAAATTTGAAGGCCAAGAAGTTACGATAGTCTGCTTAGGGGATCATTCATAAATGATGTTACGCTTCGTGTGTGTGTGTGTGTGGGGGGGGGTTCATGAAATTGTGACAAAGTGACAAGGGGAGGGGAGGGGGTAACAAGAAGTGTGACATCATGCATTATGCAACATAGCGTGACATGTGACAAAGGGGGGAAGGGGGTCCGCTGAAGTGTGACATATTGTGACAAAGGGGGGGGGGAAGGGGTCAAATATATGGGAAAAATGCATGACATCATTTATGAACGGCCCCTAGGTATCGTAAAAACTCAAAATACAGAAGATTAGATGTAATATGTATATAAAGTAAAACTGTATAAAGTTATGCTAGATTAAGAAAATAAATAAATTAAAAATGACGAGTTGGTAAAAAATTGTGGTTGTCAAACTAAAAATTTTTTTGAAAGGTTAGAAGTCAAAAGTGACAACGGGATGGAAAGTCACGGTCGTGAAACAGGAATTTTTAGTTGCTAAATACGACTAACGACCGCTAATTCTGGTTTTCAGACGGATCGCATGATACCTTTTACAGCTCAGCAGAATATTTTAATCGCGTAAAAAAGGCCCAAAGGAAAAAGAGAGCGATAAGTTATCAGTTAAGATAACCCTTCAAACTTCAATTAAAAATTAGTTGTGAAGTTTGACGAAGCTCTGTTTTGTTACTAGCGTCTAAAACACAGGAATGCGTTAAATCTCACGAAGCAAAATGTAAACAAGCCGCATTATCGGCGCATGCGCGACCTGTCTACTTTCGCATATGAAAATTCATTTATACTATTTTTTTTTCTTTCGTATTGAAGACCATCTGCCTTTGAAAATATCGTTCCTCCCCTTTCTTTTACCATGTTTTTTTTTTCATTAATGATATATTTATTTTATACAGATATCCTGTGATGCTTCAAAATACTATATATTTATAGACACGCGCAGGAGAAGTTATTGTAAGTTTTTAATAGTACATCAGAATAAATTTATTGTGGCTGTAATTTCCTTTTAGTCATTTATGTGTAAACACTTTTTAATTATTGATCAAAAATACAGTTTTGAATGTTATTGTGTTGCACCTAAAATTTAATTTTCAATCTCATATTGTAGTATAAAATATACTTAAAAAAATAATTGATAATGCAAAATTTTGTTGATCAATAATTTTCAAATATCAACTCATTTATTTAAAAAAAAATCAAGCACTGAAAGTTGCCCAGTAGTTAGTCAAATATCTTATTGCATAGTAATGTTCTGTAGGGCCGTTCCACAGAAAGTAGTCCTATGTGACTCAAAATTCAAAATTTCAGGAAAAACTTTAAAATGACACACTATTTGGAATCTAGAAATTACATTTTACAAAAAAAGTGATATTTTTTAAAAATAATTAACAATACCTCTGAATTTTGATAATAAGTTTAACATACCGATATTTTTCATTTATTGCATTTTTTGCTAATGTGTATTTTGTTTGTTTGTTTACGACCATTTCAGGTCACATAAATATTCGAGTTTATTTGCTATTCTCAAGGATATGCCCCAAACTCTCGTCTAATATGACAGATAGAACAAGACAGCACAACAGATTTTACTATACAAAGAAGGAAATACAGCCAGGGAAATGTGGGAATCGAACCCACTCCTCTTTCACTCCGCGCAGGGAGGCACCGGAACTAGTCGATTAGACCGCTCAGCCACTGAGGCCCCATGTATATTTTCATGGACACCTGAGAATATAAAATTTCATTAAAATAATTACTAATACGTAGTGTTCGGCAGTAGTTAACTAGAAGTAGTTAACTACTAGTGGCAACTACTAGTTAACTAGTAGTTAACTACTAGTTGTAACTCTTTTGTTTTGAACTAGTTAACTACTAGTTAAACTACTTTTTTTCCAACTACTAGTTACAACTACTTTCAAAATTCCAACTACTTTCGAAAAAAAAATAACTATTTAAATTTTTAGCTTATGAATATTACTTACACAAATGTATTTTTTATTTTATGTTATAGAATGAAAAAGTACTCATAAAAAATCATAATATTTATTGAAGTATATACGCAAATTAGAAAAAGCTTTCTAATACACTCAATAAATAGCGCCCGCACCAGCACAATGAAGTTTCCCCATTTAAAGGACCAAATCTTCATAATGGGGAAGCCTTACCTCTACTCCAGTACCACCTTCATAATGGGGAAGCCTTACCTCTACTCCAGTACCACGCACGCGTTTGGGATACCATAAAACACAA
This sequence comes from Octonoba sinensis, assembly GCA_038502835.1. Classification (NCBI taxonomy): domain Eukaryota; kingdom Metazoa; phylum Arthropoda; class Arachnida; order Araneae; family Uloboridae; genus Octonoba; species Octonoba sinensis. The sequence goes on from CM076603.1 coordinate 28,115,448, forward strand.
AAAGAAAGAAAAAAAAATTATGATTTATTTAGAAAAAAACTGATTTATATGTTTCTTCTTTTAGACAAAATATCGAATTTTATGATTTAAAAAAAAAACTATTTATATCAGCTTCTTCCGAATTATTTAAATATAAATATTTTTTTATTATAAATTTTTATATATTTTGGGTTCAAGAAATTCATTAGAGTTTTAACTCGCTATATTGTAGCCTTAATGCATCTGATCCTCTAGGGAAAAGTGGAATAGCTTCGTTAAGGTGTCAAAGAATGACATTTTATCAGAGAACATTAAGATTTGGACATGCTGACTACAGCAAAAGCATCAACAGCACCTTTGAAAAAGATGTTTTCTACATTTGGAATAGTGCACTCAAAATTAAGAAACATATTGGGGATTGATAAGGCATCAAAACTGGTATTCTTGATGAAACATCAAAATAGTAAAAATGATTAAGCATTTTATGTGATATTTGCCATCCCTGTTTATATATTCAGAAATATAAGCTTTCTCTTCTGTTTCTTGTTTTTCTCTGTTTATTAAGCATACATGCTATAATTGATTAATAATTAATGTTGAACTAGTAATAAATAATTATTTCAACTGAAATATTTTAAAATTCTTTGAAGACATAAATAATTAACTGAATTTGTAACCGTATTTTTGTGCGCATACATATTTTGCTTTAAAAAATAAAAAAAAGCTGATTTAAGCTAAAAAAATCCTTTTTTTTTTAAATTTAAAAAAAAACTAAAAAAAAAAAAAAACACCAGCACTGCCTTCAACACAATTTGAAACAATATAATCTAAATTCTAAAGCATGTGCGTGACAAAGATATTTTGTTAATGAATGGGGGTTGGGCAGACGGAAAATTTTAAATTGATATTAAGAGGAAACCCCTTTATTTTACAACAACTGCCGAAAAATTGCTATTTCTTAATAACATAAGTTCTTAACTTTATTAAACAAATACATATTAAAATACAAGTTTAAACTTAGAGAAAAAGGTTTTGTCTTTATTCATATTCTCTTTATATATTAATTGTTCAGTGTTCTTTGGAAATATTCAATCTTTGAATGTTTTACAGGAATTTCTTTAAAATTGTTTTAATGATTAAAAATAATATTGAGTAGGATTAAATATTTAAGAACAAGCTTAAAAATGTAAATTCAAATGAAGTATACTTGAAAGTAGTTAACTACTTTTGGAGAACAGTTAACTACTAGTTACAACTAGTCTTAGAAAAAAGTTGTTAACTACTAGTTAACAACTAGTAGTTAACTAGTTGTTAATGATAATTTTATTCAGAAGTTATTTAAATTTAAAAGATTTGGTTGCTTAAATGGTTATAGAACTAACTCAACACAACTCCATTCATATGACTTATTTCTTATTCTTGAAAATCAAAGATTATAATGCGTAGTGCAAAATAAAAATAAAACTTTGCAATGGGTTGTACATGTAGTTTTTGTTTATGTAAAACCTTGTTTACTCTCATTAGCAGAGCAAAATCATTAGTTAGAAGCAAAGTGCTAATCAAGGCAATATCAGTATTGCTGTATAAAGTTCTAAAGACTTATCAAAATTAGCCAATCAATTAATACCTGCTACAACTACTATTTTGCATGTAAGTGAGGTTTGCATGTTCAGTGATAAAATGACTGAATTTATTAAAATATACAATCTATGGAAAATGTTAGTGGTATCCTCAGCATAAAATCTATCAGGAAGCAAAACTATGGCACACAAACAATTTTTACTAGAAATTCCTCTTGATATTCTAGATTGCCGTACAACTAACGAACCGTTCATAAATGATGTTCCGATATTTATAATTTTTTAATATTATAAAATTTTCCGATATATTTGACCCCCCCCCCCTTTGTCACAAAATGTCACACTTCAACGGACCCCTACCCCCTTTGTCACATGTCACGCTATGTTGTACAAGCCTGATGTCACTTCTTGTTACCCCCTCCCCTCCCTTCACAATTTCACAAACCCCCTCCCCCCTCGAAGCGTGACATCATTTATGAATACAGTAATCCTTCGTTTTTCGCGGTTAATGGGGACCAGAACCTTCCGCGAAAACTGAAAAACCGCGAAGTAGGATTTGCCCCTAAGAATATGTGGGTACACGAATGTTTTAAATAAGTAAACAGTATTTATACTTCATACATTTAAGACAAAAATTACAACAGTATACGCAATTACTTAAACGTGTCTAATTAATAAGGTTAATTACAAAACGTTATAGTACAGTAAAAAGATTAATCAACATTGATTATGAGAGAGGCGAAGAGTTTTGTGTTGGTGGCAGCTTTTGAGAGCCGGTGGTATGTACTTGAGTCAACTCATCTCTTTGTTTGACATGCAGAGATCCTTCTCTCTCGCGCATCAACATGAAACAACGCTTCTTTCCGCAATGTGGCTGCCGACATGGTTGTATTTTTTCATTTTTATTTTTTGATGAATATTTTGGAAAAACTCGCGAAGCACTGAAGCCGCGAAACATGAAGCGCGAAGTGGCGAGGGAACACTGTAATCCCTAAAACAAACGAAAATAGCCTAGGAACCAAACAGAACAAACTTTCGCGCATGCTCAAACACAATAATCTCGTTGCAGCGCGCGAAGTGACGAAAAAGTGTTTACATTTCGGTCCGTGATATCCAACGCTTTCCTGCTCTCTAGACGCACTAGCGTCTAAAACGCAGGAATGCGTTGAATCTCACGAAGCAAAATGTAAACAAACCGCATTATCGGCGCATGCGCGACCTGTTTCCCTTCGCATATAGAAATTCATTCATGCTATTTTTTTTTCTTTCGCATTCAAGACACACACATATGTGTGTGTGTGTGCTTCTTCTTTCCTGTCTTGCGACAAGCAAAATATTTGGCACTTTGAAAAAAATACAGCAATGTTTCTGGAAAAAATGAACTTCTGATAGTGATGTAACAGTCTGGTTGTTATCATCAAATTGTATGTTGGCCGGTTTCATTGAATCATTTGTAGGATTTTTTTGAGCTAATGTATATGTAGCACGTATATATTATGTGTGGGGGGGGGGGGGTGTTCACCTAATTAAATAATTTACATTAGAAAATTTCACATTAGAACAGCTTTTAAATTGAAAATTACCCATGTGCTCTTGTATGTGACAACGCAGTCTATGAAAAGCAATGTACAGATTTCCCCTAGGCTAATGCATATTTTTAATTCTTGATATTCTAAATAACGTATTAATTTGTCTGGGGGTTATAACATCGCCTATCCCCTTTCGCTACGCCTTTATGCAGGGAGAGGTACCGACCAACATAAACAGTCAGTTTATCTATTACAAAAAAAAAAAAAGCCAATATGCAATTTAACCAAACTGGTTTAGAACATGAAAATATTTAATTAACAGAATAAGAAGCATTAAGCGAAAAAAAAAGCAATAAAAAAACAAGGAACCTCTTTTTCAATTTTGATTGATGTCTTTTCAACTACAAGTTCACGTATTTAGCATTGAAAAGGACCCATATAAGCTCCGAAACACGTGTCTACCACTTTTATCAGCACATTGTCCTACACGTTGAATGCTGAAAATCTGTAGTGTTTGTTTTATTTGTGCCTAAAAGCTAAACACCTAAAAGAAATTTAAAAAAAAAAAAAAAGAGGGGGGGGGGGGAGAAAGGGAAAGAAAAAGATGTGGGTCTGCTAATCATATGGAAATAAAAGAAATAAATAAATAAACTCAATTAATTGTCCGAGATTGAGCAAAACAAATAAATTAATTGAATAAAATAAAAAAAGTAATAATAAAATTACTCTCTTGAGCAGTAAAAAAAATTCACCATGTATGACTGAATTTCTCATTTTTAGTGTTTGTTGATAGAAACTAGAAATAAATTGGCGTCATACGAGTAATTTTCAGGTTCCTTAATCCATTTATTCTATTTAAAACGACTGGCCCCAACTTCCACAGTAATTTAGTTTTTCCTATTAATTTTGTTTAGTTGTAGAATTATATGCATTGTAAAAGAGTTCAAAAAATCAATATGTATTTTTAGTATTGCTACGTTCTCTAAAACTTATAACATGACATATAATTATCCAGTCAAGTATAGAAGAGTCAACTGCATTGAATAGCAGCTATCACAAAAGCTATTACCATGATAAAATGCACAATTACAAACATTCTAGGTCTTAAATAGTTAAAATGTACAACAACGCGCAAAGAAAATATTTTTGCCAATACTTGAATTTTCCCATTCAATCATATGAACCAACATTTTAAAATCAAAATCTCAGATCCATTTATTTTCAACAAAAATTCATCATTTTTAAATTTAAATGCTCTTTTCCGAATTTTTTTAAGATTTATATTTGTCTTTCATTTGTCCCCTTCACGTATGATTTATTTCAAAATAAAATGGTGTTTTAAAATTTGTATTATTACTTTTTAGTATCTTGCAACGTAAAACACGCTCATTCTAAAACTGTACAACTTTCGATTCTATTCATTTGCGCTGACGTCATAAGATTTGTGACGTAGTAGAATATAACAAATAAAACGGCTGATGAGTAAAAAATTTTCGCGCATGCTCAAACACGGTAATCTCGTTGCAGCGCGCGGAAGTGCGAAAAATTGTTTACATTTCGGTCCGTGATATCCAACGCTTTCCTGCACTCTAGACGCTAGTTGTTTTGTTATGCTACTGGTTTCCGACGGATTTTATTCATAGCAAACGTTTTGCTGTGATCGTTTTGATCTTATTCCGACTGAATTATTTCAGTAAGTCATGGGTTTTTGTACTAATATATATTTTTCTTTTTAAATTGGAAGATACATTATCGTAATTGATTCATTCGACAATGAATACTGATCTCGAATTGTGTACATTTTACAGTGCATTTTTCCGAGAGAGTTTAAAACTGGACAAACCGGGCAGCTTAAGAAAATTTAAAAAGTTTTTGAAGCACGAGCAGAAGGGTGAAAATGGTGACGGCGATGCAACAGAAAGTAACGCTTTCGAAGTGGACTTTTATCGCGAAAAATTCGCTTATTTATTTGAAAACAATGTGTTTTTTTCAAGTGCAGTTGCTGTGTTATTTAAAGAACTACTGGACAAGAACTCTACTTTGTTAAATAGACTTGTCGAACGAGACGTAATAAGTATTTGCTGCTTTAGTGATGGTACTTGTGCTGAAATTGTAGCCATTGTTCAAGTTTTATTCAATGCATCGCAAAACTTCGCGAGCCATTTTCGTCTTAACCTGACAGTTTTATGTTCCGCTAGGAGTTGGAAATCAATTTCATTAAAAGTATTAAAACGCCTTGAAAAGTATCAACTTCTTAGAGAACACGTCAAATTTATTAACATTAATATATCGGACGAATTGCCCGATGAAGTTCATCAAGTCATAAGAACTGCCGATATTACCACAATGGTGGAATTTCTATCTAAAATTCGAAACTGTCGTAGAAATTTTAGTGAAGTATATAAAGTAAGTAAAACCGCATTCAGTTATTTTAAAGATTAATTTTGGCTTAGTCTGTTTATCAAATTTTCTGTTTTATTTTTTCAAAAACTATGATTTCTCTCAACGGTTTCAGAATACTATATTGCAGTGATGGGGAAACTACGGCCCGCGGAAAGGTTTAATCCGGCCCGTTTAAGAGTGCCGTCGTGAGAATGTTTGAACGCGTTCTTACTTCGTAATGTGACGACCCGCATAAAAACTGCCTGCGGCGATATCCAAAACACAATAGTAAACATTTCAGGACTTTAGAAAAATGGAACCAGGGTTTAGTATTTTTGCGACCCCATTCAATGTTAATTACGAAGAAGTTGATGCAAAATTTCAACTTGAGTTAATACAACTGAACTGTAATACTCTCCTGAAACACACTTTTCATACAGTATCATTACTAGAATTTTATAAAAATTTAAGTCCAGATAATTTCCCAAATCTAATTACTCATGCAATGAAGATAATGACAATGTTCGGCTCATCTTATATATGCGAACAAATCTTTTCAATAATGAAGCTTAGGAAAACTTCTTTAAGAAACAGAATTACGGATGAGCACCTTTCATCAGTTTTACGAATCTCTGCTTCGCAAATGGGACCGGACTATGATGAAATTTTGATGAAACAGTCTCAATTTCATTTTTCTCGTGCACCATCAACCAGTAATGACACCAGAAAATAAAGTGATAATGCTTCACATCAAGAACTACACTAAATTCATTTCATATTTTGTGCTTATAATTTTCTTACCTTTTGCTTTTTTACTATTAAAATAATAAATGTATGTAATAATATATGTATATGTTTATAGAACACATAAATTTTTTAACGATTAAGCATTATTCTTTGGCCCGCTACGATTGTCTGGTTATTACAAATGGCCCGTCTTAAAAAAAGTTTCCCCACCACTGCTATATTGAAACGGTATTTTTCTATTTCGTCGTCAGTCTTACAAAGCAGATTTTATTAGCGGCAACACACTGTGCACACTTTTCTCCACCAGACCCCTACCTATTAGCCGAGGCCTTTGAAAAAAAGTAATAATTCTGCAAATCTCGCCAAGCAGACTTTACTGATCAATTTTGGCAAAAAACCCTGGTCCGGCACTTGGGCGCTCAGGGGAGGGGGTCCATTTATCCCCCTTGACTTTTAGAAATACAATTGTTTATGGAATTTTTTGTTTTTTACTCACAATATTCATTGAATTTATACCCTCCCCCCCCCCCCTCGGGGGAATTTTTTAAAGCACGGACCTGATCATAGACAATTCTAGTGGCATATTTTGATATCTCCCCCCCCCCGCCCTTAAATACGCCTGTGGACATGCATCAATATAATAAATTAACTTTGTGCACAATCTTTTTAATGCATCAACAGTCAATAAATTTGTCTGAAATTGATAATTTTTGCAGATGGGTTTTCTTTAAATATTCAAAACTTATTAATTTAATTCGAACTTTCTTTAGTTAGTTTTATTGATATAAATTGTTTTCTGTGCATTTTGACTCCTAAGTCAGGTGTACTAAAACTTCTCTTAAATCTTTGCAGCATACATACGCAAATATTTTACATTAGCTCCTAACTTTAGGGCTTGCACATGTAATTTAGGGCTGCTCTTTCATCCACCAACATAAAACTGGTTTTTGTTTGATTGTAACATGGACAATCCGTCGTGCCGCCGAATTAATTAGTTAAGTAAATAAATAGCAAATAAATCGAACTTCCACCTGCCGTTAGTGGTATGTATTTTTGTTTAATCTGATGTGTGTAGGCTGAGAGGGGGGTCATTAATCCAAAATCTTTGGTTTTAAGCAAATACTTCCCATTCTAGTACAGTTATAATGCATGTAAGGACCAGCATCCCGAGGAGGGGGGGGGGATATTTTTGACAAGGCAATAGGGGCCGTTCATAAATGATGACGCGCTTTTTTTCCATATATTTGACTTCCCTCCCCCCTTTGTCACAATACGTCACACTTCGGCGGACCCCCTCCCCCCTTTGTCACATGTCATGCTATATTGCATAATGCATGATGTCACACTTCCTGTTACCCCCTCCCGTCCAATTGTCACAATTTCACGAACCCCCTCCACCCCTCGAAGCGTGACATCATTTATGAATGATCCCATACCGAAAGTATAAGTTAATATCTTCGAACCGAACTTTTTATGCAATGAATGATGAATTTAGTTACGAAATCAAAGAAAAAAACTTTGAATAATAATATTAAAAAAATTGCAAATGCTTATTTAAGCCTTTCAAAAGAAAAGTGAATTTTTTTTAGTTGGGTGTTCAGGGGGATCCCCTATCTTTCAGTAATACACCGTATTTATGCATGTTTATTTGTATTTTGTTGTTTTTATCTATAATATGCATTTGAAGATATACCCTTTGCTCCCCCCCCCCCCCGTGGAAAATTTTGAGATGAAGGGCCTGCTTTCAATGATAGGATTTACTGATAAGAGACAATCTTATCTAGTTTTGAAACGATATGAAATTCATGTGAACGTTGGATAGAGATAAAAAGAAAAGAAACGAAACTTGTATGTGCAATGCTCTTAAAATTCTGCTTATCATAAAATATTTCCCGCCGGGGAATTCCCCTTTTCAGCAACGTCTTCGCAGCAGTTACTCTGCTGGTAATCTTTTTTTATGCCAGACCTCGTAATATTCCGCCAAAAGGGAAATGGCGTACTTGTTCGTTTACATCTCCATCAAAACACTAAAATAAAGCCAAAACTTAATCTCTACTACAGCTGTACTTTCCGACGCGGATCGTTTTTTAGATGCATATATTGCTAATATATACGCGATATCGCTTGCTAAAAATTTAGAGAAATAAATGCGATACACTGTACGTTCAACCCAATACGCATGTGTAAGGAAAATCAATTACTGCAGATTCGCCAGGTTGTTAGCAAGTAACGTAAATATATGTATAACAACCATTAAAATTATTTATGCATGTCATTTATTCATAATCGCAAATTGATTAATAACACTGTGCAACAAATTTGAACTTTTTTTTTTTTTGTCCTTTAGATGAAACTATGTGGTTCTATATAAACAAGAGGTGCTTTATTCAAATATCCAAACCAAAATGGTACATCACGTACCGTTTTTGCAGGAAACCCACTTCTCATATTTATGCAATTTGGTTATATACCAATGTAACTGAGGCCTACTTATTGAAAACACAAACACTAAAATGATTTTTTTTTTGGCCGTTTCATCTTGTGGGCATCTGTTGGTGTGCCTTGGTAACACATTTGCAATATTCAATCCATATACGTCCATGCCATCGACCGCTGAAACGCTTTTCAAACACAGAAATGCCCTGATGCAGGGTTCACACTGGGGAAAAATACAAGGTGGGATTTCCCTCCTTAACCAAAATTTTAAGTGGTATTTTTAAAATTTAAGCGCAAACAAATTTTTTTTGAGTAGGATTTCAAAAAATATTGCGGGAATCGCGCAATCGCGCGGCCTAGCGCGAACCCTGCTGATGAAACCTTTCCTCATGCTCATCAAAAATTGCACCAAGGTTTTGAGGAAAGAAGTCCATATGCGAGTCCAAAAAGTGTAGTTTTGATGACATGTAGCAACCTAATAATACAAAAGCATTTGATCATGTCACCAACAAGATTTTCGTAGTTTTCAGATTTTTCACTTCTTTTACTTTTGCCTCACTTAAATTTTTGAATTTGTTCCTGAGATGCAAGAAAGTCACTCCTTCTCTGACCAGAGCTTTTACAACTATTTCGATAAACCAAGTTTAATGTGCAATTGTGGAAAAAAGGCACATTGTAGATTTACAAGTGGATAATTTGATATGCTTTTGCCACTCATAATTTTGAAATTTCCTTTGTGTTTGCCGAATATGCTTCAGGAATAAATAGGGAAAAAATACTTAGATGGAGGAGCACTGATAAACAAGCGCCACTCTGCTGAATTGTGCTCATGTCCTAATGCTTGAAATAGTACATTCACATCACAGCAGCATACTATTTTTTCTTTCTCCGCAAAATAGA